>JAKSZU010000042.1:1200000-1800000 GCA_026018925.1 Tupaia tana | reverse complement strand
GTTGAGCTTAAGGTGTCCGCCAAGGGTTAGTGTTAGGTCTATGGTTTGAGTTAGGCTTCAGGTTAGGTTAGGTTTGAACTTAGTTTGAGGGAGTAAGTTTAGGGCTACTGTTAGTTCTCGGTTCAGTGTTACGGTTGGAGATAGCGTCAGGGTCAGGTTAGGGTTGGGGTTGAGCTTCAGGTGTCTGCCTAGGGTTAGGGTTAGGTCTATGGTTTGAGTTAGGCTTCAGGTTAGGTTAGGTTTGAACTTACTTTGAGGGAGTAAGTTTAGGGCTACTGTTAGGTTTCGGTTCAGTGTTACGGTTGGAGTTAGCGTGAGGGTAAGGTTAGGGTTTGGGTTGAGCTTAAGGTGTCCGCCTAGGGTTAGAGTTAGGTGTATGGTTTGATTTAGGCTTCAGGTTAGCTTAGGTTTGAACTTAGTTTGAGGGAGTAAGTTTAGGGCTACTGTTAGTTTTCGCGTAACTGTTATGGTTGGATTTGCGTCAGGGCCAGGTTAGGTTTGGGATTGAGCTTAAGGTGTCCGCCTAGTGTTAGGGTTAGGTCTATGGTTTGAGTTAGGCTTCAGGTTAGCTTAGGTTTGAACTTAGTTTGAGGGAGTAAGTTTAGGGCTACTGTTAGTTTTCGGGTAACTGTTACGGTTGGAGTTAGCGTCAGGTCCAGGTTAGTGTTGGCGTTGAGGTAATGGTGTCCTCCTAGGGTTAGGATTAGGTGTATGGTTTGATTTAGGCTTCACGTTAGTTTAGGTTTGAACTTAGTTTGAGGGAGTAAGTTTAGGGCTACTGTTAGTTTTCGGTTCAGTGTTACGGTTGGAGATAGCGTCAGGGTCAGGTTAGGGTTGGGTTTGTACTTCAGGTGTCCGCCTAGGGTTAGAGTTAGGTCTATGGTTTGAGTTAGGCTTCAGGTTAGGTTAGGTTTGAACTTAGTTTGAGGGAGTAAGTTTAGAGCTACTGTTATTTTTCGGGTAACTGTTACGGTTGGAGTTAGGGTCAGGTCCAGGTTAGGGTTGGCGTTGAGCTAATGGTGTCCGCCTAGGGTTAGGGTTAGGTGTATGGTTTGATTTAGGCGTCAGGTTAGGTTAAGTTTGAAGTTAGTTTGAGGTAGTAAGTTTAGGGCTACTGTTAGTTTTCGGGTAACTGTTATGGTTTGAGTTAGCGTAAGGGTCAGGTTAGGTTTGGGGTAGAGCTTCAGGTGTCCGTCTAGGTTTAGGGTTAGGTGTATGGTTTGATTTAGCCTTCAGGTTAAGTTAGGTTTGAACTTAGTTTGAGGGAGTAAGTTTAGGGCTACTGTTAGTTTTCAGTTCAGTGTTACGGTTGGATTTAGCGTGAGGGTCAGGTTAGGTTTGGGGTTGAGCTTAAGGTGTCCGCCTAGGGTTAGGGTAGGTGTATGGTTTGAGTTAGGCTTCAGGTTAGGTTAGGTTTGAACTTAGTATGAGGGAGTAAGTTTAGGGCTACTGTTCGTTTTCGGGTAACTGTTATGGTTGGAGTTAACGTCAGGGCCAGGTTAGGGTTGGGTTTGAGCTTAAGGTGTCCGCCTACGGTTAGGGTTAGGTCTATGGTTTGAGTTAGGCTTCAGGTTAGGTTAGGTTTGAACTTAGTTTGAGGGAGTAAGTTTAGGGCTACTGTTAGTTTTCGGTTCAGTGTTACGGTTGGAGATAGCGTCAGGGTCAGGTTAGGGTTGGGGTTGAGCTTAAGGTGTCCGCCTAGGGTTAGGGTTAGGTGTATGGTTTGATTTAGGCTTCAGGTTAGGTTAGGTTTGAACTTAGTTTGAGGGAGTAAGTTTAGGGCTACTGTTCGTTTTCGGGTAACTGTTACGGTTGGAGTTAGCGTCAGGTCCAGGTTAGGGTTGGCGTTGAGCTAATGGTGTCTGCCTAGGGATAGGATTAGGTGTATGGTTTGATTTACGCTTCAGGTTAGGTTAGGTTTGAAGTTAGTTTGAGGGAGTAAGTTTAGGGCTACTGTTAGTTTTCGGTTCAGTGTTACGGTCGGAGATAGCGTCAGGGTCAGTTTAGGGTTGGGGTTGAGCTTAAGGTGTCCGCCTAGGGTTAGGGTTAGGTGTATGGTTTGATTTAGGCTTCAGGTTAGGTTAGGTTTGAACTTAGTTTGAGGGAGTAAGTTTAGGGCTACTGTTAGTTTTCGGTTCAGTGTTACGGTTGGAGATAGCGTCAGGGTCAGGTTAGCGTTGGGGTTGAGCTTCAGGTGTCCGCCTAGGGTTAGGGTTAGGTCTATGGTTTGAGTTAGGCTTCAGGTTAGGTTAGGTTTGAACTTAGTTTGAGGGAGTAAGTTTAGGGCTACTGTTAGTTTTCAGTTCAGTGTTACGGTTGGATTTAGCGTGAGGGTCAGGTTAGGTTTGGGGTTGAGCTTAAGGTGTCCGCCTAGGGTTAGGTTAGGTGTATGGTTTGATTTAGGCTTCAGGTTAGGTTAGGTTTGAACTTAGTTTGAGGGAGTAAGTTTAGGGCTACTGTTAGCTTTCGGGTAACTGTTATGGTTGGGGTTAGTGTCAGGGCCATTTTAGGATTGGGGTTGAGCTTAAGGTGTCCGCCAAGGGTTACGGTTTGGTCTATGGTTTGAGTTAGGCTTCAGGTTAGGTTAGGTTTGAACTTAGTTTGAGGGAGTAAGTTTAGGGCTACTGTTAGTTTTCGGTTCAGTGTTACGGTTGGAGAAAGCGTCAGGGTCAGGTTAGGGTTGGGGTTGAGCTTCAGGTGTCCGCCTAGGGTTAGGGTTATGTCTATGGTTTGAGTGAGGCTTCAGGTTAGGTTAGGTTTGAACTTAGTTTGAGGGATTAAGTTTAGGGCAACTGTTAGTTTTCGTTACAGTGTTACGGTTGGATTTAGCGTGAGGGTCAGGTTAAGGTTGGGTTGAGCTTAAGGTGTCCTCATAGGGTTAGGGTTAGGTGTATGGTTTGATTTAGGCTCCAGGTTAGGTTAGGTTTGAACTTAGTTTGAGGGAGTAAGTTTAGGGCTACTGTTAGTTTTTGGGTAACTGTTACGGTTGGAGTTAGCGTCAGGTCCAGGTTAGGGTTGGCGTTGAGCTAATGGTGTACACCTAGGGTTAGGGTTAGGTGT
This sequence comes from Tupaia tana, assembly GCA_026018925.1. Taxonomy (NCBI): domain Eukaryota; kingdom Metazoa; phylum Chordata; class Mammalia; order Scandentia; family Tupaiidae; genus Tupaia; species Tupaia tana. The sequence continues at coordinate 1,796,940 of JAKSZU010000042.1, read as the reverse complement.
ATGGTTTGATTTAGGATTCAGGTTAGTTTGGTTTGAAGTTAGTTTGAGGGAGTAAGTTTAGGGCTACTGTTAGTTTTCGGTTAACTGTTACAGTTGGAGTAAGCGTGAGGGTCAGGTTAGGGTAGGGGTTGAGCTTAAGGTGTCCGCCTAGGGTTAGGGTTAGGTGTATGATTTGATTAAGGCTTCAGGTTAGGTTAGGTTTGAACTTAGTTTGAGGGAGTAAGTTTAGGGCTACTGTTCGTTTTCGGGTAACTGTTATGGTTGGAGTTAGCGTCAGGGCCAGGTTAGGGTTGGGGTTGAGCTTAAGGTGTCCGCCTACGGTTAGGGTTAGGTCTATGGTTTGAGTTAGGCTTCAGGTTAGGTTAGGTTTGAACTTAGTTTGAGGGAGTAAGTTTAGGGATACTCTTAGTTTTCGGTTCAGTGTTACGGTTGGAGATAGCGTCAGGGTCATGTTAGGGTTGGGTTTGAACTTCAGGTGTCCGCCTAGGGTTAGAGTTAGGTCTATGGTTTGAGTTAGGCTTCAGGTTAGGTTAGGTTTGAACTTAGTTTGAGGGAGTAAGTTTAGAGCTACTGTTATTTTTCGGGTAACTGTTACGGTTGGAGTTAGCGTCAGGTCCAGGTTAGGGTTGGCGTTGAGCTAATGGTGTCCGCCTAGGGTTAGGGTTAGGTGTATGGTTTGATTTAGGCGTCAGGTTAGGTTAAGTTTGAAGTTAGTTTGAGGTAGTAAGTTTAGGGCTACTGTTAGTTTTCGGTTAACTGTTACAGTTGGAGTAAGCGTGAGGGTCAGGTTAGGGTAGGGGTTGAGCTTAAGGTGTCCGCCTAGGGTTTGAGTTAGGTGTATGATTTGATTAAGGCTTCAGGTTAGGTTAGGTTTGAACTTAGTATGAGGGAGTAAGTTTAGGGCTACTGTTAGTTTTCGGGTAACTGTTATGGTTGGAGTTAGCGTCAGGGCCAGGTTAGGTTTGGGGTTGAACTTAAGGTGTCCGTCTAGGGTTAGGGTTAGGTCTATGGTGTGAGTTAGGCTTCAGGTTAGGTTAGGTTTGAACTTAGTTTGAGGGAGTAAGTTTAGGGCTACTGTTAGTTTTCGGTTCAGTGTTACGGTTGGAGATAGCGTCAGGTTCAGGTTAGGGTTGGGGTTGAGCTTAAGGTGTCCGTCTAGGGTTAGGGTTAGGTGTATGGTATGATTTAGGCTTCTGGTTAAGTTAGGTTTGAACTTAGTTTGAGGGAGTAAGTTTAGGGCTATTGTTAGTTTTCGGGTAACTGTTATGGTTGGAGTTAGCGTCAGGGCCAGGTTAGGGTTGGGGTTGAGCTTAAGGTGTCCGCCAAGGGTTACGGTTAGGTCTATGGTTTGAGTTAGGCTTCAGGTTAGGTTAGGTTTGAACTTAGTTTGAGGGAGTAAGTTTAGGGCTACTGTTAGTTTTCGGTTCAGTGTTACGGTTGGAGATAGCGTCAGGGTCAAGTTAGCGTTGGGGTTGAGCTTCAGGTGTCCGCCTAGGGTTAGGGTTAGGTGTATGGTTTGATTTAGGCTTCAGGTTAGGTTAGGTTTGAACTTAGTTTGAGGGAGTAAGTTTAGGGCTACTGTTAGTTTTCGGGTAACTGTTATGGTTGGAGTTAGCGTCAGGGCCATTTTAGGATTGGGGTTGAGCTTAAGGTGTCCGCCAAGGGTTAGTGTTAGGTCTATGGTTTGAGTTAGGCTTCAGGTTAGGTTAGGTTTGAACTTAGGTTGGGGAGTAAGTTTAGGGCTACTGTTAGTTTTCGGTTCAGTGTTACGGTTGGAGATAGCGTCAGGGTCAGGTTAGGGTTGGGGTTGAGCTTCAGGTGTCCGCCTAGGGTTAGGGTTAGGTCTATGGTTTGAGTTAGGCTTCAGGTTAGGTTAGGTTTGAACTTACTTTGAGGGAGTAAGTTTAGGGCTACTGTTAGGTTTCGGTTCAGTGTTACGGTTGGAGTTAGCGTGAGGGTTAGGTTAGGGTTTGGGTTGAGCTTAAGGTGTCCACCTAGGGTTAGAGTTAGGTGTATGGTTTGATTTAGGCTTCAGGTTAGCTTAGGTTTGAACTTAGTTTGAGGGAGTAAGTTTAGGGCTACTGTTAGTTTTCGCGTAACTGTTATGGTTGGAGTTAGCGTCAGGGCCAAGTTAGGTTTGGGATTGAGCTTAAGGTGTCCGCCTAGTGTTAGGGTTAGGTCTATGGTTTGAGTTAGGCTTCAGGTTAGCTTAGGTTTGAACTTAGTTTGAGAGAGTAAGTTTAGGGCTACTGTTAGTTTTCGGTTCAGTGTTACGGTTGGAGTTAGCGTCAGGTTCAGGTTAGGGTTGGGTTTGAACTTAAGGTGTCTGCCTAGGGTTAGGTCTTTGGTTTGAGTTAGACTTCAGGTGAGGTTAGGGTTGAACTTAGTTTGAGGGAGTAAGTTTAGGGCTACTGTTAGTTTTCGGTTAAGTGATACGGTTGGAGTAAGAGTCAGGGTCAGGTTAGGGTTGGGGTTGAGCTTCAGGTGTCCGCCTAGGGTTAGGGTTAGGTGTATGGTTTGATTTAGGCTTCAGGTTAGGTTAGGTTTGAACTTAGTTTGTGGGAGTAAGTTTAGGGCTACTGTTAGTTTTCGGGTAACTGTTACGGTTGGAGTAAGCGTCAGGTCCTGGTTAGGGTTGGGGTTGAGTTTCAGGTGTCCGCCTAGGGTTAGGGTAGGTGTATGGTTTGATTTAGGCTTCAGATTAGGTTAGGTTTCAAGTTAGTTTGAGGGAGTAAGTTTAGGGCTACTGTTAGTTTTCGGTTCAGTGTTACAGTTGGAGTTAGCGTCAGGGTCAGGTTAGGGTTGGGGTTGAGCTTAAGGTGTCCGCCTAGGGTTAGGGTTAGGTGTATGGTATGATTTAGGCTTCTGGTTAAGTTAGGTTTGAACTTAGTTTGAGGGAGTAAGTTTAGGGCTATTTTTAGTTTTCGGTTCAGTGTTACGGTTGGAAATAGCGTCAGGGTCAGTTTAGGGTTGGGCTTGAACTTCAGGTGTCCCCCTAGGGTTAGGGTAAGTTCTATGGTTTGAGTTAGGCTTCAGGTTAGGTTAGGTTTGAAATTTATTTGAGGGAGTAAGTTTAGGGCTACTCTTAGGTTTCGGTTCAGTGCTACGGTTGGAGTTAGCGTGAGAGTCAGGTTAGTGTTGGGGTTGAACTTAAGGTGTCCACCTAGGGTTAGAGTTAGGTGTATGGTTTGATTTAGGCTTCAGGTTAGCTTAGGTTTGAACTTAGTTTGAGGGAGTAAGTTTAGGGCTACTGTTAGTTTTCGGGTAACTGTTATGGTGGAGTTAGCGTCAGGGCCAGGTTAGGGTTGGGGTTGAACTTAAGGTGTCCGCCTAGGGTTAGGGTTAGGTCTACGGTTTGAGTTAGGCTTCAGGTTAGGTTAGGTTTGAACTTAGTTTGAGGGAGTAAGTTTAGGGCTACTGTTAGTTTTCGGTTCAGTGTTACGGTTGGATATAGCGTCAGGGTCAGGTTAGGGTTGGGGTTGAGATTCAGGTGTCCGCCTAGGGTTAGGGTTAGGTCTATGGTTTGAGTTAGGCTTCAGGTTAGGTTAGGTTTGAACTTAGTTTGAGGGAGTAAGTTTAGGGCTACTGTTAGTTTTCGGTTCAGTGTTACGGTTGGATTTAGCGTGAGGGTCAGGTTAGGGTTGGGGTTGAGCTTAAGGTGTCCGCCTAGGGTTAGGGTTAGGTGTATGGTTTGATTTAGGCTTCAGGGTAGGTTAGGTTTGAACTTAGTTTGAGGGAGTAAGTTTAGGGCTACTGTTAGTTTTCGGGTAACTGTTGTGGTTGGAGTTAGCGTCAGGGGATTTTAGGGTTGGGGTTGAGCTTAAGGTGTCCGCCAAGGGTTAGGGTTAGGTCTATGGTTTGATTTAGGCTTCAGGTTAGGTTAGGTTTGAACTTAGTTTGAGGAAGTAGGTTTAGGGCTACTGTTAGTTTTCGGTTCAGTGTTACGGTTGGAGTTAGCGTCAGGGTCAGGTTAGGGTTGGGGTTGAGCTTCAGGTGTCCGCCTAGGGTTAGGGTTAGGTCTATGGTTTGAGTTAGGCTTCAGGTTAGGTTAGGTTTGAACTTAGTTTGAGGGAGTAAGTTTAGGGCTACTGTTAGTTTTCGGTTCAGTGTTTCGGTTGGAGTTAGCGTGAGGGTCAGGTTAGGGTAGGGGTTGAGCTTAAGGTGTCCGCCTAGGGTTAGGGTTAGGTGTATGGTTTGATTTAGGCTTCAGGTTAGGATAGGTTTTAACTTAGTTTGAGGGAGTAAGTTTAGGGCTACTTTTACTTTTCGGGTAACTGTTACGGTTGGAGTTAGCGTCAGGTCCAGGTTAGTGTTGGCGTTGAGCTAATGGTGTCCTCCTAGGGTTAGGATTAGGTGTATGGTTTGATTTTGGCTTCACGTTAGTTTAGGTTTGAACTTAGTTTGAGGGAGTAAGTTTAGGGCTAATTTTAGTTTTCGGTTCAGTGCTACAGTTGGAGATTGCGTCAGGGTCAGGTTAGGGTTGGGTTTGAACTTCAGGTGTCCGCCTAGGGTTAGGGTTAGGTCTATGGTTTGAGTTAGGCTTCAGGTTAGGTTAGGATTGAAATTAGTTTGAGGGAGTAAGTTTAGGGCTACTGTTAGTTTTCGGTTCAGTGTTACGGTTGGAGTTAGCGTGAGGGTCAGTTTAGGGTTGGGGTTGAGCTTAAGGTGTCCGCCTAGGGTTAGGGTTAGGTGTATGGTTTGATTTAGGCTTCAGGTTAGGTTAGGTTTGAACTTAGTTTGAGGGAGTAATTTTAGGGCTACTGTTAGTTTTCGGTTCAGTGTTACGGTTGGAGATAGCGTCAGGGTCAGGTTAGCGTTGGGGTTGAGCTTCAGGTGTCCACCTAGGGTTAGGGTTAGGTCTATGGTTTGAGTTAGGCTTCAGGTTAGGTTAGGTTTGAACTTAGTTTGAGGGAGTAAGTTTAGGGCTACTGTTAGTTTTCAGTTCAGTGTTACGGTTGGATTTAGCGTGAGGGTCAGGTTAGGTTTGGGGTTGAGCTTAAGGTGTCCGCCTAGGGTTAGGTTAGGTGTATGGTTTGATTTAGGCTTCAGGTTAGGTTAGGTTTGAACTTAGTTTGAGGGAGTAAGTTTAGGGCTACTGTTAGCTTTCGGGTAATGTTATGGTTGCGGTTAGTGTCAGGGCCATTTTAGGATTGGGGTTGAGCTTAAGGTGTCCGCCAAGGGTTACGGTTTGGTCTATGGTTTGAGTTAGGCTTCAGGTTAGGTTAGGTTTGAACTTAGTTTGAGGGAGTAAGTTTAGGGCTACTGTTAGTTTTCGGTTCAGTGTTACGGTTGGAGATAGCGTCAGGGTCAGGTTAGGGTTGGGGTTGAGCTTCAGGTGTCCGCCTAGGGTTAGGGTTATGTCTATGGTTTGAGTTAGGCTTCAGGTTAGGTTAGGTTTGAACTTAGTTTGAGGGATTAAGTTTAGGGCTACTGTTAGTTTTCGTTACAGTGTTACGGTTGGGTTTAGCGTGAGGGTCAGGTTAAGGTTGGGTTGAGCTTAAGGTGTCCTCCTAGGGTTAGGGTTAGGTGTATGGTTTGATTTAGGCTTCAGGTTAGGTTAGGTTTGAACTTAGTTTGAGGGAGTAAGTTTAGGGCTACTGTTAGTTTTCGGGTAACTGTTACGGTTGGAGTTAGCGTCAGGTCCAGGTTAGGGTTGGCGTTGAGCTAATGGTGTCCACCTAGGGTTAGGGTTAGGTGTATGGTTTGATTTAGGATTCAGGTTAGTTTGGTTTGAAGTTAGTTTGAGGGAGTAAGTTTAGGGCTACTGTTAGTTTTCGGTTAACTGTTACAGTTGGAGTAAGCGTGAGGGTCAGGTTAGGGTAGGGGTTGAGCTTAAGGTGTCTGCCTAGGGTTAGGGTTAGGTGTATGATTTGATTAAGGCTTCAGGTTAGGTTAGGTTTGAACTTAGTTTGAGGGAGTTAGTTTAGGGCTACTCTTCGTTTTCGGGTAACTGTTATGGTTGGAGTTAGCGTCAGGGCCAGGTTAGGGTTGGGGTTGAGCTTAAGGTGTCCGCCTACGGTTAGGGTTAGGTCTATGGTTTGAGTTAGGCTTCAGGTTAGGTTAGGTTTGAACTTAGTTTGAGGGAGTAAGTTTAGGGATACTCTTAGTTTTCGGTTCAGTGTTACGGTTGGAGATAGCGTCAGGGTCAGGTTAGGGTTGGGGTTGAGCTTAAGGTGTCCGCCTAGGGTTAGGGTTAGGTGTATGGTTTGATTTAGGCTTCAGGTTAGGTTAGGTTTGAACTTAGTTTGAGGGAGTAAGTTTAGGGCTACTGTTCGTTTATGGGTAACTGTTACTGTTGGAGTTAGCGTCAGGTCCACTTTAGGGTTGGCGTTGAGCTAATGGTGTCTGCCTAGGGTTAGGATTAGGTGTATGGTTTGATTTACGCTTCAGGTTAGGTTAGGTTTGAAGTTAATTTGAGGGAGTAAGTTTAGGGCTACTGTTAGTTTTCGGTTCAGTGTTACGGTTGGAGATAGCGTCAGGGTCAGGTTAGGGTTGGGCTTGAACTTCAGGTGTCCGCCTAGGGTTAGAGTTAGGTGTATGGTTTGAGTTAGGCTTCAGGTTAGGTTAGGTTTGAAATTAGTTTGAGGGAGTAAGTTTAGGGCTACTGTTAGTTTTCGGGTAACTGTTATGGTTGGAGTTAGCGTCAGGGCCAGGTTAGGTTTGGGGTTGAGCTTAAGGTGTCCGCCAAGGGTTACGGTTAGGTCTATGGTTTGAGTTAGGCTTCAGGTTAGGTTAGGTTTGAACTTAGTTTGAGGGAGTAAGTTTAGGGCTACTGTTAGTTTTCGGTTCAGTGTTACAGTTGGAGATAGCGTCAGGGTCAAGTTAGCGTTGGGGTTGAGCTTCAGGTGTCCGCCTAGGGTTAGGGTTAGGTGTATGGTTTGATTTAGGCTTCAGGTTAGGTTAGGTTTGAACTTAGTTTGAGGGAGTAAGTTTAGGGCTACTGTTAGTTTTCGCGTAACTGTTATGGTTGGAGTTAGCGTCAGGGCCAGGTTAGGTTTGGGATTGAGCTTAAGGTGTCCGCCTAGTGTTAGGGTTAGGTCTATGGTTTGAGTTAGGCTTCAGGTTAGCTTAGGTTTGAACTTAGTTTGAGGGAGTAAGTTTAGGGCTACTGTTAGTTTTCGGTTCAGTGTTACGGTTGGAGTTAGCGTCAGGTTCAGGTTAGGGTTGGGGTTGAACTTAAGGTGTCTGCCTAGGGTTAGGTCTTTGGTTTGAGTTAGACTTCAGGTGAGGTTAGGGTTGAACTTAGTTTGAGGGAGTAAGTTTAGGGCTACTGTTAGTTTTCGGTTAAGTGATACGGTTGGAGTAAGAGTCAGGGTCAGGTTAGGGTTGGGGTTGAGCTTCAGGTGTCTGCCTAGGGTTAGGGTTAGGTGTATGGTTTGATTTAGGCTTCAGGTTAGGTTAGGTTTGAACTTAGTTTGAGGGAGTAAGTTTAGGGGTACTGTTAGTTTTCGGGTAACTGTTACGGTTGGAGTTAGCGTCAGGTCCAGGTTAGGGTTGGGGTTGAGTTTCAGGTGTCCGCCTAGGGTTAGGGTAGGTGTATGGTTTGATTTAGGCTTCAGATTAGGTTAGGTTTCAAGTTAGTTTGAGGGAGTAAGTTTAGGGCTACTGTTAGTTTTCGGTTAACTGTTACAGTTGGAGTAAGCGTGAGGGTCAGGTTATGGTAGGGGTTGAGCTTAAGTTGTCCGCCTGTGGTTAGGGTTAGGTGTATGATTTGATTAAGGCTTCAGGTTAGGTTAGGTTTGAACTTAGTTTGAGGGAGTAAGTTTAGGGCTACTGTTCGTTTTCGGGTAACTATTATGGTTGGAGTTAGCATCAGGGCCAGGTTAGGGTTGGGGTTGAGCTTAAGGTGTCCGCCTAGGGTTAGGGTTAGGTCTATGGTTTGAGTTAGGCTTCAGGTTAGGTTAGGTTTGAACTTAGTTTGAGGGAGAAAGTTTAGGGCTACTGTTAGTTTTCGGTTCAGTGTTACGGTTGGAGATAGCGTCAGGGTCAGGTTAGGGTTGGGGTTGAGCTTAAGGTGTCCGCCTAGGGTTAGGGTTAGGTGTATGGTATGATTTAGGCTTTGGTTAAGTTAGGTTTGAACTTAGTTTGAGGGAGTAAGTTTAGGGCTATTGTTAGTTTTCGGTTCAGTGTTACGGTTGGACATAGCGTCAGGGTCAGTTTAGGGTTGGGCTTGAACTTCAGGTGTCCCCCTAGGGTTAGGGTAAGTTCTATGGTTTGAGTTAGGCTTCAGGTTAGGTTAGGTTTGAAATTAGTTTGAGGGAGTAAGTTTAGGGCTACTCTTAGGTTTCGGTTCAGTGCTACGGTTGGAGTTAGCGTGAGAGTCAGGTTAGTGTTGGGGTTGAACTTAAGGTGTCCACCTAGGGTTAGAGTTAGGTGTATGGTTTGATTTAGGCTTCAGGTTAGCTTAGGTTTGAACTTAGTTTGAGGGAGTAAGTTTAGGGCTACTGTTAGTTTTCGGGTAACTGTTATGGTGGAGTTAGCGTCAGGGCCAGGTTAGGGTTGGGGTTGAACTTAAGGTGTCCGCCTAGGGTTAGGGTTAGGTCTACGGTTTGAGTTAGGCTTCAGGTTAGGTTAGGTTTGAACTTAGTTTGAGGGAGTAAGTTTAGGGCTACTGTTAGTTTTCGGTTCAGTGTTACGGTTGGATATAGCGTCAGGGTCAGGTTAGGGTTGGGGTTGAGATTCAGGTGTCCGCCTAGGGTTAGGGTTAGGTCTATGGTTTGAGTTAGGCTTCAGGTTAGGTTAGGTTTGAACTTAGTTTGAGGGAGTAAGTTTAGGGCTACTGTTAGTTTTCGGGTAACTGTTGTGGTTGGAGTTAGCGTCAGGGGATTTTAGGGTTGGGGTTGAGCTTAAGGTGTCCGCCAAGGGTTAGGGTTAGGTCTATGGTTTGATTTAGGCTTCAGGTTAGGTTAGGTTTGAACTTAGTTTGAGGAAGTAGGTTTAGGGCTACTGTTAGTTTTCGGTTCAGTGTTACGGTTGGAGTTAGCGTCAGGGTCAGGTTAGGGTTGGGGTTGAGCTTCAGGTGTCCGCCTAGGGTTAGGGTTAGGTCTATGGTTTGAGTTAGGCTTCAGGTTAGGTTAGGTTTGAACTTAGTTTGAGGGAGTAAGTTTAGGGCTACTGTTAGTTTTCGGTTCAGTGTTTCGGTTGGAGTTAGCGTGAGGGTCAGGTTAGGGTAGGGGTTGAGCTTAAGGTGTCCGCCTAGGGTTAGGGTTAGGTGTATGGTTTGATTTAGGCTTCAGGTTAGGATAGGTTTTAACTTAGTTTGAGGGAGTAAGTTTAGGGCTATTTTTAGTTTTCGGGTAACTGTTACGGTTGGAGTTAGCGTCAGGTCCAGGTTAGTGTTGGCGTTGAGCTAATGGTGTCCTCCTAGGGTTAGGATTAGGTGTATGGTTTGATTTTGGCTTCACGTTAGTTTAGGTTTGAACTTAGTTTGAGGGAGTAAGTTTAGGGCTAATGTTAGTTTTCGGTTCAGTGTTACAGTTGGAGATTGCGTCAGGGTCAGGTTAGGGTTGGGTTTGAACTTCAGGTGTCCGCCTAGGGTTAGGTTTAGGTCTATGGTTTGAGTTAGGCTTCAGGTTAGGTTAGGTTTGAAATTAGTTTGAGGGAGTAAGTTTAGGGCTACTGTTAGTTTTCGGTTCAGTGTTACGGTTGGAGTTAGCGTGAGGGTCAGGTTAGGGTTGGGGTTGAGCTTAAGGTGTCCGCCTAGGGTTAGAGTTAGGTGTATGGTTTGTATTAGGCTTCAGGTTAGGTTAGGTTTGAACTTAGTTTGAGGGAGAAAGTTTAGGGCTACTGTTAGTTTTCGGGTAACTGTTATGGTTGGAATTAGCGTCAGGGCCAGGTTAGGGTTGGGGTTGAGCTTAAGGTGTCCGCCTAGGGTTAGGGTTAGGTCTATGGTTTGAGTTAGGCTTCAGGTTAGGTTAGGTTTGAAGTTAGTTTGAGGGAGTAAGTTTAGGGCTACTGTTAGCTTTCGGTTCAGTGTTACGGTTGGAGATAGCGTCAGGGTCAGGTTAGCGTTGGGGTTGAGCTTCAGGTGTCCGCCTAGGGTTAGGGTTAGGTCTATGGTTTGATTTAGGCTTCAGGTTAGGTTAGGTTTGAACTTAGTTTGAGGGAGTAAGTTTAGGGCTACTGTTAGTTTTCAGTTCAGTGTTACGGTTGGATTTAGCGTGAGGGTCTGGTTAGGGTTGCGGTTGAGTTTAAGGTGTCCGCCTAGGGTTAGGGTAGGTGTATGGTTTGATTTAGGCTTCAGGTTAGGTTAGGTTTGAACTTAGTTTGAGGGAGTAAGTTTAGGGATACTGTTAGCTTTCGGGTAACTGTTATGGTTGGAGTTAGCGTCAGGGCCATTTTAGGATTGGGGTTGAGCTTAAGGTGTCCGCCAAGGGTTACGGTTAGGTCTATGGTTTGAGTTAGGCTTCAGGTTAGGTTAGGTTTGAACTTAGTTTGAGGGAGTAAGTTTAGGGCTACTGTTAGTTTTCGGTTCAGTGTTACGGTTGGAGATAGCGTCAGGGTCAGGTTAGGGTTGGGGTTGAGCTTCAGGTGTCCGCCTAGGGTTAGGGTTATGTCTATGGTTTGAGTTAGGCTTCAGGTTAGGTTAGGTTTGAACTTAGTTTGAGGGATTAAGTTTAGGGCTACTGTTAGTTTTCGTTACAGTGTTACGGTTGGATTTAGCGTGAGGGTCAGGTTAAGGTTGGGTTGAGCTTAAGGTGTCCTCCTAGGGTTAGGGTTAGGTGTATGGTTTGATTTAGGCTTCAGGTTAGGTTAGGTTTGAACTTAGTTTGAGGGAGTAAGTTTAGGGCTACTGTTAGTTTTCGGGTAACTGTTACGGTTGGAGTTAGCGTCAGGTCCAGGTTAGGGTTGGCGTTGAGCTAATGGTGTCCACCTAGGGTTAGGGTTAGGTGTATGGTTTGATTTAGGATTCAGGTTAGTTTGGTTTGAAGTTAGTTTGAGGGAGTAAGTTTAGGGCTACTGTTAGTTTTCGGTTAACTGTTACAGTTGGAGTAAGCGTGAGGGTCAGGTTAGGGTAGGGGTTGAGCTTAAGGTGTCTGCCTAGGGTTAGGGTTAGGTGTATGATTTGATTAAGGCTTCAGGTTAGGTTAGGTTTGAACTTAGTTTGAGGGAGTAAGTTTAGGGCTACTCTTCGTTTTCGGGTAACTGTTATGGTTGGAGTTAGCGTCAGGGCCAGGTTAGGGTTGGGGTTGAGCTTAAGGTGTCCGCCTACGGTTAGGGTTAGGTCTATGGTTTGAGTTAGGCTTCAGGTTAGGTTAGGTTTGAACTTAGTTTGAGGGAGTAAGTTTAGAGATACTCTTAGTTTTCGGTTCAGTGTTACGGTTGGAGATAGCGTCAGGGTCAGGTTAGGGTTGGGGTTGAGCTTAAGGTGTCCGCCTAGGGTTAGGGTTAGGTGTATGGTTTGATTTAGGCTTCAGGTTAGGTTAGGTTTGAACTTAGTTTGAGGGAGTAAGTTTAGGGCTACTGTTCGTTTATGGGTAACTGTTACGGTTGGAGTTAGCGTCAGGTCCACTTTAGGGTTGGCGTTGAGCTAATGGTGTCTGCCTAGGGTTAGGATTAGGTGTATGGTTTGATTTACGCTTCAGGTTAGGTTAGGTTTGAAGTTAATTTGAGGGAGTAAGTTTAGGGCTACTGTTAGTTTTCGGTTCAGTGTTACGGTTGGAGATAGCGTCAGGGTCAGGTTAGGGTTGGGCTTGAACTTCAGGTGTCCGCCTAGGGTTAGAGTTAGGTGTATGGTTTGAGTTAGGCTTCAGGTTAGGTTAGGTTTGAAATTAGTTTGAGGGAGTAAGTTTAGGGCTACTGTTAGTTTTCGGGTAACTGTTATGGTTGGAGTTAGCGTCAGGGCCAGGTTAGGTTTGGGGTTGAGCTTAAGGTGTCCGCCAAGGGTTACGGTTAGGTCTATGGTTTGAGTTAGGCTTCAGGTTAGGTTAGGTTTGAACTTAGTTTGAGGGAGTAAGTTTAGGGCTACTGTTAGTTTTCGGTTCAGTGTTACAGTTGGAGATAGCGTCAGGGTCAAGTTAGCGTTGGGGTTGAGCTTCAGGTGTCCGCCTAGGGTTAGGGTTAGGTGTATGGTTTGATTTAGGCTTCAGGTTAGGTTAGGTTTGAACTTAGTTTGAGGGAGTAAGTTTAGGGCTACTGTTAGTTTTCGCGTAACTGTTATGGTTGGAGTTAGCGTCAGGGCCAGGTTAGGTTTGGGATTGAGCTTAAGGTGTCCGCCTAGTGTTAGGGTTAGGTCTATGGTTTGAGTTAGGCTTCAGGTTAGCTTAGGTTTGAACTTAGTTTGAGGGAGTAAGTTTAGGGCTACTGTTAGTTTTCGGTTCAGTGTTACGGTTGGAGTTAGCGTCAGGTTCAGGTTAGGGTTGGGGTTGAACTTAAGGTGTCTGCCTAGGGTTAGGTCTTTGGTTTGAGTTAGACTTCAGGTGAGGTTAGGGTTGAACTTAGTTTGAGGGAGTAAGTTTAGGGCTACTGTTAGTTTTCGGTTAAGTGATACGGTTGGAGTAAGAGTCAGGGTCAGGTTAGGGTTGGGGTTGAGCTTCAGGTGTCTGCCTAGGGTTAGGGTTAGGTGTATGGTTTGATTTAGGCTTCAGGTTAGGTTAGGTTTGAACTTAGTTTGAGGGAGTAAGTTTAGGGGTACTGTTAGTTTTCGGGTAACTGTTACGGTTGGAGTTAGCGTCAGGTCCAGGTTAGGGTTGGGGTTGAGTTTCAGGTGTCCGCCTAGGGTTAGGGTAGGTGTATGGTTTGATTTAGGCTTCAGATTAGGTTAGGTTTCAAGTTAGTTTGAGGGAGTAAGTTTAGGGCTACTGTTAGTTTTCGGTTAACTGTTACAGTTGGAGTAAGCGTGAGGGTCAGGTTATGGTAGGGGTTGAGCTTAAGTTGTCCGCCTGTGGTTAGGGTTAGGTGTATGATTTGATTAAGGCTTCAGGTTAGGTTAGGTTTGAACTTAGTTTGAGGGAGTAAGTTTAGGGCTACTGTTCGTTTTCGGGTAACTATTATGGTTGGAGTTAGCATCAGGGCCAGGTTAGGGTTGGGGTTGAGCTTAAGGTGTCCGCCTAGGGTTAGGGTTAGGTCTATGGTTTGAGTTAGGCTTCAGGTTAGGTTAGGTTTGAACTTAGTTTGAGGGAGTAAGTTTAGGGCTACTGTTAGTTTTCGGTTCAGTGTTACGGTTGGAGATAGCGTCAGGGTCAGGTTAGGGTTGGGGTTGAGCTTAAGGTGTCCGCCTAGGGTTAGGGTTAGGTGTATGGTATGATTTAGGCTTTGGTTAAGTTAGGTTTGAACTTAGTTTGAGGGAGTAAGTTTAGGGCTATTGTTAGTTTTCGGTTCAGTGTTACGGTTGGACATAGCGTCAGGGTCAGTTTAGGGTTGGGCTTGAACTTCAGGTGTCCCCCTAGGGTTAGGGTAAGTTCTATGGTTTGAGTTAGGCTTCAGGTTAGGTTAGGTTTGAAATTAGTTTGAGGGAGTAAGTTTAGGGCTACTCTTAGGTTTCGGTTCAGTGCTACGGTTGGAGTTAGCGTGAGAGTCAGGTTAGTGTTGGGGTTGAACTTAAGGTGTCCACCTAGGGTTAGAGTTAGGTGTATGGTTTGATTTAGGCTTCAGGTTAGCTTAGGTTTGAACTTAGTTTGAGGGAGTAAGTTTAGGGCTACTGTTAGTTTTCGGGTAACTGTTATGGTGGAGTTAGCGTCAGGGCCAGGTTAGGGTTGGGGTTGAACTTAAGGTGTCCGCCTAGGGTTAGGGTTAGGTCTACGGTTTGAGTGAGGCTTCAGGTTAGGTTAGGTTTGAACTTAGTTTGAGGGAGTAATTTTAGGGCTACTGTTAGTTTTCGGTTCAGTGTTACGGTTGGATTTAGCGTGAGGGTCAGGTTAGGGTTGGGGTTGAGCTTAAGGTGTCCGCCTAGGGTTAGGGGTAGGTGTATGGTTTGATTTAGGCTTCAGGTTAGGTTAGGTTTGAACTTAGTTTGAGGGAGTAAGTTTAGGGCTACTGTTAGTTTTCGGGTAACTGTTGTGGTTGGAGTTAGCGTCAGGGGATTTTAGGGTTGGAGTTGAGCTTAAGGTGTCCGCCAAGGGTTAGGGTTAGGTCTATGGTTTGATTTAGGCTTCAGGTTAGGTTAGGTTTGAACTTAGTTTGAGGGAGTAGGTTTAGGGCTACTGTTAGTTTTCGGTTCAGTGTTACGGTTGGAGTTAGCGTCAGGGTCAGGTTAGGGTTGGAGTTGAGCTTCAGGTGTCCGCCTAGGGTTAGGGTTAGGTCTATGGTTTGAGTTAGGCTTCAGGTTAGGTTAGGTTTGAACTTAGTTTGAGGGAGTAAGTTTAGGGCTACTGTTAGTTTTCGGTTCAGTGTTTCGGTTGGAGTTAGCGTGAGGGTCAGGTTAGGGTAGGGGTTGAGCTTAAGGTGTCCGCCTAGGCTTAGGTTTAGGTGTATGGTTTGATTTAGGCTTCAGGTGAGGATAGGTTTTAACTTAGTTTGAGGGAGTAAGTTTAGGGCTACTGTTATTTTTCGGGTAACTGTTACGGTTGAAGTTAGCGTCAGGTCCAGGTTAGTGTTGGCGTTGAGCTAATGGTGTCCTCCTAGGGTTAGGATTAGGTGTATGGTTTGATTTAGGCTTCACGTTAATTTAGGTTTGAACTTAGTTTGAGGGAGTAAGTTTAGGGCTAATGTTAGTTTTCGAGTCAGTGTTACGGTTGGAGATAGCGTCAGGGTCAGGTTAGGGTTGGGTTTGAACTTCAGGTGTCCGCCTAGGGTTAGGGTTAGGTCTATGGTTTGAGTTAGGCTTCAGGTTAGGTTAGGTTTGAAATTAGTTTGAGGGAGTAAGTTTAGGGCTACTGTTAGTTTTCGGTTCAGTGTTACGGTTGGAGTTAGCGTGAGGGTCAGGTTAGGGTTGGGGTTGAGCTTAAGGTGTCCGCCTAGGGTTAGAGTTAGGTGTATGGTTTGAATTAGGCTTCAGGTTAGGTTAGGTTTGAACTTAGTTTGAGGGAGTAAGTTTAGGGCTACTGTTAGTTTTCGGGTAACTGTTATGGTTGGAGTTAGCGTCAGGGCCAGGTTAGGTTTGGGGTTGAGCTTAAGGTGTCCGCCCAGGGTTAGGCTTAGGTCTATGGTTTGAGTTAGGCTTCAGGTTAGGTTAGGTTTGAACTTAGTTTGAGGTAGTAAGTTTAGGGCTACTGTTAGTTTTCGGTTCAGTGTTACGGTTGGAGATAGCGTCAGGGTCAGGTTAGCGTTGGGGTTGAGCTTCAGGTGTCCGCCTAGGGTTAGGGTTATGTCTATGGTTTGAGTTAGGCTTCAGGTTAGGTTAGGTTTGAACTTAGTTTGAGGGAGTAAGTTTAGGGCTACTGTTAGTTTTCAGTTCAGTGTTACGGTTGGATTTAGCGTGAGGGTCTGGTTAGGGTTGGGGTTGAGCTTAAGGTGTCCGCCTAGGGTTAGGGTAGGTGTATGGTTTGATTTAGGCTTCAGGTTAGGTTAGGTTTGAACTTAGTTTGAGGGAGTAAGTTTAGGGCTACTGTTAGCTTTCGGGTAACTCTTATGGTTGGAGTTAGCGTCAGGGCCACTTTAGGATTGGGGTTGAGCTTAAGGTGTCCGCCAAGGGTTAGGGTTAGGTCTATGGTTTGAGTTAGGCTTCAGGTTAGGTTAGGTTTGAACTTAGTTTGAGGGAGTAAGTTTAGGGCTGCTGTTAGTTTTCGGTTCAGTGTGACGTTTGGAGATAGCGTCAGGGTCAGGTTAGGGTTGGGGTTGAGCTTCAGGTGTCCGCCTAGGGTTAGGGTTAGGTCTATGGTTTGAGTTAGGCTTCAGGTTAGGTTAGGTTTGAACTTAGTTTGAGGGAGTATGTTTAGGGCTACTGTTAGTTTTCGTTTCAGTGTTACGGTTGGAGTAAGAGTCAGGGTCAGGTTAGGGTGGGGTTGAACTTCAGGTGTCCGCCTAGGGTTAGGGTTAGGTCTATGGTTTGAGTTAGGCTTCAGGTTAGGTTAGGTTTGAACTTAGTTTGAGGGAGTAAGTTTAGGGCTACTGTTTGTTTTCGGTTCAGTATTTCGGTTGGAGTTAGCGTGAGGGTCAAGTTAGGGTTGGGGTTGAGCTTAAGGTGTCCGCCTAGGGTTAGGGTAGGTGTATGGTTTGATTTAGACTTCAGGTTAGGTTAGGTTTGAACTTAGTTTGAGGGAGTAAGTTTAGGGCTACTGTTAGTTTTCGGTTCTGTGTTACGGTTGGAGATAGCGTCAGGGTCAGGTTAGGGTTGGGGTTGAGCTTCAGGTGTCCGCCTAGGGTTAGGGTTATGTCTATGGTTTGAGTTAGGCTTCAGGTTAGGTTAAGCTTGAACTTAGTTTGAGGGATTAAGTTTAGGGCTACTGTTAGTTTTCGTTTCAGTGTTACGGTTGAATTTAGCGTGAGGGTCAGGTTAAGGTTGGGTTGAGCTTAAGGTGTCTGCCTAGGGTTGGGGTTAGGTGTATGGTTTGATTTAGGCTTCAGGTTAGGTTAGGTTTGAACTTAGTTTGAGGGAGTAAGTTTAGAGCTACTGTTAGTTTTCGGGTAACTGTTATGGTTGGAGTTATCGTCAGGGCCATTTTAGGATTGGGGTTGAGGTTAAGGTGTCCGCCAAGGGTTAGGGTTAGGTCTATGGTTTGATGTAGGCTTCAGGTTAGGTTAGGTTTGAACTTAGTTTGAGGGAGTAAGTTTAGGGCTACTGTTAGTTTTCGGTTCAGTGTTACGTTTGGAGATAGCGTCAGGGTCAGGTTAGGGTTGGGGTTGAGCTTCAGGTGTCCGCCTAGGGTTAGGGTTAGGTCTATGGTTTGAGTTAGGCTTCAGGTTAGGTTAGGTTTGAACTTAGTTTGAGGGAGTAAGTTTTGGGCTACTGTTAGTTTTCGTTTAAGTTTTACGGTTGCAGTAAGAGTCAGGGTCAGGTTAGGGTTGGGATTGAACTTCAGGTGTCCGCCTAGGGTTAGGGTTAGGTGTATGGTTTGAGTTAGGCTTCAGGTTAGGTTAGGTTTCAACTTAGTTTGAGGGAGTAAGTTTAGGGCTACTGTTTGTTTTCGGTTCAGTGATTCGGTTGGAGTTAGCGTGAGGGTCAGGTTAGGGTAGGGGTTGAGCTTAAGGTGTCCGCCTAGGGTTAGGGTTAGGTGTATGGTTTGATTTAGGCTTCAGGTTAGGTTAGGTTTGAACTTAGTTTGAGGGAGTAAGTTTAGGGCTACTGTTAGTTTTCGGGTAACTGTTACGGTTGGAGTTAGCGTCAGGTCCAGGTTAGGGTTGGCGTTGAGCTAATGGTGTCCGCCTAGGGTTAGGGTTAGGTGTATGGTTTGATTTACGATTCAGGTTAGGTTAGGTTTGAAGTTAGTTTGAGGCAGTAAGTTTAGGGCTACTGTTAGTTTTCGGTTAAATGTTACAGTTGGAGTAAGCGTGAGGGTCAGGTTAGGGAAGGGGTTGAGCTTAAGGTGTCTGCCTAGGGTTAGGGTTAGGTGTATGATTTGATTAAGGCTTCAGGTTAGGTTAGGTTTGAACTTAGTTTGAGGGAGTAAGTTTAGGGCTACTGTTCGTTTTCGGGTAACTGTTATGGTTGGAGTTAGCGTCAGGGCCAGGTTAGGTTTGGGAATGAGCTTAAGGTGTCCTCCTAGGGTTAGGGTTAGGTCTATGGTTTGAGTTAGGCTTCAGGTTAGGTTAGGTTTGAACTTAGTTTGAGGGAGTAAGTTTAGGGCTACTGTTAGTTTTCGGTTCAGTGTTACGGTTGGAGATAGCGTCAGGGTCAGGTTAGGGTTGGGGTTGAGCTTAAGGTGTCCGCCTAGGGTTAGGGTTAGGTGTATGATATGATTTAGGCTTCTGGTTACGTTAGGTTTGAACTTAGTTTGAGGGAGTAAGTTTAGGGCTATTGTTAGTTTTCGGTTCAGTGTTACGGTTGCAAATAGCGTCAGGGTCAGTTTAGGGTTGGGCTTGAACTTCAGGTGTCCCCCTAGGGTTAGGGTAAGTTCTATGGTTTGAGTTAGGCTTCAGGTTAGGTTAGGTTTGAAATTAGTTTGAGGGAGTAAGTTTAGGGCTACTGTTAGGTTTCGGTTCAGTGTTACGGTTGGAGTTAGCGTGAGGGTCAGGTTAGTGTTGGGGTTGAGCTTAAGGTGTCCGCCTAGGGTTAGAGTTAGGTGTATGGTTTGATTTAGGCTTCAGGTTATCTTAGGTTTGAACTTAGTTTGATGGAGTAAGTTTAGGGCTACTGTTAGTTTTCGGGTAACTGTTATGGTTGGAGTTAGCGTCAGGGGATTTTAGGGTTGGGGTTGAGCTTAAGGTGTCCGCCAAGGAATAGGGTTAGGTCTATGGTTTGAGTTAGGCTTCAGGTTAGGTTAGGCTTGAACTTAGTTTGAGGGAGTAAGTTTAGGGCTACTGTTCGTTTACGGTTCAGTGTTACGGTTGGAGTTAGCGTGAGGGTCAGGTTAGGGTTGGGGTTGAGCTAAAGGTGTCCGCCTAGGGTTAGATTTAGGTCTATGGTTTCATTTAGGATTCAGGTTAGGTTAGGATTGAACTTAGTTTGAGGGAGTAAGTTTAGGGCTACTCTTAGTTTTCGGTTCAGTGTTACGGTTGGAGTTAGCGTCAGGGTCAGGTTAGGGTTGGGGTTGAGCTTCAGGTGTCCGCCTAGGGTTAGGGTTAGGTCTATGGTTTGAGTTAGGCTTCAGGTTAGGTTAGGTTTGAATTAGTTTGAGGGAGTAAGTTTAGGGCTACTGTTTGTTTTCGGTTCAGTGTTTCGGTTGGAGTTAGCGTGAGGGTCAGGTTAGGGTAGGGGTTGAGCTTAAGGTGTCCGCCTAGGGTTAGGGTTAGGTGTATGGTTTGAGTTAGGCTTCAGGATAGGTTAGGTTTGAACTTAGTTTGAGGGAGTAAGTTTAGGGCTACTGTTAGTTTTCGGTTCAGTGTTACGGTTGGAGATAGCGTCAGGGTCAGGTTAGCGTTGGGGTTGAGCTTCAGGTGTCCGCCTAGGGTTATGGTTAGGTGTATGGTTTGATTTAGGCTTCAGGTTAGGTTAGGTTTGAACTTAGTTTGAGGGAGTAAGTTTAGGGCTACTGTTAGTTTTCGGGTAACTGTTATTTTTGGAGTTAGCGTCAGGGCCATTTTAGGATTGGGGTTGAGCTTAAGGTGTCCGCCAAGGGTTAGGGTTAGGTCTACGGTTTGAGTTAGGCTTCAGGTTAGGTTAGGTTTGAACTTAGTTTGAGGGAGTAAGTTTAGGGCTACTGTTAGTTTTCGGTTCAGTGTTACGGTTGGAGATAGCGTCAGGGTCAGGTTAGGGTTGGGGTTGAGCTTCAGGTGTCCGCCTAGGGTTAGAGTTAGGTGTATGGTTTGATTTAGGCTTCAGGTTAGCTTAGGTTTGAACTTAGTTTGAGGGAGTAAGTTTAGGGCTATTGTTAGTTTTCGGTTCAGTGTTACGGTTGGAAATAGCGTCAGGGTCAGTTTAGGATTGGGCTTGAACTTCAGGTGTCCCCCTAGGGTTAGGGTAAGTTCTATGGTTTGAGTTACGCTTCAGGTTAGGTTAGGTTTGAAATTAGTTTGAGGGAGTAAGTTTAGGGCTACTGTTAGGTTTCGGTTCAGTGTTACGGTTGGAGTTAGCGTGAGGGTCAGGTTAGTGTTGGGGTTGAACTTAAGGTGTCCACCTACGGTTAGAGTTAGGTGTATGGTTTGATTTAGGCTTCAGATTAGCTTAGGTTTGAACTTAGTTTGAGGGAGTAAGTTTAGGGCTACTGTTAGTTTTCGGGTAACTGTTATGGTTGGAGTTAGCGTCAGGGCCATGTTAGGGTTGGGGTTGAACTTAAGGTGTCCGCCTAGGGTTAGGGTTAGGTCTACGGTTTGAGTTAGGCTTCAGGTTAGGTTAGGTTTGAACTTAGTTTGAGGGAGTAAGTTTAGGGCTACTGTGAGTTTTCGGTTCAGTGTTACGGTTGGATATAGCGTCAGGGTCAGGTTAGGGTTGGGGTTGAGCTTCAGGTGTCCGCCTAGGGTTAGGGTTAGGTCTATGGTTTGAGTTAGGCTTCAGGTTAGGTTAGGTTTGAACTTAGTTTGAGGGAGTAAGTTTAGGGCTACTGTTAGTTTTCGGTTCAGTGTTACGGTTGGATTTAGCGTGAGGGTCAGGTTAGGGTTGGGGTTGAGCTTAAGGTGTCCGCCTAGGGTTAGGGTTAGGTGTATGGTTTGATTTAGGCTTCAGGTTAGGTTAGGTTTGAACTTAGTTTGAGGGAGTAAGTTTAGGGCTACTGTTCGTTTTCGGGTAACTGTTATGGTTAGAGTTAGCGTCAGGGCCAGGTTAGGGTTGGGGTTGAGCTTAAGGTGTCCAACTAGGGTTAGGGTTAGGTCTATGGTTTGAGTTAGGCTTCAGGTTAGGTTAGGTTTGAACTTAGTTTGAGGGAGTAAGTTTAGGTCTACTGTCAGTTTTCGGTTCAGTGTTACGGTTGGAGATAGCGTCAGGGTCAGGTTAGGGTTGGGGTTGAGCTTAAGGTGTCCGCCTATTTTTAGGGTTAGGTGTATGGTATGATTTAGGCTTCTGGTTAAGTTAGGTTTGAACTTAGTTTGAGGGAGTAAGTTTAGGGCTATTGTTATTTTTTGGTTCAGTGTTACGGTTGGAAATAGCCTCAGGGTCAGTTTAGGGTTGGGCTTGAACTTCAGGTGTCCCCCTAGGGTTAGGGTAAGTTCTATGGTTTGAGTTAGGCTTCAGGTTAGGTTAGGTTTGAAATTAGTTTGAGGGAGTAAGTTTAGGGCTACTGTTAGGTTTCGGTTCAGTGTTACGGTTGGAGTTAGTGTGAGGGTCAGGTTAGTGTTGGGGTTGAGCTTAAGGTGTCCGCCTAGGGTTAGAGTTAGGTGTATGGTTTGATTTAGGCTTCAGGTTATCTTAGGTTTGAACTTAGTTTGATGGAGTAAGTTTAGGGCTACTATTAGTTTTCGGGTAACTGTTATGATTGGAGTTAGCGTCAGGGGATTTTAGGGTTGGGGTTGAGCTTAAGGTGTCCGCCAAGGGATAGGGTTAGGTCTATGGTTTGAGTTAGGCTTCAGGTTAGGTTAGGCTTGAGCTTAGTTTGAGGGAGTAAGTTTAGGGCTACTGTTAGTTTACGGTTCAGTGTTACGGTTGGAGTTAGCGTGAGGGTCAGGTTAGGGTTGGGGTTGAGCTAAAGGTGTCCGCCTAGGGTTAGGTTTAGGTCTATGGTTTCATTTAGGATTCAGGTTAGGTTAGGATAGAACTTAGTTTGAGGGAGTAAGTTTAGGGCTACTGTTATTTTTCGGTTCAGTGTTACCGTTGGTGATAGCGTCAGGGTCAGGTTAGTGTTGGGGTTGAGCTTAAGGTGTCCGCCTAGGGTTAGGGCTAGGTCTATGGTTTGAGTTAGGCTTCAGGTAAGCTTAGGTTTGAACTTAGTTTGAGGGAGTAAGTTTAGGGCTACTGTTAGTTTTCGGTTCAGTGTTACGGTTGGAGTTAGCGTCTGGGTCAGGTTAGGGTTGGGGTTGAGCTTCAGGTGTCCGCCTAGGGTTAGGGTTAGGTCTATGGTTTGAGTTAGGCTTCAGGTTAGGTTAGGTTTGAACTTAGTTTGAGGGAGTAAGTTTAGGGCTACTGTTTGTTTTCGGTTCAGTGTTTCGGTTGGAGTTCGCGTGAGGGTCAGGTTAGGGTAGGGGTTGAGCTTAAGGTGTCCGCCTAGGGTTAGGGTTAGGTGTATGGTTTGATTTAGGCTTCAGGTTAGGTTAGGTTTGAACTTAGTTTGAGGGAGTAAGTTTAGGGCTATGTTAGTTTTCGGGTAACTGTTACGGTTGGAGTTAGCGTCAGGTCCAGGTTAGGGTTGGCGTTGAGCTAATGGTCTCCGCCTAGGGTTAGGATTAGGTGTATGGTTTGATTTACTCTTCAGGTTAGGTTAGGTTTGAAGTTAGTTTGAGGGAGTAAGTTTAGGGCTACTGTTAGTTTTCGGTTAACTGTTACCGTTGGAGTAAGCGTGAGGGTCAGGTTAGGGTTGGGGTTGAGCTTAAGGTGTCCGCCTAGGGTTAGAGTTAGGTGTATGGTTTGATTTAGGGTTCACGTTATCTTAGGTGAGAACTTAGTTTGAGGGAGTAAGTTTAGGGCTACTGTTAGTTTTCGGGTAACTGTTATGGTTGGAGTTAGCGTCAGGGCCAGGTTAGGGTTGGGGTTGAGCTTAAGGTGTCCGCCTAGGGTTAGGGTTAGGTCTATGGTTTGAGTTAGGCTTCAGGTTAGGTTAGGTTTGAACTTAGTTTGAGGGAGTAAGTTTAGGGCTACTGTTAGTTTTCGGTTCAGTTTTACGGTTGGAGATAGCGTCAGGGTCAAGTTAGCGTTGGGGTTGTGCCCCGACCCGCAGGACAGTCGAACGGGTACCTGGGTGAGGATGGTGAAAACCGGGATCCTTTGTGTTTAGGCTGGTGAAGTTCTTACTGACACACAGAGTGGAGACAAGATGAGGTGCTGATCAAGTCTTCCGTTTATTGCAGAACAAACAGTGCTTTATATACAGGCTGGTGGGCACACCAATTGGTTGCCCAAAAATGAGATACAACAGTATGAGCCAATCATTGATGTGGGTGAATCTCCCATTACCTAGCAACAGTTGGTTACATGATTTCTGAAATATGGTTTGCTCAATGAGGAAGTGAAGCCTAAGATTTCTAAGATGGCAGACAGTTCTCAAGAAGCTCCCAAGATGGCTTCCATATGCAATGCCCTCCACATATCCCCCTTTTTTATTTTTTCAAAGAGAGGAGAAAAGCCTGGGGGAATCGTGCCTGTCTTAGGTTGGAGTCGTTTATCGAGCCACGTCCATCCTTACCCGTCATTGGAGAATCCCATAACTATGATGGGTTTCCTGTCTTAGGTGGGAGGACTGTACAGCTGTTATAGGCTCAGACTCTCTTACCCGTCTTTGGCTAACCGATTCAGCGCCTCAGGCTGGAGCAATGTCTAGGCTCCACGATACTCCATCTCCAGGTTGTGGTAGTGGACTTGGATAGGCTGCATTTTTATGGAGTCATCGATATGACGTTTTATGAAGGTCATGAGCTTATTAAAGAGAACAGGTCCCAAAGAGCAAACAATCAATAAAACCAAAATTGGGCCAAATATGGGGAGTAGTATGGGGAGGAGTCCATTCCATGCAGTTAAAAAGGGATTATCGGTGAGTTGTTTTCTTCGTTCCAGAAGATTTTCTTGTAGTTGGTTGAGCTTGTCACGAACGATGCCAGACTTGTTGGCATAAAAACAGCAACGTTCCTGTAAAGCAAGACAGAGACCCCCCTGTTCTGCCAAAAGGAGGTCTAGCCCACGTCTATTTTGGAGTACAACTTCTGCAAGGGAATCTAGTTGATCTTGGACAAAAGTAATAGTAGAAGCCAATTCGTGGACATCAGAAACAAGGGCATCAGTTAATTGTTTGACCTGAAGGGAATATCCTAATCCAGCAGCACCAGTAGCTGTAGCTGCAGCAAAACCTAAGGTAGCAAGAATAGGGAGGAGCATTACGGCACGCTTGGATCTTGTGCGTGAACGTCCTGGAATAAAATCAAAAGTAGGAATGGGAACTGGTTCATCTCCTTTAATAACATCAACGTCAGGAACCAGCACAGCAAGAACACAAGAACCAACCCAGTGTTTGGGCAAAAACGTGTATGCCAGATTAGTGCCACACACATAAACTGTATTATTAGGAGCACATAAATCAGTAGAATGGGAAACATCTCTCTTATCAATACAATCGGAGAATGTAATGAAGCCAAGAACAATCTCATTAGATTGAGCACGGGAGGGAGAATAAAGACAACTTATGGTTGAAGGGAAAACAGGCTGAACTAAGAAAGGCGAAGTTGGTGAACAACGTGAGGGATCTACAGGAAAAGTTATGTTGACAATTGGAAGGGCTGATGGAATTTGTAGACCATGGCGGAGACAAAGCCAACAGTCCGCAGCAATTGTGGGACTGTAAGCCTGAAGTAGAGCAAGAGTAAGGTTAAGTAGTGAGAAAGTAGTGTCAATGAAAGGAGCAACTCTAGGTTTGGGTAGAGATAGTGGCTTGTATGAACGTTGAGGATGTAAATTTTGTGTGAGATCCTGTAAGTGTTTTTGTACCTTGAGTCGTCTAGTCTTGTCTTGAGGTCCACCCCCATCAGAAACATGGGGAGGAGCAATTAAGTCCCAACAAATGTTTTTTCCTAAGGTATCAGATGTACAGGGCTTTTCAAGATGGTTCGTATCTATAAAGGTTTTAATGTGTGTAGCTGTGAAATAAGTTGTGTTTTTGAAAATGCAAGTAGTGGCATGATCGTAACATGCAGCATGAAGGGTAGATCTGAAAATTGTACAGGTGCGTTGAGCAGGTGTAGAAGAGGAGGAGACAGTGGGTATATTAATGCAATACCAAGTAAGGGGTTGTTGTTGGAGATACGCAGTGTGTCCAGAACATGTGACTGTTGAGAGTGGTGTGAAGGAAAAATGGGTGATCTTACCACCTGCACATGCGCAAGGAGCGTTTTGTTCAAGGAACTTTCGAGTTTTGCCAGAGTCAAAACCAGCAGCAACAGTGTTGAAGAGGTAACTGCCAGGGCTAAAACCAGCAGCGATAGTGTTGAAGAGATAAAACAATATCAGGTATTTAAGAAGAATCTTCATTTTGTTGATCTGTGGAAGAAAAAAGAGGTATCTCAGGGCTTTTATAATCCCTGGATGAATTATTATCATTTGAATCAATTTGTTTGACCAATCTTTCTGGTAGCCAACGAGCAGCATCCATTTTCTGGGAATAAATGCAGACAGACCCTCTGCCCCATATGAGGACAGGGTCTGGACCATTCCACGTATTGTCTAGTGGATCTTTCCACAAAACTGTGGCAAATTTTGTTTTGGTAGTTGAATGCCAGAAGCGCTCAGCAGCTGAGTGTCCATCTTTATCCAGTGTTAGAAAATTTAGCACAAAAAGTGTATGTGCTAAAAGGTTTTTTGGTGAACCTTTAATTTGTAAAATCTCTCCCTTTTTTAATTTTTGGAGAGTACTTTTTAAGGAAAGATGAGCACGTTCAACAATACCTTGTCCCTGGGGATTGTATGGAATCCCCGTGACATGTTTAATATGGAGTTGTTTACAAAAAGAGTTAAAATTGTTTCCGGTATATCCTGGGCCATTATCTGTTTTAATTTGTTGAGGCTTACCCAGAACAGAGAGTGCGGCAAGAACATGAGAAATAACATGTTTACCAGCCTCTCCGGTTTGTGCCGTAGCAAAAATGAAACCACTAAAGGTGTCAATAGTGACATGCACGTATTTAAGAGTACCAAATTCTGCAAAATGAGTGACATCCATTTGCCATAAAGCATTAGGCATAAGGCCTCTAGGGTTAACACCCAAGTGTGGTGTAGGCAAAAGAGTAAGACAGGCCGGACATTGTTTTACAATTTGTCGAGCCTGTTCCCGAGTAATTTTAAACATGAGACGAAGGGTGTGAGAATTCAAATGATGTAATTGATGGGCAGCAACAGCATCTGAAAGATTTGTGTCAATTTGAGTATGAACCAAAAGAGAATATTTTGTGGCCAGATCAGCGCGGCGATTACCCTCAGTTAAAGGACCAGGCAAGTCTGTATAGGCGCGCAAATGGCCAATATAAAAAGGCAGCTCTCGATGTCTAATGAGAGACTGTAATTGGAGGAAAAACTGTGCGGCTTGAGAAATTTGTTTAATTTGTGCCGCAGTTTCCAGAAGTGGTACAGACATAGTAATATAAGCACTATCTGTATACAAGGTCAAGGGAAAGCAGAGAAAATTGTAACAACTATTGGCAGCTCAACTAGCTGAGCTGATATTGAGAATGTTGTAAATGTAACTTATTTAATCAGAGAGAGAACAAAAAGCACTGTGTAGATGGTGGAACAGAGGACCAGTTCTGTGTTTCACGGCGTAGTTCTGGAAAGGTCTGAAATAAATTGTCATTGTTTACAGAACAAACTCAAGCGTTTCAAAAGTTTGTTTTAGGTCTGGAGGCTTGGGGCGGCCCCGTTTTTGTTTCCCTGATCCCGATTAATTGACCTACCATAGACATCAAATCTGGATCTACATTCATTAGGAGGGTGACGTCCCTTCATACATTTACTGCACAAATCAGGAAGTTGATTTGGTCGTTGATTACCACCATTCTTTACCTTACAGTTTTTTGCAAAATGTCCAGACCGACCACAATTGTAGCAAGTAATTTTGTTACTTATTTTGTTAGCGTTGTTGTTACGAATAAGGAATTGGAGAACAGTATAGTCTTGAAGGGCAGCGGCCATAGTCAATCCTTGTTGGAATGCCAATTGTTTAATAAGGTCAGTACCTGAATCAGTCAAATTTCTCTGAGTAGGAAGTTTTGTCCAAGCTCTCATAGCTGCTGTATAAATTTGAGCAAATAGCCCTTCACCATATTGTATTAGATTGTTACTATTTGCATAATTGCCTTCTCCCAATAACATCTCTGTTGTCCAACCATTGTTGGCCTGGGCATTACGGCATGCAAGCTCCCTGCAAATTTGTACATACTTTGATTTCCAAAGTAAGTAATCTCCTCCAGAGAGCGTAGCATGGGCCAATATGTGCCACTCCATTGGTATAAGCCAATTATCTGCCACTGATTCAACTATGGCTAAAGTATATGGAGCTGTAGCTCCATATTGAGCAACTGCTGTTTTAATTTCTTTTATGATTTTAAAATCAAAGCCACCACAAGGACGCCATGTTTGTCCTTGGGGATCTATGGTTTCTGTTACTGGAAATGCTTCCTGTTCCTCAAGATCTATCAGTGGTTGTAATCTCTGAGCTGGTTTAAGTTTTGCACTAGGAGTAAAGGTGGACTGACAGCGATTTTGTGAGGATGAGAAAGCTGTACTTTTAGATTTACCCACTTTCAGCTTTTCTAATCGTGATATCAATTCTTGATGTTCTTCTAACTGAATATGTTCTTTGAGTTGTTCAATCTTAGCCCGAACCTCTGCCCTAGGATCAATAACGGGGGCATTGCCAAAGATGGCTGAATAGTCTTTTCATGGCAAGAATGATTACATGTCAAAGATGGCACAGATGTAACCGAGTCATAAGATGGAGGTCGTTTTTTGAAAGGAGGCCATTTTGAATTGTTGTACTCAACAGCCTCCACTTCTGAAGTTTCTTTCTCTGGTGGCCATTTTGAACTATTGCATTTGGCAGCCTCTTTTTCCAAAGTTTCTTCTTCAGGCGGCCATTTTGGGTTTGGGTTATTGTATTTGGCTGCCTTTGTTTCTAAAGTTTCTTTTTCAGACGGCCATTTTGAGTTATTGTACGTGGCAGTCTGTGTCTTTAAAGTTTCTTCTTTAGGCAGCCAGTTTGAGTTGTTATTTTTGACTGCCCTTAGTTCTAAAATTTCTTCCTCAGAATCAGTCGATTGACTATCCAAATGAGCTTTAAACTCTGTAAGAGATGGGTATAATTTTTTCTGAGGCTTTTCAAAGTTTGTAAATTCCTCACTGATTTTTGGTTTTTCAAGTTGTTTTGGCCTGACATCCAATTGTTTAGTAAAATTTGTTACTTCTTCCTCACTATCTAAGGAATTTAAATCTTTTTCTTTTTTGGTGCCAAGGTTTATTTTAGTTTCCATGGCATCTTTACTATCTGTCCGAGTTTTATTTTTTTGCATAATTTGTTCTCCCTCTGCAACAACTGTTGCAATTTTGGGGTCAGTTGACTGTAATTTAATAATTTTATCTATTAGATTCCAATATGACAAAGTTATTACTGGGAACTTTCCTGGTCCAAATGTGACATAGTAGTCTTTCAGAGCATCACCTACCCTCTTCCACCTTGCTTCATCAATAGTGCCTTCTTGAGGAAACCAGGGGCACACCTCTTTTAGAAAGTCAAAAAAGGAAAGTAATTGTTTGATTCTAATTTTAACTCCACGTGTCTTAAGAGCATCACTAAGCCCCTGAACAAATAATTCATGCTTGCTCATTTGTTGTCCCATAATTGCACTCCGGGAAGCTATTTAGTAATCTGTATTACTATTTACCCTTCCACACTTACCAGGCCTGGCTTTCTTCACAGTGCACTTCACCTTGATCCTCTTGGCCCAAGGCTCCACGTCCGGGCGCCACTTGCCCCGACCCGCAGGACAGTCGAACGGGTACCTGGGTGAGGATGGTGAAAACCGGGATCCTTTGTGTTTAGGCTGGTGAAGTTCTTACTGACACACAGAGTGGAGACAAGATGAGGTGCTGATCAAGTCTTCCGTTTATTGCAGAACAAACAGTGCTTTATATACAGGCTGGTGGGCACACCAATTGGTTGCCCAAAAATGAGATACAACAGTATGAGCCAATCATTGATGTGGGTGAATCTCCCATTACCTAGCAACAGTTGGTTACATGATTTCTGAAATATGGTTTGCTCAATGAGGAAGTGAAGCCTAAGATTTCTAAGATGGCAGACAGTTCTCAAGAAGCTCCCAAGATGGCTTCCATATGCAATGCCCTCCACAGGGTTGAGCTTCAGGTGTCCGCCTAGGGTTAGGGTTAGGTGTATGGTTTGATTTAGGCTTCAGGTTAGGTTAGGTTTGAACTTAGTTTGAGGGAGTAAGTTTAGGGCTACTGTTAGTTTTCGGGTAACTGTTATGGTTGGAGTTAGCGTCAGGGCCATTTTAGGATTGGGGTTGAGCTTAAGGTGTCCGCCAAGGGTTAGGGTTAGGTCTATGGTTTGAGTTAGGCTTCAGGTTAGGTTAGGTTTGAACTTAGTTTGAGGGAGTAAGTTTAGGGCTACTGTTAGTTTACGGTTCAGTGTTACGGTTGGAGTTAGCGTGAGGGTCAGGTTAGGGTTGGGGTTGAGCTAAAGGTGTCCGCCTAGGGTTAGGTTTAGGTCTATGGTTTCATTTAGGATTCAGGTTAGGTTAGGATAGAACTTAGTTTGAGGGAGTAAGTTTAGGGCTACTGTTAGTTTTCGGTTCAGTGTTACCGTTGGTGATAGCGTCAGGGTCAGGTTAGTGTTGGGGTTGAGCTTAAGGTGTCCGCCTAGGGTTAGGGCTAGGTCTATGGTTTGAGTTAGGCTTCAGGTAAGCTTAGGTTTGAACTTAGTTTGAGGGAGTAAGTTTAGGGCTACTGTTAGTTTTCGGTTCAGTGTTACGGTTGGAGTTAGCGTCAGGGTCAGGTTAGGGTTGGGGTTGAGCTTCAGGTGTCCGCCTAGGGTTAGGGTTAGGTCTATGGTTTGAGTTAGGCTTCAGGTTAGGTTAGGTTTGAACTTAGTTTGAGGGAGTAAGTTTAGGGCTACTGTTTGTTTTCGGTTCAGTGTTTCGGTTGGAGTTCGCGTGAGGGTCAGGTTAGGGTAGGGGTTGAGCTTAAGGTGTCCGCCTAGGGTTAGGGTTAGGTGTATGGTTTGATTTAGGCTTCAGGTTAGGTTAGGTTTGAACTTAGTTTGAGGGAGTAAGTTTAGGGCTACTGTTAGTTTTCGGGTAACTGTTATGGTTGGAGTTAGCGTCAGGGCCAGGTTAGGGTTGGGGTTGAGCTTAAGGTGTCCGCCTAGGGTTAGGGTTAGGTCTATGGTTTGAGTTAGGCTTCAGGTTAGGTTAGGTTTGAACTTAGTTTGAGGGAGTAAGTTTAGGGCTACTGTTAGTTTTCGGTTCAGTTTTACGGTTGGAGATAGCGTCAGGGTCAAGTTAGCGTTGGGGTTGAGCTTCAGGTGTCCGCCTAGTGTTAGGGTTAGGTGTATGGTTTGATTTAGGCTTCAGGTTAGGTTAGGTTTGAACTTAGTTTGAGGGAGTAAGTTTAGGGCTACTGTTAGTTTTCGGGTAACTGTTATGGTTGGAGTTAGCGTCAGGGCCATTTTAGGATTGGGGTTGAGCTTAAGGTGTCCGCCAAGGGTTAGGGTTAGGTCTATGGTTTGAGTTAGGCTTCAGGTTAGGTTAGGTTTGAACTTAGTTTGAGGGAGTAAGTTTAGGGCTACTGTTAGTTTTCAGTTCAGTGTTACGGTTGGAGATAGCGTCAGGGTCAGGTTAGGGTTGGGGTTGAGCTTCAGGTGTCCGCCTAGGGTTAGGGTTAGGTCTACGGTTTGAGTTAGGCTTCAGGTTAGGTTAGGTTTGAACTTACTTTGAGGGAGTAAGTTTAGGGCTACTGTTAGGTTTCGGTTCAGTGTTACGGTTGGAGTTAGCGTGAGGGTCAGGTTAGGGTTGGGGTTGAGCTTAAGGTGTCCGCCTAGGGTTAGAGTTAGGTGTATGGTTTGATTTAGGCTTCAGGTTAGGTTAGGTTTGAACTAAGTTTGAGGGAGTAAGTTTAGGGCTACTGTTAGTTTTCGGTTCAGTGTTATGGTTGGAGATAGTGTCAGGGTCAGGTTATGGTTGGGCTTGAACTTCAGGTGTCCGCCTAGGGTTAGGGTTAGGTCTATGGTTTGAGTTAGGCTTCAGGTTAGGTTAGGTTTGAACTTAGTTTGAGGGAGTAAGTTTAGGGATACTGTTAGTTTTCGGTTCAGTGTTACGGTTGGAGTTAGAGTGAGGGTCAGGTTATGGTAGGGGTTGAGCTTAAGGTGTCCGCCTAGGGTTAGAGTTAGTTGTATGGTTTGATTTAGGCTTCAGGTTAGGTTAGGTTTGAACTTAGTTTGAGGGAGTAAGTTTAGGGCTACTGTTAGTTTTCGAGTAACTGTTATGGTTGGAGTTAGCGTCAGGGCCAGGTTAGGGTTGGGGTTGAGCTTAAGGTGTCCGCCTAGGGTTAGGGTTAGGTCTATGGTTTGAGTTAGGCTTCAGGTTAGGTTAGGTTTGAACTTAGTTTGAGGGAGTAAGTTTAGGGCTACTGTTAGTTTTCGGTTCAGTGTTACGGATGGAGTTAGCGTGAGGGTCAGGTTATGTTTGGGGTTGATCTTAAGGTGTCCGCCTAGGGTTAGCGTTAGGTCTATGGTTTGATTTAGGCTTCAGGTTAGGTTAGGTATGAACTCAGTTTGAGGGAGTAAGTTTAGGGCTACTGTTAGTTTTCGGTTCAGTGTTACGGTTGGAGATAGCGTCAGGGTCAGGTTAGGGTTGGGGTTGAGCTTCAGGTGTCCGCCTAGGGTTAGGGTTATGTCTATGGTTTGAGTTAGGCTTCAGGGTAGGTTAGGTTTGAACTTAGTTTGAGGGAGTAAGTTTAGGGCTACTGTTAGTTTTCGGGTAACTGTTATGGTTGGAGTTAACGTCAGGGCCATTTTAGGATTGGGGTTGAGCTTAAGGTGTCCGCAAAGGGTTAGGGTTAGGTCTATGGTTTGAGTTAGCCTTCAGGTTAGGTTAGGTTTGAACTTAGTTTGAGGGAGTAAGTTTAGTGCTACTGTTAGTTCTCGGTTGAGTGTTACGGTTGGAGTAAGAGTCAGGGTCAGGTTAGGGTTGGGGTTGAGCTTCAGGTGTCTGCCTAGGATTAGGGTTAGGTCTATGGTTTGAGTTAGGCTTCAGGTTAGGTTAGGTTTGAACTTAGTTTGAGGGAGTAAGTTTAGGGCTACTGTTTGTTTTTGGTTCAGCGTTTCGGTTGGAGTTAGCGTGAGGGGCAGGTTAGGGTAGGGGTTGAGCTTAAGGTGTCCGCCTAGGGTTAGGGTTAGGTGTAAGGTTTGATTTAGGCTTCAGGTTAGGTTAGGTTTGAACTTAGTTTGAGGGAGTAATTTTAGGGCTACTGTTAGTTTTCGGGTAACTGTTACGGTTGGAGTTAGGGTCAGGTCCAGGTTAGGGTTGGCGTTGAGCTAATGGTGTCTGCCTAGGGTTAGGTTTAGGTGTATGGTTTGATTTAGGCTTCAGGTTAGGTTAGATTTGTAGTTAGTTTGAGGGAATACGTTTAGGGCTACTGTTAGTTTTCGGTTAACTGTTACAGTTGGAGTAAGTGTGAGGGTCAGGTTAGGGTTGGGGTTGAGCTTAAGGTGTCCGCCTAGGGTTAGGGTTAGGTGTATGATTTGATTAAGGCTTCAGGTTAGGTTAGGTTTGAACGTACTTTGAGGGAGTAAGTTTAGGGCTACTGTTATTTTTCGGGTAACTGTTATGGTTGGAGTTAGCGTCAGGGCCATTTTATTATTGGGCTTGAGATTAAGGTGTCCGCCAAGGGTTAGGGTTAGGACTATGGTTTGAGTTAGGCTTCAGGTTAGGTTAGGTTTGAACTTAGTTTGAGGGAGTAAGTTTAGAGCTACTGTTAGTTTTCGGTTCAGTGTTATGTTTGGAGTTAGCGTGAGGGTCAGGTTAGGGTTGGGTTTGAGCTTAAGGTGTCCGCCTAGGGTTAGGGTTAGGTGTATGGTTTGATTTAGGCTTCAGGTTAGGTTAGGTTTGAACTTAGTTTGAAGGAGTAAGTTTAGGGCTACTGTTAGTTTTCGGTTCAGTGTTACGGTTGGAGATAGCGTCAGGGTCAGGTTAGGGTTGGGGTTGAGCTTCAGGTGTCCGCCTAGGGTTAGGGTTAGGTCTATGGTTTGAGTTAGGCTTCAGGTTAGGTTAGGTTTGAAATTAGTTTGAGGGAGTAAGTTTAGGGCTACTGTTAGTTTTCGGGTAACTGTTATGGTTGGAGTTAGCGTCAGGGCCATTTTAGGATTGGGGTTGAGCTTAAGGTGTCCGCCAAGGGTTAGGGTTAGGTCTATGGTTTGAGTTAGGCTTCAGGTTAGGTTAGGTTTGAACTTAGTTTGAGGGAGTAAGTTTAGGGCTACTGTTAGTTTTCGGTTCAGTGTTACGGTTGGAGATAGCGAAAGGGTCAGGTTAGGGTTGGGGTTGAGCTTCAGGTGTCCGCCTAGGGTTAGGGTTAGGTCTACGGTTTGAGTTAGGCTTCAGGTTAGGTTAGGTTTGAACTTACTTTGAGGGAGTAAGTTTAGGGCTACTGTTAGGTTTCGGTTCAGTGTTACGGTTGGAGTTAGCGTGAGGGTCAGGTTAGGGTTGGGGTTGAGCTTAAGGTGTCCGCCTAGGGTTAGAGTTAGGTGTATGGTTTGATTTAGGCTTCAGGTTAGGTTAGGTTTGAACTAAGTTTGAGGGAGTAAGTTTAGGGCTACTGTTAGTTTTCGGTTCAGTGTTATGGTTGGAGATAGTGTCAGGGTCAGGTTATGGTTGGGCTTGAACTTCAGGTGTCCGCCTAGGGTTAGGGTTAGGTCTATGGTTTGAGTTAGGCTTCAGGTTAGGTTAGGTTTGAACTTAGTTTGAGGGAGTAAGTTTAGGGATACTGTTAGTTTTCGGTTCAGTGTTACGGTTGGAGTTAGCGTGAGGGTCAGGTTATGGTAGGGGTTGAGCTTAAGGTGTCCGCCTAGGGTTAGAGTTAGTTGTATGGTTTGATTTAGGCTTCAGGTTAGGTTAGGTTTGAACTTAGTTTGAGGGAGTAAGTTTAGGGCTACTGCTAGTTTTCGAGTAACTGTTATGGTTGGAGTTAGCGTCAGGGCCAGGTTAGGGTTGGGGTTGAGCTTAAGGTGTCCGCCTAGGGTTAGGGTTAGGTCTATGGTTTGAGTTAGGCTTCAGGTTAGGTTAGGTTTGAACTTAGTTTGAGGGAGTAAGTTTAGGGCTACTGTTAGTTTTCGGTTCAGTGTTACGGATGGAGTTAGCGTGAGGGTCAGGTTATGTTTGGGGTTGATCTTAAGGTGTCCGCCTAGGGTTAGCGTTAGGTCTATGGTTTGATTTAGGCTTCAGGTTAGGTTAGGTTTGAACTTAGTTTGAGGGAGTAAGTTTAGGGCTACTGTTAGTTTTCGGTTCAGTGTTACGGTTGGAGATAGCGTCAGGGTCAGGTTAGGGTTGGGGTTGAGCTTCAGGTGTCCGCCTAGGGTTAGGGTTATGTCTATGGTTTGAGTTAGGCTTCAGGGTAGGTTAGGTTTGAACATAGTTTGAGGGAGTAAGTTTAGGGCTACTGTTAGTTTTCGGGTAACTGTTATGGTTGGAGTTAACGTCAGGGCCATTTTAGGATTGGGGTTGAGCTTAAGGTGTCCGCAAAGGGTTAGGGTTAGGTCTATGGTTTGAGTTAGCCTTCAGGTTAGGTTAGGTTTGAACTTAGTTTGAGGGAGTAAGTTTAGTGCTACTGTTAGTTCTCGGTTGAGTGTTACGGTTGGAGTAAGAGTCAGGGTCAGGTTAGGGTTGGGGTTGAGCTTCAGGTGTCTGCCTAGGATTAGGGTTAGGTCTATGGTTTGAGATAGGCTTCAGGTTAGGTTAGGTTTGAACTTAGTTTGAGGGAGTAAGTTTAGGGCTACTGTTTGTTTTTGGTTCAGCGTTTCGGTTGGAGTTAGCGTGAGGGGCAGGTTAGGGTAGGGGTTGAGCTTAAGGTGTCCGCCTAGGGTTAGGGTTAGGTGTAAGGTTTGATTTAGGCTTCAGGTTAGGTTAGGTTTGAACTTAGTTTGAGGGAGTAATTTTAGGGCTACTGTTAGTTTTCGGGTAACTGTTACGGTTGGAGTTAGGGTCAGGTCCAGGTTAGGGTTGGCGTTGAGCTAATGGTGTCCGCCTAGGGTTAGGTTTAGGTGTATGGTTTGATTTAGGCTTCAGGTTAGGTTAGGTTTGAGCTTAGTTTGAGGGAGTAAGTTTAGGGCGACTGTTAGTTTTCGGGTAACTGTTATGGTTGGAGATAGCGTCAGGGCCAGGTTAGGGTTGGGTTTGAGCTTAAGGTGTCCGCCTAGGGTTAGGGTTAGGTCTATGGTTTGAGTTAGGCTTCAGGTTAGGTTAGGTTTGAACTTAGTTTGAGGGAGTAAGTTTAGGGCTACTGTTAGTTTTCGGTTCAGTGTTACGGTTGGAGATAGCGTCAGGGTCAGGTTAGGGTTGGAGTTGAGCTTCAGGTGTCCTCCTAGGGTTAGGGTTAGGTCTATGGTATGAGTTAGGCTTCAGGTTAGGTTAGGTTTGAACTTAGTTTGAGGGAGTAAGTTTAGGGATACTGTTAGTTTTCAGTTCAGTGTTACGGTGGGATTTAGCGTGAGGGTCAGGTTAGGGTTGGGGTTGAGCTTAAGGTGTCCGCCTAGGGTTGGGGTTAGGTGTATGGTTTGATTTAGGCTTCAGGTTAGGTTAGGTTTGAACTTAGTTTGAGGGAGTAAGTTTAGGGCGACTGTTAGTTTTCGGGTAACTGTTATGGTTGGAGTTAGCGTCAGGGCCAGGTTAGGGTTGGGGTTGAGCTTAAGGTGTCCGCCTAGGGTTACGGTTAGGTCTATGGTTTGAGTTAGGCTTCAGGTTATGTTAGGTTTGAACTTAGTTTGAGGGAGTAAGTTTAGGGCTACTGTTAGTTTTCGGTTCAGTGTTACGGTTGGAGAAAGAGTCAGTGTCAGGTTAGTGTTGGGGTCGAGCTTCAGGTGTCCTCCTAGGGTTAGGGTTAGGTCTATGGTTTGAGTTAGGCTTCAGGTTAGGTTAGGTTTGAACTTAGTTTGAGGGAGTAAGTTTAGGGCTACTGTTAGTTTTCAGTTCAGAGTTACGGTTGGATTTAGCGTGAGGGTCAGGTTAGGGTTGGGGTTGAGCTTAAGGTGTTCACCTAGTGTTGGGGTTAGGTGTATGGTTTGATTTAGGCTTCAGGTTAGGTTAGGTTTGAACTTAGTTTGAGGGAGTAAGTTTAGGGCTACTGTTAGTTTTCGGGTAACTGTTATGGTTGGAGTTAGCGTCAGGGCCATTTTAGGATTGG
The DNA here is from genome assembly GCA_026018925.1 of Tupaia tana. Taxonomy (NCBI): domain Eukaryota; kingdom Metazoa; phylum Chordata; class Mammalia; order Scandentia; family Tupaiidae; genus Tupaia; species Tupaia tana. The sequence continues at coordinate 1,761,440 of JAKSZU010000042.1, read as the reverse complement.
GGTTGATCTTAAGGTGTCCGCCAAGGTTAGGGTTAGGTCTATGGTTTGAGTTAGGCTTCCGGTTAGGTTAGGTTTGAAGTTAGTTTGAGGGAGTAAGTTTAGGGCTACTGTTAGTTTTCGGTTCAGTGTTACGGTTGGAGATAGCGTCAGGGTTAGGTTAGGGTTGGTATTGAGCTTCAGGTTTCCGCCTAGGGTTAGGGTTAGGTCTATGGTTTGAGTTAGGCTTCAGGTTAGGTTAGGTTTGAAGTTAGTTTGAGGGAGTAAGTTTAGGGCTACTGTTAGTTTTCGGTTAACTGTTACAGTTGGAGTAAGCGTAAGGGTCAGGTTAGGGTAGGGGTTGAGCTTAAGGTGTCCTCCTATGGTTAGGGTTAGGTGTATGATTTGATTAAGGCTTCAGGTTAGGTTAGGTGTGAACTTAGTTTGAGGGAGTAAGTTTAGGGCTACTGTTAGTTTTCGGGTAACTGTTATGGTTGGAGTTAGCGTCAGGCCCATTTTAAGATTGGGGTTGAGCTTAAGGTGTCCGCCAAGGGTTAGGGTTAGGTCTATGGTTTGATTTAGGCTTCAGGTTAGGTTAGGTTTGAACTTAGTTTGAGGGAGTAAGTTTAGGGCTACTGTTAGTTTTCGGTTCAGTGTTACGGTTGGAGATAGCGTCAGGGTCAGGTTAGGGTTGGCGTTGAGCTTCAGGTGTCCGCCTAGGGTTAGGGTTAGGTCTATGGTTTGAGTTAAACTTCAGGTTATGTTAGGTTTGAACTTAGTTTGAGGGAGTAAGTTTAGGGCTACTGTTAGTTTTCGGTTCAGTGTTACGGTTGGATTTAGCGTGAGGGTCAGGTTAGGGTTGGGGTTGAGCTTAAGGTGTCCGCCTAGGGTTAGGGTTAGGTTTATGGTTTGATTTAGTCTTCAGGTTAGGTTAGGTTTGAACTTAGTTTGAGGGAGTAAGTTTAGGGGTACTGTTAGTTTTCGGTTCAGTTTTACGGTTGGAGATAGCGTCAGGGTCAGGTTAGGGTTGGGGTTGAGCTTCAGGTGTCCGCCTAGGGTTAGGGTTAGGTCTATGGTTTGAGTTAGGCTTCAGGTTAGGTTAGGTTTGAAATTAGTTTGAGGGAGTAAGTTTAGGGCTACTGTTAGTTTTCGGTTCAGTGTTACGGTTGGAGTTAGCGTGAGGGTCAGGTTGGGGTTGGGGTTGAGCTTAAGGTGTCCGCCTAGGGTTAGGGTTAGGTGTATGGTTTGATTTAGGCTTCAGGTTAGGTTAGGATTGATCTTAGTTTAAGGGAGTAAGTTTAGGGCGACTGTTAGTTTTCGGGTAACTGTTATGGTTGGAGTTAGCGTCAGGGCCAGGTTAGGGTTGGGGTTGAGCTTAAGGTGTCCGCATAGGGTTAGGGTTAGGTCTATGGTTTGAGTTAGGCTTCATGTTAGGTTAGGTTTGAACTTAGTTTGAGGGAGTAAGTTTAGGGCTACTGTTAGTTTTCGGTTCAGTGTTACGGTTGGAGATAGCGTGAGGGTCAGGTTAGGGTTGGGGTTGAGCTTCAGGTGTCTGCCTAGGTTTAGGGTTAGGTCAATGGTTTGAGTTAGGCTTCAGGTTAGGTTAGGTTTGAAATTAGTTTGAGGGAGTAAGTTTAGTGCTACTGTTAGTTTTCGGGTAACTGTTATGGTTGGAGTTAGCGTCAGGGCCATTTTAGGATTGGGGTTAAGCTTAAGGTGTCCGCCAAGGGTTAGGGTTAGGTCTATGGTTTGAGTTAGGCTTCAGGTTAGGTTAGGTTTGAACTTAGTTTGAGGGAGTAAGTTTAGGGCTACTGTTAGTTTTCGGGTAACTGTTACGGTTGTGGTTAGCGTCAGGTCCAGGTTAGGCTTGGCGTTGAGCTAATGGTGTCCGCCTACGGTTAGGGTTAGGTGTATGGTTTGATTTAGGCTTCAGGTTAGGTTAGGTTTGAAGTTAGTTTGAGGGAGTAAGTTTAGGGCTACTGTTAGTTTTCGGTTCAGTGTTATGGTTGGAGATAGCGTCAGGGTCAGGTTAGGGTTGGGGTTGAGCTTCAGGTGTCCTCCTAGGGTTAGGGTTAGGTGTATGGTTTGATTTAGGCTTCAGGTTAGGTTAGGTTTGAACTTAGTTTGAGGGAGTAAGTTTAGGCTACTGTTAGTTTTCGGGTAACTGTTATGGTTGGAGTTAGCATCAGGGGATTTTAGGGTTGGGGTTGAGCTTAAGGTGTCCGCCAAGGGTTAGGGTTAGGTCTATGGTTTGAGTTAGGCTTCAGGTTAGGTTAGGTATTAACTTAGTTTGAGGGAGTAAGATTAGGGCTACTGTTAGTTTTCGGTTCAGTGTTACGGTTGGAGTTAGCGCGAGGGTCAGGTTAGGGTTGGGGTTGAGCTAAAGGTGTCCGCCTAGGGTTAGGTTTAGGTCTATGGTTTCATTTAGGCTTCAGGTTAGGTTAGTATTGAATTTAGTTTGAGGGAGTAAGTTTAGGGCTACTGTTAGTTTTCGGTTCAGTGTTACCGTTGGAGATAGCGTCAGGGTAAGGTTAGGGTTGGGGTAGAGCTTAAGGTGTCGGCCTAGGGTTAGGGTTAGGTCTATGGTTTGAGTTAGGCTTCAGGTTAGGTTAGGTTTCAATTTAGTTTGAGGGAGTAAGTTTAGGGCTACTGTTAGTTTTCGGTTCTGTGTTACGGTTGGAGTTAGCTTCAGGGTCAGGTTAGGGTTGGGGTTGAGCTTCAGGTGTCCGCCTAGGGTTAGGGTTAGGTCTTTGGTTTGAGTTAGGCTTCAGGTTAGGTTAGGTTTGAACTTAGTTTGAGGGAGTAAGTTTAGGGCTACTGTTAGTTTTCGGGTAACTGTTACGGTTGGAGTTAGCGTCAGGTCCAGGTTAGTGTTGGCGTTGAGCTAATGGTGTCCGCCTAGGGTTAGGATTAGGTGTATGGTTTGATTTACGCTTCAGGTTAGGTTAGGTTTGAAGTTAGTTTGAGGGAGTAAGTGTAGGGCTACTGTTAGTTTTCGGTTCAGTGTTACGGTTGGAGTTAGCGTGAGGGTCAGGTTAGGGTTGGGGTTGAGCTTAAGGTGTCCGCCTAGGGTTAGAGTTAGGTGTATGGTTTGATTTAGGGTTCAGGTTAGCTTAGGTTTGAACTTAGTTTGAGGGAGTAAGTTTAGGGCTACTGTTAATTTTCGGGTAACTGTTATGGTTGGAGTTAGCGTCAGGGCCAGGTTAGGGTTGGGGTTGAGCTTAAGGTGTCCGCCTAGGGTTAGGGTTAGGTCTATGGTTTGAGTTAGACTTCAGCTTCGGTTAGGTTTGAACTTAGTTTGAGGGAGTAAGTTTAGGGCTACTGTTAGTTTTCGGTTCAGTGTTACAGTTGGAGATAGCGTCAGGGTCAAGTTAGCGTTGGGGTTGAGCTTCACGTGTCCGCCTAGGGTTAGGGTTAGGTGTATGGTTTGATTTAGGCTTCAGGTTAGGTTAGGTTTGAACTTAGTTTGAGGGAGTAAGTTTAGGGCTACTGTTACTTTTCGGGTAACTGTTATGTTTGGAGTTAGCGTCAGGGCCATTTTAGGATTTGGGTTGAGCTTAAGGTGTCCGCCTAGGGTTAGGGTTAGGTCTATGGTTTGAGTTAGGCTTCAGGTTAGGTTAGGTTTGAACTTAGTTTGATGGAGTAAATTTAGGGCTACTGTTAGTTTTCGGTTCAGTGTTACGGTTGGAGATAGCGTCAGGGTCAGGTTAGGGTTGGGGTTGAGCTTCAGGTGTCCGCCTAGGGTTAGGGTTAGGTCTATGGTTTGAGTTAGGCTTCAGGTTAGGTTAGGTTTGAACTTACTTTGAGGGAGTAAGTTTAGGGCTACTGTTAGGTTTCGGTTCAGTGTTACGGTTGGAGTTAGCGTGAGGGTCAGGTTAGGGTTGGGGTTGAGCTTAAGGTGTCCGCCTAGGGTTAGAGTTAGGTGTATGGTTTGATTTAGGCTTCAGGTTAGCTTAGGTTTGAACTTAGTTTGAGGGAGTAAGTTTAGGGCTACTGTTAGTTTTCGTGTAACTGTTATGGTTGGATTTAGCGTCAGGGCCAGGTTAGGTTTGGGATTTAGCTTAAGGTGTCCGCCTAGTGTTAGGGTTAGGTCTATGGTTTGAGTTAGGCTTCAGGTTAGCTTAGGTTTGAACTTAGTTTGTGGGAGTAAGTATAGGGCTACTGTTAGTTTTCGGTTCAGTGTTACGGTTGGAGTTAGCGTCAGGTTCAGGTTAGGGTTGGGGTTGAACTTAAGGTGTCTGCCTAGGGTTAGGGTTAGGTCTTTGGTTTGAGTTAGACTTCAGGTGAGGTTAGGTTTGAACTTAGTTTGAGGGAGTAAGTTTAGGGCTACTGTTAGTTTTCGGTTAAGTGTTACGGTTGGAGTAAGAGTCAGGGTCAGGTTAGGGTTGGGGTTGAGCTTCAGGTGTCCGCCAAGGGTTAGGGTTATGTCTATGGTTTGATTTAGGCTTCAGGTTAGGTTAGGTTTGAACTTAGTTTGAGGGAGTAAGTTTAGGGCTACTGTTAGTTTTCGGGTAACTGTTACGGTTGGAGTTAGCGTCAGGTCCAGTTTAGGGTTGGGGTTGAGTTTCAGGTGTCCGCCTAGGGTTAGGGGAGGTGTATGGTTTGATTTAGGCTTCAGATTAGGTTAGGTTTGAAGTTAGTTTGAGGGAGCAAGTTTAGGGCTACTGTTAGTTTTCGGTTAACTGTTACAGTTGGAGTAAGCGTGAGGGTCAGGTTATGGTAGGGGTTGAGCTTAAGGTGTCCGCCTGTGGTTAGGGTTAGGTGTATGATTTGATTAAGGCCTCAGGTTAGGTTAGGTTTGAACTTAGTTTGAGGGAGTAAGTTTAGGGCTACTGTTCGTTTTCGGGTAACTGTTATGGTTGGAGTTAGCGTCAGGGCCAGGTTAGGGTTGGGGTTGAGCTTAAGGTGTCCGCCTAGGGTTAGGGTTAGGTCTATGGTTTGAGTTAGGCTTCAGGTTAGGTTAGGTTTGAACTTAGTTTGAGGGAGTAAGTTTAGGGCTACTGTTAGTTTTCGGTTCAGTGTTACGGTTGGAGATAGCGTCAGGGTCAGGTTAGGGTTGGGGTTGAGCTTAAGGTGTCCGCCTAGGGTTAGGGTTAGGTGTATGGTATGATTTAGGCTTCTGGTTAAGTTAGGTTTGAACTTAGTTTGAGTTAGTAAGTTTAGGGCTATTGTTAGTTTTCGGTTCAGTGTTACGGTTGGAAATAACGTCAGGGTCAGTTTAGGGTTGGGCTTGAACTTCAGGTGTCCCCCTAGGGTTAGGGTAAGTTCTATGGTTTGAGTTAGGCTTCAGGTTAGGTTAGGTTTGAAATTAGTTTGAGGGAGTAAGTTTAGGGCTACTGTTAGTTTTCGGGTAACTATTACGGTTGGAGTTAACGTGAGGGTCAGGTTAGTGTTGGGGTTGAACTTAAGGTGTCCGCCTAGGGTTAGAGTTAGGTGTATGGTTTGATTTAGGGTTCAGGTTAGCTTAGGTTTGAACTTAGTTTGAGGGAGTAAGTTTAGGGCTACTGTTAGTTTTCGGGTAACTGTTATGGTTGGAGTTAGCGTCAGGGCCAGGTTAGGGTTGGGGTTGAACTTAAGGTGTCCGCCTAGGGTTAGGGTTAGGTCTACGGTTTGAGTTAGGCTTCAGGTTAGGTTACGTTTGAACTTAGTTTGAGGGAGTAAGTTTAGGGCTACTGTTAGTTTTCGGTTCAGTGTTACGGTTGGATATATCGTCAGGGTCAGGTTAGGGTTGGGGTTGAGCTTCAGGTGTCCGCCTAGGGTTAGGGTTAGGTCTATGGTTTGAGTTAGGCTTCAGGTTAGGTTAGGTTTGAACTTAGTTTGAGGGAGTAAGTTTATGGCTACTGTTAGTTTTCGGTTCAGTGTTACGGTTGGATTTAGCGTGAGGGTCAGGTTAGGGTTGGGGTTGAGCTTAAGGTGTCCGCCTAGGGTTAGGGTTAGGTGTATGGTTTGATTTAGGCTTCAGGTTAGGTTAGGTTTGAACTTAGTTTGAGGGAGTAAGTTTAGGGCTATTGTTAGTTTTCGGGTAACTGTTATGGTTGGAGTTAGCGTCAGGGCCAGGTTAGGGTTGGGGTTGAGCTTAAGGTGTCCGCCTAGGGTTAGGGTTAGGTCTATGGTTTGAGTTAGGCTTCAGGTTAGGTTAGGTTTGAACTTAGTTTGAGGGAGTAAGTTTAGGGCTACTGTTAGTTTTCGGTTCAGTGTTACGGTTGGAGATAGCGTCAGGGTCAGGTTAGGGTTGGGGTTGAGCTTAAGGTGTCCGCCTAGGGTTAGGGTTAGGTGTATGGTATGATTTAGGCTTCTGGTTAAGTTAGGTTTGAACTTAGTTTGAGGGAGTAAGTTTAGGGCTATTGTTAGATTTCGGTTCAGTGTTATGGTTGGAAATAGCGTCAGGGTCAGTTTAGGGTTGGGCTTGAACTTCAGGTGTCCCCCTAGGGTTAGGGTAAGTTCTATGGTTTGAGTTAGGCTTCAGGTTAGGTTAGGTTTGAAATTAGTTTGAGGGAGTAAGTTTAGGGCTACTGTTAGGTTTCGGTTCAGTGTTACGGTTGGAGTTAGCGTGAGGGTCAGGTTAGGGTTGGGGTTGAGCTTAAGGTGTCCGCCTAGGGTTAGGGTAGGTGTATGGTTTGATTTAGGCTTCAGGTTAGGTTAGGTTTGAACTTAGTTTGAGGGAGTAAGTTTAGGGCTAATGTTAGTTTTCGGGTAACTGTTATGGTTGGAGTTAGCGTCAGGGCCAGGTTAGGGTTGGGGTTGAGCTTAAGGTGTCCGCCTAGGGTTAGGGTTAGGTCTATGGTTTGAGTTAGGCTTCAGGATAGGTTAGGTTTGAACTTAGTTTGAGGGAGTAAGTTTAGGGCTACTGTTAGTTTTCGGTTCAGTGTTACGGTTGGAGATAGCGTCAGGGTCAGGTTAGGGTTGGGGTTGAGCTTCAGGTGTCCGCCTAGGGTTAGGGTTAGGTCTATGGTTTGAGTTAGGCTTCAGGTTAGGTTAGGTTTGAACTTAGTTTGAGGGAGTAAGTTTAGGGCTACTGTTAGTTTTCAGTTCAGTGTTACGGTTGGATTTAGCGTGAGGGTCAGGTTAGGGTTGGGGTTGAGCTTAAGGTCTCCGCCTAGGGTTAGGGTTAGGTGTATGGTTTGATTTAGGCTTCAGGTTAGGTTAGGTTTGAACTTAGTTTGAGGGAGTAAGTATAGGGTTACTGTTCGTTTTCGGGTAACTGTTATGGTTGGAGTTAGCGTCAGGGCCATTTTAGGATTGGGGTTGAGCTTAAGGTGTCCGCCAAGGATTAGAGTTAGGTCTATGGTTTGAGTTAGGCTTCAGGTTAGGTTAGGTGTGAACTTAGTTTAAGGAGTAAGTTCAGGGATACTGTTAGTTTTCGGTTCAGTGTTACGGTTGGAGATAGCGTCAGGGTCAGGTTAGTGTTGGGGTTGAGCTTCAGGTGTCCGCCTAGGGTTAGGGTTAGGTGTATGGTTTGATTTCGGCTTCAGGTTAGGTTAGGTTTGAACTTAGATTGAGGGAGCAAGTATAGGGCTACTGTTAGTTTTCGGGTAACTGTTATGTTTGGAGTTAGCGTCACGGCCATTTTAGGATTGGGGTTGAGCTTAAGGTGTCTGCCAAGGGTTAGGGTTAGGTCTATGGTTTGAGTTAGGCTTCAGGTTAGGTTAGGTTTGAACTTAGTTTGAGGGAGTAAGTTTAGGGCTACTGTTAGTTTTCGGTTCAGTGTTACGGTTGGAGATAGCGTCAGGGTCAGGTTAGGGTTGGGGTTGAGCTTCAGGTGTCCGCCTAGGGTTAGGGTTAGGTCTATGGTTTGAGTTAGGCTTCAGGTTAGGTTAGGTTTGAACTTAGTTTGAGGGAGTAAGTTTAGGGCTACTGTTAGTTTTCAGGTAACTGTTATGGTTGGAGTTAGCGTCAGGGCCATTTTAGGGTTGGGGTTGAGCTTAAGGTGTCCGCCTAGTGTTAGGGTTAGGTCTATGGTTTGAGTTAGGCTTCAGGTTAGCTTAGGTTTGAACTTAGTTTGAGGGAGTAAGTTTAGGGCTACTGTTAGTTTTCGGTTCAGTGTTACGGTTGGAGTTAGCGTCAGGTTCAGGTTAGGGTTGGGGTTGAACTTAAGGTGTCTGCCTAGGGTTAGGGTTAGGTCTTTGGTTTGAGTTAGACTTCATGTGAGGTTAGGTTTGAACCTAGTTTGAGGGAGTAAGTTTAGGGCTACTGTTAGTTTTCGGTTCAGTGTTACGGTTGGATATAGCGTCAGGGTCAGGTTAGGGTTGGTGTTGAGCTTCAGGTGTCCGCCTAGGGTTAGGGTTAGGTCTATGGTTTGAGTTAGGCTTCAGGTTAGGTTAGGTTTGAACTTAGTTTGAGGGAGTAAGTTTAGGGCTACTGTTAGTTTTCGGTTCAGTGTTACGGTTGGATATAGCGTCAGGGTCAGGTTAGGGTTGGGGTTGAGCTTAAGGTGTCCGCCTAGGGTTAGGGTTAGGTGTATGGTTTGATTTAGGCTTCAGGTTAGGTTAGGTTTGAACTTAGTTTGAGGGAGTAAGTTTAGGGCTACTGTTAGTTTTCGGGTAACTGTTATGGTTGGAGTTAGCGTCAGGGCCAGGTTAGGTTTGGGGTTGACCTTAAGGTGTCCGCCTAGGGTTAGGGTTAGGTCTATGGTGTGAGTTAGGCTTCAGGTTAGGTTAGGTTTGAACTTAGTTTGAGGGAGTAAGTTTAGGGCTACTGTTAGTTTTCGGTTCAGTGTTACGGTTGGAGATAGCGTCAGGGTCAGGTTAGGGTTGGGGTTGAGCTTAAGGTGTCCGCCTAGGGTTAGGGTTAGGTGTATGGTATGATTTAGGCTTCTGGTTAAGTTAGGTTTGAACTTAGTTTGAGGGAGTAAGTTTAGGGCTATTGTTAGTTTTCGGTTCAGTGTTATGGTTGGAAATAGCGTCAGGGTCAGTTTAGGGTTGGGCTTGAACTTCAGGTGTCCCCCTAGGGTTAGGGTAAGTTCTATGGTTTGAGTTAGGCTTCAGGTTAGGTTAGGTTTGAAATTAGTTTGAGGGAGTAAGTTTAGGGCTACTGTTAGGTTTCGGTTCAGTGTTACGGTTGGAGTTAGCGTGAGGGTCAGGTTAGTGTTGGGGTTGAGCTTAAGGTGTCCGCCTAGGGTTAGGGTTAGGTGTATGGTTTGATTTAGGCTTCAGGTTAGGTTAGGTTTGAACTTAGTTTGAGGGAGTAAGTTTAGGGCTAATGTTAGTTTTCGGGTAACTGTTATGGTTGGAGTTAGCGTCAGGGCCAGGTTAGGGTTGGGGTTGAGCTTAAGGTGTCCGCCTAGGGTTAGGGTTAGGTCTATGGTTTGAGTTAGGCTTCAGGATAGGTTAGGTTTGAACTTAGTTTGAGGGAGTAAGTTTAGGGCTACTGTTAGTTTTCGGTTCAGTGTTACGGTTGGAGATAGCGTCAGGGTCAGGTTATGGTTGGGGTTGAGCTTCAGGTGTCCGCCTAGGGTTAGGGTTAGGTCTATGGTTTGAGTTAGGCTTCAGGTTAGGTTAGGTTTGAACTTACTTTGAGGGAGTAAGTTTAGGGCTACTGTTAGGTTTCGGTTCAGTGTTACGGTTGGAGTTAGCGTGAGGGTCAGGTTAGGGTTGGGGTTGAGCTTAAGGTGTCCGCCTAGGGTTAGAGTTAGGTGTATCGTTTGATTTAGGCTTCAGGTTAGCTTAGGTTTGAACTTAGTTTGAGGGAGTAAGTTTAGGGTTACTGTTTGTTTTCGCGTAACTGTTATGGTTGGAGTTAGCGTCAGGGCCAGGTTAGGTTTGGGATTGAGCTTAAGGTGTCCGCCTAGTGTTAGGGTTAGGTCCATGGTTTGAGTTAGGCTTCAGGTTAGCTTAGGTTTGAACTTAGTTTGAGGGAGTAAGTATAGGGGTACTGTTAGTTTTCGGTTCAGTGTTACGGTTGGAGTTCGCGTCAGGTTCAGGTTAGGGTTGGGGTTGAACTTAAGGTGTCTGCCTAGGATTAGGGTTAGGTCTTTGGTTTGAGTTAGACTTCAGGTGAGGTTAGGTTTGAACTTAGTTTGAGGGAGTAAGTTTAGGGCTACTGTTAGTTTTCGGTTAAGTGTTACGGTTGGAGTAAGAGTCAGGGTCAGGTTAGGTTTGGGGTTGAGCTTCAGGTGTCCACCTAGGGTTAGGGTTAGGTGTATGGTTTGATTTAGGCTTCAGGATAGGTTAGGTTTGAACTTAGTTTGAGGGAGTAAGTTTAGGGCTACTGTTAGTTTTCGGGTAACTGTTACGGTTGGAGTTAGCGTCAGGTCCAGGTTAGGGTTGGGGTTGAGTTTCAGGTGTCCGCCTAGGGTTAGGGTAGGTGTATGGTTTGATTTAGGCTTCAGATTAGGTTAGGTTTGAAGTTAGTTTGAGGGAGTAAGTTTAGGGCTACTGTTAGTTTTCGGTTAACTGTTACAGTTGGAGTAAGCGTGAGGGTCAGGTTATGGTAGGGGTTGAGCTTAAGGTGTCCGCCTGTGGTTAGGGTTAGGTGTATGATTTGATTAAGGCTTCAGGTTAGGTTAGGTTTGAACTTAGATTGAGGGAGTAAGTTTAGGGCTACTGTTCGTTTTCGGGTAACTGTTATGGTTGGAGTTAGCGTCAGGGCCAGGTTAGGGTTGGGGTTGAGCATAAGGTGTCCCCCTAGGGTTAGGGTTAGGTCTATGGTTTGAGTTAGGCTTCAGGTTAGGTTAGGTTTGAACTTAGTTTGAGGGAGTAAGTTTAGGGCTACTGTTAGTTTTCGGTTCAGTGTTACGGTTGGAGATAGCGTCAGGGTCAGGTTAGGGTTGGGGTTGAGCTTAAGGTGTCCGCCTAGGGTTAGGGTTAGGTGTATGGTATAATTTAGGCTTCTGGTTAAGTTAGGTTTGAACTTAGTTTGAGGGAGTAAGTTTAGGGCTATTGTTAGTTTTCGGTTCAGTGTTATGGTTGGAAATAGCGTCAGGGTCAGTTTAGGGTTGGGCTTGAACTTCAGGTGTCCCCCTAGGGTTAGGGTAAGTTCTATGGTTTGAGTTAGGCTTCAGGTTAGGTTAGGTTTGAAATTAGTTTGAGGGAGTAAGTTTAGGGCTACTGTTAGGTTTCGGTTCAGTGTTACGGTTGGAGTTAGCGTGAGGGTCAGGTTAGGGTTGTTGTTGAGCTTAAGGTGTCCGCCTAGGGTTAGGGTTAGGTGTATGGTTTGATTTAGGCTTCAGGTTAGGTTAGGTTTGAACTTAGTTTGAGGGAGTAAGTTTAGGGCTAATGTTAGTTTTCGGGTAACTGTTATGGTTGGAGTTAGCGTCAGGGCCAGGTTAGGGTTGGGGTTGAGCTTAAGGTGTCCGCCTAGGGTTAGGGTTAGGTCTATGGTTTGAGTTAGGCTTCAGGATAGGTTAGGTTTGAACTTAGTTTGAGGGAGTAAGTTTAGGGCTACTGTTAGTTTTCGGTTCAGTGTTACGGTTGGAGATAGCGTCAGGGTCAGGTTAGGGTTGGGGTTGAGCTTCAGGTGTCCGCCCAGGGTTAGGGTTAGGTCTATGGTTTGAGTTATGCTTCAGGTTAGGTTAGGTTTGAACTTAGTTTGAGGGAGTAAGTTTAGGGCTACTGTTAGTTTTCAGTTCAGTGTTACGGTTGGATTTAGCGTGAGGGTCAGGTTAGGGTTGGGGTTGAGCTTAAGGTGTCCGCCTAGGGTTAGGGTTAGGTGTATGGTTTGATTTAGGCTTCAGGTTAGGTTAGGTTTGAACTTAGTTTGAGGGAGTAAGTATAGGGTTACTGTTCGTTTTCGGGTAACTGTTATGGTTGGAGTTAGCGTCAGGGCCATTTTAGGATTGGGGTTGAGCTTATGGTGTCCGCCAAGGATTAGAGTTAGGTCTATGGTTTGAGTTAGGCTTCAGGTTAGGTTAGGTGTGAACTTAGTTTAAGGAGTAAGTTCAGGGATACTGTTAGTTTTCGGTTCAGTGTTACGGTTGGAGATAGCGTCAGGGTCAGGTTAGTGTTGGGGTTGAGCTTCAGGTGTCCGCCTAGGGTTAGGGTTAGGTCTATGGTTTGATTTCGGCTTCAGGTTAGGTTAGGTTTGAACTTAGATTGAGGGAGCAAGTTTAGGGCTACTGTTAGTTTTCGGGTAACTGTTATGTTTGGAGTTAGCGTCACGGCCATTTTAGGATTGGGGTTGAGCTTAAGGTGTCTGCCAAGGGTTAGGGTTAGGTCTATGGTTTGAGTTAGGCTTCAGGTTAGGTTAGGTTTGAACTTAGTTTGAGGGAGTAAGTTTAGGGCTACTGTTAGTTTTCGGTTCAGTGTTACGGTTGGAGATAGCGTCAGGGTCAGGTTAGGGTTGGGGTTGAGCTTCAGGTGTCCGCCTAGGGTTAAGGTTAGGTCTATTGTTTGAGTTAGGCTTCAGGTTAGGTTAGGTTTGAACTTAGTTTGAGGGAGTAAGTTTAGGGCTACTGTTAGTTTTCAGGTAACTGTTATGGTTGGAGTTAGCGTCAGGGCCATTTTAGGGTTGGGGTTGAGCTTAAGGTGTCCGCCTAGTGTTAGGGTTAGGTCTATGGTTTGAGTTAGGCTTCAGGTTAGCTTAGGTTTGAACTTAGTTTGAGGGAGTAAGTTTAGGGCTACTGTTAGTTTTCGGTTCAGTGTTACGGTTGGAGTTAGCGTCAGGTTCAGGTTAGGTTTGGGGTTGAACTTAAGGTGTCTGCCTAGGGTTAGGGTTAGGTCTTTGGTTTGAGTTAGACTTCATGTGAGGTTAGGTTTGAACCTAGTTTGAGGGAGTAAGTTTAGGGCTACTGTTAGTTTTCGGTTAAGTGTTATGGTTGGAGTAAGAGTCAGGGTCAGGTTAGGGTTGGGGTTGAGCTTAAGGTGTCCGCCTAGAGTTAGGGTTAGGTCTACGGTTTGAGTTAGGCTTCAGGTTAGGTTAGGTTTGAACTTAGTTTGAGGGAGTAAGTTTAGGGCTACTGTTAGTTTTCGGTTCAGTGTTACGGTTGGATATAGCGTCAGGGTCAGGTTAGGGTTGGGGTTGAGCTTCAGGTGTCCGCCTAGGGTTAGGGTTAGGTCTATGGTTTGAGTTAGGCTTCAGGTTAGGTTAGGTTTGAACTTAGTTTGAGGGAGTAAGTTTAGGGCTACTGTTAGTTTTCGGTTCAGTGTTACGGTTGGATATAGCGTCAGGGTCAGGTTAGGGTTGGGGTTGAGCTTAAGGTGTCCGCCTAGGGTTAGGGTTAGGTGTATGGTTTGATTTAGGCTTCAGGTTAGGTTAGGTTTGAACTTAGTTTGAGGGAGTAAGTTTAGGGCTACTGTTAGTTTTCGGGTAACTGTTATGGTTGGAGTTAGCGTCAGGGCCAGGTTAGGGTTGGGGTTGACCTTAAGGTGTCCGCCTAGGGTTAGGGTTAGGTCTATGGTGTGAGTTAGGCTTCAGGTTAGGTTAGGTTTGAACTTAGTTTGAGGGAGTAAGTTTAGGGCTACTGTTAGTTTTCAGTTCAGTGTTACGGGTGGAGATAGCGTCAGGATCATGTTAGGGTTGGGGTTGAGCTTAAGGTGTCCGCCTAGGGTTAGGGTTAGGTGTATGGTTTGATTTAGGCTTCAGGTTAGGTTAGGTTTGAACTTAGTTTGAGGGAGTAAGTTTAGGGCTACTGTTAGTTTTCGGGTAACTGTTATGTTTGGAGTTAGGGTCAGGGCCATTTTAGGATTGGTGTTGAGCTTAAGGTGTCCGCCAAGGGTAAGGGTTAGGTCTATGGTTTGACTTAGGCTTCAGGTTAGGTTAGGTTTGAACTTAGTTTGAGGGAGTAAGTTTAGGGCTACTGTTAGTTTTCGGTTCAGTGTTACGGTTGGAGATAGCGTCAGGGTCAGGTTATGGTTGGGGTTGAGCTTCAGGTGTCCGCCTAGGGTTAGGGTTAGGTCTATGGTTTGAGTTAGGCTTCAGGTTAGGTTAGGTTTGAACTTACTTTGAGGGAGTAAGTTTAGGGCTACTGTTAGGTTTCGGTTCAGTGTTACGGTTGGAGTTAGCGTGAGGGTCAGGTTAGGGTTGGGGTTGAGCTTAAGGTGTCCGCCTAGTGTTAGGGTTAGGTCTATGGTTTGAGTTAGGCTTCAGGTTAGCTTAGGTTTGAACTTAGTTTGAGGGAGTAAGTATAGGGGTACTGTTAGTTTTCGGTTCAGTGTTACGGTTGGAGTTCGCGTCAAGTTCAGGTTAGGGTTGGGGTTGAACTTAAGGTGTCTGCCTAGGATTAGGGTTAGGTCTTTGGTTTGAGTTAGATTTCAGGTGAGGTTAGGTTTGAACTTAGTTTGAGGGAGTAAGTTTAGGGCTACTGTTAGTTTTCGGTTAAGTGTTACGGTTGGAGTAAGAGTCAGGGTCAGGTTAGGTTTGGGGTTGAGCTTCAGGTGTCCGCCTAGGGTTAGGGTTAGGTGTATGGTTTGATTTAGGCTTCAGGATAGGTTAGGTTTGAACTTAGTTTGAGGGAGTAAGTTTAGGGCTACTGTTAGTTTTCGGGTAACTGTTACGGTTGGAGTTAGCGTCAGGTCCAGGTTAGGGTTGGGGTTGAGTTTCAGGTGTCCGCCTAGGGTTAGGGTAGGTGTATGGTTTGATTTAGGCTTCAGATTAGGTTAGGTTTGAAGTTAGTTTGAGGGAGTAAGTTTAGGGCTACTGTTAGTTTTCGGTTAACTGTTACAGTTGGAGTAAGCGTGAGGGTCAGGTTATGGTAGGGGTTGAGCTTAAGGTGTCCGCCTGTGGTTAGGGTTAGGTGTATGATTTGATTAAGGCTTCAGGTTAGGTTAGGTTTGAACTTAGATTGAGGGAGTAAGTTTAGGGCTACTGTTCGTTTTCGGGTAACTGTTATGGTTGGAGTTAGCGTCAGGGCCAGGTTAGGGTTGGGGTTGAGCTTAAGGTGTCCCCCTAGGGTTAGGGTTAGGTCTATGGTTTGAGTTAGGCTTCAGGTTAGGTTAGGTTTGAACTTAGTTTGAGGGAGTAAGTTTAGGGCTACTGTTAGTTTTTGGTTCAGTGTTACGGTTGGAGATAGCGTCAGGGTCAGGTTAGGGTTGGGGTTGAGCTTAAGGTGTCCGCCTAGGGTTAGGGTTAGGTGTATGGTATGATTTAGGCTTCTGGTTAAGTTAGGTTTGAACTTAGTTTGAGGGAGTAAGTTTAGGGCTATTGTTAGTTTTCGGTTCAGTGTTACGGTTGGAAATAGCGTCAGGGTCAGTTTAGGGTTGGGTTTGAACTTCAGGTGTCCCCCTAGGGTTAGGGTAAGTTCTATGGTTTGAGTTACGCTTCAGGTTAGGTTAGGTTTGAAATTAGTTTGAGGGAGTAAGTTTAGGGCTACTGTTAGGTTTCGGTTCAGTGTTACGGTTGGAGTTAGCGTGAGGGTCAGGTTAGTGTTGGGGTTGAACTTAAGGTGTCCGCCTAGGGTTAGTGTTAGGTGTATGGTTTGATTTAGGCTTCAGATTAGCTTAGGTTTGAACTTAGTTTGAGGGAGTAAGTTTAGGGCTACTGTTAGTTTTCGGGTAACTGTTATGGTTGGAGTTAGCGTCAGGGCCAGGTTAGGGTTGGGGTTGAACTTAAGGTGTCCGCCTAGGGTTAGGGTTAGGTCTACGGTTTGAGTTAGGCTTCAGGTTAGGTTAGGTTTGAACTTAGTTTGAGGGAGTAAGTTTAGGGCTACTGTTAGTTTTCGGTTCAGTGTTACGGTTGGATATAGCGTCAGGGTCAGGTTAGGTTTGGGGTTGAGCTTCAGGTGTCCGCCTAGGGTTAGGGTTAGGTCTATGGTTTGAGTTAGGCTTCAGGTTAGGTTAGGTTTGAAATTAGTTTGAGGGAGTAAGTTTAGGGCTACTGTTAGTTTTCGGTTCAGTGTTACGGTTGGATTTAGCGTGAGGGTCAGGTTAGGGTTGGGGTTGAGCTTAAGGTGTCCGCCTAGGGTTAGGGTTAGGTGTATGGTTTGATTTAGGCTTCAGGTTAGGTTAGGTTTGAACTTAGTTTGAGGGAGTAAGTTTAGGGCTACTGTTCGTTTTCGGGTAACTGTTATGGTTGGAGTTAGCGTCAGGGCCAGGTTAGGGTTGGGGTTGAGCTTAAGGTGTCCGACTAGGGTTAGGGTTAGGTCTATGGTTTGAGTTAGGCTTCAGGTTAGGTTAGGTTTGAACTTAGTTTGAGGGAGTAAGTTTAGGTCTACTTTCAGTTTTCGGTTCAGTGTTACGGTTGGAGATAGCGTCAGGGTCAGGTTAGGGTTGGGGTTGAGCTTAAGGTGTCCGCCTATTTTTAGGGTTAGGTGTATGGTATGATTTAGGCTTCTGGTTAAGTTAGGTTTGAACTTAGTTTGAGGGAGTAAGTTTAGGGCTACTGTTAGTTTTCGGGTAACTGTTGTGGTTGGAGTTAGCGTCAGGGGATTTTAGGGTTGGGGTTGAGCTTAAGGTGTCCGCCAAGGGTTAGGGTTAGGTCTATGGTTTGATTTAGGCTTCAGGTTAGGTTAGGTTTGAACATAGTTTGAGGGAGTAGGTTTAGGGCTACTGTTAGTTTTCGGTTCAGTGTTACGGTTGGAGTTAGCCTCAGGGTCAGGTTAGGGTTGTGGTTGAGCTTCAGGTGTCCGCCTAGGTTTAGGGTTAGGTCTATGGTTTGAGTTAGGCTTCAGGTTAGGTTAGGTTTGAACTTAGTTTGAGGGAGTAAGTTTAGGGCTACTGTTAGTTTTCGGTTAAGTGTTACGGTTGGAGTAAGAGTCAGGGTCAGGTTAGGTTTGGGGTTGAGCTTCAGGTGTCCGCCTAGGGTTAGGGTTAGGTGTATGGTTTGATTTAGGCTTCAGGTTAGGTTAGGTTTGAACTTAGTTTGAGGGAGTAAGTTTAGGGCTACTGTTAGTTTTCGGGTAACTGTTACGGTTGGAGTTAGCGTCAGGTCCAGGTAAGGGTTGGGGTTGAGTTTCAGGTGTCCGCCTAGGGTTAGCGTAGGTGTATGGTTTGATTAAGGCTTCAGATTAGGTTAAGTTTGAAGTTAGTTTGAGGGAGTAAGTTTAGGGCTATTGTTAGTTTTCGGTTCAGTGTTACGGTTGGAAATAGCGTCAGGGTCAGTATAGGGTTGGGCTTGAACTTCAGGTGTCCCCCTAGGGTTAGGGTAAGTTCTATGGTTTGAGCTAGGCTTCAGGTTAGGTTAGGTTTGAACTTACTTTGAGGGAGTAAGTTTAGGGCTACTGTTAGGTTTCGGTTCAGTGTTACGGTTGGAGTTAGCGTGAGGGTCAGGTTAGGGTTGGGGTTGAGCTTAAGGTGTCCGCCTAGGGTTAGAGTTAGGTGTATGGTTTGATTTAGGCTTCAGGTTAGCTTAGGTTTGAACTTAGTTTGAGGGAGTAAGTTTAGGGCTACTGTTTGTTTTCGCGTAACTGTTATGGTTGGAGGTAGCGTCAGGGCCAGGTTAGGTTTGGGATTGAGCTTAAGGTGTCCGCCTAGTGTTAGGGTTAGGTCTATGGTTTGAGTTAGGCTTCAGGTTAGCTTAGGTTTGAACTTAGTTTGAGGGAGTAAGTATAGGGCTACTGTTAGTTTTCGGTTCAGTGTTACGGTTGGAGTTAGCGTCATGTTCAGGTTAGGGTTGGGGTTGAACTTAAGGTGTCTGCCTAGGATTAGGGTTAGGTCTTTGGTTTGAGTTAGACTTCAGGTGAGGTTAGGTTTGAACTTAGTTTGAGGGAGTAAGTTTAGGGCTACTGTTAGTTTTCGGTTAAGTGTTACGGTTGGAGTAAGAGTCAGGGTCAGGTTAGGTTTGGGGTTGAGCTTCAGGTGTCCACCTAGGGTTAGGGTTAGGTGTATGGTTTGATTTAGGCTTCAGGTTAGGTTAGGTTTGAACTTAGTTTGAGGGAGTAAGTTTAGGGCTACTGTTAGTTTTTGGGTAACTGTTATGGTTGGAGTTAGCGTCAGGTCCAGGTTAGGGTTGGGGTTGAGTTTCAGGTGTCCGCCTAGGGTTAGGGTAGGTGTATGATTTGATTTAGGCTTCAGATAAGGTTAGGTTTGAAGTTAGTTTGAGGGAGTAAGTTTAGGGCTACTGTTAGTTTTCGGTTAACTGTTACAGTTGGAGTAAGCGTGAGGGTCAGGTTATGGTAGGGGTTGAGCTTAAGGTGTCCGCCTGTGGTTAGGGTTAGGTGTATTATTTGATTAAGGCTTCAGGTTAGGTTAGGTTTGAACTTAGATTGAGGGAGTAAGTTTAGGGCTACTGTTCGTTTTCGGGTAACTGTTATGGTTGGAGTTAGCGTCAGGGCCAGGTTAGGGTTGGGGTTGAGCTTAAGGTGTCCGCCTAGGGTTAGGGTTAGGTGTATGGTATGATTTAGGCTTCTGGTTAAGTTAGGTTTGAACTTAGTTTGAGGGAGTAAGTTTAGGGCTATTGTTAGTTTTCGGTTCAGTGTTACGGTTGGAAATAGCGTCAGGGTCAGTTTAGGTTTGGGCTTGAACTTCAGGTGTCCCCCTAGGGTTAGGGTAAGTTCTATGGTTTGAGTTAGGCTTCAGGTTAGGTTAGGTTTGAAATTAGTTTGAGGGAGTAAGTTTAGGGCTACTGTTAGGTTTCGGTTCAGTGTTACGGTTGGAGTTAGCGTGAGGGTCAGGTTAGTGTTGTGGTTGAACTTAAGGTGTCCGCCTAGGGTTAGAGTTAGGTGTATGGTTTGATTTAGGCTTCAGGTTAGCTTAGGTTTGAACTTAGTTTGAGGGAGTAAGTTTAGGGCTACTGTTAGTTTTCGGGTAACTGTTATGGTTGGAGTTAGCGTCAGGGCCAGGTTATGGTTGGGGTTGAACTTAAGGTGTCCGCCTAGGGTTAGGGTTAGGTCTACGGTTTGAGTTAGGCTTCAGGTTAGGTTAGGTTTGAACTTAGTTTGAGGGAGTAAGTTTAGGGCTACTGTTAGTTTTCGGTTCAGTGTTACGGTTGGATATAGCGTCAGGGTCAGGTTAGGGTTGGGGTTGAGCTTCAGGTGTCCGCCTAGGGTTAGGGTTAGGTGTATGGTTTGATTTAGGCTTCAGGTTAGGTTAGGTTTGAACTTAGTTTGAGGGAGTAAGTTTAGGGCTACTGTTAGTTTTCGGGTAACTGTTATGGTTGGAGTTAGCGTCAGGGCCAGGTTAGGGTTGGGGTTGACCTTAAGGTGTCCGCCTAGGGTTAGGGTTAGGTCTATGGTGTGAGTTAGGCTTCAGGTTAGGTTAGGTTTGAACTTAGTTTGAGAGAGTAAGTTTAGGGCTACTGTTAGTTTTCAGTTCAGTGTTACGGGTGGAGATAGCGTCAGGATCATGTTAGGGTTGGGGTTGAGCTTAAGGTGTCCGCCTAGGGTTAGGGTTAGGTGTATGGTTTGATTCAGGCTTCAGGTTAGGTTAGGTTTGAACTTAGTTTGAGGGAGTAAGTTTAGGGCTACTGTTAGTTTTCGGGTAACTGTTATGTTTGGAGTTAGGGTCAGGGCCATTTTAGGATTGGTGTTGAGCTTAAGGTGTCCGCCAAGGGTAAGGGTTAGGTCTATGGTTTGACTTAGGCTTCAGGTTAGGTTAGGTTTGAACTTAGTTTGAGGGAGTAAGTTTAGGGCTACTGTTAGTTTTCGGTTCAGTGTTACGGTTGGAGATAGCGTCAGGGTCAGGTTATGGTTGGGCTTGAGCTTCAGGTGTCCGCCTAGGGTTAGGGTTAGGTCTATGGTTTGAGTTAGGCTTCAGGTTAGGTTAGGTTTGAACTTACTTTGAGGGAGTAAGTTTAGGGCTACTGTTAGGTTTCGGTTCAGTGTTACGGTTGGAGTTAGCGTGAGGGTCAGGTTAGGGTTGGGGTTGAGCTTAAGGTGTCCGCCTAGTGTTAGGGTTAGGTCTATGGTTTGAGTTAGGCTTCAGGTTAGCTTAGGTTTGAACTTAGTTTGAGGGAGTAAGTATAGGGGTACTGTTAGTTTTCGGTTCAGTGTTACGGTTGGAGTTCGCGTCAGGTTCAGGTTAGGGTTGGGGTTGAACTTAAGGTGTCTGCCTAGGATTAGGGTTAGGTCTTTGGTTTGATTTAGATTTCAGGTGATGTTAGGTTTGAACTTAGTTTGAGGAAGTAAGTTTAGGGCTACTGTTAGTTTTCGGTTAAGTGTTACGGTTGGAGTAAGAGTCAGGGTCAGGTTAGGTTTGGGGTTGAGCTTCAGGTGTCCGCCTAGGGTTAGGGTTAGGTGTATGGTTTGATTTAGGCTTCAGGATAGGTTAGGTTTGAACTTAGTTTGAGGGAGTAAGTTTAGGGCTACTGTTAGTTTTCGGGTAACTGTTACGGTTGGAGTTAGCGTCAGGTCCAGGTTAGGGTTGGGGTTGAGTTTCAGGTGTCCGCCTAGGGTTAGGGTAGGTGTATGGTTTGATTTAGGCTTCAGATTAGGTTAGGTTTGAAGTTAGTTTGAGGGAGTAAGTTTAGGGCTACTGTTAGTTTTCGGTTAACTGTTACAGTTGGAGTAAGCGTGAGGGTCAGGTTATGGTAGGGGTTGAGCTTAAGGTGTCCGCCTGTGGTTAGGGTTAGGTGTATGATTTGATTAAGGCTTCAGGTTAGGTTAGGTTTGAACTTAGATTGAGGGAGTAAGTTTAGGGCTACTGTTCGTTTTCGGGTAACTGTTATGGTTGGAGTTAGCGTCAGGGCCAGGTTAGGTTTGGGGTTGAGCTTAAGGTGTCCCCCTAGGGTTAGGGTTAGGTCTATGGTTTGAGTTAGGCTTCAGGTTAGGTTAGGTTTGAACTTAGTTTGAGGGAGTAAGTTTAGGGCTACTGTTAGTTTTCGGTTCAGTGTTACCGTTGGAGATAGCGTCAGGGTCAGGTTAGGGTTGGGGTTGAGCTTAAGGTGTCCGCCTAGGGTTAGGGTTAGGTGTATGGTATGATTTAGGCTTCTGGTTAAGTTAGGTTTGAACTTAGTTTGAGGGAGTAAGTTTAGGGCTATTGTTAGTTTTCGGTTCAGTGTTACGGTTGGAAATAGCGTCAGGGTCAGTTTAGGGTTGGGTTTGAACTTCAGGTGTCCCCCTAGGGTTAGGGTAAGTTCTATGGTTTGAGTTACGCTTCAGGTTAGGTTAGGTTTGAAATTAGTTTGAGGGAGTAAGTTTAGGGCTACTGTTAGGTTTCGGTTCAGTGTTACGGTTGGAGTTAGCGTGAGGGTCAGGTTAGTGTTGGGGTTGAACTTAAGGTGTCCGCCTAGGGTTAGTGTTAGGTGTATGGTTTGATTTAGGCTTCAGATTAGCTTAGGTTTGAACTTAGTTTGAGGGAGTAAGTTTAGGGCTACTGTTAGTTTTCGGGTAACTGTTATGGTTGGAGTTAGCCTCAGGGCCAGGTTAGGGTTGGGGTTGAACTTAAGGTGTCCGCCTAGGGTTAGGGTTAGGTCTACGGTTTGAGTTAGGCTTCAGGTTAGGTTAGGTTTGAACTTAGTTTGAGGGAGTAAGTTTAGGGCTACTGTTAGTTTTCGGTTCAGTGTTACGGTTGGATATAGCGTCAGGGTCAGGTTAGGGTTGGGGTTGAGCTTCAGGTGTCCGCCTAGGGTTAGGGTTAGGTCTATGGTTTGAGTTAGGCTTCAGGTTAGGTTAGGTTTGAAATTAGTTTGAGGGAGTAAGTTTAGGGCTACTGTTAGTTTTCGGTTCAGTGTTACGGTTGGATTTAGCGTGAGGTTCAGGTTAGTGTTGGGGTTGAGCTTAAGGTGTCCGCCTAGTGTTAGGGTTAGGTGTATGGTTTGATTTAGGCTTCAGGTTAGGTTAGGTTTGAACTTAGTTTGAGGGAGTAAGTTTAGGGCTACTGTTCGTTTTCGGGTAACTGTTATGGTTGGAGTTAGCGTCAGGGCCAGGTTAGGGTTGGGGTTGAGCTTAAGGTGTCCGACTAGGGTTAGGGTTAGGTCTATGGTTTAAGTTAGGCTTCAGGTTAGGTTAGGTTTGAACTTAGTTTGAGGGAGTAAGTTTAGGTCTACTTTCAGTTTTCGGTTCAGTGTTACGGTTGGAGATAGCGTCAGGGTCAGGTTAGGGTTGGGGTTGAGCTTAAGGTGTCCGCCTATTTTTAGGGTTAGGTGTATGGTATGATTTAGGCTTCTGGTTAAGTTAGGTTTGAACTTAGTTTGAGGGAGTAAGTTTAGGGCTACTGTTAGTTTTCGGGTAACTGTTGTGGTTGGAGTTAGCGTCAGGGGATTTTAGGGTTGGGGTTGAGCTTAAGGTGTCCGCCAAGGGTTAGGGTTAGGTCTATGGTTTGATTTAGGCTTCAGGTTAGGTTAGGTTTGAACATAGTTTGAGGGAGTAGGTTTAGGGCTACTGTTAGTTTTCGGTTCAGTGTTACGGTTGGAGTTAGCCTCAGGGTCAGGTTAGGGTTGTGGTTGAGCTTCAGGTGTCCGCCTAGGTTTAGGGTTAGGTCTATGGTTTGAGTTAGGCTTCAGGTTAGGTTAGGTTTGAACTTAGTTTGAGGGAGTAAGTTTAGGGCTACTGTTAGTTTTCGGGTAACTGTTATGGTTGGAGTTAGCGTCAGGTCCAGGTAAGGGTTGGGGTTGAGTTTCAGGTGTCCGCCTAGGGTTAGCGTAGGTGTATGGTTTGATTAAGGCTTCAGATTAGGTTAAGTTTGAAGTTAGTTTGAGGGAGTAAGTTTAGGGCTATTGTTAGTTTTCGGTTCAGTGTTACGGTTGGAAATAGCGTCAGGGTCAGTTTAGGGTTGGGCTTGAACTTCAGGTGTCCCCCTAGGGTTAGGGTAAGTTCTATGGTTTGAGCTAGGCTTCAGGTTAGGTTAGGTTTGAACTTACTTTGAGGGAGTAAGTTTAGGGCTACTGTTAGGTTTCGGTTCAGTGTTACGGTTGGAGTTAGCGTGAGGGTCAGGTTAGGGTTGGGGTTGAGCTTAAGGTGTCCGCCTAGGGTTAGAGTTAGGTGTATGGTTTGATTTAGGCTTCAGGTTATCTTAGGTTTGAACTTAGTTTGAGGGAGTAAGTTTAGGGCTACTGTTTGTTTTCGCGTAACTGTTATGGTTGGAGTTAGCGTCAGGGCCAGGTTAGGTTTGGGATTGAGCTTAAGGTGTCCGCCTAGTGTTAGGGTTAGGTCTATGGTTTGAGTTAGGCTTCAGGTTAGCTTAGGTTTGAACTTAGTTTGAGGGAGTAAGTATAGGGCTACTGTTAGTTTTCGGTTCAGTGTTACGGTTGGAGTTAGCGTCATGTTCAGGTTAGGGTTGGGGTTGAACTTAAGGTGTCTGCCTAGGATTAGGGTTAGGTCTTTGGTTTGAGTTAGACTTCAGGTGAGGTTAGGTTTGAACTTAGTTTGAGGGAGTAAGTTTAGGGCTACTGTTAGTTTTCGGTTAAGTGTTACGGTTGGAGTAAGAGTCAGGGTCAGGTTAGGTTTGGGGTTGAGCTTCAGGTGTCCGCCTAGGGTTAGGGTTAGGTGTATGGTTTGATTTAGGCTTCAGGTTAGGTTAGGTTTGAACTTAGTTTGAGGGAGTAAGTTTAGGGCTACTGTTAGTTTTTGGGTAACTGTTACGGTTGGAGTTAGCGTCAGGTCCAGGTTAGGGTTGGGGTTGAGTTTCAGGTGTCCGCCTAGGGTTAGGGTAGGTGTATGATTTGATTTAGGCTTCAGATTAGGTTAGGTTTGAAGTTAGTTTGAGGGAGTAAGTTTAGGGCTACTGTTAGTTTTCGGTTAACTGTTACAGTTGGAGTAAGCGTGAGGGTCAGGTTATGGTAGGGGTTGAGCTTAAGGTGTCCGCCTGTGGTTAGGGTTAGGTGTATGATTTGATTAAGGCTTCAGGTTAGGTTAGGTTTGAACTTAGATTGAGGGAGTAAGTTTAGGGCTACTGTTCGTTTTCGGGTAACTGTTATGGTTGGAGTTAGCGTCAGGGCCAGGTTAGGGTTGGGGTTGAGCTTAAGGTGTCCGCCTAGGGTTAGGGTTAGGTGTATGGTATGATTTAGGCTTCTGGTTAAGTTAGGTTTGAACTTAGTTTTAGGGAGTAAGTTTAGGGCTATTGTTAGTTTTCGGTTCAGTGTTACGGTTGGAAATAGCGTCAGGGTCAGTTTAGGTTTGGGCTTGAACTTCAGGTGTCCCCCTAGGGTTAGGGTAAGTTCTATGGTTTGAGTTAGGCTTCAGGTTAGGTTAGGTTTGAAATTAGTTTGAGGGAGTAAGTTTAGGGCTACTGTTAGGTTTCGGTTCAGTGTTACGGTTGGAGTTAGCGTGAGGGTCAGGTTAGTGTTGTGGTTGAACTTAAGGTGTCCGCCTAGGGTTAGAGTTAGGTGTATGGTTTGATTTAGGCTTCAGGTTAGCTTAGGTTTGAACTTAGTTTGAGGGAGTAAGTTTAGGGCTACTGTTAGTTTTCGGGTAACTGTTATGGTTGGAGTTAGCGTCAGGGCCAGGTTATGGTTGGGGTTGAACTTAAGGTGTCCGCCTAGGGTTAGGGTTAGGTCTACGGTTTGAGTTAGGCTTCAGGTTAGGTTAGGTTTGAACTTAGTTTGAGGGAGTAAGTTTAGGGCTACTGTTAGTTTTCGGTTCAGTGTTACGGTTGGATATAGCGTCAGGGTCAGGTTAGGGTTGGGGTTGAGCTTCAGGTGTCCGCCTAGGGTTAGGGTTAGGTCTATGGTTTGAGTTAGGCTTCAGGTTAGGTTAGGTTTGAACTTAGTTTGAGGGAGTAAGTTTAGGGCTACTGTTAGTTTTCGGTTCAGTGTTACGGTTGGATATAGCGTGAGGGTCAGGTTAGGGTTGGCGTTGAGCTTAAGGTGTCCGCCTAGGGTTAGGGTTAGGTGTATGGTTTGATTTAGGCTTCAGGTTAGGTTAGGTTTGAACTTAGTTTGAGGGAGTAAGTTTAGGGCTACTGTTAGTTTTCGGGTAACTGTTGTGGTTGGAGTTAGCGTCAGGGGATTTTAGGGTTGGGGTTGAGCTTAAGGTGTCCGCCAAGGGTTAGGTTTAGGTCTATGGTTTGATTTAGGCTTCAGGTTAGGTTAGGTTTGAACTTAGTTTGAGGGAGTAGGTTTAGGGCTACTGTTAGTTTTCAGTTCAGTGTTGCGGTTGGAGTTAGCGTCAGGCTCAGGTTAGGGTTGGGGTTGAGCTTCAGGTGTCCGCCTAGGGTTAGGGTTAGGTCTATGGTTTGAGTTAGGCTTTAGGTTAGGTTAGGTTTGAACTTAGTTTGAGGTAGTAAGTTTAGGGCTACTGTTAGTTTTCGGTTCAGTGTTTCGTTTGGAGTTAGCGTGAGGGTCAGGTTAGGGTAGGGGTTGAGCTTAAGGTTTCCGCCTACGGTTAGGGTTAGGTGTATGGTTTGATTTAGGCTTCAGGTTAGGATAGGTTTTAACTTAGTTTGAGGGAGTAAGTGTAGGGCTACTGTTCATTTTCGGGTAACTGTTCCGTTTGGAGTTAGCGTCAGGTCCAGGTTAGGGTTGGCGTTGAGCTAATGGTGTCCTCCTAGGGTTAGGATTAGGTGTATGGTTTGATTTAGGCTTCACGTTAGGTTAGGTTTGAACTTAGTTTGAGGGAGTAAGTTGAGGGCTACTGTTAGTTTTCGGGTAACTGTTATGGTTGGAGTTAGCGTCAGGGCCAGGTTAGGGTTGGGGTTGAGCTTAAGGTGTCTGCCTAGGGTTAGGGTTAGGTCTATGGTTTGAGTTAGGCTTCAGGTTAGGTTAGGTTTGAACTTAGTTTGAGGGAGTAAGTTTAGGGCTACTGTTAGTTTTCGGTTCAGTGTTACGGTTGGAGATAGCGTCAGGGTCAAGTTAGCGTTGGGGTTGAGCTTCAGGTGTCCGCCTAGGGTTAGGGTTAGGTGTATGGTTTGATTTAGGCTTCAGGTTAGGTTAGGTTTGAACTTAGTTTGAGGGAGTAAGTTTAGGGCTACTGTTAGTTTTCGGTTCAGTGTTACGGTTGGAGATAGCGTCAGGGTCAGGTTAGGGTTGGGGTTGAGCTTCAGGTGTCCGCCTAGGGTTAGGGTTATGTCTATGGTTTGAGTTAGGCTTCAGGTTAGGTTAGGTTTGAACTTAGTTTGAGGGATTAAGTTTAGGGCTACTGTTAGTTTTCGTTTCAGTGTTACGGATGGATTTAGCGTGAGGGTCAGGTTAAGGTTGGGTTGAGCTTACGGTGTCCGCCTAGGGTTGGGGTTAGGTGTATGGTTTGATTTAGGCTTCAGGTTAGGTTAGGTTTGAACTTAGTTTGAGGGAGTAAGTTTAGGGCTACTGTTAGTTTTCGGGTAACTGTTATGGTTGGAGTTAGCGTCAGGGCCAGGTTAGGGTTGGGGTTGACCTTTAGGTGTCCGCCTAGGGTTAGGGTTAGGTCTATGGTGTGAGTTAGGCTTCAGGTTAGGTTAGGTTTGGACTTAGTTTGAGGGAGTAAGTTTAGGGCTACTGTTAGTTTTCGGTTCAGTGTTACGGTTGGAGATAGCGTCAGGGTCAAGTTAGCGTTGGGGTTGAGCTTCAGGTGTCCGCCTAGGGTTAGGGTTAGGTGTATGGTTTGATTTAGGCTTCAGGTTAGGTTAGGTTTGAACTTAGTTTGAGGGAGTAAGTTTAGGGCTACTGTTAGTTTTCAGGTAACTGTTATGGTTGGAGTTAGCGTCAGGGCCATTTTAGGATTGGGGTTGAGCTTAAGGTGTCCGCCTAGTGTTAGGGTTAGGTCTATGGTTTGAGTTAGGCTTCAGGTTAGCTTAGGTTTGAACTTAGTTTGAGGGAGTAAGTTTAGGGCTACTGTTAGTTTTCGGTTCAGTGTTACGGTTGGAGTTAGCGTCAGGTTCAGGTTAGGGTTGGGGTTGAACTTAAGGTGTCTGCCTAGGGTTAGGGTTAGGTCTTTGGTTTGAGTTAGACTTCATGTGAGGTTAGGTTTGAACCTAGTTTGAGGGAGTAAGTTTAGGGCTACTGTTAGTTTTCAGTTAAGTGTTATGGTTGGAGTAAGAGTCAGGGACAGGTTAGGGTTGGGGTTGAGCTTAAGGTGTCCGCCTAGAGTTAGGGTTAGGTCTACGGTTTGAGTTAGGCTTCAGGTTAGGTTAGGTTTGAACTTAGTTGGAGGGAGTAAGTTTAGGACTACTGTTAGTTTTCGGTTCAGTGTTACGGTTGGATATAGCGTCAGGGTCAGGTTAGGGTTGGGTTTGAACTTCAGGTGTCCGCCTAGGGTTAGGGTTAGGTCTATGGTTTGAGTTAGGCTTCAGGTTAGGTTAGGTTTGAACTTAGTTTGAGGGAGTAAGTTTAGGGCTACTGTTAGTTTTCGGTTCAGTGTTACGGTTGGAGATAGCGTCAGGGTCAGGTTAGGGTTGGGGTTGAGCTTCAGGTGTCCGCCTAGGGTTAGGGTTAGGTCTATGGTTTGAGTTAGGCTTCAGGTTAGGTTAGGTTTGAACTTAGTTTGAGTGAGTAAGTTTAGGGCTACTGTTAGTTTTCGGTTCAGTGTTACGGTTGGATTTAGCGTGAGGGTCAGGTTAGGGTTGGGGTTGAGCTTAAGGTGTCCGCCTAGGTTTAGGGTTAGGTGTATGGTTTGATTTAGGCTTCAGGTTAGGTTAGGTTTGAACTTAGTTTGAGGGAGTAAGTTTAGGGCTACTGTTAGTTTTCGGGTAACTGTTATGGTTGGAGTTAGCGTCAGGGCCAGGTTAGGGTTGGGGTTGACCTTTAGGTGTCCGCCTAGGGTTAGGGGTTAGGTCTATGGTGTGAGTTAGGCTTCAGGTTAGGTTACGTTTGGACTTAGTTTGAGGGAGTAAGTTTAGGGCTACTGTTAGTTTTCGGTTCAGTGTTACGGTTGGAGATAGCGTCAGGGTCATGTGAGGGTTGGGGTTGAGCTTAAGGTGTCCGCCTAGGGTTAGGGTTAGGTCTATGATTTGAGTTAGGCTTCAGGTTAGGTTAGGTTTGAAATTAGTTTGAGGGAGTAAGTTTAGGGCTACTGTTAGTTTTCGGGTAACTGTTATGGTTGGAGTTAGCGTCAGGGCCATGTTAGGGTTGGGGTTGAGCTTAAGGTGTCCGCCTAGGGTTAGGGTTAGGTCTATGGTTTGAGTTAGGCTTCAGGTTAGGTTAGGTTTGAACTTAGTTTGAGGGAGTAAGTTTAGGGCTACTGTTAGTTTTCGGTTCAGTGTTACGGTTGGAGATAGCGTCAGGGTCAAGTTAGCGTTGGGGTTGAGCTTCAGGTGTCCGCCTAGGGTTAGGGTTAGGTGTATGGTTTGATTTAGGCTTCAGGTTAGGTTAGGTTTGAACTTAGTTTGAGGGAGTAAGTTTAGGGCTACTGTTAGTTTTCAGGTAACTGTTATGGTTGGAGTTAGCGTCAGGGCCATTTTAGGATTGGGGTTGAGCTTAAGGTGTCCTCCTAGTGTTAGGGTTAGGTCTATGGTTTGAGTTAGGCTTCAGGTTAGCTTAGGTTTGAACTTAGTTTGAGGGAGTAAGTTTAGGGCTACTGTTAGTTTTCGGTTCAGTGTTACGGTTGTAGTTAGCGTCAGGTTCAGGTTAGGGTTGGGGTTGAACTTAAGGTGTCTGCCTAGGGTTAGGGTTAGGTCTTTGGTTTGAGTTAGACTTCATGTGAGGTTAGGTTTGAACCTAGTTTGAGGGAGTAAGTTTAGGGCTACTGTTAGTTTTCGGTTAAGTGTTATGGTTGGAGTAAGAGTCAGGGACAGGTTAGTGTTGGGGTTGAGCTTAAGGTGTCCGCCTAGAGTTAGGGTTAGGTCTACGGTTTGAGTTAGGCTTCAGGTTAGGTTAGGTTTGAACTTAGTTGGAGGGAGTAAGTTTAGGGCTACTGTTAGTTTTCGGTTCAGTGTTACGGTTGGATATAGCGTCAGGGTCAGGTTAGGGTTGGGTTTGAACTTCAGGTGTCCGCCTAGGGTTAGGGTTAGGTCTATGGTTTGAGTTAGGCTTCAGGTTAGGTTAGGTTTGAACTTAGTTTGAGGGAGTAAGTTTAGGGCTACTGTTAGTTTTCGGTTCAGTGTTACGGTTGGAGATAGCGTCAGGGTCAGGTTAGGGTTGCGGTTGAGCTTCAGGTGTCCGCCTAGGGTTAGGGTTAGGTCTATGGTTTGAGTTAGGCTTCAGGTTAGGTTAGGTTTGAACTTAGTTTGAGTGAGTAAGTTTAGGGCTACTGTTAGTTTTCGGTTCAGTGTTACGGTTGGATTTAGCGTGAGGGTCAGGTTAGGGTTGGGGTTGAGCTTAAGGTGTCCGCCTAGGTTTAGGGTTAGGTGTATGGTTTGATTTAGGCTTCAGGTTAGGTTAGGTTTGAACTTAGTTTGAGGGAGTAAGTTTAGGGCTACTGTTAGTTTTCGGGTAACTGTTATGGTTGGAGTTAGCGTCAGGGCCAGGTTAGGGTTGGGGTTGACCTTTAGGTGTCCGCCTAGGGTTAGGGTTAGGTCTATGGTGTGAGTTAGGCTTCAGGTTAGGTTACGTTTGGACTTAGTTTGAGGGAGTAAGTTTAGGGCTACTGTTAGTTTTCGGTTCAGTGTTACGGTTGGAGATAGCGTCAGGGTCATGTGAGGGTTGGGGTTGAGCTTAAGGTGTCCGCCTAGGGTTAGGGTTAGGTCTATGATTTGAGTTAGGCTTCAGGTTAGGTTAGGTTTGAAATTAGTTTGAGGGAGTAAGTTTAGGGCTACTGTTAGTTTTCGGGTAACTGTTATGGTTGGAGTTAGCGTCAGGGCCAGGTTAGGGTTGGGGTTGAGCTTAAGGTGTCCGCCTAGGGTTAGGGTTAGGTCTATGGTTTGAGTTAGGCTTCAGGTTAGGTTAGGTTTGAACTTAGTTTGAGGGAGTAAGTTTAGGGCTACTGTTAGTTTTCGGTTCAGTGTTACGGTTGGAGATAGCGTCAGGGTCAAGTTAGCGTTGGGGTTGAGCTTCAGGTGTCCGCCTAGGGTTAGGGTTAGGTGTATGGTTTGATTTAGGCTTCAGGTTAGGTTAGGTTTGAACTTAGTTTGAGGGAGTAAGTTTAGGGCTACTGTTAGTTTTCAGGTAACTGTTATGGTTGGAGTTAGCGTCAGGGCCATTTTAGGATTGGGGTTGAGCTTAAGGTGTCCTCCTAGTGTTAGGGTTAGGTCTATGGTTTGAGTTAGGCTTCAGGTTAGCTTAGGTTTGAACTTAGTTTGAGGGAGTAAGTTTAGGGCTACTGTTAGTTTTCGGTTCAGTGTTACGGTTGGAGTTAGCGTCAGGTTCAGGTTAGGGTTGGGGTTGAACTTAAGGTGTCTGCCTAGGGTTAGGGTTAGGTCTTTGGTTTGAGTTAGACTTCATGTGAGGTTAGGTTTGAACCTAGTTTGAGGGAGTAAGTTTAGGGCTACTGTTAGTTTTCGGTTAAGTGTTATGGTTGGAGTAAGAGTCAGGGACAGGTTAGGGTTGGGGTTGAGCTTAAGGTGTCCGCCTAGAGTTAGGGTTAGGTCTACGGTTTGAGTTAGGCTTCAGGTTAGGTTAGGTTTGAACTTAGTTGGAGGGAGTAAGTTTAGGGCTACTGTTAGTTTTCGGTTCAGTGTTACGGTTGGATATAGCGTCAGGGTCAGGTTAGGGTTGGGTTTGAACTTCAGGTGTCCGCCTAGGGTTAGGGTTAGGTCTATGGTTTGAGTTAGGCTTCAGGTTAGGTTAGGTTTGAACTTAGTTTGAGGGAGTAAGTTTTGGGCTACTGTTAGTTTTCGGTTCAGTGTTACGGTTGGATTTAGCGTGAGGGTCAGGTTAGGGTTGGGGTTGAGCTTAAGGTGTCCGCCTAGGGTTAGGGTTAAGTGTATGGTTTGATTTAGGCTTCAGGTTAGGTTAGGTTTGAACTTAGTTTGAGGGAGTAAGTTTAGGGCTACTGTTAGTTTTCGGGTAACTGTTATGGTTGGAGTTAGCGTCAGGGCCAGGTTAGGGTTGGGGTTGACCTTAAGGTGTCCGCCTAGGGTTAGGGTTAGGTCTATGGTGTGAGTTAGGCTTCAGGTTAGGTTAGGTTTGGACTTAGTTTGAGGGAGTAAGTTTAGGGCTACTGTTAGTTTTCGGTTCAGTGTTACGGTTGGAGATAGCGTCAGGGTCAGGTTAGGGTTGGGGTTGAGCTTCAGGTGTCCGCCTAGGGTTAGGGTTATGTCTATGGTTTGAGTTAGGCTTCAGGTTAGGTTAGGTTTGGCCTTAGTTTGAGGGATTAAGTTTAGGGCTACTGTTAATTTTCGTTTCAGTGTTACGGATGGATTTAGCGTGAGGGTCAGGTTAAGGTTGGGTTGAGCTTACGGTGTCCGCCTAGGGTTGGGGTTAGGTGTATGGTTTGATTTAGGCTTCAGGTTAGGTTAGATTTGAACTTAGTTTGAGGGAGTAAGTTTAGGGCTACTGTTAGGTTTCGGTTCAGTGTTACGGTTGGAGTTAGCGTGAGGGTCAGGTTAGGGTTGGGGTTGAGCTTAAGGTGTCCGCCTAGGGTTAGAGTTAGGTGTATGGTTTGATTTAGGCTTCAGGTTAGCTTAGGTTTGAACTTAGTTTGAGGGAGTAAGTTTAGGGCTACTGTTTGTTTTCGCGTAACTGTTATGGTTGGAGTTAGCGTCAGGGCCAGGTTAGGTTTGGGATTGAGCTTAAGGTGTCCGCCTAGTGTTAGGGTTAGGTCTATGGTTTGAGTTAGGCTTCAGGTTAGCTTAGGTTTGAACTTAGTTTGAGGGAGTAAGTATAGGGCTACTGTTAGTTTTCGGTTCAGTGTTACGGTTGGAGTTAGCGTCAGGTTCAGGTTAGGGTTGGGGTTGAACTTAAGGTGTCTGCCTAGGATTAGGGTTAGGTCTTTGGTTTGAGTTAGACTTCAGGTGAGGTTAAGTTTGAACTTAGTTTGAGGGAGTAAGTTTAGGGCTACTGTTAGTTTTCGGTTAAGTGTTACGGTTGGAGTAAGAGTCAGGGTCAGGTTAGGTTTGGGGTTGAGCTTCAGGTGTCCGCCTAGGGTTAGGGTTAGGTGTATGGTTTGATTTAGGCTTCAGTTTAGGTTAGGTTTGAACTTAGTTTGAGGGAGTAAGTTTAGGGCTACTGTTAGTTTTTGGGTAACTGTTACGGTTGGAGTTAGCGTCAGGTCCAGGTTAGGGTTGGGGTTGAGTTTCAGGTGTCCGCCTAGGGTTAGGGTAGGTGTATGATTTGATTTAGGCTTCAGATTAGGTTAGGTTTGAAGTTAGTTTGAGGGAGTAAGTTTAGGGCTACTGTTAGTTTTCGGTTAACTGTTACAGTTGGAGTAAGCGTGAGGGTCAGGTTATGGTAGGGGTTGAGCTTAAGGTGTCCGCCTGTGGTTAGGGTTAGGTGTATGATTTGATTAAGGCTTCAGGTTAGGTTAGGTTTGAACTTAGATTGAGGGAGTAAGTTTAGGGCTACTGTTCGTTTTCGGGTAACTGTTATGGTTGGAGTTAGCGTCAGGGCCAGGTTAGGGTTGGGGTTGAGCTTAAGGTGTCCGCCTAGGGTTAGGGTTAGGTGTATGGTATGATTTAGGCTTCTGGTTAAGTTAGGTTTGAACTTAGTTTGAGGGAGTAAGTTTAGGGCTATTGTTAGTTTTCGGTTCAGTGTTACGGTTGGAAATAGCGTCAGGGTCAGTTTAGGTTTGGGCTTGAACTTCAGGTGTCCCCCTAGGGTTAGGGTAAGTTCTATGGTTTGAGTTAGGCTTCAGGTTAGGTTAGGTTTGAAATTAGTTTGAGGGAGTAAGTTTAGGGCTACTGTTAGGTTTCGGTTCAGTGTTACGGTTGGAGTTAGCGTGATGGTCAGGTTAGTGTTGGGGTTGAACTTAAGGTGTCCGCCTAGGGTTAGAGTTAGGTGTATGGTTTGATTTAGGCTTCATGTTAGCTTAGGTTTGAACTTAGTTTGAGGGAGTAAGTTTAGGGCTACTGTTAGTTTTCGGGTAACTGTTATGGTTGGAGTTAGCGTCAGGGCCATTTTAGGATTGGGGTTGAGCTTAAGGTGTCCGCCAAGGGTTAGGGTTAGGTCTATAGTTTGAGTTAGGCTTCAGGTTAGCTTAGGTTTGAACTTAGTTTGAGGGAGTAAGTTTAGGGCTACTGTTAGTTTTCGTTTCAGTGTTACGGTTAGAGTAAGAGTCAGGGTCAGGTTAGGGTGGGGTTGAACTTCAGGTGTCCGCCTAGGGTTAGGGTTAGGTCTATGGTTTGAGTTAGGCTTCAGGTTAGGTTAGGTTTGAACTTAGTTTGAGGGAGTAAGTTTAGGGCTACTGTTAGTTTTCGGTTCAGTGTTACGGTTAGAGATAGCGTCAGGTTCAGGTTAGGGTTGGGGTTGAGCTTAAGGTGTCCGCCTAGGGTTAGGGTTAGGTGTATGGTATGATTTAGGCTTCTGGTTAAGTTAGTTTTGAACTTAGTTTGAGGGAGTAAGTTTAGGGCTATTGTTAGTTTTCGGTTCAGTGTTACGGTTGGAAATAGCGTCAGGGTCAGTTTAGGGTTGGGCTTGAACTTCAGGTGTCCCCCTAGAGTTAGGGTAAGTTCTATGGTTTGAGCTAGGCTTCAGGTTAGGTTAGGTTTGAACTTACTTTGAGGGAGTAAGTTTAGGGCTACTGTTAGGTTTCGGTTCAGTGTTACGGTTGGAGTTAGCGTGAGGGTCAGGTTAGGGTTGGGGTTGAGCTTAAGGTGTCCGCCTAGGGTTAGAGTTAGGTGTATGGTTTGATTTAGGCTTCAGGTTAGCTTAGGTTTGAACTTAGTTTGAGGGAGTAAGTTTAGGGCTACTGTTTGTTTTCGCGTAACTGTTATGGTTGGAGTTAGCGTCAGGGCCAGGTTAGGTTTGGGATTGAGCTTAAGGTGTCCGCCTAGTGTTAGGGTTAGGTCTATGGTTTGAGTTAGGCTTCAGGTTAGCTTAGGTTTGAACTTAGTTTGAGGGAGTAAGTATAGGGCTACTGTTAGTTTTCGGTTCAGTGTTACGGTTGGAGTTAGCGTCAGGTTCAGGTTAGGGTTGGGGTTGAACTTAAGGTGTCTGCCTAGGATTAGGGTTAGGTCTTTGGTTTGAGTTAGACTTCAGGTGAGGTTAAGTTTGAACTTAGTTTGAGGGAGTAAGTTTAGGGCTACTGTTAGTTTTCGGTTAAGTGTTACGGTTGGAGTAAGAGTCAGGGTCAGGTTAGGTTTGGGGTTGAGCTTCAGGTGTCCGCCTAGGGTTAGGGTTAGGTGTATGGTTTGATTTAGGCTTCAGGTTAGGTTAGGTTTGAACTTAGTTTGAGGGAGTAAGTTTAGGGCTACTGTTAGTTTTTGGGTAACTGTTACGGTTGGAGTTAGCGTCAGGTCCAGGTTAGGGTTGGGGTTGAGTTTCAGGTGTCCGCCTAGGGTTAGGGTAGGTGTATGATTTGATTTAGGCTTCAGATTAGGTTAGGTTTGAAGTTAGTTTGAGGGAGTAAGTTTAGGGCTACTGTTAGTTTTCGGTTAACTGTTACAGTTGGAGTAAGCGTGAGGGTCAGGTTATGGTAGGGGTTGAGCTTAAGGTGTCCGCCTGTGGTTAGGGTTAGGTGTATGATTTGATTAAGGCTTCAGGTTAGGTTAGGTTTGAACTTAGATTGAGGGAGTAAGTTTAGGGCTACTGTTCGTTTTCGGGTAACTGTTATGGTTGGAGTTAGCGTCAGGGCCAGGTTAGGGTTGGGGTTGAGCTTAAGGTGTCCGCCTAGGGTTAGGGTTAGGTGTATGGTATGATTTAGGCTTCTGGTTAAGTTAGGTTTGAACTTAGTTTGAGGGAGTAAGTTTAGGGCTATTGTTAGTTTTCGGTTCAGTGTTACGGTTGGAAATAGCGTCAGGGTCAGTTTAGGTTTGGGCTTGAACTTCAGGTGTCCCCCTAGGGTTAGGGTAAGTTCTATGGTTTGAGTTAGGCTTCAGGTTAGGTTAGGTTTGAAATTAGTTTGAGGGAGTAAGTTTAGGGCTACTGTTAGGTTTCGGTTCAGTGTTACGGTTGGAGTTAGCGTGATGGTCAGGTTAGTGTTGGGGTTGAACTTAAGGTGTCCGCCTAGGGTTAGAGTTAGGTGTATGGTTTGCTTTAGGCTTCATGTTAGCTTAGGTTTGAACTTAGTTTGAGGGAGTAAGTTTAGGGCTACTGTTAGTTTTCGGGTAACTGTTATGGTTGGAGTTAGCGTCAGGGCCATTTTAGGATTGGGGTTGAGCTTAAGGTGTCCGCCAAGGGTTAGGGTTAGGTCTATAGTTTGAGTTAGGCTTCAGGTTAGCTTAGGTTTGAACTTAGTTTGAGGGAGTAAGTTTAGGGCTACTGTTAGTTTTCGTTTCAGTGTTACGGTTAGAGTAAGAGTCAGGGTCAGGTTAGGGTGGGGTTGAACTTCAGGTGTCCGCCTAGGGTTAGGGTTAGGTCTATGGTTTGAGTTAGGCTTCAGGTTAGGTTAGGTTTGAACTTAGTTTGAGGGAGTAAGTTTAGGGCTACTGTTAGTTTTCAGTTCAGTGTTACGGTTAGAGATAGCGTCAGGTTCAGGTTAGGGTTGGGGTTGAGCTTAAGGTGTCCGCCTAGGGTTAGGGTTAGGTGTATGGTATGATTTAGGCTTCTGGTTAAGTTAGTTTTGAACTTAGTTTGAGGGAGTAAGTTTAGGGCTATTGTTAGTTTTCGGTTCAGTGTTACGGTTGGAAATAGCGTCAGGGTCAGTTTAGGGTTGGGCTTGAACTTCAGGTGTCCCCCTAGGGTTAGGGTAAGTTCTATGGTTTGAGCTAGGCTTCAGGTTAGGTTAGGTTTGAACTTACTTTGAGGGAGTAAGTTTAGGGCTACTGTTAGGTTTCGGTTCAGTGTTACGGTTGGAGTTAGCGTGAGGGTCAGGTTAGGGTTGGGGTTGAGCTTAAGGTGTCCGCCTAGGGTTAGAGTTAGGTGTATGGTTTGATTTAGGCTTCAGGTTAGCTTAGGTTTGAACTTAGTTTGAGGGAGTAAGTTTAGGGCTACTGTTTGTTTTCGCGTAACTGTTATGGTTGGAGTTAGCGTCAGGGCCAGGTTAGGTTTGGGATTGAGCTTAAGGTGTCCGCCTAGTGTTAGGGTTAGGTCTATGGTTTGAGTTAGGCTTCAGGTTAGCTTAGGTTTGAACTTAGTTTGAGGGAGTAAGTATAGGGCTACTGTTAGTTTTCGGTTCAGTGTTACGGTTGGAGTTAGCGTCAGGTTCAGGTTAGGGTTGGGGTTGAACTTAAGGTGTCTGCCTAGGATTAGGGTTAGGTCTTTGGTTTGAGTTAGACTTCAGGTGAGGTTAAGTTTGAACTTAGTTTGAGGGAGTAAGTTTAGGGCTACTGTTAGTTTTCGGTTAAGTGTTACGGTTGGAGTAAGAGTCAGGGTCAGGTTAGGTTTGGGGTTGAGCTTCAGGTGTCCGCCTAGGGTTAGGGTTAGGTGTATGGTTTGATTTAGGCTTCAGGTTAGGTTAGGTTTGAACTTAGTTTGAGGGAGTAAGTTTAGGGCTACTGTTAGTTTTTGGGTAACTGTTACGGTTGGAGTTAGCGTCAGGTCCAGGTTAGGGTTGGGGTTGAGTTTCAGGTGTCCGCCTAGGGTTAGGGTAGGTGTATGATTTGATTTAGGCTTCAGATTAGGTTAGGTTTGAAGTTAGTTTGAGGGAGTAAGTTTAGGGCTACTGTTAGTTTTCGGTTAACTGTTATGGTTGGAGTTAGCGTCAGGGCCAGGTTAGGGTTGGGGTTGAGCTTAAGGTGTCCGCCTAGGGTTAGGGTTAGGTGTATGGTATGATTTAGGCTTCTGGTTAAGTTAGGTTTGAACTTAGTTTGAGGGAGTAAGTTTAGGGCTATTGTTAGTTTTCGGTTCAGTGTTACGGTTGGAAATAGCGTCAGGGTCAGTTTAGGTTTGGGCTTGAACTTCAGGTGTCCCCCTAGGGTTAGGGTAAGTTCTATGGTTTGAGTTAGGCTTCAGGTTAGGTTAGGTTTGAAATTAGTTTGAGGGAGTAAGTTTAGGGCTACTGTTAGGTTTCGGTTCAGTGTTACGGTTGGAGTTAGCGTGAGGGTCAGGTTAGTGTTGGGGTTGAACTTAAGGTGTCCGCCTAGGGTTAGAGTTAGGTGTATGGTTTGATTTAGGCTTCATGTTAGCTTAGGTTTGAACTTAGTTTGAGGGAGTAAGTTTAGGGCTACTGTTAGTTTTCGGGTAACTGTTATGGTTGGAGTTAGCCTCAGGGCCAGGTTATGGTTGGGGTTGAACTTAAGGTGTCCGCCTAGGGTTAGGGTTAGGTCTACGGTTTGAGTTAGGCTTCAGGTTAGGTTAGGTTTGAACTTAGTTTGAAGGAGTAAGTTTAGGGCTACTGTTAGTTTTCGGTTCAGTGTTACGGTTGGATATAGCGTCAGGGTCAGGTTAGGGTTGGGGTTGAGCTTCAGGTGTCCGCCTAGGGTTAGGGTTAGGTGTATGGTTTGATTTAGGCTTCAGGTTAGGTTAGGTTTGAACTTAGTTTGAGGGAGTAAGTTTAGGGCTACTGTTAGTTTTCGGGTAACTGTTGTGGTTGGAGTTAGCGTGAGGGTCAGGTTAGGGTTGGGGTTGAGCTTAAGGTGTCCGCCTAGGGTTAGGGTTAGGTGTATGGTTTGATTTAGGCTTCAGGTTAGGTTAGGTTTAAACTTAGTTTGAGGGAGTAAGTTTAGGGCTACTGTTAGTTTTCGGGTAACTGTTGTGGTTGGAGTTAGCGTCAGGGGATTTTAGGGTTGGGGTTGAGCTTAAGGTGTCCGCCAAGGGTTAGGGTTAGGTCTATGGTTTGATTTAGGCTTCAGGTTAGGTTAGGTTTGAACTTAGTTTGAGGGAGTAGGTTTAGGGCTACTGTTAGTTTTCGGTTCAGTGTTACGGTTGGAGTTAGCCTCAGGGTCAGGATAGGGTTGGGGTTGAGCTTCAGGTGTCATCCTAGTGTTAGGGTTAGGTCTATGGTTTGAGTTAGGCTTCAGGTTAGGTTAGGTTTGAACTTAGTTTGAGGGAGTAAGTTTAGGGCTACTGTTAGTTTTCGGTTCAGTGTTTCGGTTGGAGTTAGCGTGAGGGTCAGGTTAGGGTAGGGGTTGAGCTTAAGGTGTCCGCCTAGGGTTAGGGTTAGGTGTATGGTTTGATTTAGGCTTCAGGTTAGGATAGGTTTTAACTTAGTTTGAGGGAGTAAGTTTAGGGCTACTGTTAGTTTTCGGGTAACTGTTCCGTTTGGAGTTAGCGTCAGGTCCAGGTTAGGGTTGGCGTTGAGCTAATGGTGTCCTCCTAGGGTTAGGATTAGGTGTATGGTTTGATTTAGGCTTCACGTTAGTTTAGGTTTGAACTTAGTTTGAGGGAGTAAGTTTAGGGCTAATGTTAGTTTTCGGTTCAGTGTTACGGTTGGAGATAGCGTCAGGGTCAGGTTAGGGTTGGGTTTGAACTTCAGGTGTCCGCCTAGGGTTAGGGTTAGGTCTATGGTTTGAGTTAGGCTTCAGGTTAGGTTAGGTTTGAACTTAGTTTGAGGGAGTAAGTTTAGGGCTACTGTTAGTTTTCGGTTCAGTGTTACGGTTGGATTTAGCGTGAGGGTCAGGTTAGGGTTGGGGTTGAGCTTAAGGTGTCCGCCTAGGGTTAGGGTTAGGTGTATGGTTTGATTTAGGCTTCAGGTTAGGTTAGGTTTGAACTTAGTTTGAGGGAGTAAGTTTAGGGCTACTGTTAGTTTTCGGGTAACTGTTATGGTTGGAGTTAGCGTCAGGGCCAGGTTAGGGTTGGGGTTGACCTTAAGGTGTCCGCCTAGGGTTAGGGTAGGTGTATGATTTGATTTAGGCTTCAGATTAGGTTAGGTTTGAAGTTAGTTTGAGGGAGTAAGTTTAGGGCTACTGTTAGTTTTCGGTTAACTGTTACAGTTGGAGTAAGCGTGAGGGTCAGGTTATGGTAGGGGTTGAGCTTAAGGTGTCCGCCTGTGGTTAGGGTTAGGTGTATGATTTGATTAAGGCTTCAGGTTAGTTTAGGTTTGAACTTAGATTGAGGGAGTAAGTTTAGGGCTACTGTTCGTTTTCGGGTAACTGTTATGGTTGGAGTTAGCGTCAGGGCCAGGTTAGGGTTGGGGTTGAGCTTAAGGTGTCCGCCTAGGGTTAGGGTTAGGTGTATGGTATGATTTAGGCTTCTGGTTAAGTTAGGTTTGAACTTAGTTTGAGGGAGTAAGTTTAGGGCTATTGTTAGTTTTCGGTTCAGTGTTACGGTTGGAAATAGCGTCAGGGTCAGTTTAGGTTTGGGCTTGAACTTCAGGTGTCCCCCTAGGGTTAGGGTAAGTTCTATGGTTTGAGTTAGGCTTCAGGTTAGGTTAGGTTTGAAATTAGTTTGAGGGAGTAAGTTTAGGGCTACTGTTAGGTTTCGGTTCAGTGTTACGGTTGGAGTTAGCGTGATGGTCAGGTTAGTGTTGGGGTTGAACTTAAGGTGTCCGCCTAGGGTTAGAGTTAGGTGTATGGTTTGCTTTAGGCTTCATGTTAGCTTAGGTTTGAACTTAGTTTGAGGGAGTAAGTTTAGGGCTACTGTTAGTTTTCGGGTAACTGTTATGGTTGGAGTTAGCGTCAGGGCCATTTTAGGATTGGGGTTGAGCTTAAGGTGTCCGCCAAGGGTTAGGGTTAGGTCTATAGTTTGAGTTAGGCTTCAGGTTAGCTTAGGTTTGAACTTAGTTTGAGGGAGTAAGTTTAGGGCTACTGTTAGTTTTCGTTTCAGTGTTACGGTTAGAGTAAGAGTCAGGGTCAGGTTAGGGTGGGGTTGAACTTCAGGTGTCCGCCTAGGGTTAGGGTTAGGTCTATGGTTTGAGTTAGGCTTCAGGTTAGGTTAGGTTTGAACTTAGTTTGAGGGAGTAAGTTTAGGGCTACTGTTAGTTTTCAGTTCAGTGTTACGGTTAGAGATAGCGTCAGGTTCAGGTTAGGGTTGGGGTTGAGCTTAAGGTGTCCGCCTAGGGTTAGGGTTAGGTGTATGGTATGATTTAGGCTTCTGGTTAAGTTAGTTTTGAACTTAGTTTGAGGGAGTAAGTTTAGGGCTATTGTTAGTTTTCGGTTCAGTGTTACGGTTGGAAATAGCGTCAGGGTCAGTTTAGGGTTGGGCTTGAACTTCAGGTGTCCCCCTAGGGTTAGGGTAAGTTCTATGGTTTGAGCTAGGCTTCAGGTTAGGTTAGGTTTGAACTTACTTTGAGGGAGTAAGTTTAGGGCTACTGTTAGGTTTCGGTTCAGTGTTACGGTTGGAGTTAGCGTGAGGGTCAGGTTAGGGTTGGGGTTGAGCTTAAGGTGTCCGCCTAGGGTTAGAGTTAGGTGTATGGTTTGATTTAGGCTTCAGGTTAGCTTAGGTTTGAACTTAGTTTGAGGGAGTAAGTTTAGGGCTACTGTTTGTTTTCGCGTAACTGTTATGGTTGGAGTTAGCGTCAGGGCCAGGTTAGGTTTGGGATTGAGCTTAAGGTGTCCGCCTAGTGTTAGGGTTAGGTCTATGGTTTGAGTTAGGCTTCAGGTTAGCTTAGGTTTGAACTTAGTTTGAGGGAGTAAGTATAGGGCTACTGTTAGTTTTCGGTTCAGTGTTACGGTTGGAGTTAGCGTCAGGTTCAGGTTAGGGTTGGGGTTGAACTTAAGGTGTCTGCCTAGGATTAGGGTTAGGTCTTTGGTTTGAGTTAGACTTCAGGTGAGGTTAAGTTTGAACTTAGTTTGAGGGAGTAAGTTTAGGGCTACTGTTAGTTTTCGGTTAAGTGTTACGGTTGGAGTAAGAGTCAGGGTCAGGTTAGGTTTGGGGTTGAGCTTCAGGTGTCCGCCTAGGGTTAGGGTTAGGTGTATGGTTTGATTTAGGCTTCAGGTTAGGTTAGGTTTGAACTTAGTTTGAGGGAGTAAGTTTAGGGCTACTGTTAGTTTTTGGGTAACTGTTACGGTTGGAGTTAGCGTCAGGTCCAGGTTAGGGTTGGGGTTGAGTTTCAGGTGTCCGCCTAGGGTTAGGGTAGGTGTATGATTTGATTTAGGCTTCAGATTAGGTTAGGTTTGAAGTTAGTTTGAGGGAGTAAGTTTAGGGCTACTGTTAGTTTTCGGTTAACTGTTATGGTTGGAGTTAGCGTCAGGGCCAGGTTAGGGTTGGGGTTGAGCTTAAGGTGTCCGCCTAGGGTTAGGGTTAGGTGTATGGTATGATTTAGGCTTCTGGTTAAGTTAGGTTTGAACTTAGTTTGAGGGAGTAAGTTTAGGGCTATTGTTAGTTTTCGGTTCAGTGTTACGGTTGGAAATAGCGTCAGGGTCAGTTTAGGTTTGGGCTTGAACTTCAGGTGTCCCCCTAGGGTTAGGGTAAGTTCTATGGTTTGAGTTAGGCTTCAGGTTAGGTTAGGTTTGAAATTAGTTTGAGGGAGTAAGTTTAGGGCTACTGTTAGGTTTCGGTTCAGTGTTACGGTTGGAGTTAGCGTGAGGGTCAGGTTAGTGTTGGGGTTGAACTTAAGGTGTCCGCCTAGGGTTAGAGTTAGGTGTATGGTTTGATTTAGGCTTCATGTTAGCTTAGGTTTGAACTTAGTTTGAGGGAGTAAGTTTAGGGCTACTGTTAGTTTTCGGGTAACTGTTATGGTTGGAGTTAGCCTCAGGGCCAGGTTATGGTTGGGGTTGAACTTAAGGTGTCCGCCTAGGGTTAGGGTTAGGTCTACGGTTTGAGTTAGGCTTCAGGTTAGGTTAGGTTTGAACTTAGTTTGAAGGAGTAAGTTTAGGGCTACTGTTAGTTTTCGGTTCAGTGTTACGGTTGGATATAGCGTCAGGGTCAGGTTAGGGTTGGGGTTGAGCTTCAGGTGTCCGCCTAGGGTTAGGGTTAGGTGTATGGTTTGATTTAGGCTTCAGGTTAGGTTAGGTTTGAACTTAGTTTGAGGGAGTAAGTTTAGGGCTACTGTTAGTTTTCGGGTAACTGTTGTGGTTGGAGTTAGCGTGAGGGTCAGGTTAGGGTTGGGGTTGAGCTTAAGGTGTCCGCCTAGGGTTAGGGTTAGGTGTATGGTTTGATTTAGGCTTCAGGTTAGGTTAGGTTTAAACTTAGTTTGAGGGAGTAAGTTTAGGGCTACTGTTAGTTTTCGGGTAACTGTTGTGGTTGGAGTTAGCGTCAGGGGATTTTAGGGTTGGGGTTGAGCTTAAGGTGTCCGCCAAGGGTTAGGGTTAGGTCTATGGTTTGATTTAGGCTTCAGGTTAGGTTAGGTTTGAACTTAGTTTGAGGGAGTAGGTTTAGGGCTACTGTTAGTTTTCGGTTCAGTGTTACGGTTGGAGTTAGCCTCAGGGTCAGGATAGGGTTGGGGTTGAGCTTCAGGTGTCATCCTAGTGTTAGGGTTAGGTCTATGGTTTGAGTTAGGCTTCAGGTTAGGTTAGGTTTGAACTTAGTTTGAGGGAGTAAGTTTAGGGCTACTGTTAGTTTTCGGTTCAGTGTTTCGGTTGGAGTTAGCGTGAGGGTCAGGTTAGGGTAGGGGTTGAGCTTAAGGTGTCCGCCTAGGGTTAGGGTTAGGTGTATGGTTTGATTTAGGCTTCAGGTTAGGATAGGTTTTAACTTAGTTTGAGGGAGTAAGTTTAGGGCTACTGTTAGTTTTCGGGTAACTGTTCCGTTTGGAGTTAGCGTCAGGTCCAGGTTAGGGTTGGCGTTGAGCTAATGGTGTCCTCCTAGGGTTAGGATTAGGTGTATGGTTTGATTTAGGCTTCACGTTAGTTTAGGTTTGAACTTAGTTTGAGGGAGTAAGTTTAGGGCTAATGTTAGTTTTCGGTTCAGTGTTACGGTTGGAGATAGCGTCAGGGTCAGGTTAGGGTTGGGTTTGAACTTCAGGTGTCCGCCTAGGGTTAGGGTTAGGTCTATGGTTTGAGTTAGGCTTCAGGTTAGGTTAGGTTT
Organism: Tupaia tana; assembly: GCA_026018925.1. NCBI lineage: Eukaryota > Metazoa > Chordata > Mammalia > Scandentia > Tupaiidae > Tupaia > Tupaia tana. Next base: position 1,719,056 of record JAKSZU010000042.1, on the reverse strand, counting down.
GAACTTAGTTTGAGGGAGTAAGTTTAGGGCTACTGTTAGTTTTCGGTTCAGTGTTACGGTTGGATTTAGCGTGAGGGTCAGGTTAGGGTTGGGGTTGAGCTTAAGGTGTCCGCCTAGGGTTAGGGTTAGGTGTATGGTTTGATTTAGGCTTCAGGTTAGGTTAGGTTTGAACTTAGTTTGAGGGAGTAAGTTTAGGGCTACTGTTAGTTTTCGGGTAACTGTTATGGTTGGAGTTAGCGTCAGGGCCAGGTTAGGGTTGGGGTTGACCTTAAGGTGTCCGCCTAGGGTTAGGGTTAGGTCTATGGTGTGAGTTAGGCTTCAGGTTAGGTTAGGTTTGGACTTAGTTTGAGGGAGTAAGTTTAGGGCTACTGTTAGTTTTCGGTTCAGTGTTACGGTTGGAGATAGCGTCAGGGTCAGGTTAGGGTTGGGGTTGAGCTTCAGGTGTCCGCCTAGGGTTAGGGTTATGTCTATGGTTTGAGTTAGGCTTCAGGTTAGGTTAGGTTTGAACTTAGTTTGAGGGATTAAGTTTAGGGCTACTGTTAGTTTTCGTTTCAGTGTTACGGATGGATTTAGCGTGAGGGTCAGGTTAAGGTTGGGTTGAGCTTACGGTGTCGGCCTAGGGTTGGGGTTAGGTGTATGGTTTGATTTAGGCTTCAGGTTAGGTTAGATTTGAACTTAGTTTGAGGGAGTAAGTTTAGGGCTACTGTTAGTTTTCGGGTAACTGTTATGGTTGGAGTTAGCGTCAGGGCCATTTTAGGATTGGGGTTGAGCTTAAGGTGTCCGCCAAGGGTTAGGGTTATGTCTATGGTTTGAGTTAGGCTTCAGGTTAGGTTAGGTTTGAACTTAGTTTGAGGGAGTAAGTTTAGGGCTACTGTTAGTTTTCGTTTCAGTGTTACGGTTAGAGTAAGAGTCAGGGTCAGGTTAGGGTGGGGTTGAACTTCAGGTGTCCGCCTAGGGTTAGGGTTAGGTCTATGGTTTGAGTTAGGCTTCAGGTTAGGTTAGGTTTGAACTTAGTTTGAGGGAGTAAGTTTAGGGCTACTGTTAGTTTTCGGTTCAGTGTTACGGTTGGAGATAGCGTCAGGTTCAGGTTAGGGTTGGGGTTGAGCTTAAGGTGTCCGCCTAGGGTTAGGGTTAGGTGTATGGTATGATTTAGGCTTATGGTTAAGTTAGGTTTGAACTTAGTTTGAGGGAGTAAGTTTAGGGCTATTGTTAGTTTTCGGTTCAGTGTTACGGTTGGAAATAGCGTCGGGGTCAGTTTAGGGTTGGGCTTGAACTTCAGGTGTCCCCCTAGGGTTAGGGTAAGTTCTATGGTTTGAGCTAGGCTTCAGGTTAGGTTAGGTTTGAACTTACTTTGAGGGAGTAAGTTTAGGGCTACTGTTAGGTTTCGGTTCAGTGTTACGGTTGGAGTTAGCGTGAGGGTCAGGTTAGGGTTGGGGTTGAGCTTAAGGTGTCCGCCTAGGGTTAGAGTTAGGTGTATGGTTTGATTTAGGCTTCAGGTTAGCTTAGGTTTGAACTTAGTTTGAGGGAGTAAGTTTAGGGCTACTGTTTGTTTTCGCGTAACTGTTATGGTTGGAGTTAGCGTCAGGGCCAGGTTAGGTTTGGGATTGAGCTTAAGGTGTCCGCCTAGTGTTAGGGTTAGGTCCATGGTTTGAGTTAGGCTTCAGGTTAGCTTAGGTTTGAACGTAGTTTGAGGGAGTAAGTATAGGGCTACTGTTAGTTTTCGGTTCAGTGTTACGGTTGGAGTTAGCGTCAGGTTCAGGTTAGGGTTGGGGTTGAACTTAAGGTGTCTGCCTAGGATTAGGGTTAGGTCTTTGGTTTGAGTTAGACTTCAGGTGAGGTTAGGTTTGAACTTAGTTTGAGGGAGTAAGTTTAGGGCTACTGTTAGTTTTCGGTTAAGTGTTACGGTTGGAGTAAGAGTCAGGGTCAGGTTAGGTTTGGGGTTGAGCTTCAGGTGTCCGCCTAGGGTTAGGGTTAGGTGTATGGTTTGATTTAGGCTTCAGGTTAGGTTAGGTTTGAACTTAGTTTGAGGGAGTAAGTTTAGGGCTACTGTTAGTTTTCGGGTAACTGTTACCGTTGGAGTTAGCGTCAGGTCCAGGTTAGGTTTGGGGTTGAGTTTCAGGTGTCCGCCTAGGGTTAGGGTAGGTGTATGGTTTGATTTAGGCTTCAGATTAGGTTAGGTTTGAAGTTAGTTTGAGGGAGTAAGTTTAGGGCTACTGTTAGTTTTCGGTTAACTGTTACAGTTGGAGTAAGCGTGAGGGTCAGGTTATGGTAGGGGTTGAGCTTAAGGTGTCCGCCTGTGGTTAGGGTTAGGTGTATGATTTGATTAAGGCTTCAGGTTAGGTTAGGTTTGAACTTAGATTGAGGGAGTAAGTTTAGGGCTACTGTTCGTTTTCGGGTAACTGTTATGGTTGGAGTTAGCGTCAGGGCCAGGTTAGGGTTGGGGTTGAGCTTAAGGTGTCCGCCTAGGGTTAGGGTTAGGTCTATGGTTTGAGTTAGGCTTCAGGTTAGGTTAGGTTTGAACTTATTTTGAGGGAGTAAGTTTAGGGCTACTGTTAGTTTTCGGTTCAGTGTTACGGTTGGAGATAGCGTCAGGGTCAGGTTAGGGTTGGGGTTGAGCTTAAGGTGTCCGCCTAGGGTTAGGGTTAGGTGTATGGTATGATTTAGGCTTCTGGTTAAGTTAGGTTTGAACTTAGTTTGAGGGAGTAAGTTTAGGGCTATTGTTAGTTTTCGGTTCAGTGTTACGGTTGGAAATAGCGTCAGGGTCAGTTTAGGGTTGGGCTTGAACTTCAGGTGTCCCCCTAGGGTTAGGGTAAGTTCTATGGTTTGAGTTAGGCTTCAGGTTAGGTTAGGTTTGAAATTAGTTTGAGGGAGTAAGTATAGGGCTACTGTTAGGTTTCGGTTCAGTGTTATGGTTGGAGTTAGCGTGAGGGTCAGGTTAGTGTTGGGGTTGAACTTAAGGTGTCCGCCTAGGGTTAGAGTTAGGTGTATGGTTTGATTTAGGCTTCAGGTTAGCTTAGGTTTGAACTTAGTTTGAGGGAGTAAGTTTAGGGCTATTGTTAGTTTTCGGGTAACTGTTATGGTTGGAGTTAGCGTCAGGGCCAGGTTAGGGTTGGGGTTGAACTTAAGGTGTCCGCCTAGGGTTAGGGTTAGGTCTACGGTTTGAGTTAGGCTTCAGGTTAGGTTAGGTTTGAACTTAGTTTGAGGGAGTAAGTTTAGGGCTAATGTTAGTTTTCGGTTCAGTGTTACGGTTGGAGATAGCGTCAGGGTCAGGTTAGGGTTGGGGTTGAGCTTCAGGTGTCCGCCTAGGGTTAGGGTTAGGTCTATGGTTTGAGTTAGGCTTCAGGTTAGGTTAGGTTTGAACTTACTTTGAGGGAGTAAGTTTAGGGCTACTGTTAGGTTTCGGTTCAGTGTTACGGTTGGAGTTAGCGTGAGGGTCAGGTTAGGGTTGGGGTTGAGCTTAAGGTGTCCGCCTAGGGTTAGGTTTAGGTGTATGGTTTGATTTAGGCTTCAGGTTAGGTTAGGTTTGAACTTAGTTTGAGGGAGTAAGTTTAGGGCTACTGTTAGTTTTCGGGTAACTGTTGTGGTTGGAGTTAGCGTCAGGGGATTTTAGGGTTGGGGTTGAGCTTAAGGTGTCCGCCAAGGGTTAGGGTTAGGTCTATGGTTTGATTTAGGCTTCAGGTTAGGTTAGGTTTGAACTTAGTTTGAGGGAGTAGGTTTAGGGCTACTGTTAGTTTTCGGTTCAGTGTTACGGTTGGAGTTAGCCTCTGGGTCAGGATAGGGTTGGGGTTGAGCTTCAGGTGTCCGCCTAGTGTTAGGGTTAGGTCTATGGTTTGAGTTAGGCTTCAGGTTAGGTTAGGTTTGAACTTAGTTTGAGGGAGTAAGTTTAGGGCTACTGTTAGTTTTCGGTTCAGTGTTTCGGTTGGAGTTAGCGTGAGGGTCAGGTTAGGGTAGGGGTTGAGCTTAAGGTGTCCGCCTAGGGTTAGGGTTAGGTGTATGGTTTGATTTAGGCTTCAGGTTAGGATAGGTTTTAACTTAGTTTGAGGGAGTAAGTTTAGGGCTACTGTTAGTTTTCGGGTAACTGTTCCGTTTGGAGTTAGCGTCAGGTCCAGGTTAGGGTTGGCGTTGAGCTAATGGTGTCCTCCTAGGGTTAGGATTAGGTGTATGGTTTGATTTAGGCTTCACGTTAGTTTAGGTTTGAACTTAGTTTGAGGGAGTAAGTTTAGGGCTAATGTTAGTTTTCGGTTCAGTGTTACGGTTGGAGATAGCGTCAGGGTCAGGTTAGGGTTGGGTTTGAACTTCAGGTGTCCGCCTAGGGTTAGGGTTAGGTCTATGGTTTGAGTTAGGCTTCAGGTTAGGTTAGGTTTGAACTTAGTTTGAGGGAGTAAGTTTAGGGCTACTGTTAGTTTTCGGTTCAGTGTTACGGTTGGATTTAGCGTGAGGGTCAGGTTAGGGTTGGGGTTGAGCTTAAGGTGTCCGCCTAGGGTTAGGGTTAGGTGTATGGTTTGATTTAGGCTTCAGGTTAGGTTAGGTTTGAACTTAGTTTGAGGGAGTAAGTTTAGGGCTACTGTTAGTTTTCGGGTAACTGTTATGGTTGGAGTTAGCGTCAGGGCCAGGTTAGGGTTGGGGTTGACCTTAAGGTGTCCGCCTAGGGTTAGGGTTAGGTCTATGGTGTGAGTTAGGCTTCAGGTTAGGTTAGGTTTGGACTTAGTTTGAGGGAGTAAGTTTAGGGCTACTGTTAGTTTTCGGTTCAGTGTTACGGTTGGAGATAGCGTCAGGGTCAGGTTAGGGTTGGGGTTGAGCTTCAGGTGTCCGCCTAGGGTTAGGGTTATGTCTATGGTTTGAGTTAGGCTTCAGGTTAGGTTAGGTTTGAACTTCTTTTGAGGGATTAAGTTTAGGGCTACTGTTAGTTTTCGTTTCAGTGTTACGGATGGATTTAGCGTGAGGGTCAGGTTAAGGTTGGGTTGAGCTTACGGTGTCGGCCTAGGGTTGGGGTTAGGTGTATGGTTTGATTTAGGCTTCAGGTTAGGTTAGATTTGAACTTAGTTTGAGGGAGTAAGTTTAGGGCTACTGTTAGTTTTCGGGTAACTGTTATGGTTGGAGTTAGCGTCAGGGCCATTTTAGGATTGGGGTTGAGCTTAAGGTGTCCGCCAAGGGTTAGGGTTAGGTCTATGGTTTGACTTAGGCTTCAGGTTAGGTTAGGTTTGAACTTAGTTTGAGGGAGTAAGTTTAGGGCTACTGTTAGTTTTCGTTTCAGTGTTACGGTTAGAGTAAGAGTCAGGGTCAGGTTAGGGTGGGGTTGAACTTCAGGTGTCCGCCTAGGGTTAGGGTTAGGTCTATGGTTTGAGTTAGGCTTCAGGTTAGGTTAGGTTTGAACTTAGTTTGAGGGAGTAAGTTTAGGGCTACTGTTAGTTTTCGGTTCAGTGTTACGGTTGGAGATAGCGTCAGGTTCAGGTTAGGGTTGGGGTTGAGCTTAAGGTGTCCTCCTAGGGTTAGGGTTAGGTGTATGGTATGATTTAGGCTTATGGTTAAGTTAGGTTTGAACTTAGTTTGAGGGAGTAAGTTTAGGGCTATTGTTAGTTTTCGGTTCAGTGTTACGGTTGGAAATAGCGTCAGGGTCAGTTTAGGGTTGGGCTTGAACTTCAGGTGTCCCCCTAGGGTTAGGGTAAGTTCTATGGTTTGAGCTAGGCTTCAGGTTAGGTTAGGTTTGAACATACTTTGAGGGAGTAAGTTTAGGGCTACTGTTAGGTTTCGGTTCAGTGTTACGGTTGGAGTTAGCGTGAGGGTCAGGTTAGGGTTGGGGTTGAGCTTAAGGTGTCCGCCTAGGGTTAGAGTTAGGTGTATGGTTTGATTTAGGCTTCAGGTTAGCTTAGGTTTGAACTTAGTTTGAGGGAGTAAGTTTAGGGCTACTGTTTGTTTTCGCGTAACTGTTATGGTTGGAGTTAGCGTCAGGGCCAGGTTAGGTTTGGGATTGAGCTTAAGGTGTCCGCCTAGTGTTAGGGTTAGGTCCATGGTTTGAGTTAGGCTTCAGGTTAGCTTAGGTTTGAACGTAGTTTGAGGGAGTAAGTATAGGGCTACTGTTAGTTTTCGGTTCAGTGTTACGGTTGGAGTTAGCGTCAGGTTCAGGTTAGGGTTGGGGTTGAACTTAAGGTGTCTGCCTAGGATTAGGGTTAGGTCTTTGGTTTGAGTTAGACTTCAGGTGAGGTTAGGTTTGAACTTAGTTTGAGGGAGTAAGTTTAGGGCTACTGTTAGTTTTCGGTTAAGTGTTACGGTTGGAGTAAGAGTCAGGGTCAGGTTAGGTTTGGGGTTGAGCTTCAGGTGTCCGCCTAGGGTTAGGGTTAGGTGTATGGTTTGATTTAGGCTTCAGGTTAGGTTAGGTTTGAACTTAGTTTGAGGGAGTAAGTTTAGGGCTACTGTTAGTTTTCGGGTAACTGTTACCGTTGGAGTTAGCGTCAGGTCCAGGTTAGGTTTGGGGTTGAGTTTCAGGTGTCCGCCTAGGGTTAGGGTAGGTGTATGTTTTGATTTAGGCTTCAGATTAGGTTAGGTTTGAAGTTAGTTTGAGGGAGTAAGTTTAGGGCTACTGTTAGTTTTCGGTTAACTGTTACAGTTGGAGTAAGCGTGAGGGTCAGGTTATGGTAGGGGTTGAGCTTAAGGTGTCCGCCTGTGGTTAGGGTTAGGTGTATGATTTGATTAAGGCTTCAGGTTAGGTTAGGTTTGAACTTAGATTGAGGGAGTAAGTTTAGGGCTACTGTTCGTTTTCGGGTAACTGTTATGGTTGGAGTTAGCGTCAGGGCCAGGTTAGGGTTGGGGTTGAGCTTAAGGTGTCCGCCTAGGGTTAGGGTTAGGTCTATGGTTTGAGTTAGGCTTCAGGTTAGGTTAGGTTTGAACTTAGTTTGAGGGAGTAAGTTTAGGGCTACTGTTAGTTTTCGGTTCAGTGTTACGGTTGGAGATAGCGTCAGGGTCAGGTTAGGGTTGGGGTTGAGCTTAAGGTGTCCGCCTAGGGTTAGGGTTAGGTGTATGGTATGATTTAGGCTTCTGGTTAAGTTAGGTTTGAACTTAGTTTGAGGGAGTAAGTTTAGGGCTATTGTTAGTTTTCGGTTCAGTGTTACGGTTGGAAATAGCGTCAGGGTCAGTTTAGGGTTGGGCTTGAACTTCAGGTGTCCCCCTAGGGTTAGGGTAAGTTCTATGGTTTGAGTTAGGCTTCAGGTTAGGTTAGGTTTGAAATTAGTTTGAGGGAGTAAGTATAGGGCTACTGTTAGGTTTCGGTTCAGTGTTACGGTTGGAGTTAGCGTGAGGGTCAGGTTAGTGTTGGGGTTGAACTTAAGGTGTCCGCCTAGGGTTAGAGTTAGGTGTATGGTTTGATTTAGGCTTCAGGTTAGGTTAGGTTTGAACTTAGTTTGAGGGAGTAAGTTTAGGGCTACTGTTAGTTTTCGGGTAACTGTTGTGGTTGGAGTTAGCGTCAGGGGATTTTAGGGTTGGGGTTGAGCTTAAGGTGTCCGCCAAGGGTTAGGGTTAGGTCTATGGTTTGATTTAGGCTTCAGGTTAGGTTAGGTTTGAACTTAGTTTGAGGGAGTAGGTTTAGGGCTACTGTTAGTTTTCGGTTCAGTGTTACGGTTGGAGTTAGCCTCAGGGTCAGGATAGGGTTAGGGTTGAGCTTCAGGTGTCCGCCTAGTGTTAGGGTTAGGTCTATGGTTTGAGTTAGGCTTCAGGTTAGGTTAGGTTTGAACTTAGTTTGAGGGAGTAAGTTTAGGGCTACTGTTAGTTTTCGGTTCAGTGTTTCGGTTGGAGTTAGCGTGAGGGTCAGGTTAGGGTAGGGGTTGAGCTTAAGGTGTCCGCCTAGGGTTAGGGTTAGGTGTATGGTTTGATTTAGGCTTCAGGTTAGGATAGGTTTTAACTTAGTTTGAGGGAGTAAGTTTAGGGCTACTGTTAGTTTTCGGGTAACTGTTCCGTTTGGAGTTAGCGTCAGGTCCAGGTTAGGGTTGGCGTTGAGCTAATGGTGTCCTCCTAGGGTTAGGATTAGGTGTATGGTTTGATTTAGGCTTCACGTTAGTTTAGGTTTGAACTTAGTTTGAGGGAGTAAGTTTAGGGCTAATGTTAGTTTTCGGTTCAGTGTTACGGTTGGAGATAGCGTCAGGGTCAGGTTAGGGTTGGGTTTGAACTTCAGGTGTCCGCCTAGGGTTAGGGTTAGGTCTATGGTTTGAGTTAGGCTTCAGGTTAGGTTAGGTTTGAACTTAGTTTGAGGGAGTAAGTTTAGGGCTACTGTTAGTTTTCGGTTCAGTGTTACGGTTGGATTTAGCGTGAGGGTCAGGTTAGGGTTGGGGTTGAGCTTAAGGTGTCCGCCTAGGGTTAGGGTTAGGTGTATGGTTTGATTTAGGCTTCAGGTTAGGTTAGGTTTGAACTTAGTTTGAGGGAGTAAGTTTAGGGCTACTGTTAGTTTTCGGGTAACTGTTATGGTTGGAGTTAGCGTCAGGGCCAGGTTAGGGTTGGGGTTGACCTTAAGGTGTCCGCCTAGGGTTAGGGTTAGGTCTATGGTGTGAGTTAGGCTTCAGGTTAGGTTAGGTTTGGACTTAGTTTGAGGGAGTAAGTTTAGGGCTACTGTTAGTTTTCGGTTCAGTGTTACGGTTGGAGATAGCGTCAGGGTCAGGTTAGGGTTGGGGTTGAGCTTCAGGTGTCCGCCTAGGGTTAGGGTTATGTCTATGGTTTGAGTTAGGCTTCAGGTTAGGTTAGGTTTGAACTTCTTTTGAGGGATTAAGTTTAGGGCTACTGTTAGTTTTCGTTTCAGTGTTACGGATGGATTTAGCGTGAGGGTCAGGTTAAGGTTGGGTTGAGCTTACGGTGTCGGCCTAGGGTTGGGGTTAGGTGTATGGTTTGATTTAGGCTTCAGGTTAGGTTAGATTTGAACTTAGTTTGAGGGAGTAAGTTTAGGGCTACTGTTTGTTTTCGCGTAACTGTTATGGTTGGAGTTAGCGTCAGGGCCAGGTTAGGTTTGGGATTGAGCTTAAGGTGTCCGCCTAGTGTTAGGGTTAGGTCCATGGTTTGAGTTAGGCTTCAGGTTAGCTTAGGTTTGAACGTAGTTTGAGGGAGTAAGTATAGGGCTACTGTTAGTTTTCGGTTCAGTGTTACGGTTGGAGTTAGCGTCAGGTTCAGGTTAGGGTTGGGGTTGAACTTAAGGTGTCTGCCTAGGATTAGGGTTAGGTCTTTGGTTTGAGTTAGACTTCAGGTGAGGTTAGGTTTGAACTTAGTTTGAGGGAGTAAGTTTAGGGCTACTGTTAGTTTTCGGTTAAGTGTTACGGTTGGAGTAAGAGTCAGGGTCAGGTTAGGTTTGGGGTTGAGCTTCAGGTGTCCGCCTAGGGTTAGGGTTAGGTGTATGGTTTGATTTAGGCTTCAGGTTAGGTTAGGTTTGAACTTAGTTTGAGGGAGTAAGTTTAGGGCTACTGTTAGTTTTCGGGTAACTGTTACCGTTGGAGTTAGCGTCAGGTCCAGGTTAGGGTTGGGGTTGAGTTTCAGGTGTCCGCCTAGGGTTAGGGTAGGTGTATGATTTGATTTAGGCTTCAGATTAGGTTAGGTTTGAAGTTAGTTTGAGGGAGTAAGTTTAGGGCTACTGTTAGTTTTCGGTTAACTGTTACAGTTGGAGTAAGCGTGAGGGTCAGGTTATGGTAGGGGTTGAGCTTAAGGTGTCCGCCTGTGGTTAGGGTTAGGTGTATGATTTGATTAAGGCTTCAGGTTAGGTTAGGTTTGAACTTAGATTGAGGGAGTAAGTTTAGGGCTACTGTTCGTTTTCGGGTAACTGTTATGGTTGGAGTTAGCGTCAGGGCCAGGTTAGGGTTGGGGTTGAGCTTAAGGTGTCCGCCTAGGGTTAGGGTTAGGTGTATGGTATGATTTAGGCTTCTGGTTAAGTTAGGTTTGAACTTAGTTTGAGGGAGTAAGTTTAGGGCTATTGTTAGTTTTCGGTTCAGTGTTACGGTTGGAAATAGCGTCAGGGTCAGTTTAGGTTTGGGCTTGAACTTCAGGTGTCCCCCTAGGGTTAGGGTAAGTTCTATGGTTTGAGTTAGGCTTCAGGTTAGGTTAGGTTTGAAATTAGTTTGAGGGAGTAAGTTTAGGGCTACTGTTAGGTTTCGGTTCAGTGTTACGGTTGGAGTTAGCGTGAGGGTCAGGTTAGTGTTGGGGTTGAACTTAAGGTGTCCGCCTAGGGTTAGAGTTAGGTGTATGGTTTGATTTAGGCTTCATGTTAGCTTAGGTTTGAACTTAGTTTGAGGGAGTAAGTTTAGGGCTACTGTTAGTTTTCGGGTAACTGTTATGGTTGGAGTTAGCGTCAGGGCCATTTTAGGATTGGGGTTGAGCTTAAGGTGTCCGCCAAGGGTTAGGGTTAGGTCTATAGTTTGAGTTAGGCTTCAGGTTAGGTTAGGTTTGAACTTAGTTTGAGGGAGTAAGTTTAGGGCTACTGTTAGTTTTCGTTTCAGTGTTACGGTTAGAGTAAGAGTCAGGGTCAGGTTAGGGTGGGGTTGAACTTCAGGTGTCCGCCTAGGGTTAGGGTTAGGTCTATGGTTTGTGTTAGGCTTCAGGTTAGGTTAGGTTTGAACTTAGTTTGAGGGAGTAATTTAGGGCTACTGTTAGTTTTCGGTTCAGTGTTACGGTTGGAGATAGCGTCAGGTTCAGGTTAGGGTTGGGGTTGAGCTTAAGGTGTCCGCCTAGGGTTAGGGTTAGGTGTATGGTATGATTTAGGCTTCTGGTTAAGTTAGTTTTGAACTTAGTTTGAGGGAGTAAGTTTAGGGCTATTGTTAGTTTTCGGTTCAGTGTTACGGTTGGAAATAGCGTCAGGGTCAGTTTAGGGTTGGGCTTGAACTTCAGGTGTCCCCCTAGGGTTAGGGTAAGTTCTATGGTTTGAGCAAGGCTTCAGGTTAGGTTAGGTTTGAACTTACTTTGAGGGAGTAAGTTTAGGGCTACTGTTAGGTTTCGGTTCAGTGTTACGGTTGGAGTTAGCGTGAGGGTCAGGTTAGGGTTGGGGTTGAGCTTAAGGTGTCCGCCTAGGGTTAGAGTTAGGTGTATGGTTTGATTTAGGCTTCAGGTTAGCTTAGGTTTGAACTTAGTTTGAGGGAGTAAGTTTAGGGCTACTGTTTGTTTTCGCGTAACTGTTATGGTTGGAGTTAGCGTCAGGGCCAGGTTAGGTTTGGGATTGAGCTTAAGGTGTCCGCCTAGTGTTAGGGTTAGGTCTATGGTTTGAGTTAGGCTTCAGGTTAGCTTAGGTTTGAACTTAGTTTGAGGGAGTAAGTATAGGGCTACTGTTAGTTTTCGGTTCAGTGTTACGGTTGGAGTTAGCGTCAGGTTCAGGTTAGGGTTGGGGTTGAACTTAAGGTGTCTGCCTAGGATTAGGGTTAGGTCTTTGGTTTGAGTTAGACTTCAGGTGAGGTTAAGTTTGAACTTAGTTTGAGGGAGTAAGTTTAGGGCTACTGTTAGTTTTCGGTTAAGTGTTACGGTTGGAGTAAGAGTCAGGGTCAGGTTAGGTTTGGGGTTGAGCTTCAGGTGTCCGCCTAGGGTTAGGGTTAGGTGTATGGTTTGATTTAGGCTTCAGGTTAGGTTAGGTTTGAACTTAGTTTGAGGGAGTAAGTTTAGGGCTACTGTTAGTTTTTGGGTAACTGTTACGGTTGGAGTTAGCGTCAGGTCCAGGTTAGGGTTGGGGTTGAGTTTCAGGTGTCCGCCTAGGGTTAGGGTAGGTGTATGATTTGATTTAGGCTTCAGATTAGGTTAGGTTTGAAGTTAGTTTGAGGGAGTAAGTTTAGGGCTACTGTTAGTTTTCGGTTAACTGTTACAGTTGGAGTAAGCGTGAGGGTCAGGTTATGGTAGGGGTTGAGCTTAAGGTGTCCGCCTGTGGTTAGGGTTAGGTGTATGATTTGATTAAGGCTTCAGGTTAGGTTAGGTTTGAACTTAGATTGAGGGAGTAAGTTTAGGGCTACTGTTCGTTTTCGGGTAACTGTTATGGTTGGAGTTAGCGTCAGGGCCAGGTTAGGGTTGGGGTTGAGCTTAAGGTGTCCGCCTAGGGTTAGGGTTAGGTGTATGGTATGATTTAGGCTTCTGGTTAAGTTAGGTTTGAAATTAGTTTGAGGGAGTAAGTTTAGGGCTATTGTTAGTTTTCGGTTCAGTGTTACGGTTGGAAATAGCGTCAGGGTCAGTTTAGGTTTGGGCTTGAACTTCAGGTGTCCCCCTAGGGTTAGGGTAAGTTCTATGGTTTGAGTTAGGCTTCAGGTTAGGTTAGGTTTGAAATTAGTTTGAGGGAGTAAGTGTAGGGCTACTGTTAGGTTTCGGTTCAGTGTTACGGTTGGAGTTAGCGTGAGGGTCAGGTTAGTGTTGGGGTTGAACTTAAGGTGTCCGCCTAGGGTTAGAGTTAGGTGTATGGTTTGATTTAGGCTTCATGTTAGCTTAGGTTTGAACTTAGTTTGAGGGAGTAAGTTTAGGGCTACTGTTAGTTTTCGGGTAACTGTTATGGTTGGAGTTAGCCTCAGGGCCAGGTTATGGTTGGGGTTGAACTTAAGGTGTCCGCCTAGGGTTAGGGTTAGGTCTACGGTTTGAGTTAGGCTTCAGGTTAGGTTAGGTTTGAACTTAGTTTGAAGGAGTAAGTTTAGGGCTACTGTTAGTTTTCGGTTCAGTGTTACGGTTGGATATAGCGTCAGGGTCAGGTTAGGGTTGGGGTTGAGCTTCAGGTGTCCGCCTAGGGTTAGGGTTAGGTGTATGGTTTGATTTAGGCTTCAGGTTAGGTTAGGTTTGAACTTAGTTTGAGAGAGTAAGTTTAGGGCTACTGTTAGTTTTCGGGTAACTGTTGTGGTTGGAGTTAGCGTGAGGGTCAGGTTAGGGTTGGGGTTGAGCTTAAGGTGTCCGCCTAGGGTTAGGGTTAGGTGTATGGTTTGATTTAGGCTTCAGGTTAGGTTAGGTTTGAACTTAGTTTGAGGGAGTAAGTTTAGGGCTACTGTTAGTTTTCGGGTAACTGTTGTGGTTGGAGTTAGCGTCAGGGGATTTTAGGGTTGGGGTTGAGCTTAAGGTGTCCGCCAAGGGTTAGGGTTAGGTCTATGGTTTGATTTAGGCTTCAGGTTAGGTTAGGTTTGAACTTAGTTTGAGGGAGTAGGTTTAGGGCTACTGTTAGTTTTCGGTTCAGTGTTACGGTTGGAGTTAGCCTCAGGGTCAGGATAGGGTTGGGTTGAGCTTCAGGTGTCATCCTAGTGTTAGGGTTAGGTCTATGGTTTGAGTTAGGCTTCAGGTTAGGTTAGGTTTGAACTTAGTTTGAGGGAGTAAGTTTAGGGCTACTGTTAGTTTTCGGTTCAGTGTTTCGGTTGGAGTTAGCGTGAGGGTCAGGTTAGGGTAGGGGTTTAGCTTAAGGTGTCCGCCTAGGGTTAGGGTTCGGTGTATGGTTTGATTTAGGCTTCAGGTTAGGATAGGTTTTAACTTAGTTTGAGGGAGTAAGTTTAGGGCTACTGTTAGTTTTCGGGTAACTGTTCCGTTTGGAGTTAGCGTCAGGTCCAGGTTAGGGTTGGCGTTGAGCTAATGGTGTCCTCCTAGGGTTAGGATTAGGTGTATGGTTTGATTTAGGCTTCACGTTAGTTTAGGTTTGAACTTAGTTTGAGGGAGTAAGTTTAGGGCTAATGTTAGTTTTCGGTTCAGTGTTACGGTTGGAGATAGCGTCAGGGTCAGGTTAGGGTTGGGTTTGAACTTCAGGTGTCCGCCTAGGGTTAGGGTTAGGTCTATGGTTTGAGTTAGGCTTCAGGTTAGGTTAGGTTTGAACTTAGTTTGAGGGAGTAAGTTTAGGGCTACTGTTAGTTTTCGGTTCAGTGTTACGGTTGGATTTAGCGTGAGGGTCAGGTTAGGGTTGGGGTTGAGCTTAAGGTGTCCGCCTAGGGTTAGGGTTAGGTGTATGGTTTGATTTAGGCTTCAGGTTAGGTTAGGTTTGAACTTAGTTTGAGGGAGTAAGTTTAGGGCTACTGTTAGTTTTCGGGTAACTGTTATGGTTGGAGTTAGCGTCAGGGCCAGGTTAGGGTTGGGGTTGACCTTAAGGTGTCCGCCTAGGGTTAGGGTTAGGTCTATGGTGTGAGTTAGGCTTCAGGTTAGGTTAGGTTTGGACTTAGTTTGAGGGAGTAAGTTTAGGGCTACTGTTAGTTTTCGGTTCAGTGTTACGGTTGGAGATAGCGTCAGGGTCAGGTTAGGGTTGGGGTTGAGCTTCAGGTGTCCGCCTAGGGTTAGGGTTATGTCTATGGTTTGAGTTAGGCTTCAGGTTAGGTTAGGTTTGAACTTAGTTTGAGGGATTAAGTTTAGGGCTACTGTTAGTTTTCGTTTCAGTGTTACGGATGGATTTAGCGTGAGGGTCAGGTTAAGGTTGGGTTGAGCTTACGGTGTCGGCCTAGGGTTGGGGTTAGGTGTATGGTTTGATTTAGGCTTCAGGTTAGGTTAGATTTGAACTTAGTTTGAGGGAGTAAGTTTAGGGCTACTGTTAGTTTTCGGGTAACTGTTATGGTTGGAGTTAGCGTCAGGGCCATTTTAGGATTGGGGTTGAGCTTAAGGTGTCCGCCAAGGGTTAGGGTTAGGTCTATGGTTTGAGTTAGGCTTCAGGTTAGGTTAGGTTTGAACTTAGTTTGAGGGAGTAAGTTTAGGGCTACTGTTAGTTTTCGTTTCAGTGTTACGGTTAGAGTAAGAGTCAGGGTCAGGTTAGGGTGGGGTTGAACTTCAGGTGTCCGCCTAGGGTTAGGGTTAGGTCTATGGTTTGAGTTAGGCTTCAGGTTAGGTTAGGTTTGAACTTAGTTTGAGGGAGTAAGTTTAGGGCTACTGTTAGTTTTCGGTTCAGTGTTACGGTTGGAGATAGCGTCAGGTTCAGGTTAGGGTTGGGGTTGAGCTTAAGGTGTCCGCCTAGGGTTAGGGTTAGGTGTATGGTATGATTTAGGCTTATGGTTAAGTTAGGTTTGAACTTAGTTTGAGGGAGTAAGTTTAGGGCTATTGTTAGTTTTCGGTTCAGTGTTACCGTTGGAAATAGCGTCAGGGTCAGTTTAGGGTTGGGCTTGAACTTCAGGTGTCCCCCTAGGGTTAGGGTAAGTTCTATGGTTTGAGCTAGGCTTCAGGTTAGGTTAGGTTTGAACTTACTTTGAGGGAGTAAGTTTAGGGCTACTGTTAGGTTTCGGTTCAGTGTTACGGTTGGAGTTAGCGTGAGGGTCAGGTTAGGGTTGGGGTTGAGCTTTAGGTGTCCGCCTAGGGTTAGAGTTAGGTGTATGGTTTGATTTAGGCTTCAGGTTAGCTTAGGTTTGAACTTAGTTTGAGGGAGTAAGTTTAGGGCTACTGTTTGTTTTCGCGTAACTGTTATGGTTGGAGTTAGCGTCAGGGCCAGGTTAGGTTTGGGATTGAGCTTAAGGTGTCCGCCTAGTGTTAGGGTTAGGTCCAAGGTTTGAGTTAGGCTTCAGGTTAGCTTAGGTTTGAACGTAGTTTGAGGGAGTAAGTATAGGGCTACTGTTAGTTTTCGGTTCAGTGTTACGGTTGGAGTTAGCGTCAGGTTCAGGTTAGGGTTGGGGTTGAACTTAAGGTGTCTGCCTAGGATTAGGGTTAGGTCTTTGGTTTGAGTTAGACTTCAGGTGAGGTTAGGTTTGAACTTAGTTTGAGGGAGTAAGTTTAGGGCTACTGTTAGTTTTCGGTTAAGTGTTACGGTTGGAGTAAGAGTCAGGGTCAGGTTAGGTTTGGGTTGAGCTTCAGGTGTCCGCCTAGGGTTAGGGTTAGGTGTATGGTTTGATTTAGGCTTCAGGTTAGGTTAGGTTTGAACTTAGTTTGAGGGAGTAAGTTTAGGGCTACTGTTAGTTTTCGGGTAACTGTTACCGTTGGAGTTAGCGTCAGGTCCAGGTTAGGTTTGGGGTTGAGTTTCAGGTGTCCGCCTAGGGTTAGGGTAGGTGTATGGTTTGATTTAGGCTTCAGATTAGGTTAGGTTTGAAGTTAGTTTGAGGGAGTAAGTTTAGGGCTACTGTTAGTTTTCGGTTAACTGTTACAGTTGGAGTAAGCGTGAGGGTCAGGTTATGGTAGGGGTTGAGCTTAAGGTGTCCGCCTGTGGTTAGGGTTAGGTGTATGATTTGATTAAGGCTTCAGGTTAGGTTAGGTTTGAACTTAGATTGAGGGAGTAAGTTTAGGGCTACTGTTCGTTTTCGGGTAACTGTTATGGTTGGAGTTAGCGTCAGGGCCAGGTTAGGGTTGGGGTTGAGCTTAAGGTGTCCGCCTAGGGTTAGGGTTAGGTCTATGGTTTGAGTTAGGCTTCAGGTTAGGTTAGGTTTGAACTTAGTTTGAGGGAGTAAGTTTAGGGCTACTGTTAGTTTTCGGTTCAGTGTTACGGTTGGAGATAGCGTCAGGGTCAGGTTAGGGTTGGGGTTGAGCTTAAGGTGTCCGCCTAGGGTTAGGGTTAGGTGTATGGTATGATTTAGGCTTCTGGTTAAGTTAGGTTTGAACTTAGTTTGAGGGAGTAAGTTTAGGGCTATTGTTAGTTTTCGGTTCAGTGTTACGGTTGGAAATAGCGTCAGGGTCAGTTTAGGGTTGGGCTTGAACTTCAGGTGTCCCCCTAGGGTTAGGGTAAGTTCTATGGTTTGAGTTAGGCTTCAGGTTAGGTTAGGTTTGAAATTAGTTTGAGGGAGTAAGTATAGGGCTACTGTTAGGTTTCGGTTCAGTGTTACGGTTGGAGTTAGCGTGAGGGTCAGGTTAGTGTTGGGGTTGAACTTAAGGTGTCCGCCTAGCGTTAGAGTTAGGTGTATGGTTTGATTTAGGCTTCAGGTTAGCTTAGGTTTGAACTTAGTTTGAGGGAGTAAGTTTAGGGCTATTGTTAGTTTTCGGGTAACTGTTATGGTTGGAGTTAGCGTCAGGGCCAGGTTAGGGTTGGGGTTGAACTTAAGGTGTCCGCCTAGGGTTAGGGTTAGGTCTACGGTTTGAGTTAGGCTTCAGGTTAGGTTAGGTTTGAACTTAGTTTGAGGGAGTAAGTTTAGGGCTAATGTTAGTTTTCGGTTCAGTGTTACGGTTGGAGATAGTGTCAGGGTCAGGTTAGGGTTGGGGTTGAGCTTCAGGTGTCCGCCTAGGGTTAGGGTTAGGTCTATGGTTTGAGTTAGGCTTCAGGTTAGGTTAGGTTTGAACTTACTTTGAGGGAGTAAGTTTAGGGCTACTGTTAGGTTTCGGTTCAGTGTTACGGTTGGAGTTAGCGTGAGGGTCAGGTTAGGGTTGGGGTTGAGCTTAAGGTGTCCGCCTAGGGTTAGGTTTAGGTGTATGGTTTGATTTAGGCTTCAGGTTAGGTTAGGTTTGAACTTAGTTTGAGGGAGTAAGTTTAGGGCTACTGTTAGTTTTCGGGTAACTGTTGTGGTTGGAGTTAGCGTCAGGGGATTTTAGGGTTGGGGTTGAGCTTAAGGTGTCCGCCAAGGGTTAGGGTTAGGTCTATGGTTTGATTTAGGCTTCAGGTTAGGTTAGGTTTGAACTTAGTTTGAGGGAGTAGGTTTAGGGCTACTGTTAGTTTTCGGTTCAGTGTTACGGTTGGAGTTAGCCTCAGGGTCAGGATAGGGTTAGGGTTGAGCTTCAGGTGTCCGCCTAGTGTTAGGGTTAGGTCTATGGTTTGAGTTAGGCTTCAGGTTAGGTTAGGTTTGAACTTAGTTTGAGGGAGTAAGTTTAGGGCTACTGTTAGTTTTCGGTTCAGTGTTTCGGTTGGAGTTAGCGTGAGGGTCAGGTTAGGGTAGGGGTTGAGCTTAAGGTGTCCGCCTAGGGTTAGGGTTAGGTGTATGGTTTGATTTAGGCTTCAGGTTAGGATAGGTTTTAACTTAGTTTGAGGGAGTAAGTTTAGGGCTACTGTTAGTTTTCGGGTAACTGTTCCGTTTGGAGTTAGCGTCAGGTCCAGGTTAGGGTTGGCGTTGAGCTAATGGTGTCCTCCTAGGGTTAGGATTAGGTGTATGGTTTGATTTAGGCTTCACGTTAGTTTAGGTTTGAACTTAGTTTGAGGGAGTAAGTTTAGGGCTAATGTTAGTTTTCGGTTCAGTGTTACGGTTGGAGATAGCGTCAGGGTCAGGTTAGGGTTGGGTTTGAACTTCAGGTGTCCGCCTAGGGTTAGGGTTAGGTCTATGGTTTGAGTTAGGCTTCAGGTTAGGTTAGGTTTGAACTTTGTTTGAGGGAGTAAGTTTAGGGCTACTGTTAGTTTTCGGTTCAGTGTTACGGTTGGATTTAGCGTGAGGGTCAGGTTAGGGTTGGGGTTGAGCTTAAGGTGTCCGCCTAGGGTTAGGGTTAGGTGTATGGTTTGATTTAGGCTTCAGGTTAGGTTAGGTTTGAACTTAGTTTGAGGGAGTAAGTTTAGGGCTACTGTTAGTTTTCGGGTAACTGTTATGGTTGGAGTTAGCGTCAGGGCCAGGTTAGGGTTGGGGTTGACCTTAAGGTGTCCGCCTAGGGTTAGGGTTAGGTCTATGGTGTGAGTTAGGCTTCAGGTTAGGTTAGGTTTGGACTTAGTTTGAGGGAGTAAGTTTAGGGCTACTGTTAGTTTTCGGTTCAGTGTTACGGTTGGAGATAGCGTCAGGGTCAGGTTAGGGTTGGGGTTGAGCTTCAGGTGTCCGCCTAGGGTTAGGGTTATGTCTATGGTTTGAGTTAGGCTTCAGGTTAGGTTAGGTTTGAACTTCTTTTGAGGGATTAAGTTTAGGGCTACTGTTAGTTTTCGTTTCAGTGTTACGGATGGATTTAGCGTGAGGGTCAGGTTAAGGTTGGGTTGAGCTTACGGTGTCGGCCTAGGGTTGGGGTTAGGTGTATGGTTTGATTTAGGCTTCAGGTTAGCTTAGATTTGAACTTAGTTTGAGGGAGTAAGTTTAGGGCTACTGTTTGTTTTCGCGTAACTGTTATGGTTGGAGTTAGCGTCAGGGCCAGGTTAGGTTTGGGATTGAGCTTAAGGTGTCCGCCTAGTGTTAGGGTTAGGTCCATGGTTTGAGTTAGGCTTCAGGTTAGCTTAGGTTTGAACGTAGTTTGAGGGAGTAAGTATAGGGCTACTGTTAGTTTTCGGTTCAGTGTTACGGTTGGAGTTAGCGTCAGGTTCAGGTTAGGGTTGGGGTTGAACTTAAGGTGTCTGCCTAGGATTAGGGTTAGGTCTTTGGTTTGAGTTAGACTTCAGGTGAGGTTAGGTTTGAACTTAGTTTGAGGGAGTAAGTTTAGGGCTACTGTTAGTTTTCGGTTAAGTGTTACGGTTGGAGTAAGAGTCAGGGTCAGGTTAGGTTTGGGGTTGAGCTTCAGGTGTCCGCCTAGGGTTAGGGTTAGGTGTATGGTTTGATTTAGGCTTCAGGTTAGGTTAGGTTTGAACTTAGTTTGAGGGAGTAAGTTTAGGGCTACTGTTAGTTTTCGGGTAACTGTTACCGTTGGAGTTAGCGTCAGGTCCAGGTTAGGGTTGGGGTTGAGTTTCAGGTGTCCGCCTAGGGTTAGGGTAGGTGTATGATTTGATTTAGGCTTCAGATTAGGTTAGGTTTGAAGTTAGTTTGAGGGAGTAAGTTTAGGGCTACTGTTAGTTTTCGGTTAACTGTTACAGTTGGAGTAAGCGTGAGGGTCAGGTTATGGTAGGGGTTGAGCTTAAGGTGTCCGCCTGTGGTTAGGGTTAGGTGTATGATTTGATTAAGGCTTCAGGTTAGGTTAGGTTTGAACTTAGATTGAGGGAGTAAGTTTAGGGCTACTGTTCGTTTTCGGGTAACTGTTATGGTTGGAGTTAGCGTCAGGGCCAGGTTAGGGTTGGGGTTGAGCTTAAGGTGTCCGCCTAGGGTTAGGGTTAGGTGTATGGTATGATTTAGGCTTCTGGTTAAGTTAGGTTTGAACTTAGTTTGAGGGAGTAAGTTTAGGGCTATTGTTAGTTTTCGGTTCAGTGTTACGGTTGGAAATAGCGTCAGGGTCAGTTTAGGTTTGGGCTTGAACTTCAGGTGTCCCCCTAGGGTTAGGGTAAGTTCTATGGTTTGAGTTAGGCTTCAGGTTAGGTTAGGTTTGAAATTAGTTTGAGGGAGTAAGTTTAGGGCTACTGTTAGGTTTCGGTTCAGTGTTACGGTTGGAGTTAGCGTGAGGGTCAGGTTAGTGTTGGGGTTGAACTTAAGGTGTCCGCCTAGGGTTAGAGTTAGGTGTATGGTTTGATTTAGGCTTCATGTTAGCTTAGGTTTGAACTTAGTTTGAGGGAGTAAGTTTAGGGCTACTGTTAGTTTTCGGGTAACTGTTGTGGTTGGAGTTAGCGTGAGGGTCAGGTTAGGGTTGGGGTTGAGCTTAAGGTGTCCGCCTAGGGTTAGGGTTAGGTGTATGGTTTGATTTAGGCTTCAGGTTAGGTTAGGTTTGAACTTAGTTTGAGGGAGTAAGTTTAGGGCTACTGTTAGTTTTCGGGTAACTGTTGTGGTTGGAGTTAGCGTCAGGGGATTTTAGGGTTGGGGTTGAGCTTAAGGTGTCCGCCAAGGGTTAGGGTTAGGTCTATGGTTTGATTTAGGCTTCAGGTTAGGTTAGGTTTGAACTTAGTTTGAGGGAGTAGGTTTAGGGCTACTGTTAGTTTTCGGTTCAGTGTTACGGTTGGAGTTAGCCTCAGGGTCAGGATAGGGTTGGGGTTGAGCTTCAGGTGTCATCCTAGTGTTAGGGTTAGGTCTATGGTTTGAGTTAGGCTTCAGGTTAGGTTAGGTTTGAACTTAGTTTGAGGGAGTAAGTTTAGGGCTACTGTTAGTTTTCGGTTCAGTGTTTCGGTTGGAGTTAGCGTGAGGGTCAGGTTAGGGTAGGGGTTGAGCTTAAGGTGTCCGCCTAGGGTTAGGGTTAGGTGTATGGTTTGATTTAGGCTTCAGGTTAGGATAGGTTTTAACTTAGTTTGAGGGAGTAAGTTTAGGGCTACTGTTAGTTTTCGGGTAACTGTTCCGTTTGGAGTTAGCGTCAGGTCCAGGTTAGGGTTGGCGTTGAGCTAATGGTGTCCTCCTAGGGTTAGGATTAGGTGTATGGTTTGATTTAGGCTTCACGTTAGTTTAGGTTTGAACTTAGTTTGAGGGAGTAAGTTTAGGGCTAATGTTAGTTTTCGGTTCAGTGTTACGGTTGGAGATAGCGTCAGGGTCAGATTAGGGTTGGGTTTGAACTTCAGGTGTCCGCCTAGGGTTAGGGTTAGGTCTATGGTTTGAGTTAGGCTTCAGGTTAGGTTAGGTTTGAACTTAGTTTGAGGGAGTAAGTTTAGGGCTACTGTTAGTTTTCGGTTCAGTGTTACGGTTGGATTTAGCGTGAGGGTCAGGTTAGGGTTGGGGTTGAGCTTAAGGTGTCCGCCTAGGGTTAGGGTTAGGTGTATGGTTTGATTTAGGCTTCAGGTTAGGTTAGGTTTGAACTTAGTTTGAGGGAGTAAGTTTAGGGCTACTGTTAGTTTTCGGGTAACTGTTATGGTTGGAGTTAGCGTCAGGGCCAGGTTAGGGTTGGGGTTGACCTTAAGGTGTCCGCCTAGGGTTTGGGTTAGGTCTATGGTGTGAGTTAGGCTTCAGGTTAGGTTAGGTTTGGACTTAGTTTGAGGGAGTAAGTTTAGGGCTACTGTTAGTTTTCGGTTCAGTGTTACGGTTGGAGATAGCGTCAGGGTCAGGTTAGGGTTGGGGTTGAGCTTCAGGTGTCCGCCTAGGGTTAGGGTTATGTCTATGGTTTGAGTTAGGCTTCAGGTTAGGTTAGGTTTGAACTTAGTTTGAGGGATTAAGTTTAGGGCTACTGTTAGTTTTCGTTTCAGTGTTACGGATGGATTTAGCGTGAGGGTCAGGTTAAGGTTGGGTTGAGCTTACGGTGTCGGCCTAGGGTTGGGGTTAGGTGTATGGTTTGATTTAGGCTTCAGGTTAGGTTAGATTTGAACTTAGTTTGAGGGAGTAAGTTTAGGGCTACTGTTAGTTTTCGGGTAACTGTTATGGTTGGAGTTAGCGTCAGGGCCATTTTAGGATTGGGGTTGAGCTTAAGGTGTCCGCCAAGGGTTAGGGTTAGGTCTATGGTTTGAGTTAGGCTTCAGGTTAGGTTAGGTTTGAACTTAGTTTGAGGGAGTAAGTTTAGGGCTACTGTTAGTTTTCGTTTCAGTGTTACGGTTAGAGTAAGAGTCAGGGTCAGGTTAGGGTGGGGTTGAACTTCAGGTTTCCGCCTAGGGTTAGGGTTAGGTCTATGGTTTGAGTTAGGCTTCAGGTTAGGTTAGGTTTGAACTTAGTTTGAGGGAGTAAGTTTAGGGCTACTGTTAGTTTTCGGTTCAGTGTTACGGTTGGAGATAGCGTCAGGTTCAGGTTAGGGTTGGGGTTGAGCTTAAGGTGTCCGCCTAGGGTTAGGGTTAGGTGTATGGTATGATTTAGGCTTATGGTTAAGTTAGGTTTGAACTTAGTTTGAGGGAGTAAGTTTAGGGCTATTGTTAGTTTTCGGTTCAGTGTTACGGTTGGAAATAGCGTCAGGGTCAGTTTAGGGTTGGGCTTGAACTTCAGGTGTCCCCCTAGGGTTAGGGTAAGTTCTATGGTTTGAGCTAGGCTTCAGGTTAGGTTAGGTTTGAACTTACTTTGAGGGAGTAAGTTTAGGGCTACTGTTAGGTTTCGGTTCAGTGTTACGGTTGGAGTTAGCGTGAGGGTCAGGTTAGGGTTGGGGTTGAGCTTAAGGTGTCCGCCTAGGGTTAGAGTTAGGTGTATGGTTTGATTTAGGCTTCAGGTTAGCTTAGGTTTGAACTTAGTTTGAGGGAGTAAGTTTAGGGCTACTGTTTGTTTTCGCGTAACTGTTATGGTTGGAGTTAGCGTCAGGGCCAGGTTAGGTTTGGGATTGAGCTTAAGGTGTCCGCCTAGTGTTAGGGTTAGGTCCATGGTTTGAGTTAGGCTTCAGGTTAGCTTAGGTTTGAACGTAGTTTGAGGGAGTAAGTATAGGGCTACTGTTAGTTTTCGGTTCAGTGTTACGGTTGGAGTTAGCGTCAGGTTCAGGTTAGGGTTGGGGTTGAACTTAAGGTGTCTGCCTAGGATTAGGGTTAGGTCTTTGGTTTGAGTTAGACTTCAGGTGAGGTTAGGTTTGAACTTAGTTTGAGGGAGTAAGTTTAGGGCTACTGTTAGTTTTCGGTTAAGTGTTACGGTTGGAGTAAGAGTCAGGGTCAGGTTAGGTTTGGGGTTGAGCTTCAGGTGTCCGCCTAGGGTTAGGGTTAGGTGTATGGTTTGATTTAGGCTTCAGGTTAGGTTAGGTTTGAACTTAGTTTGAGGGAGTAAGTTTAGGGCTACTGTTAGTTTTCGGGTAACTGTTACCGTTGGAGTTAGCGTCAGGTCCAGGTTAGGTTTGGGGTTGAGTTTCAGGTGTCCACCTAGGGTTAGGGTAGGTGTATGGTTTGATTTAGGCTTCAGATTAGGTTAGGTTTGAAGTTAGTTTGAGGGAGTAAGTTTAGGGCTACTGTTAGTTTTCGGTTAACTGTTACAGTTGGAGTAAGCGTGAGGGTCAGGTTATGGTAGGGGTTGAGCTTAAGGTGTCCGCCTGTGGTTAGGGTTAGGTGTATGATTTGATTAAGGCTTCAGGTTAGGTTAGGTTTGAACTTAGATTGAGGGAGTAAGTTTAGGGCTACTGTTCGTTTTCGGGTAACTGTTATGGTTGGAGTTAGCGTCAGGGCCAGGTTAGGGTTGGGGTTGAGCTTAAGGTGTCCGCCTAGGGTTAGGGTTAGGTCTATGGTTTGAGTTAGGCTTCAGGTTAGGTTAGGTTTGAACTTAGTTTGAGGGAGTAAGTTTAGGGCTACTGTTAGTTTTCGGTTCAGTGTTACGGTTGGAGATAGCGTCAGGGTCAGGTTAGGGTTGGGGTTGAGCTTAAGGTGTCCGCCTAGGGTTAGGGTTAGGTGTATGGTATGATTTAGGCTTCTGGTTAAGTTAGGTTTGAACTTAGTTTGAGGGAGTAAGTTTAGGGCTATTGTTAGTTTTCGGTTCAGTGTTACGGTTGGAAATAGCGTCAGGGTCAGTTTAGGGTTGGGCTTGAACTTCAGGTGTCCCCCTAGTGTTAGGGTAAGTTCTATGGTTTGAGTTAGGCTTCAGGTTAGTTTAGGTTTGAAATTAGTTTGAGGGAGTAAGTTTAGGGCTACTGTTAGGTTTCGGTTCAGTGTTACGGTTGGAGTTAGCGTGAGGGTCAGGTTAGTGTTGGGGTTGAACTTAAGGTGTCCGCCTAGGGTTAGAGTTAGGTGTATGGTTTGATTTAGGCTTCAGGTTAGCTTAGGTTTGAACTTAGTTTGAGGGAGTAAGTTTAGGGCTATTGTTAGTTTTCGGGTAACTGTTATGGTTGGAGTTAGCGTCAGGGCCAGGTTAAGGTTGGGGTTGAACTTAAGGTGTCCGCCTAGGGTTAGGGTTAGGTCTACGGTTTGAGTTAGGCTTCAGGTTAGGTTAGGTTTGAACTTAGTTTGAGGGAGTAAGTTTAGGGCTAATGTTAGTTTTCGGTTCAGTGTTACGGTTGGAGATAGCGTCAGGGTCAGGTTAGGGTTGGGGTTGAGCTTCAGGTGTCCGCCTAGGGTTAGGGTTAGGTCTATGGTTTGAGTTAGGCTTCAGGTTAGGTTAGGTTTGAACTTACTTTGAGGGAGTAAGTTTAGGACTACTGTTAGGTTTCGGTTCAGTGTTACGGTTGGAGTTAGCGTGAGGGTCAGGTTAGGGTTGGGGTTGAGCTTAAGGTGTCCGCCTAGGGTTAGGGTTAGGTGTATGGTTTGATTTAGGCTTCAGGTTAGGTTAGGTTTGAACTTAGTTTGAGGGAGTAAGTTTAGGGCTACTGTTAGTTTTCGGGTAACTCTTGTGGTTGGAGTTAGCGTGAGGGTCAGGTTAGGGTTGGGGTTGAGCTTAAGGTGTCCGCCTAGGGTTAGGTTTAGGTGTATGGTTTGATTTAGGCTTCAGGTTAGGTTAGGTTTGAACTTAGTTTGAGGGAGTAAGTTTAGGGCTACTGTTAGTTTTCGGGTAACTGTTGTGGTTGGAGTTAGCGTCAGGGGATTTTAGGGTTGGGGTTGAGCTTAAGGTGTCCGCCAAGGGTTAGGGTTAGGTCTATGGTTTGATTTAGGCTTCAGGTTAGGTTAGGTTTGAACTTAGTTTGAGGGAGTAGGTTTAGGGCTACTGTTAGTTTTCGGTTCAGTGTTACGGTTGGAGTTAGCCTCAGGGTCAGGATAGGGTTGGGGTTGAGCTTCAGGTGTCCGCCTAGTGTTAGGGTTAGGTCTATGGTTTGAGTTAGGCTTCAGGTTAGGTTAGGTTTGAACTTAGTTTGAGGGAGTAAGTTTAGGGCTACTGTTAGTTTTCGGTTCAGTGTTTCGGTTGGAGTTAGCGTGAGGGTCAGGTTAGGGTAGGGGTTGAGCTTAAGGTGTCCGCCTAGGGTTAGGGTTAGGTGTATGGTTTGATTTAGGCTTCAGGTTAGGATAGGTTTTAACTTAGTTTGAGGGAGTAAGTTTAGGGCTACTGTTAGTTTTCGGGTAACTGTTCCGTTTGGAGTTAGCGTCAGGTCCAGGTTAGGGTTGGCGTTGAGCTAATGGTGTCCTCCTAGGGTTAGGATTAGGTGTATGGTTTGATTTAGGCTTCACGTTAGTTTAGGTTTGAACTTAGTTTGAGGGAGTAAGTTTAGGGCTAATGTTAGTTTTCGGTTCAGTGTTACGGTTGGAGATAGCGTCAGGGTCAGGTTAGGTTTGGGTTTGAACTTCAGGTGTCCGCCTAGGGTTAGGGTTAGGTCTATGGTTTGAGTTAGGCTTCAGGTTAGGTTAGGTTTGACCTTAGTTTGAGGGAGTAAGTTTAGGGCTACTGTTAGTTTTCGGTTCAGTGTTACGGTTGGAGTTAGCGTGAGGGTCAGGTTAGGGTTGGGGTTGAGCTTAAGGTGTCCGCCTAGGGTTAGAGTTAGGTGTATGGTTTGAATTAGGCTTCAGGTTAGCTTAGGTTTGAACTTAGTTTGAGGGAGTAAGTTTAGGGCTACTGTTAGTTTTCGGGTAACTGTTATGGTTGGAGTTAGCGTCAGGTCCAGGTAAGGGTTGGGGTTGAGCATAAGGTGTCCGCCTAGGGTTAGGGTTAGGTCTATGGTTTGAGTTAGGCTTCAGGTTAGGTTAGGTTTGAACTTAGTTTGAGGGAGTAAGTTTAGGGCTACTGTTAGTTTTCAGTTCAGTGTTACGGTTGGATTTAGCGTGAGGGTCATGTTAGGGTTGGGGTTGAGCTTAAGGAGTCCGCCTAGGGTTAGGGTTAGGTGTATGGTTTGATTTAGGCTTCAGGTTAGGTTAGGTTTGAACTTAGTTTGAGGGAGTAAGTATGGGGCTACTGCTAGTTTTCGGGTAACTGTTATGGTTGGAGTTAGCGTCTGGGCCATTTTAGGATTGGGGTTGAGCTTAAGGTGTCCGCCAAGGGTTAGAGTTAGGTGTATGGTTTGATTTAGGCTTCAGGTTAGCTTAGGTTTGAACTTAGTTTGAGGGAGTAAGTTTAGGTCTACTGTTAGTTTTCGGTTCAGTGTTACGGTTGGTGATAGCGTCAGGGTCAGTTTAGTGTTGGGCTTGAGCTTAAGGTGTCCGCCTAGGGTTAGGGTTAGGTCTATGGTTTGAGTTAGGCTTCAGGTTAGGTTAGGTTTGAACTTAGTTTGAGGGAGTAAGTTAAGGGCTAAAGTTAGTTTTCGGTTCAGTTTTACGGTTGGAGATAGCGTCAGGGTCAGGTTAAGTTTGGGGTTGAGCTTCAGGGGTCCGCCTAGGGTTAGAGTTAGGTGTATGGTTTGAATTAGGCTTCAGGTTAGCTTAGGTTTGAACTTAGTTTGAGGGAGTAAGTTTAGGGCTACTGTTAGTTTTCGGGTAACTGTTATGGTTGGAGTTAGCGTCAGGTCCAGGATAGGGTTGGGGTTGAGCATAAGGTGTCCGCCTAGGGTTAGGGTTAGGTCTATGGTTTGAGTTAGGCTTCAGGTGAGGTTAGGTTTGAACTTAGTTTGAGGGAGTAAGTTTAGGGCTACTGTTAGTTTTCAGTTCAGTGTTACGGTTGGATTTAGCGTGAGGGTCAGGTTAGGGTTGGGGTTGAGCTTAAGGTGTCCGCCTAGGGTTAGGGTTAGGTGTATGGTTTGATTTAGGCTTCAGGTTAGGTTAGGTTTGAACTTAGTTTGAGGGAGTAAGTATAGGGCTACTGTTAGTTTCCGGGTAACTGTTATGGTTGGAGTTAGCGTCAGGGCCATTTTAGGATTGGGGTTGAGCTTAAGGTGTCCGCCAAGGGTTAGAGTTAGGTGTATGGTTTGATTTAGGCTTCAGGTTAGCTTAGGTTTGAACTTAGTTTGAGGAGTAAGTTTAGGTCTACTGTTAGTTTTCGGTTCAGTGTTACAGTTGGTGATAGCGTCAGGGTCAGTTTAGTGTTGGGGTTGAGCTTAAGGTGTCCGCCTAGGGTTAGGGTTAGGTCTATGGTTTGAGTTGGCTTCAGGTAAGGTTAGGTTTGAACTTAGTTTGAGGGAGTAAGGTTAGGGCTACTGTTAGTTTTCGGTTCAGTGTTACGGTTGGAGTTAGCGTCAGGGTCAGGTTAGGGTTGGGGTTGAGCTTCAGGTGTCCGCCTAGGGTTAGGGTTAGGTCTATGGTTTGAGTTAGGCTTCAGGTTAGGTTAGGTTTGAACTTAGTTTGAGGGAGTAAGTTTAGGGTTACTGTTTGTTTTCGGTTCAGTGTTTCAGTTGGAGTTACCGTGAGGGTCAGTTTAGGGTAGGGGTTGAGCTTAAGGTGTCCGCCTAGGGTTAGGGTTAGGTGTATGGTTTAATTTAGGCTTCAGGTTAGGTTAGGTTTGAACTTAGTTTGAGGGAGTAAGTTTAGGGCTACTGTTAGTTTTCGGGTAACTGTTACGGTTGGAGTTAGCGTCAGGTCCAGGTTAGGGTTGGCGTTGAGCTAATGGTGTCCGCCTCGGGTTAGGATTAGGTGTATGGTTTGATTTACGCTTCAGGTTAGGTTAGGTTTGAAGTTAGTTTGAGGGAGTAAGTTTAGGGCTACTGTTAGTTTTCGGTTCAGTGTTACGGTTGGATATAGCGTCAGGGTCAGGTTAGGGTTGGGCTTGAACTTCAGGCGTCCGCCTAGGGTTAGGGTTAGGTCTCTGATTTGAGTTAGGCTTCAGGTTAGGTTAGGTTTGAAATTAGTTTGAGGGAGTAAGTTTAGGGCTACTGTTAGTTTTCGGTTCAGTGTTACGGTTGGAGTTAGCGTGAGGGTCAGGTTAGGGTTGGGGTTGAGCTTAAGGTGTCCGCCTAGGGTTAGAGTTAGGTGTATGGTTTGATTTAGGGTTCAGGTTAGCTTAGGTTTGAACTTAGTTTGAGGGAGTAAGTTTAGGGCTACTGTTAGTTTTCGGGTAACTGTTATGGTTGGAGTTAGCGTCAGGGCCATGTTAGGGTTGGGGTTGAGCTTAAGGTGTCCGCCTAGGGTTAGGGTTAGGTCTATGGTTTGAGTTAGGCTTCAGGTTAGGTTAGGTTTGAACTTAGTTTGAGGGAGTAAGTTTAGGGCTACTGTTAGTTTTCGGTTCAGTGTTACAGTTGGAGATAGCGTCAGGGTCAAGTTAGCGTTGGGGTTGACCTTCAGGTGTCCGCCTAGGGTTAGGGTTAGGTGTATGGTTTGATTTAAGCTTCAATTAGGTTAGGTTTGAACTTAGTTTGAGGGAGTAAGTTTAGGGCTACTGTTAGTTTTCAGGTAACTGTTATGGTTGGAGTTAGCGTCAGGGCCATTTTAGGATTGGGGTTGAGCTTAAGGTGTCCGCCTAGTGTTAGGGTTAGGTCTATGGTTTGAGTTAGGCTTCAGGTTAGCTTAGATTTGAACTTAGTTTGAGGGAGTAAGTTTAGGGCTACTGTTAGTTTTCGGTTCAGTGTTACGGTTGGATATAGCGTCAGGGTCAGGTTAGGGTGGGGTTGAGCTTCAGGTGTCCGCCTAGGGTTAGGGTTAGGTCTATGGTTTGAGTTAGGCTTCAGGTTAGGTTAGGTTTGAACTTAGTTTGAGGGAGTATGTTTAGGGCTACTGTTAGTTTTCGGTTCAGTGTTACGGTTGGATTTAGCGTGAGGGTCAGGTTAGGGTTGGGGTTGAGCTTAAGGTGTCCGCCTAGGGTTAGGGTTAGGTGTATGGTTTGATTTAGGCTTCAGGTTAGGTTAGGTTTGAACTTAGTTTGAGGGAGTAAGTTTAGGGCTACTGTTAGTTTTCGGGTAACTGTTATGGTTGGAGTTAGCGTCAGGGCCAAGTTAGGGTTGGGGTTGACCTTAAGGTGTCCGCCTAGGGTTAGGGTTAGGTCTATGGTGTGAGTTAGGATTCAGGTTAGGTTAGGTTTGAACTTAGTTTGAGGGAGTAAGTTTAGGGCTACTGTTAGTTTTCGGTTCAGTGTTACGGTTGGAGATAGCGTCAGGGTCATGTTAGGGTTGGGGTTGAGCTTAAGGTGTCCGCCTAGGGTTAGGGTTAGGTGTATGGTTTGATTTAGGCTTCAGGTTAGGTTAGATTTGAACTTAGTTTGAGGGAGTAAGTTTAGGGCTACTGTTAGTTTTCGGTTCAGTGTTACGGTTGGAGATAGCGTCAGGGTCAGGTTAGGGTTGGGGTTGAGCTTCAGGTGTCCGCCTAGGGTTAGGGTTATGTCTATGGTTTGAGTTAGGCTTCAGGTTAGGTTAGGTTTGAACTTAGTTTGAGGGATTAAGTTTAGGGCTACTGTTAGTTTTCGTTTCAGTGTTACGGATGGATTTAGCGTGAGGGTCAGGTTAAGGTTGGGTTGAGCTTACGGTGTCCGCCTAGGGTTGGGGTTAGGTGTATGGTTTGATTTAGGCTTCAGGTTAGGTTAGATTTGAACTTAGTTTGAGGGAGTAAGTTTAGGGCTACTGTTAGTTTTCGGGTAACTGTTATGGTTGGAGTTAGCGTCAGGGCCATTTTAGGATTGGGGTTGAGCTTAAGGTGTCCGCCAAGGGTTAGGGTTAGGTCTATGGTTTGAGTTAGGCTTCAGGTTAGGTTAGGTTTGAACTTAGTTTGAGGGAGTAAGTTTAGGGCTACTGTTAGTTTTCGGTTCAGTGTTACGTTTGGAGATAGCGTCAGGGTCAGGTTAGGATTGGGGTTGAGCTTCAGGTGTCCGACTAAGGTTAGGGTTAGGTCTATGGTTTGAGTTAGGCTTCAGGTTAGGTTAGGTTTGAACTTAGTTTGAGGGAGTATGTTTAGGGCTACTGTTAGTTTTCGTTTCAGTGTTACGGTTGGAGTAAGAGTCAGGGTCAGGTTAGGGTGGGGTTGAACTTCAGGTGTCACCCTAGGGTTAGGGTTAGGTCTATGGTTTGAGTTAGGCTTCAGGTTAGGTTAGGTTTGAATTTAGTTTGAGGGAGTAAGTTTAGGGCTACTGTTTGTTTTCGGTTCAGTGTTTCGGTTGGAGTTAGCGTGAGGGTCAGGTTAGGGTAGGGGTTGAGCTTAAGGTGTCCGCCTAGGGTTAGGGTTAGGTGTATGGTTTGATTTAGGCTTTAGGTTAGGTTAGGTTTGAACTTAGTTTGAGGGAGTATGTTTAGGGCTACTGTGAGTTTTCGGGTAACTGTTACGGTTGGAGTTAGCCTCAGGTCCAGGTTAGGGTTGGCGTTGAGCTAATGGTGTCCGCCTAGGGTTAGGGTTAGGTGTATGGTTTGATTTAGGATTCAGGTTAGGTTAGGTTTGAAGTTAGTTTGAGGGAGTAAGTTTAGGGCTACTGTTAGTTTTCGGTTAACTGTAAAAGTTGGAGTAAGCGTGAGGGTCAGGTTAGGGTAGGGGTTGAGCTTAAGGTGTCTGCCTAGGGTTAGGGTTAGGTGTATGATTTGATTAAGGCTTCAGGTTAGGTTAGGTTTGAACTTAGTTTGAGGGAGTAAGTTTAGGGCTACTGTTAGTTTTCGGTTCAGTGTTACGGTTGGATATAGCGTCAGGGTCAGGTTAGGGTTGGGCTTGAACTTCAGGCGTCCGCCTAGGGTTAGGGTTAGGTCTCTGATTTGAGTTAGGCTTCAGGTTAGGTTAGGTTTGAAATTAGTTTGAGGGAGTAAGTTTAGGGCTACTGTTAGTTTTCGGTTCAGTGTTACGGTTGGAGTTATCGTGAGGGTCAGGTTAGGGTTGGGGTTGAGCTTAAGGTGTCCGCCTAGGGTTAGAGTTAGGTGTATGGTTTGATTTAGGGTTCAGGTTAGCTTAGGTTTGAACTTAGTTTGAGGGAGTAAGTTTAGGGCTACTGTTAGTTTTCGGGTAACTGTTATGGTTGGAGTTAGCGTCAGGGCCATGTTAGGGTTGGGGTTGAGCTTTAGGTGTCCGCCTAGGGTTAGGGTTAGGTCTATGGTTTGAGTTAGGCTTCAGGTTAGGTTAGGTTTGAACTTAGTTTGAGGGAGTAAGTTTAGGGCTACTGTTAGTTTTCGGTTCAGTGTTACAGTTGGAGATAGCGTCAGGGTCAAGTTAGCGTTGGGGTTGAGCTTCAGGTGTCCGCCTAGGGTTAGGGTTAGGTGTATGGTTTGATTTAAGCTTCAATTAGTTTAGGTTTGAACTTATTTTGAGGGAGTAATTTTAGGGCTACTGTTAGTTTTCAGGTAACTGTTATGGTTGGAGTTAGCGTCAGGGCCATTTTAGGATTGGGGTTGAGCTTAAGGTGTCCGCCTAGTGTTAGGGTTAGGTCTATGGTTTGAGTTAGGCTTCAGGTTAGCTTAGATTTGAACTTAGTTTGAGGGAGTAAGTTTAGGGCTACTGTTAGTTTTCGGTTCAGTGTTACGGTTGGATATAGCGTCAGGGTCAGGTTAGGGTGGGGTTGAGCTTCAGGTGTCCGCCTAGGGTTAGGGTTAGGTCTATGGTTTGAGTTAGGCTTCAGGTTAGGTTAGGTTTGAACTTAGTTTGAGGGAGTAAGTTTAGGGCTACTGTTAGTTTTCGGTTCAGTGTTACGGTTGGATTTAGCGTGAGGGTCAGGTTAGGGTTGGGGTTGAGCTTAAGGTGTCCGCCTAGGGTTAGGGTTAGGTGTATGGTTTGATTTAGGCTTCAGGTTAGGTTAGGTTTGAACTTAGTTTGAGGGAGTAAGTTTAGGGCTACTGTTAGTTTTCGGGTAACTGTTATTGTTGGAGTTAACGTCAGGGCCAAGTTAGGGTTGGGGTTGACCTTAAGGTGTCCGCCTAGGGTTAGGGTTAGGTCTATGGTGTGAGTTAGGATTCAGGTTAGGTTAGGTTTGAACTTAGTTTGAGGGAGTAAGTTTAGGGCTACTGTTAGTTTTCGGTTCAGTGTTACGGTTGGAGATAGCGTCAGGGTCATGTTAGGGTTGGGGTTGAGCTTAAGGTGTCCGCCTAGGGTTAGGGTTAGGTGTATGGTTTGATTTAGGCTTCAGGTTAGGTTAGATTTGAACTTAGTTTGAGGGAGTAAGTTTAGGGCTACTGTTATTTTTCGGTTCAGTGTTACGGTTGGAGATAGTGTCAGGGTCAGGTTAGGGTTGGTGTTGAGCTACAGGTGTCCGCCTAGGGTTAGGGTTATGTCTATGGTTTGAGTTAGGCTTCAGGTTAGGTTAGGTTTGAACTTAGTTTGAGGGATTAAGTTTAGGGCTACTGTTAGTTTTCGTTTCAGTGTTACGGATGGATTTAGCGTGAGGGTCAGGTTAAGGTTGGGTTGAGCTTACGGTGTCCGCCTAGGGTTGGGGTTAGGTGTATGGTTTGATTTAGGCTTCAGGTTAGGTTAGATTTGAACTTAGTTTGAGGGAGTAAGTTTAGGGCTACTGTTAGTTTTCGGGTAACTGTTATGGTTGGAGTTAGCGTCAGGGCCATTTTAGGATTGGGGTTGAGCTTAAGGTGTCCGCCAAGGGTTAGGGTTAGGTCTATGGTTTGAGTTAGGCTTCAGGTTAGGTTAGGTTTGAACTTAGTTTGAGGGAGTAAGTTTAGGGCTACTGTTAGTTTTCGGTTCAGTGTTACGTTTGGAGATAGCGTCAGGGTCAGGTTAGGATTGGGGTTGAGCTTCAGGTGTCCGACTAGGGTTAGGGTTAGGTCTATGGTTTGAGTTAGGCTTCAGGTTAGGTTAGGTTTGAACTTAGTTTGAGGGAGTATGTTTAGGGCTACTGTTAGTTTTCGTTTCAGTGTTACGGTTGGAGTAAGAGTCAGGGTCAGGTTAGGGTGGGGTTGAACTTCAGGTGTCACCCTAGGGTTAGGGTTAGGTCTATGGTTTGAGTTAGGCTTCAGGTTAGGTTAGGTTTGAATTTAGTTTGAGGGAGTAAGTTTAGGGCTACTGTTTGTTTTCGGTTCAGTGTTTCGGTTGGAGTTAGCGTGAGGGTCAGGTTAGGGTAGGGGTTGAGCTTAAGGTGTCCGCCTAGGGTTAGGGTTAGCTGTATGGTTTGATTTAGGCTTTAGGTTAGGTTAGGTTTGAACTTAGTTTGAGGGAGTATGTTTAGGGCTACTGTGAGTTTTCGGGTAACTGATACGGTTGGAGTTAGCGTCAGGTCCAGGTTAGGGTTGGCGTTGAGCTAATGGTGTCCGCCTAGGGTTAGGGTTAGGTGTATGGTTTGATTTAGGATTCAGGTTAGGTTAGGTTTGAATTTAGTTTGAGGGAGTAAGTTTAGGGCTACTGTTAGTTTTTGGTTAACTGTAAAAGTTGGAGTAAGCGTGAGGGTCAGGTTAGGGTAGGGGTTGAGCTTAAGGTGTCTGCCTAGGGTTAGGGTTAGGTGTATGATTTGATTAAGGCTTCAGGTTAGGTTAGGTTTGAACTTAGTTTGAGGGAGGAAGTTTAGGGCTACTGTTAGTTTTGGGGTAACTGTTATGGTTGGAGTTAGCTTCAGGGCCAGGTTAGGGTTGGGGTTGAGCTTTAGGTGTCCGCCTAGGGTTAGGGTTAGGTCTATGGTTTGAGTTAGGCTTCAGGTTAGGTTAGGTTTGACCTTAGTTTGAGGGAGTAAGTTTAGGGCTACTGTTAGTTTTCGGTTCAGTGTTACGGTTGGAGATAGCGTCAGGGTCAGGTTAGGTTTGGGATTGAGCTTCAGGTGTCCGCCTAGGGTTAGGGTAGGTGTATGGTTTGATTTAGGCTTCAGGTTAGGTTAGGTTTGAACGTAGTTTGAGGGAGTAAGTTTAGAGCTACTGTTAGTTTTCGGGTAACTGTTACGGTTGGAGTTAGCGTCAGGGCCATTTTAGGATTGGGGTTGAGCTTAAGGTGTCCGCCAAGGGTTAGGGTTAGGTCTATGGTTTGATTTAGGTGTCAGGTTAGGTTAGGTTTGAAGTTAGTTTGAGGGAGTAAGTTTAGGGCTACTGTTAGTTTTCGGTTAACTGTTACAGTTGGAGTAAGCGTGAGGGTCAGGTTAGGGTTGGGCTTGAACTTCAGGTGTCCGCCTAGGGTTAGGGTTAGGTCTATGATTTGAGTTAGGCTTCAGGTTAGGTTAGGTTTGAACTTAGTTTGAGGGAGTAAGTTTAGGGCTACTGTTAGTTTTCGGTTCAGTGTTACGGTTGGAGTTAGCATGAGGGTCAGGTTAGGGTTGGGGTTGAGCTTAAGGTGTCCGCCTAGGGTTAGAGTTAGGTGTATGGTTTGATTTAGGGTTCAGGTTAGCTTAGGTTTGAACTTAGTTTGAGGGAGTAAGTTTAGGGCTACTGTTAGGTTTCGGGTAACTGTTATGGTTGGAGTTATCGTCAGGGCCATGTTAGGGTTGGGGTTGAGCTTAAGGTGTCCGCCTAGGGTTAGGGTTAGGTCTCTGGTTTGAGTTAGGCTTCAGGTTAGGTTAGGTTTGAACTTAGTTTGAGGGAGTAAGTTTAGGGCTACTGTTAGTTTTGGGTGCAGTGTTACGGTTGGAGATAGCGTCAGGGTCAAGTTAGCGTTGGGGTTGAGCTTCAGGTGTCCGCCTAGGGTTAGGGTTAGGTGTATGGTTTGATTTAGGCTTCAGGTTAGGTTAGGTTTGAACTTAGTTTGAGGGAGTAAGTTTAGGGCTACTGTTAGTTTTCGGGTAACTGTTATGTTTGGAGTTAGCGTCAGGGCCATTTTAGGATTGGGGTTGAGCTTAAGGTGTCCGCCAAGGGTTAGGGTTAGGTCTATGGTTTGAGTTAGGCTTCAGGTTAGGTTAGGTTTGAACTTAGTTTGAGGGAGTAAGTTTAGGGCTACTGTTAGTTTTCGGTTCAGTGTTACGGTTGGAGATAGCGTCAGGGTCAGGTTAGGGTTGGGGTTGAGCTTCAGGTGTCCGCCTAGGATTAGGGTTAGGTCAAGGGTTTGAGTTAGGCTTCAGGTTAGGTTAGGTTTGAACTTACTTTGAGGGAGTAAGTTTAGGGCTACTGTTAGGTTTCGGTTCAGTGTTACGGTTGGAGTTAGCGTGAGGGTCAGGTTAGGGTTGGGGTTGAGCTTAAGGTGTCCGCCTACGGTTAGAGTTAGGTGTATGGTTTGATTTAGGCTTCAGGTTAGCTTAGGTTTGAACTTAGGTTGAGGGAGTAAGTTTAGGGCTACTGTTAGTTTTCGCGTAACTGTTATGGTTGGAGTTAGCGTCAGGGCCAGGTTAGGTTTGGGATTGAGCTTAAGGTGTTCGCCTTGTGTTAGGGTTAGGTGTATGGTTTGAGTTAGGCTTCAGGTTAGCTTAGGTTTGAACTTAGTGTGAGGGAGTAAGTTTAGGGCTACTGTTAGTTTTCGGTTCAGTGTTACGGTTGGAGTTAGCGTCATATTCAGGTTAGGGTTGGGGTTGAACTTAAGGTGTCTGCCTAGGGTTAGGGTTAGGTCTTTGGTTTGAGTTAGACTTCAGGTGAGGTTATGTTTGAACTTAGTTTGAGGGAGTAAGTTTAGGGCTACTGTTAGTTTTCGGTTAAGTGTTACGGTTGGAGTAAGAGTCAGGGTCAGGATAGGGTTGGGGTTGAGCTTCAGGTTTCCGCCTAGGGTTAGGGTTAGGTGTATGGTTTGATTTAGGCTTCAGGTTAGGTTAGGTTTGAACTTAGTTTGAGGGAGTAAGTGTAGGGCTACTGTTAGTTTTCGGGTAACTGTTACGGTTGGAGTTAGCGTCAGGTCCAGGTTAGGGTTGGGGTTGAGTTTCAGGTGTCCGCCAAGGGTTAGGGTAGGTGTATGGTTTGATTTAGGCTTCAGATTAGGTTAGGTTTGAAGTTAGTTTGAGGGAGTAAGTTTAGGGCTAGTGTTAGTTTTCGGTTAACTGATACAGTTGGAGTAAGCGTGAGGGTCAGGTTATGGTAGGGGTTGAGCTTAAGGTGTCCGCCTTTGGTTAGGGTTAGGTGTATGATTTGATTAAGGCTTCAGGTTAGGTTAGGTTTGAACTTAGTTTGAGGGAGTAAGTTTAGGGCTACTGTTCGTTTTCGGGTAACTGTTATGGTTGGAGTTAGCGTCAGGGCCAGGTTAGTGTTGGGGTTGAGCTTAAGGTGTCCGCCTAGGGTTAGGGTTAGGTCTATGGTTTGAGTTAGGCTTCAGGTTAGGTTAGGTTTGAACTTAGTTTGAGGGAGTAAGTTTAGGGCTACTGTTAGTTTTCGGTTCAGTGTTACGGTTGGAAATAGCGTCAGGGTCAGGTTAGGGTTGGGGTTGAGCTTAAGGTGTCCGCCTAGGGTTAGGGTTAGGTGTATGGTATGATTTAGGCTTCTGGTTAAATTAGGTTTGAACTTAGTTTGAGGGAGTAAGTTTAGGGCTATTGTTAGTTTTCGGTTCAGTGTTACGGTTGGAAATAGCGTCAGGGTCAGTTTAGGGTTGGGCTTGAACTTCAGGTGTCCCCCTAGGGTTAGGGTAAGTTCTATGGTTTGAGTTAGGCTTCAGGTTAGGTTAGGTTTGAAATTAGTTTGAGGGAGTAAGTTTAGGGCTACTGTTAGGTTTCGGTTCAGTGTTACGGTTGGAGTTAGCGTGAGGGTCAGGTTAGTGTTGGGGTTGAACTTAAGGTGTCCGCCTAGGGTTAGAGTTAGGTGTATGGATTGATTTAGGCTTCAGGTTAGCTTAGGTTTGAACTTAGTTTGAGGGAGTAAGTTTAGTGCTACTGTTAGTTTTCGGGTAACTGTTATGGTTGGAGTTAGCGTCAGGGCCAGGTTAGAGTTGGGGTTGAACTTAAGGTGTCCGCCTAGGGTTAGGGTTAGGTCTACGGTTTGAGTTAGGCTTCAGGTTAGGTTAGGTTTGAACTTAGTTTGAGGGAGTAAGTTTAGGGCTACTGTTAGTTTTCGGTTCAGTGTTACGGTTGGAGATAGCGTCAGGGTCAGGTTAGCGTTGGGGTTGAGCTTCAGGTGTCCGCCTAGGGTTAGGGTTAGGTCTATGGTTTGAGTTAGGCTTCAGGTTAGGTTAGGTTTGAACTTAGTTTGAGGGAGTAAGTTTAGGGCTACTGTTAGTTTTCAGTTCAGTGTTACGGTTGGATTTAGCGTGAGGGTCAGGTTAGGGTTGGGGTTGAGCTTAAGGTGTCCGCCTAGGGTTAGGGTTAGGTGTATGGTTTGATTTAGGCTTCAGGTTAGGTTAGATTTGAACTTAGTTTGAGGGAGTAAGTTTAGGGCTACTGTTATTTTTCGGTTCAGTGTTACGGTTGGAGATAGTGTCAGGGTCAGGTTAGGGTTGGTGTTGAGCTACAGGTGTCCGCCTAGGGTTAGGGTTATGTCTATGGTTTGAGTTAGGCTTCAGGTTAGGTTAGGTTTGAACTTAGTTTGAGGGATTAAGTTTAGGGCTACTGTTAGTTTTCGTTTCAGTGTTACGGATGGATTTAGCGTGAGGGTCAGGTTAAGGTTGGGTTGAGCTTACGGTGTCCGCCTAGGGTTGGGGTTAGGTGTATGGTTTGATTTAGGCTTCAGGTTAGGTTAGATTTGAACTTAGTTTGAGGGAGTAAGTTTAGGGCTACTGTTAGTTTTCGGGTAACTGTTATGGTTGGAGTTAGCGTCAGGGCCATTTTAGGATTGGGGTTGAGCTTAAGGTGTCCGCCAAGGGTTAGGGTTAGGTCTATGGTTTGAGTTAGGCTTCAGGTTAGGTTAGGTTTGAACTTAGTTTGAGGGAGTAAGTTTAGGGCTACTGTTAGTTTTCGGTTCAGTGTTACGTTTGGAGATAGCGTCAGGGTCAGGTTAGGATTGGGGTTGAGCTTCAGGTGTCCGACTAGGGTTAGGGTTAGGTCTATGGTTTGAGTTAGGCTTCAGGTTAGGTTAGGTTTGAACTTAGTTTGAGGGAGTATGTTTAGGGCTACTGTTAGTTTTCGTTTCAGTGTTACGGTTGGAGTAAGAGTCAGGGTCAGGTTAGGGTGGGGTTGAACTTCAGGTGTCACCCTAGGG
The DNA here is from genome assembly GCA_026018925.1 of Tupaia tana. Lineage (NCBI taxonomy): Eukaryota > Metazoa > Chordata > Mammalia > Scandentia > Tupaiidae > Tupaia > Tupaia tana. The sequence goes on along the minus strand of JAKSZU010000042.1, from coordinate 1,681,010 downwards.
TTAGGGTTAGGTCTATGGTTTGAGTTAGGCTTCAGGTTAGGTTAGGTTTGAATTTAGTTTGAGGGAGTAAGTTTAGGGCTACTGTTTGTTTTCGGTTCAGTGTTTCGGTTGGAGTTAGCGTGAGGGTCAGGTTAGGGTAGGGGTTGAGCTTAAGGTGTCCGCCTAGGGTTAGGGTTAGCTGTATGGTTTGATTTAGGCTTTAGGTTAGGTTAGGTTTGAACTTAGTTTGAGGGAGTATGTTTAGGGCTACTGTGAGTTTTCGGGTAACTGATACGGTTGGAGTTAGCGTCAGGTCCAGGTTAGGGTTGGCGTTGAGCTAATGGTGTCCGCCTAGGGTTAGGGTTAGGTGTATGGTTTGATTTAGGATTCAGGTTAGGTTAGGTTTGAATTTAGTTTGAGGGAGTAAGTTTAGGGCTACTGTTAGTTTTTGGTTAACTGTAAAAGTTGGAGTAAGCGTGAGGGTCAGGTTAGGGTAGGGGTTGAGCTTAAGGTGTCTGCCTAGGGTTAGGGTTAGGTGTATGATTTGATTAAGGCTTCAGGTTAGGTTAGGTTTGAACTTAGTTTGAGGGAGGAAGTTTAGGGCTACTGTTAGTTTTGGGGTAACTGTTATGGTTGGAGTTAGCTTCAGGGCCAGGTTAGGGTTGGGGTTGAGCTTTAGGTGTCCGCCTAGGGTTAGGGTTAGGTCTATGGTTTGAGTTAGGCTTCAGGTTAGGTTAGGTTTGACCTTAGTTTGAGGGAGTAAGTTTAGGGCTACTGTTAGTTTTCGGTTCAGTGTTACGGTTGGAGATAGCGTCAGGGTCAGGTTAGGTTTGGGATTGAGCTTCAGGTGTCCGCCTAGGGTTAGGGTAGGTGTATGGTTTGATTTAGGCTTCAGGTTAGGTTAGGTTTGAACGTAGTTTGAGGGAGTAAGTTTAGAGCTACTGTTAGTTTTCGGGTAACTGTTACGGTTGGAGTTAGCGTCAGGGCCATTTTAGGATTGGGGTTGAGCTTAAGGTGTCCGCCAAGGGTTAGGGTTAGGTCTATGGTTTGATTTAGGTGTCAGGTTAGGTTAGGTTTGAAGTTAGTTTGAGGGAGTAAGTTTAGGGCTACTGTTAGTTTTCGGTTAACTGTTACAGTTGGAGTAAGCGTGAGGGTCAGGTTAGGGTTGGGCTTGAACTTCAGGTGTCCGCCTAGGGTTAGGGTTAGGTCTATGATTTGAGTTAGGCTTCAGGTTAGGTTAGGTTTGAACTTAGTTTGAGGGAGTAAGTTTAGGGCTACTGTTAGTTTTCGGTTCAGTGTTACGGTTGGAGTTAGCATGAGGGTCAGGTTAGGGTTGGGGTTGAGCTTAAGGTGTCCGCCTAGGGTTAGAGTTAGGTGTATGGTTTGATTTAGGGTTCAGGTTAGCTTAGGTTTGAACTTAGTTTGAGGGAGTAAGTTTAGGGCTACTGTTAGGTTTCGGGTAACTGTTATGGTTGGAGTTATCGTCAGGGCCATGTTAGGGTTGGGGTTGAGCTTAAGGTGTCCGCCTAGGGTTAGGGTTAGGTCTCTGGTTTGAGTTAGGCTTCAGGTTAGGTTAGGTTTGAACTTAGTTTGAGGGAGTAAGTTTAGGGCTACTGTTAGTTTTGGGTGCAGTGTTACGGTTGGAGATAGCGTCAGGGTCAAGTTAGCGTTGGGGTTGAGCTTCAGGTGTCCGCCTAGGGTTAGGGTTAGGTGTATGGTTTGATTTAGGCTTCAGGTTAGGTTAGGTTTGAACTTAGTTTGAGGGAGTAAGTTTAGGGCTACTGTTAGTTTTCGGGTAACTGTTATGTTTGGAGTTAGCGTCAGGGCCATTTTAGGATTGGGGTTGAGCTTAAGGTGTCCGCCAAGGGTTAGGGTTAGGTCTATGGTTTGAGTTAGGCTTCAGGTTAGGTTAGGTTTGAACTTAGTTTGAGGGAGTAAGTTTAGGGCTACTGTTAGTTTTCGGTTCAGTGTTACGGTTGGAGATAGCGTCAGGGTCAGGTTAGGGTTGGGGTTGAGCTTCAGGTGTCCGCCTAGGATTAGGGTTAGGTCAAGGGTTTGAGTTAGGCTTCAGGTTAGGTTAGGTTTGAACTTACTTTGAGGGAGTAAGTTTAGGGCTACTGTTAGGTTTCGGTTCAGTGTTACGGTTGGAGTTAGCGTGAGGGTCAGGTTAGGGTTGGGGTTGAGCTTAAGGTGTCCGCCTACGGTTAGAGTTAGGTGTATGGTTTGATTTAGGCTTCAGGTTAGCTTAGGTTTGAACTTAGGTTGAGGGAGTAAGTTTAGGGCTACTGTTAGTTTTCGCGTAACTGTTATGGTTGGAGTTAGCGTCAGGGCCAGGTTAGGTTTGGGATTGAGCTTAAGGTGTTCGCCTTGTGTTAGGGTTAGGTGTATGGTTTGAGTTAGGCTTCAGGTTAGCTTAGGTTTGAACTTAGTGTGAGGGAGTAAGTTTAGGGCTACTGTTAGTTTTCGGTTCAGTGTTACGGTTGGAGTTAGCGTCATATTCAGGTTAGGGTTGGGGTTGAACTTAAGGTGTCTGCCTAGGGTTAGGGTTAGGTCTTTGGTTTGAGTTAGACTTCAGGTGAGGTTATGTTTGAACTTAGTTTGAGGGAGTAAGTTTAGGGCTACTGTTAGTTTTCGGTTAAGTGTTACGGTTGGAGTAAGAGTCAGGGTCAGGATAGGGTTGGGGTTGAGCTTCAGGTTTCCGCCTAGGGTTAGGGTTAGGTGTATGGTTTGATTTAGGCTTCAGGTTAGGTTAGGTTTGAACTTAGTTTGAGGGAGTAAGTGTAGGGCTACTGTTAGTTTTCGGGTAACTGTTACGGTTGGAGTTAGCGTCAGGTCCAGGTTAGGGTTGGGGTTGAGTTTCAGGTGTCCGCCAAGGGTTAGGGTAGGTGTATGGTTTGATTTAGGCTTCAGATTAGGTTAGGTTTGAAGTTAGTTTGAGGGAGTAAGTTTAGGGCTAGTGTTAGTTTTCGGTTAACTGATACAGTTGGAGTAAGCGTGAGGGTCAGGTTATGGTAGGGGTTGAGCTTAAGGTGTCCGCCTTTGGTTAGGGTTAGGTGTATGATTTGATTAAGGCTTCAGGTTAGGTTAGGTTTGAACTTAGTTTGAGGGAGTAAGTTTAGGGCTACTGTTCGTTTTCGGGTAACTGTTATGGTTGGAGTTAGCGTCAGGGCCAGGTTAGTGTTGGGGTTGAGCTTAAGGTGTCCGCCTAGGGTTAGGGTTAGGTCTATGGTTTGAGTTAGGCTTCAGGTTAGGTTAGGTTTGAACTTAGTTTGAGGGAGTAAGTTTAGGGCTACTGTTAGTTTTCGGTTCAGTGTTACGGTTGGAAATAGCGTCAGGGTCAGGTTAGGGTTGGGGTTGAGCTTAAGGTGTCCGCCTAGGGTTAGGGTTAGGTGTATGGTATGATTTAGGCTTCTGGTTAAATTAGGTTTGAACTTAGTTTGAGGGAGTAAGTTTAGGGCTATTGTTAGTTTTCGGTTCAGTGTTACGGTTGGAAATAGCGTCAGGGTCAGTTTAGGGTTGGGCTTGAACTTCAGGTGTCCCCCTAGGGTTAGGGTAAGTTCTATGGTTTGAGTTAGGCTTCAGGTTAGGTTAGGTTTGAAATTAGTTTGAGGGAGTAAGTTTAGGGCTACTGTTAGGTTTCGGTTCAGTGTTACGGTTGGAGTTAGCGTGAGGGTCAGGTTAGTGTTGGGGTTGAACTTAAGGTGTCCGCCTAGGGTTAGAGTTAGGTGTATGGATTGATTTAGGCTTCAGGTTAGCTTAGGTTTGAACTTAGTTTGAGGGAGTAAGTTTAGTGCTACTGTTAGTTTTCGGGTAACTGTTATGGTTGGAGTTAGCGTCAGGGCCAGGTTAGAGTTGGGGTTGAACTTAAGGTGTCCGCCTAGGGTTAGGGTTAGGTCTACGGTTTGAGTTAGGCTTCAGGTTAGGTTAGGTTTGAACTTAGTTTGAGGGAGTAAGTTTAGGGCTACTGTTAGTTTTCGGTTCAGTGTTACGGTTGGAGATAGCGTCAGGGTCAGGTTAGCGTTGGGGTTGAGCTTCAGGTGTCCGCCTAGGGTTAGGGTTAGGTCTATGGTTTGAGTTAGGCTTCAGGTTAGGTTAGGTTTGAACTTAGTTTGAGGGAGTAAGTTTAGGGCTACTGTTAGTTTTCAGTTCAGTGTTACGGTTGGATTTAGCGTGAGGGTCAGGTTAGGGTTGGGGTTGAGCTTAAGGTGTCCGCCTAGGGTTAGGGTAGGTGTATGGTTTGATTTAGGCTTCAGGTTAGGTTAGGTTTGAACTTAGTTTGAGGGAGTAAGTTTAGGGCTACTGTTAGCTTTCGGGTAACTGTTATGGTTGGAGTTAGCGTCAGGGCCATTTTAGGATTGGGGTTGAGCTTAAGGTGTCCGCCAAGTGTTACGGTTAGGTCTATGGTTTGAGTTAGGCTTCAGGTTAGGTTAGGTTTGAACTTAGTTTGAGGGAGTAAGTTAAGGGCTACTGTTAGTTTTCGGGTAACTGTTACGGTTGGAGTTAGCGTCAGGTCCAGGTTAGGGTTGGCGTTGAGCTAATGGTGTCCGCCTAGGGTTAGGGTTAGGTGTATGGTTTGATTTAGGATTCAGGTTAGGTTAGGTTTGAAGTTAGTTTGAGGGAGTAAGTTTAGGGCTACTGTTAGTTTTCGGTTAATTGTTACAGTTGGAGTAAGCGTGAGGGTCAGGTTAGGGTAGGGGTTGAGCTTAAGGTGTCTGCCTAGGGTTAGGGTTAGGTGTATGATTTGATTAAGGCTTCAGGTTAGGTTAGGTTTGAACTTAGTTTGAGGGAGTAAGTTTAGGGCTACTGTTAGTTTTCGGGTAACTGTTATGTTTGGAGTTAGCGTCAGGGCCATTTTAGGATTGGGGTTGAGCTTAAGGTGTCCGCCAAGGGTTAGGGTTAGGTCTATGGTTTGAGTTAGGCTTCAGGTTAGGTTAGGTTTGAACTTAGTTTGAGGGAGTAAGTTTAGGGCTACTGTTAGTTTTCGGTTCAGTGTTACGGTTGGAGATAGCGTCAGCGTCAGGATAGGGTTGGGGTTGAGCTTCAGGTGTCCGCCTAGGGTTAGGGTTAGGTCTATGGTTTGAGTTAGGCTTAAGGTTAGGTTAGGTTTGAACTTACTTTGAGGGAGTAAGTTTAGGGCTACTGTTAGGTTTCGGTTCAGTGTTACGGTTGGAGTTAGCGTGAGGGTCAGGTTAGGGTTGGGGTTGAGCTTAAGGTGTCCGCATAGGGTTAGAGTTAGGTGTATGGTTTGATTTAGGCTTCAGGTTAGGTTAGGTTTCAACTTAGTTTGAGGCAGTAAGTTTAGGGCTACTGTTAGTTTTCGGGTAACTGTTACGGTTGGAGTTAGCGTCAGGTCCAGGTTAGGGTTGGGGTTGAGTTTCAGGTGTCCGCCTAGGGTTAGGGTAGGTGTATGGTTTGATTTAGGCTTCAGATTAGGTTAGGTTTGAAGTTAGTTTGAGGGAGTAAGTTTAGGGCTACTGTTAGGTTTCGGTTCAGTGTTACGGTTGGAAATAGCGTCAGGGTCAGTTTAGGGTTGGGCTTGAACTTCAGGTGTCCCCCTAGGGTTAGGGTAAGTTCTATGGTTTGAGTTAGGCTTCAGGTTAGGTTAGGTTTGAAATTAGTTTGAGGGAGTAAGTTTAGGGCAACTGTTAGGTTTCGGTTCTGTGTTACGGTTGGAGTTAGCGTGAGGGTCAGGTTAGTGTTGGGGTTGAACTTAAGGTGTCCGCCTAGGGTTAGAGTTAGGTGTATGGTTTGATTTAGGCTTCAGGTTAGCTTAGGTTTGAACTTAGTTTGAGGGAGTAAGTTTAGGGCTACTGTTAGTTTTCGGGTAACTGTTATGGTTGGAGTTAGCGTCAGGGCCAGGTTAGGGTTGGGGTTGAACTTAAGGTGTCCGCCTAGGCTTAGGGTTAGGTCTACGGTTTGAGTTAGGCTTCAGGTTAGGTTAGGTTTGAACTTAGTTTGAGGGAGTAAGTTTAGGGCTACTGTTAGTTTTCGGTTCAGTGTTACGGTTGGATATAGCGTCAGGGTCAGGTTAGGGTTGGGGTTGAGCTTCAGCTGCCGCCTAGGGTTAGGGTTAGGTCTATGGTTTGAGTTATGCTTCAGGTTAGCTTAGGTTTGAACTTAGTTTGAGGGAGTAAGTTTAGGGCTACTGTTAGTTTTCGGTTCAGTGTTACGGTTGGAGATAGCGTCAGGGTCAGGTTAGCGTTGGGGTTGAGCTTCAGGTGTCCGCCTAGGGTTAGGGTTAGGTCTATGGTTTGAGTTAGGCTTCAGGTTAGGTTAGGTTTGAACTTAGTTTGAGGGAGTAAGTTTAGGGCTTCTGTTAGTTTTCAGTTCAGTGTTACGGTTGGATTTAGCGTGAGGGTCAGGTTAGGGTTGGGGTTGAGCTTAAGGTGTCCGCCTAGGGTTAGGGTAGGTGTATGGTTTGATTTAGGCTTCAGGTTAGGTTAGGTTTGAACTTAGTTTGAGGGAGTAAGTTTAGGGCTACTGTTAGCTTTCGGGTAACTGTTATGGTTGGAGTTAGCGTCAGGGCCATTTTAGGATTGGGGTTGAGCTTAAGGTGTCCGCCTAGGGTTAGGTTTAGGTGTATGGTTTGATTTAGGCTTCAGGTTAGGATAGGTTTTAACTTAGTTTGAGGGAGTAAGTTTAGGGCTACTGTTAGTTTTCGGGTAACTGTTACGGTTGGAGTTAGCGTCAGGTCCAGGTTAGGGTTGGCGTTGAGCTAATGGTGTCCTCCTAGGGTTAGGATTAGGTGTATGGTTTGATTTAGGCTTCACGTTAGTTTAGGTTTGAACTTAGTTTGTGGGAGTAAGTTTAGGGCTAATGTTAGTTTTCGGTTCAGTGTTACGGTTGGAGATAGCGTCAGGGTCAGGTTAGGGTTGGGTTTGAACTTCAGGTGTCCGCCTAGGGTTAGGGTTAGGTCTATGGTTTGAGTTAGGCTTCAGGTTAGGTTAGGTTTGAAATTAGTTTGAGGGAGTAAGTTTAGGGCTACTGTTAGTTTTCGGTTCAGTGTTACGGTTGGAGTTAGCGTGAGGGTCAGGTTAGGGTTGGGGTTGAGCTTAAGGTGTCCGCCTAGGGTTAGAGTTAGGTGTATGGTTTGAATTAGGCTTCAGGTTAGGTTAGGTTTGAACTTAGTTTGAGGGAGTAAGTTTAGGGCTACTGTTAGTTTTCGGGTAAGTGTTATGGTTGGAGTTAGCGTCAGGGTCAGGTTAGGGTTGGGGTTGAGCTTAAGGTGTCCGCCTAGGGTTAGGGTTAGGTCTATGGTTTGAGTTAGGCTTCAGGTTAGGTTAGGTTTGAACTTAGTTTGAGGGAGTAAGTTTAGGGCTACTGTTAGTTTTCGGTTCAGTGTTACGGTTGGAGATAGCGTCAGGGTAAGGTTAGGGTTGGGGTTGAGCTTCAGGTGTCCGCCTAGGGTTAGGGTTAGGTGTATGGTTTGATTTAGGCTTCAGGTTAGGTTAGGTGTGAACTTAGTTTGAGGGAGTAAGTTTAGGGCTTCTGTTAGTTTTCGGGTAACTGTTACGGTTGGAGTTAGCGTCAGGTCCAGGTTAGGGTTGGCGTTGAGCTAATGGTGTCCGCCTAGGGTTAGGATTAGGTGTATGGTTTGATTTACGCTTCAGGTTAGGTTAAGTCTGAAGTTAGTTTGAGGGAGTAAGTTTAGGGCTACTGTTAGTTTTCGGTTCAGTGTTACGGTTGGAGATAGCGTCAGGGTCAGATTAGGGTTGGGCTTGAACTTCAGGTGTCCGCCTAGGGTTAGAGTTAGGTGTATGGTTTGATTTAGGCTTCAGGTTAGCTTAGGTTTGAACTTAGTTTGAGGGAGTAAGTTTAGGGCTACTGTTAGTTTTCGGGTAACTGATATGGTTGGAGTTAGCGTCAGGGCCAGGTTAGGGTTGGGGTTGAACTTAAGGTGTCCGCCTAGGGTTAGGGTTAGGTCTATGGTTTGAGTTAGGCTTCAGGTTAGATTAGGTTTGAACTTAGTTTGAGGGAGTAAGTTTAGGGCTACTGTTAGTTTTCGGTTCAGTGTTACGTTTGGATTTAGCGTGAGGGTCAGGTTAGGGTTGGGGTTGAGCTTAAGGTGTCCGCGTAGGGTTAGGGTTAGGTTTATGGTTTGATTTAGGCTTCAGGTTAGGTTAGGTTTGAACTTAGTTTGAGGGAGTAAGTTTAGGGCTACTGTTAGTTTTCGGGTAACTGTTATGGTTGGAGTTAGCGTCAGGGCCAGGTTAGGGTTGGGGTTGAACTTAAGGTGTCCGCCTAGGGTTAGGGTTAGGTCTATGGTGTGAGTTAGGCTTCAGGTTAGGTTAGGTTTGAACTTAGTTTGAGGGAGTAAGTTTAGGGCTACTGTTAGTTTTCGGTTCAGTGTTACGGTTGGAGATAGCGTCAGGGTCAGGTTAGGGTTGGGGTTGAGCTTCAGGTGTCCGCCTAGGGTTAGGGTTAGGTGTATGGTTTGATTTAGGCTTCAGGTTAGGTTAGGTTTGAACTTAGTTTGGGGGAGTAAGTTTAGGGCTACTGTTAGTTTTCGGGTAACTGTTACGGTTGGAGTTAGCGTCAGGTCCAGGTTAGGGTTGGCGTTGAGCTAATGGTGTCCGCCTAGGGTTAGGATTAGGTGTATGGTTTGATTTACGCTTCAGGTTAGGTTAGGTCTGAAGTTAGTTTGAGGGAGTAAGTTTAGGGCTACTGTTAGTTTTCGGTTCAGTGTTACGGTTGGAGATAGCGTCAGGTTCAGATTAGGGTTGGGCTTGAACTTCAGGTGTCCGCCTAGGGTTAGGGTTAGGTCTATGATTTGAGTTAGGCTTCAGGTTAGGTTAGGTTTGAAATTAGTTTGAGGGAGTAAGTTTAGGGCTACTGTTAGTTTTCGGTTCAGTGTTACGGTTGGAGTTAGCGTGAGTGTCAGGTTAGTGTTGGGGTTGAGCTTAAGGTGTCCGCCTAGGGTTAGGGTTAGGTGTATGGTTTGATTTAGGGTTCAGGTTAGCTTAGGTTTGAACTTAGTTTGAGGGAGTAAGTTTAGGGCTACTGTTAGTTTTCGGGTAACTGTTATGGTTGGAGTTAGCGTCAGGGCCAGGTTATGGTTGGGGTTGAGCTTAAGGTGTCCGCCTAGGGTTAGGGTTAGGTCTATGGTTTGAGTTAGGCTTCAGGTTAGGTTAGGTTTGAAATTAGTTTGAGGGAGTAAGTTTAGGGCTACTGTTAGTTTTCGGTTCAGTGTTACGGTTGGAGATAGCGTCAGGGTCAGGTTAGGGTTGGGGTTGAGCTTCAGGTGTCCGCCTAGGGTTAGGGTTAGGTCTATGGTTTGAGTTAGGCTTCAGGTTAGGTTAGGTTTGAACTTACTTTGAGGGAGTAAGTTTAGGGCTACTGTTAGGTTTCGGTTCAGTGTTACGGTTGGAGTTAGCGTGAGCGTCAGGTTAGGGTTGGGGTTGAGCCTAAGGTGTCCGCCTAGGGTTAGAGTTAGGTGTATGGTTTGATTTAGGCTTCAGGTTAGCTTAGGTTTGAACTTAGTTTGAGGGAGTAAGTTTAGGGCTACTGTTAGTTTTCGCTTATCTGTTATGGTTGGAGTTAGCGTCAGGGCCAGGTTAGGTTTGGGATTGAGCTTAAGGTGTCCGCCTAGTGTTAGGTTAGGTCTATGGTTTGAGTTAGGCTTCAGGTTAGCTTAGGTTTGAACTTAGTTTGAGGGAGTAAGTATAGGGCTACTGTTAGTTTTCGGTTCAGTGTTACGGTTGGAGTTAGCGTCAGGTTCAGGTTAGGGTTGGGGTTGAACTTAAGGTGTCCGCCTAGGGTTAGGGTTAGGTGTATGGTATGATTTAGGCTTCTGGTTAAGTTAAGTTTGAACTTAGTTTGAGGGAGGAAGTTTAGGGCTATTGTTAGTTTTCGGTTCAGTGTTACGGTTGGAAATAGCGTCAGGGTCAGTTTAGGGTTGGGCTTGAACTTCAGGTTTCCTCCTAGGGTTAGGGTAAGTTCTATGGATTGAGTTAGGCTTCAGGTTAGGTTAGGTTTGAAATTAGTTTGAGGGAGTAAGTTTAGGGCTACTGTTAGGTTTCGGTTCAGTGTTACGGTTGGAATTAGCGTGAGGGTCAGGTTAGTGTTGGGGTTGAACTTAAGGTGTCCGCCTAGGGTTAGAGTTATGTGTATGGTTTGATTTAGGCTTCAGGTTAGCTTAGGTTTGAACTTAGTTTGAGGGAGTAAGTTTAGGGCTACTGTTAGTTTTCGGGTAACTGTTATGGTTGGAGTTAGCGTCAGGGCCAGGTTAGGGTTGGGGTTGAACTTAAGGTGTCCGCCTAGGGTTAGGGTTAGGTCTACGGTTTGAGTTAGGCTTCAGGTTAGGTTAAGTTTGAACTTAGTTTGAGGGAGTAAGTTTAGGGCTACTGTTAGTTTTCGGTTCAGTGTTACGGTTGGATATAGCGTCAGGGTCAGGTTAGGGTTGGGGTTGAGCTTCAGGTGTCCGCCTAGGGTTAGGGTTAGGTCTATGGTTTGAGTTAAGCTTCAGGTTAGGTTAGGTTTGAACTTAGTTTGAGGGAGTAAGTTTAGGGCTACTGTTAGTTTTCGGTTCAGTGTTACGGTTGGATTTAGCGTGAGGGTCAGGTTAGGGTTGGGGTTGATCTTAAGGTGTCCGCCTAGGGTTAGGGTTAGGTGTATGGTTTGATTTAGGCTTCAGGTTAGGTTAGGTTTGAACTTAGTTTGAGGGAGTAAGTTTAGGGCTACTGTTAGTTTTCGGGTAACTGTTATGGTTGGAGTTAGCGTCAGGGCCAGGTTAGGGTTGGGGTTGACCTTAAGGTGTCCTCCTAGGGTTAGGGTTAGGTGTATGGTGTGAGTTAGGCTTCAGGTTAGGTTAGGTTTGAACTTAGTTTGAGGGAGTAAGTTTAGGGCTACTGTTAGTTTTCGGTTCAGTGTTACGGTTGGAGATAGCGTCAGGGTCAGGTTAGGGTTGGGGTTGAGCTTCAGGTGTCCGCCTAGGGTCAGGGTTAGGTGTATGGTTTGATTTAGGCTTCAGGTTAGGTTAGGTTTGTACATAGTTTGAGGGAGTAAGTTTAGGGCTACTGTTAGTTTTCGGGTAACTGTTACGGTTGGAGTTAGCGTCAGGTCCAGGTTAGGGTTGGCGTTGAGCTAATGGTGTCCGCCTGGGGTTAGGATTAGGTGTATGGTTTGATTTACGCTTCAGGTTAGGTTAGGTCTGAAGTTAGTTTGAGCGAGTAAGTTTAGGGCTACTGTTAGTTTTCGGTTCAGTGTTACGGTTGGAGATAGCGTCAGGTTCAGATTAGGGTTGGGCTTGAACTTCAGGTGTCCGCCTAGGGTTAGGGTTAGGTCTATGATTTGAGTTAGGCTTCAGGTTAGGTTAGGTTTGAAATTAGTTTGAGGGAGTAAGTTTAGGGCTACTGTTAGTTTTCGGTTCAGTGTTACGGTTGGAGTTAGCGTGAGGGTCAGGATAGTGTTGGGGTTGAGCTTAAGGTGTCCGCCTAGGGTTAGGGTTAGGTGTATGGTTTGATTTAGGCTTCAGGTTAGCTTAGGTTTGAACTTAGTTTGAGGGAGTAAGTTTAGGGCTACTGTTAGTTTTCGGGTAACTGTTATGGTTGGAGTTAGCGTCAGGGCCAGGTTATGGTTGGGGTTGAGCTTAAGGTGTCCGCCTAGGGTTAGGGTTAGGTCTATGGTTTGAGTTAGGCTTCAGGTTCGGTTAGGTTTGAAATTAGTTTGAGGGAGTAAGTTTAGGGCTACTGTTAGTTTTCGGTTCAGTGTTACGGTTGGAGATAGCGTCAGTGTCAGGTTAGGGTTGGGGTTGAGCTTCAGGTGTCCGCCTAGGGTTAGGGTTAGGTCTATGGTTTGAGTTAGGCTTCAGGTTAGGTTAGGTTTGAACTTACTTTGAGGGAGTAAGTTTAGGGCTACTGTTAGGTTTCGGTTCAGTGTTACGGTTGGAGTTAGCGTGAGCGTCAGGTTAGGGTTGGGGTTGAGCTTAACGTGTCCGCCTAGGGTTAGAGTTAGGTGTATGGTTTGATTTAGGCTTCAGGTTAGCTTAGGTTTGAACTTAGTTTGAGGGAGTAAGTTTAGGGCTACTGTTAGTTTTCGCGTAACTGTTATGGTTGGAGTTAGCGTCAGGGCCAGGTTAGGTTTGGGATTGAGCTTAAGGTGTCCGCCTAGTGTTAGGTTAGGTCTATGGTTTGAGTTAGGCTTCAGGTTAGCTTAGGTTTGAACTTAGTTTGAGGGAGTAAGTATAGGGCTACTGTTAGTTTTCGGTTCAGTGTTACGGTTGGAGTTAGCGTCAGGTTCAGGTTAGGGTTGGGGTTGAACTTAAGGTGTCCGCCTAGGGTTAGGGTTAGGTGTATGGTATGATTTAGGCTTCTGGTTAAGTTAGGTTTGAACTTAGTTTGAGGGAGTAAGTTTAGGGCTATTGTTAGTTTTCGGTTCAGTGTTACGGTTGGAAATAGCGTCAGGGTCAGTTTAGGGTTGGGCTTGAACTTCAGGTGTCCTCCTAGGGTTAGGGTAAGTTCTATGGTTTGAGTTAGGCTTCAGGTTAGGTTAGGTTTGAAATTAGTTTGAGGGAGTAAGTTTAGGGCTACTGTTAGGTTTCAGTTCAGTGTTACTGTTGGAGTTAGCGTGAGTGTCAGGTTAGTGTTGGGGTTGAACTTACGGTGTCCGCCTAGGGTTAGAGTTAGTTGTATGGTTTGATTTAGGCTTCAGGTTAGCATAGGTTTGAACTTAGTTTGAGGGAGTAAGTTTAGGGCTATTGTTAGTTTTCGGGTAACTGTTATGTTTGGAGTTAGCGTCAGGGCCAGGTTAGGTTTGGGGTTGAACTTAAGGTGTCCGCCTAGGGTTAGGGTTAAGTCTACGGTTTGAGTTAGGCTTCAGGTTGGGTTAGGTTTGAACTTAGTTTGAGGGAGTAAGTTTAGGGCTACTGTTAGTTTTCGGTTCAGTGTTACGGTTGGATATAGCGTCAGGGTCAGGTTAGGGTTGGGGTTGAGCTTCAGGTGTCCGCCTAGGGTTAGGGTTAGGTCTATAGTTTGAGTTAGGCTTCAGGTTAGGTTAGGTTTGAACTTAGTTTGAGGGAATAAGTTTAGGGCTACTGTTAGTTTTCGGTTCTGTGTTACGGTTGGATTTAGCGTGAGGGTCAGGTTAGGGTTGGGGTTGAGCTTCAGGTGTCCGCCTAGGGTTAGGGTTAGGTGTATGGTTTGATTTAGGCTTCAGGTTAGGTTAGGTTTGAACTTAGTTTGAGGGAGCAAGTTTAGGGCTACTGTTAGTTTTCGGGTAACTGTTATGGTTGGAGTTAGCGTCAGGGCCAGGTTAGGGTTGGGGTTGACCTTAAGGTGTCCGCCTAGGGTTAGGGTTAGGTCTATGGTGTGAGTTAGGCTTCAGGTTAGGTTAGGTTTGAACTTAGTTTGAGGGAGTAAGTTTAGGGCTACTATTAGTTTTCGGTTCAGTGTTACGGTTGGAGATAGCGTCAGGGTCAGGTTAGGGTTGGGGTTGAGCTTCAGGTGTCCGCCTAGGGTTAGGGTTAGGTGTATGGTTTGATTTAGGCTTCAGGTTAGGTTAGGTTTGAACTTAGTTTGAGGGAGTAAGTTTAGGGCTACTGTTAGTTTTCGGGTAACTGTTACGGTTGGAGTTAGCGTCAGGTCCAGGTTAGGGTTGGCGTTGAGCTAATGGTGTCCGCCTAGGGTTAGGATTAGGTGTATGGTTTGATTTACGCTTCAGGTTAGGTTAGGTCAGAAGTTAGTTTGAGGGAGTAAGTTTAGGGCTACTGTTAGTTTTCGGTTCAGTGTTACGGTTGGAGATAGCGTCAGGTTCAGATTAGGGTTGGGCTTGAACTTCAGGTGTCCGCCTAGGGTTAGGGTTAGGTCTATGATTTGAGTTAGGCTTCAGGTTAGGTAAGGTTTGAAATTAGTTTGAGGGAGTAAGTTTAGGGCTACTGTTAGTTTTCGGTTTAGTGTTACGGTTGGAGTTAGCGTGAGGGTCAGGTTGTGTTGGGGTTGAGCTTAAGGTGTCCGCCGAGGGTTAGGGTTAGGTGTATGGTTTGATTTAGGGTTCAGGTTAGCTTAGGTTTGAACTTAGTTTGAGGGAGTAAGTTTAGGGCTACTGTTAGTTTTCGGGTAATTGTTATGGTTGGAGTTAGCGTCAGGGCCAGGTTATGATTGGGGTTGAGCTTAAGGTGTCCGCCTAGGGTTAGGGTTAGGTCTATGGTTTGAGTTAGGCTTCAGGTTAGCTTAGGTTTGAACTTAGTTTGAGGGAGTAAGTATAGGGCTACTGTTAGTTTTCGGTTCAGTGTTACGGTTGGAGTTAGCGTCAGGTTCAAGTTAGGGTTGGGGTTGAACTTAAGGTGTCCGCCTAGGGTTAGGGTTAGGTGTATGGTATGATTTAGGCTTCTGGTTAAGTTAGGTTTGAACTTAGTTTGAGGGAGTAAGTTTAGGGCTATTGTTAGTTTTTGGTTCAGTGTTACGGTTGGAAATAGCGTCAGGGTCAGTTTAGGGTTGGGCTTGAACTTCAGGTGTCCTCCTAGGGTTAGGGTAAGTTCTATGGTTTGAGTTAGTCTTCAGGTTAGGTTAGGTTTGAAATTTGTTTGAGGGAGTAAGTTTAGGGCTACTGTTAGGTTTCGGTTCAGTGTTACGGTTGGAGTTAGCGTGAGGGTCAGGTTAGTGTTGGGGTTGAACTTAAGGTGTCCGCCTAGGGTTAGAGTTAGGTGTATGGTTTGATTTAGGCTTCAGGTTAGCTTAGGTTTGAACTTAGTTTGAGGGAGAAAGTTTAGGGCTACTGTTAGTTTTCGGGTAACTGTTATGGTTGGAGTTAGCGTCAGGGCCAGGTTAGGGTTGGGGTTGAACTTAAGGTGTCCGCCTAGGGTTAGGGTTAGGTCTACGGTTTGAGTTAGGCTTCAGGTTAGGTTAGGTTTGAACTTAGTTTGAGGGAGTAAGTTTAGGGCTACTGTTAGTTTTCGGTTCAGTGTTACGGTTGGATATAGCGTCAGGGTCAGGTTAGGGTTGGGGTTGAGCTTCAGGTGTCCGCCTAGGGTTAGGGTTAGGTCTATGGTTTGAGTTAGGCTTCAGGTTAGGTTAGGTTTGAACTTAGTTTGAGGGAGTAAGTTTAGGGCTACTGTTAGTTTTCGGTTCAGTGTTACGGTTGGATTTAGCGTGAGGGTCAGGTTAGGGTTGGGGTTGAGCTTCAGGTGTCCGCATAGGTTTAGGTTTATGTGTATGGTTTGATTTAGGCATCAGGTTAGGTTAGGTTTGAACTTAGTTTGAGGGAGTAAGTATAGGGCTACTGTTAGTTTTCGGGTAACTGTTATGGTTGGAGTTAGCGTCAGGGCCATTTTAGGATTGGGGTTGAGCTTAAGGTGTCCGCCAAGGGTTAGAGTTAGGTCTATGGTTTGAGTTAGTCTTCAGGTTAGGTTAGGTGTGAACTTAGTTTAAGGAGTATGTTTAGGGATACTGTTAGTTTTCGGTTCAGTGTTACGGTTGGAGATAGCGTCAGGGTCAGGTTAGGGTTGGGGTTGAGCTTCAGGTGTCCGCCTAGGGTTAGGGTTAGGTGTATGGTTTGATTTAGGCTTCAGGTTAGGTTAGGTTTGAACTTAGTTTGAGGGAGTAAGTTTAGGGCTACTGTTAGTTTTCGGGTAACTGTTACGGTTTGAGTTAGCGTCAGGTCCAGGTTAGGGTTGGCGTTGAGCTAATGGTGTCCGCCTAGGGTTAGGATTAGGTGTATGGTTTGATTTACGCTTCAGGTTAGGTTAGGTCTGAAGTTAGTTTGAGGGAGTAAGTTTAGGGCTACTGTTAGTTTTCGGTTCAGTGTTACGGTTGGAGATAGCGTCAGGGTCAGATTAGGGTTGGGCTTGAACTTCAGGTGTCCACCTAGGGTTAGGGTTAGGTCTATGATTTGAGTTAGGCTTCAGATTAGGTTAGGTTTGAAATTAGTTTGAGGGAGTAAGTTTAGGGCTACTGTTAGTTTTCGGTTCAGTGTTACGATTGGAGTTAGCGTGAGGGTCAGGTTAGTGTTGGGGTTGAGCTTAAGGTGTCCGCCTAGGGTTAGGGTTAGGTGTATGGTTTGATTTAGGGTTCAGGTTTGGTTAGGTTTGAACTTAGTTTGAGGGAGTAAGTTTAGGGCTACTGTTAGTTTTCGGGTAACTGTTATGGTTGGAGTTAGCGTCAGGGCCAGGTTATGGTTGGGGTTGAGCTTAAGGTGTCCGCCTAGGGTTAGGGTTAGGTCTATGGTTTGAGTTAGGCTTCAGGTTCGGTTAGGTTTGAACTTAGTTTGAGGAAGTAAGTTTAGGGCTACTGTTAGTTTTCGGTTCAGTGTTACGGTTGGAGATAGCGTCAGGGTCAGGTTAGGGTTGGGGTTGAGCTTCAGGTGTCCGCCTAGGGTTAGGGTTAGGTCTATGGTTTGAGTTAGGCTTCAGGTTAGGTTAGGTTTGAACTTACTTTGAGGGAGTAAGTTTAGGGCTACTGTTAGGTTTCGGTTCAGTGTTACGGTTGGAGTTAGCGTGAGGGCCAGGTTAGGGTTGGGGTTGAGCTTAAGGTGTCCGCCTAGGGTTAGAGTTAGGTGTTTGGTTTGATTTAGGCTTCAGGTTAGCTTAGGTTTGAACTTAGTTTGAGGGAGTAAGTTTAGGGCTACTGTTAGTTTTCGCGTAACTGTTATGGTTGGAGTTAGCGTCAGGGCCAGGTTAGGTTTGGGATTGAGCTTAAGGTGTCCGCCTAGTGTTAGGTTAGGTCTATCGTTTGAGTTAAGCTTCAGGTTAGCTTAGGTTTGAACTTAGTTTGAGGGAGTAAGTATAGGGCTACTGTTAGTTTTCGGTTCAGTGTTACGGTTGGAGTTAGCGTCAGGTTCAGGTTAGGGTTGGGGTTGAACTTAAGGTTTCCGCCTAGGGTTAGGGTTAGGTGTATGGTATGATTTAGGCTTCTGGTTAAGTTAGGTTTGAACTTAGTTTGAGGGAGTAAGTTTAGGGCTATTGTTAGTTTTCAGTTCAGTGTTACGGTTGGAAATAGCGTCAGGGTCAGTTTAGGGTTGGGCTTGAACTTCAGGTGTCCTCCTAGGGTTAGGGTAAGTTCTATGGTTTGAGTTAGGCTTCAGGTTAGGTTAGGTTTGAAATTTGTTTGAGGGAGTAAGTTTAGGGCTTCTGTTAGGTTTCGGTTCAGTGTTACGGTTGGAGTTAGCGTGAGGGTCAGGTTAGTGTTGGGGTTGAACTTAAGGTGTCCGCCTAGGGTTAGAGTTAGTTGTATGGTTTGATTTAGGCTTCAGGTTAGCTTAGGTTTGAACTTAGTTTGAGGGAGTAAGTTTAGGGCTACTGTTAGTTTTCGGGTAACTGTTATGGTTGGAGTTAGCGTCAGGGCCAGGTTAGGGTTGGGGTTGAACTTAAGGTGTCCGCCTAGGGTTAGGGTTAGGTCTACGGTTTGAGTTAGGCTTCAGGTTAGGTTAGGTTTGAACTTAGTTTGAGGGAGTAAGTTTAGGGCTACTGTTAGTTTTCGGTTCAGTGTTACGGTTGGATTTAGCGTGAGGGTCAGGTTAGGGTTGGGGTTGAGCTTAAGGTGTCCGCCTAGGGTTAGGGTTAGGTGTATGGTATGATTTAGGCTTCTGGTTAAGTTAGGTTTGAACTTAGTTTGAGGGAGTAAGTTTAGGGCTATTGTTAGTTTTCGGTTCAGTGTTACGGTTGGAAATAGCGTCAGGGTCAGTTTAGGGTTGGGCTTGAACTTCAGGTGTCCCACTAGGGTTAGGGTAAGTTCTATGGTTTGAGTTAGGCTTCAGGTTAGGTTAGGTTTGAAATTAGTTTGAGGGAGTAAGTTTAGGGCTACTGTTAGGTTTCGGTTCAGTGTTACGGTTGGAATTAGCGTGAGGGTCAGGTTAGTGTTGGGGTTGAGCTTAAGGTGTCCGCCTAGGGTTAGAGTTAGGTGTATGGTTTGATTTAGGCTTCAGGTTATCTTAGGTTTTAACTTAGTTTGATGGAGTAAGTTTAGGGCTACTGTTAGTTTTCGGGTAACTGTTATGGTTGGAGTTAGCGTCAGGGGATTTTAGGGTTGGGGTTGAGCTTAAGGTGTCCGCCAAGGGATAGGGTTAGGTCTATGGTTTGAGTTAGGCTTCAGGTTAGGTTAGGCTTGAACTTAGTTTGAGGGAGTAAGTTTAGGGCTACTGTTAGTTTACGGTTCAGTGTTACGGTTGGAGTTAGCGTGAGGGTCAGGTTAGGGTTGGGGTTGAGCTAAAGGTGTCCGCCTAGGGTTAGGTTTAGGTCTATGGTTTCATTTAGGATTCAGGTTAGGTTAGGATTGAACTTATTTTGAGGGAGTAAGTTTAGGGCTACTGTTAGTTTTCGGTTCTGTGTTACCGTTCTTGATAGCGTCAGGGTCAGGTTAGTGT
The DNA here is from genome assembly GCA_026018925.1 of Tupaia tana. Lineage (NCBI taxonomy): Eukaryota > Metazoa > Chordata > Mammalia > Scandentia > Tupaiidae > Tupaia > Tupaia tana. Next base: position 1,662,740 of record JAKSZU010000042.1, on the reverse strand, counting down.
TGGGGTTGAGCTTAAGGTGTCCGCCTAGGGTTAGGGTTAGGTCTATGATTTGAGTTAGGCTTCAGGTTAGGTTAGGTTTGAACTTAGTTTGAGGGAGTAAGTTTAGGGCTACTGTTAGTTTTTGGTTCAGTGTTACGGTTGGAGTTAGTGTCAGGGTCAGGTTAGGGTTGGGGTTGAGCTTCAGGTGTCCGCCTAGGGTTAGGTTTAGGTCTATGGTTTGAGTTAGGCTTCAGGTTAGGTTAGGTTTGAACTTAGTTTGAGGGAGTAAGTTTAGGGCTACTGTTAGTTTGCGGGTAACTGTTACGGTTGGAGTTACCGTCAGGTCCAGGTTAGGGTTGGCGTTGAGTTAATGGTGTCCGCCTAGGGTTAGGATTAGGTGTATGGTTTGATTTACGCTTCAGGTTAGGTTAGGTTTGAAGTTAGTTTGAGGGAGTAAGTTTAGGGCTACTGTTAGTTTTCGGTTCAGTGTTACGGTTGGAGATAGCGTCAGGGACAGGTTAGGGTTGGGCTTGAACTTCAGGTGTCCGCCTAGGGTTAGGGTTAGGTCTATGGTTTGAGTTAGGCTTCAGGTTCGGTTAGGTTTGAACTTAGTTTGAGGTAGTAAGTTTAGGGCTACTGTTAGTTTTCGGTTCAGTGTTACGGTTGGAGATAGCGTCAGGGTCAAGTTAGCGTTGGGGTTGAGCTTCAGGTGTCCGCCTAGGGTTAGGGTTAGGTGTATGGTTTGATTTAGGCTTCAGGTTAGGTTAGGTTTGAACTTAGTTTGAGGGAGTAAGTTTAGGGCTACTGTTAGTTTTCGGGTAAGTGTTATGGTTGGAGTTAGCGTCAGGGCCTGGTTAGGGTTGGGGTTGAGCTTAAGGTGTCAGCCTAGGGTTAGGGTTAGGTCTACGGTTTGAGTTAGGCTTCAGGTTAGGTTAGGTTTGAACTTAGTTTGAGGGAGTAAGTTTAGGGCTACTGTTAGTTTTCGGTTCAGTGTTACGGTTGGAGATAGCGTCAGGGTCAGGTTAGGGTTGGGGTTCATCTTCAGGTGTCCGCCTAGGGTTAGGGTTAGGTCTATGGTTTGAGTTAGGCTTCAGGTTAGGTTAGGTTTGAACTTAGTTTGAGGGAGTAAGATTAGGGCTACTGTTAGTTTTCAGTTCAGTGTTACGGTTGGATTTAGCGTGAGGGTCAGGTTAGGGTTGGGGTTGAGCTTCAGGTGTCCGCATAGGTTTAGGTTTATGTGTATGGTTTGATTTAGGCTTCAGGTTAGGTTAGGTTTGAACTTAGTTTGAGGGAGTAAGTATAGGGCTACTGTTAGTTTTCGGGTAACTGTTATGGTTGGAGTTAGCGTCAGGGCCATTTTAGGATTGGGGTTGAGCTTAAGGTGTCCGCCAAGGGTTAGAGTTAGGTCTATGGTTTGAGTTAGGCTTCAGGTTAGGTTAGGTGTGAACTTAGTTTAAGGAGTATGTTTAGGGATACTGTTAGTTTTCGGTTCAGTGTTACGGTTGGAGATAGCGTCAGGGTCAGGTTAGGGTTGGGGTTGAGCTTCAGGTGTCCGCCTAGGGTTAGGGTTAGGTGTATGGTTTGATTTAGGCTTCAGGTTAGGTTAGGTTTGAACTTAGTTTGAGGGAGTAAGTTTAGGGCTACTGTTAGTTTTCGGGTAACTGTTACGGTTTGAGTTAGCGTCAGGTCCAGGTTAGGGTTGGCGTTGAGCTAATGGTGTCCGCCTAGGGTTAGGATTAGGTGTATGGTTTGATTTACGCTTCAGGTTAGGTTAGGTCTGAAGTTAGTTTGAGGGAGTAAGTTTAGGGCTACTGTTAGTTTTCGGTTCAGTGTTACGGTTGGAGATAGCGTCAGGGTCAGATTAGGGTTGGGCTTGAACTTCAGGTGTCCGCCTAGGGTTAGGGTTAGGTCTATGATTTGAGTTAGGCTTCAGATTAGGTTAGGTTTGAAATTAGTTTGAGGGAGTAAGTTTAGGGCTACTGTTAGTTTTCGGTTCAGTGTTACGATTGGAGTTAGCGTGAGGGTCAGGTTAGTGTTGGGGTTGAGCTTAAGGTGTCCGCCTAGGGTTAGGGTTAGGTGTATGGTTTGATTTAGGCTTCAGGTTAGCTTAGGTTTGAACTTAGTTTGAGGGAGTAAGTTTAGGGCTACTGTTAGTTTTCGCGTAACTGTTATGGTTGGAGTTAGCGTCAGGGCCAGGTTAGGTTTGGGATTGAGCTTAAGGTGTCCGCCTAGTGTTAGGTTAGGTCTATCGTTTGAGTTAAGCTTCAGGTTAGCTTAGGTTTGAACTTAGTTTGAGGGAGTAAGTATAGGGCTACTGTTAGTTTTCGGTTCAGTGTTACGGTTGGAGTTAGCGTCAGGTTCAGGTTAGGGTTGGGGTTGAACTTAAGGTTTCCGCCTAGGGTTAGGGTTAGGTGTATGGTATGATTTAGGCTTCTGGTTAAGTTAGGTTTGAACTTAGTTTGAGGGAGTAAGTTTAGGGCTATTGTTAGTTTTCGGTTCAGTGTTACGGTTGGAAATAGCGTCAGGGTCAGTTTAGGGTTGGGCTTGAACTTCAGGTGTCCTCCTAGGGTTAGGGTAAGTTCTATGGTTTGAGTTAGGCTTCAGGTTAGGTTAGGTTTGAAATTTGTTTGAGGGAGTAAGTTTAGGGCTTCTGTTAGGTTTCGGTTCAGTGTTACGGTTGGAGTTAGCGTGAGGGTCAGGTTAGTGTTGGGGTTGAACTTAAGGTGTCCGCCTAGGGTTAGAGTTAGTTGTATGGTTTGATTTAGGCTTCAGGTTAGCTTAGGTTTGAACTTAGTTTGAGGGAGTAAGTTTAGGGCTACTGTTAGTTTTCGGGTAACTGTTATGGTTGGAGTTAGCGTCAGGGCCAGGTTAGGGTTGGGGTTGAACTTAAGATGTCCGCCTAGGGTTAGGGTTAGGTCTACGGTTTGAGTTAGGCTTCAGGTTAGGTTAGGTTTGAACTTAGTTTGAGGGAGTAAGTTTAGGGCTACTGTTAGTTTTCGGTTCAGTGTTACGGTTGGATTTAGCGTGAGGGTCAGGTTAGGGTTGGGGTTGAGCTTAAGGTGTCCGCCTAGGGTTAGGGTTAGGTGTATGGTTTGATTTAGGCTTCAGGTTAGGTTAGGTTTGAACTTAGTTTGAGGGAGTAAGTTTAGGGCTACTGTTAGTTTTCGGGTAACTGTTATGGTTGGAGTTAGTGTCGGGGCCAGGTTAGGGTTGGGGTTGACCTTAAGGTGTCCGCCTAGGGTTAGGGTTAGGTCTATGGTGTGAGTTAGGCTTCAGGTTAGGTTAGGTTTGAACTTAGTTTGAGGGAGTAAGTTTAGGGCTACTATTAGTTTTCGGTTCAGTGTTACGGTTGGAGATAGCGTCAGGGTCAGGTTAGGGTTGGGGTTGAGCTTCAGGTGTCCGCCTAGGGTTAGGGTTAGGTGTATGGTTTGATTTATGCTTCAGGTTAGGTTAGGTTTGAACTTAGTTTGAGGGAGTAAGTTTAGGGCTACTGTTAGTTTTCGGTTCAGTGTTACGGTTGGAGATAGCGTCAGGGTCAGGTTAGCGTTGGGGTTGAGCTTCAGGTGTCCGCCTAGGGTTAGGGTTAGGTCTATGGTTTGAGTTAGGCTTCAGGTTAGGTTAGGTTTGAACTTAGTTTGAGGGAGTAAGTTTAGGGCTACTGTCAGTTTTCGGTTCAGTGTTACGGTTGGAGTTTGCGTGAGGGTCAGGTTAGGGTTGGGGTTGAGCTTAAGGTGTCCGCCTAGGGTTAGGGTTAGGTGTATGGTTTGATTTAGGGTTCAGGTTAGCTTAGGTTTGAACTTAGTTTGAGGGAGTAAGTTTAGGGCTACTGTTAGTTTTCGGGTAACTGTTATGGTTGGAGTTAGCGTCATGGCCAGGTTAGGGTTGGGGTTGAGCTTAAGGTGTCCGCCTAGGGTTAGGGTTAGGTCTATGGTTTGAGTTAGGCTTCAGGTTCGGTTAGGTTTGAACTTAGTTTGAGGGAGTAAGTTTAGGGCTACTGTTAGTTTTTGGCTCAGTGTTACGGTTGGAGATAGCGTCAGGGTCAAGTTAGCGTTGGGGTTGAGCTTCAGGTGTCTGCCTAGGGTTAGGGTTAGGTGTATGGTTTTATTTAGGCTTCAGGTTAGGTTAGGTTTGAACTTAGTTTGAGGGAGTAAGTTTAGGGCTACTGTTAGTTTTCGGGTAACTGTTATGGTTGGAGTTAGCGTCAGGGCCATTTCAGGATTAGGGGTTGAGCTTAAGGTGTCCGCCAAGGGTTAGGGTTAGGTCTATGGTTTGAGTTAGGCTTCAGGTTAGGTTAGGTTTGAACTTAGTTTAGGGAGTAAGTTTAGGGCTACTGTTAGTTTTCTGGTAACTGTAATGGTTGGAGTTAGCGTCAGGGCCATTTTAGGATTGGGGTTGAGCTTAAGGTGTCCGCCAAGGGTTAGGGTTAGGTCTATGGTTTGAGTTAGGCTTCAGGTTAGGTTAGGTTTGAACTTAGTTTGAGGGAGTAAGTTTAGGGCTACTGTTAGTTTTCGGTTTAGTGTTACGTTTGGAGATAGCGTCAGGGTCAGGTTAGAGTTGGGGTTGAGCTTCAGGTATCCGCCTAGGTTTAGGGTTAGGTCTATGGTTTGAGTTAGGCTTCAGGTTAGGTTAGGTTTGAACTTAGTTTGAGGGAGTAAGTTTAGGGCTACTGTTAGTTTTCGGGTAACTGTTACGGTTGGAGTTAGCGTCAGGTCCAGGTTAGGGTTGGCGATGAGCTAATGGTGTCCGCCTAGGGTTAGGGTTAGGTGTATGGTTTGATTTAGGATTCAGGTTAGGTTAGGTTTGAAGTTAGTTTGAGGGAGTAAGTTTAGGGCTACTGTTAGTTTTCGGTTAACTGTTACAGTTGGAGTAAGCGTGAGGGTCAGGTTAGGGTAGGGGTTGAGTTAAGGTGTCTGCCTACGGTTAGGGTTAGGTGTATGATTTGATTAAGGCTTCAGGTTAGGTTAGGTTTGAACTAAGTTTGAGGGAGTAAGTTTAGGGCTACTGTTAGTTTTCGGGTAACTGTTATGTTTGGAGTTAGCGTCAGGGTCAGGTTAGTGTTGGGGTTGAGCTTCAGGTGTCCGCCTAGGGTTAGGGTTAGGTCTATGGTTTGATTTAGGCTTCAGGTTAGGTTAGGTTTGAACTTAGTTTGAGGGAGTAAGTTTAGGGTTACTGTTAGTTTTCGGTTCAGTGTTACGGTTGGAGTTAGCGTGAGGGTCAGGTTAGGGTTGGGTTTGAGCTTAAGGTGTCCGCCTGTGGTTAGGGTTAGGTGTATGATTTGATTAAGGCTTCAGGTTAGGTTAGGTTTGAACTTAGTTTGAGGGAGTAAGTTTAGGGCTACTGTTCGTTTTCGGGTAACTGTTATGGTTGGAGTTAGTGTCAGGGCCAGGTTAGGGTTGGGGTTGAGCTTAAGGTGTCCGCCTATGGTTAGGGTTAGGTCTATGGTTTGAGTTAGGCTTCAGGTTAGGTTAGGTTTGAACTTAGTTTGAGGGAGTAAGTTTAGGGCTACTGTTAGTTTTCGGTTCAGTGTTACGGTTGGAGATAGCGTCAGGTTCAGGTTAGGGTTGGGGTTGAGCTTAAGGTGTCCGCCTAGGGTTAGGGTTAGGTGTATGGTATGATTTAGGCTTCTGGTTAAGTTAGGTTTGAACTTAGTTTGAGGGAGTAAGTTTAGGGCTATTGTTAGTTTTCGGTTCAGTGTTACGGTTGGAAATAGCGTCAGGGTCAGTTTAGGGTTGGGCTTGAACTTCAGGTGTCCCACTAGGGTTAGGGTAAGTTCTATGGTTTGAGTTAGGCTTCAGGTTAGGTTAGGTTTGAAATTAGTTTGAGGGAGTAAGTTTAGGGCTACTGTTAGGTTTCGGTGCAGTGTTACGGTTGGAATTAGCGTGAGGGTCAGGTTAGTGTTGGGGTTGAGCTTAAGGTGTCCGCCTAGGGTTAGAGTTAGGTGTATGGTTTGATTTAGGCTTCAGGTTATCTTAGGTTTTAACTTAGTTTGATGGAGTAAGTTTAGGTCTACTGTTAGTTTTCGGGTAACTGTTATGGTTGGAGTTAGCGTCAGGGGATTTTAGGGTTGGGGTTGAGCTTAAGGTGTCCGCCAAGGGATAGGGTTAGGTCTATGGTTTGAGTTAGGCTTCAGGTTAGGTTAGGCTTGAACTTAGTTTGAGGGAGTAAGTTTAGGGCTACTGTTAGTTTACGGTTCAGTGTTACGGTTGGAGTTAGCGTGAGGGTCAGGTTAGGGTTGGGGTTGAGCTAAAGGTGTCCGCCTAGGGTTAGGTTTAGGTCTATGGTTTCATTTAGGATTCAGGTTAGGTTAGGATTGAACTTAGTTTGAGGGAGTAAGTTTAGGGCTACTGTTAGTTTTCGGTTCTGTGTTACCGTTCTTGATAGCGTCAGGGTCAGGTTAGTGTTGGGGTTGAGCTTAAGGTGTCCGCCTAGGGTTAGGGTTAGGTCTATGATTTGAGTTAGGCTTCAGGTTAGGTTAGGTTTGAACTTAGTTTGAGGGAGTAAGTTTAGGGCTACTGTTAGTTTTTGGTTCAGTGTTACGGTTGGAGTTAGTGTCAGGGTCAGGTTAGGGTTGGGGTTGAGCTTCAGGTGTCCGCCTAGGGTTAGGTTTAGGTCTATGGTTTGAGTTAGGCTTCAGGTTAGGTTAGGTTTGAACTTAGTTTGAGGGAGTAAGTTTAGGGCTACTGTTAGTTTTCGGGTAACTGTTACGGTTGGAGTTACCGTCAGGTCCAGGTTAGGGTTGGCGTTGAGTTAATGGTGTCCGCCTAGGGTTAGGATTAGGTGTATGGTTTGATTTACGCTTCAGGTTAGGTTAGGTTTGAAGTTAGTTTGAGGGAGTAAGTTTAGGGCTACTGTTAGTTTTCGGTTCAGTGTTACGGTTGGAGATAGCGTCAGGGACAGGTTAGGGTTGGGCTTGAACTTCAGGTGTCCGCCTAGGGTTAGGGTTAGGTCTATGGTTTGAGTTAGGCTTCAGGTTCGGTTAGGTTTGAACTTAGTTTGAGGTAGTAAGTTTAGGGCTACTGTTAGTTTTCAGTTCAGTGTTACGGTTGGAGATAGCGTCAGGGTCAAGTTAGCGTTGGGGTAGAGCTTCAGGTGTCCGCCTAGGGTTAGGGTTAGGTGTATGGTTTGATTTAGGCTTCAGGTTAGGTTAGGTTTGAACTTAGTTTGAGGGAGTAAGTTTAGGGCTACTGTTAGTTTTCGCGTAACTGTTATGGTTGGAGTTAGCGTCAGGGCCAGGTTAGGTTTGGGATTGAGCTTAAGGTGTCCGCCTAGTGTTAGGGTTAGGTCTATGGTTTGAGTTAGGCTTCAGGTTAGCTTAGGTTTGAACTTAGTTTGAGGGAGTAAATTTAGGGCTACTGTTAGTTTTCGGTTCAGTGTTACGGTTGGAGTTAGCGTCAGGTTCAGGTTAGGGTTGGGGTTGAACTTAAGGTGTCTGCCTAGGGTTAGGGTTAGGTCTTTGGTTTGAGTTAGACTTCAGGTGAGGTTAGGTTTGAACTTAGTTTGAGGGAGTAAGTTTAGGGCTACTGTTAGTTTTCGGTTAAGTGTTACGGTTGGAGTAAGAGTCAGGGTCAGGTTTGGGTTGGGGTTGAGCTTCAGGTGTCCGCCTAGGGTTAGGGTTAGGTCTATGGTTTGATTTAGGCTTCAGGTTAGGTTAGGTTTGAACTTAGTTTGAGGGAGTAAGTTTAGGGCTACTGTTAGTTTTCGGGTAACTGTTACGGTTGGAGTTAGCGTCAGGTCCAGGTTAGGGTTGGGGTTGAGTTTCAGGTGTCCGCCTAGGGTTAGGGTAGGTGTATGGTTTGAATTAGGCTTCAGATTAGGTTAGCTTTGAAGTTAGTTTGAGGGAGTAAGTTTAGGGCTACTGTTAGTTTTCGGTTAACTCTTACAGTTGGAGTAAGCGTGAGGGTCAGGTTATGGTAGGGGTTGAGCTTAAGGTGTCCGCCTAGGGTTAGGGTTAGGTGTATGATTTGATTAAGGCTTCAGGTTAGGTTAGGTTTGAACTTAGTTTGAGGGAGTAAGTTTAGGGCTACTCTTCGTTTTCGGGTAACTGTTATGGTTGGAGTTAGCGTCAGGGCCAGGTTAGGGTTGGGGTTGATCTTAAGGTGTCCGCCTAGGGTTAGGGTTAGGTCTATGGTTTGAGTTAGGCTTCAGGTTAGGCTAGGTTTGAACTTAGTTTGAGGGAGTAAGTTTAGGGCTACTGTTAGTTTTCGGTTCAGTGTTACGGTTGGATTGAGCGTGAGGGTCAGGTTAGGGTTGGGGTTGAGCTTAAGGTGTCCGCCTAGGGTTAGGGTTAGGTGTATGGTTTGATTTAGGCTTCAGGTTACGTTAGGTTTGAACTTAGTTTGAGGGAGTAAGTTTAGGGCTACTGTTAGTTTTCGGGTAACTGTTGTGGTTGGAGTTAGCGTCAGGGGATTTTAGGGTTGGGGTTGAGCTTAAGGTGTCCGCCAAGGGTTAGGGTTAGGTCTATGGTTTGATGTAGGCTTCAGGTTAGGTTAGGTTTGAACTTAGTTTGAGGGAGTAGGTTTAGGGCTACTGTTAGTTTTCGGTTCAGTGTTACGGTTGGAGTTAGCGTCAGGGTCAGGTTAGGGTTGGGGTTGAGCTTCAGTTGTCCGCCTAGGGTTAGGGTTAGGACTATGGTTTGAGTTAGGCTTCAGGTAAGGTAGGTATGAACTTAGTTTGAGGGAGTAAGTTTAGGGCTACTGTTAGTTTTCGGTTCAGTGTTTCGGTTGGAGTTAGCGTGAGGGTCAGGTTAGGGTAGGGGTTGAGCTTAAGGTGTCCGCCTAGGGTTAGGGTTAGGTGTATGGTTTGATTTAGGCTTCAGGTTAGGATAGGTTTTAACTTAGTTTGAGGGAGTAAGTTTAGGGCTACTGTTAGTTTTCGGGTAACTGTTCCGTTTGGAGTTAGCGTCAGGTCCAGGTTAGGGTTGGCGTTGAGCTAATGGTGTCCTCCTAGGGTTAGGATTAGGTGTATGGTTTGATTTAGGCTTCGCGTTAGTTTAGGTTTGAAGTTAGCTTGAGGGAGTAAGTTTAGGGCTAATGTAAGTTTTCGGTTCAGTGTTACGGTTGGAGATAGCGTCAGGGTCAGATTAGGGTTGGGTTTGAACTTCAGGTGTCCGCCTAGAGTTAGGGTTAGGTCTATGGTTTGAGTTAGGCTTCAGGTTAGGTTAGGTTTGAAATTAGTTTGAGGGAGTAAGTTTAGGGCTACTGTTAGTTTTCGGGTAACTGTTATGGTTGGAGTTAGCGTCAGGGCCAGGTTAGGGTTGGGGTTGAGCTTAAGGTGTCCGCCTAGGGTTAGGGTTAGGTCTATGGTTTGAGTAAGGCTTCAGGTTAGTTTAGGTTTGAACTTAGTTTGAGGGAGTAAGTTTAGGGCTACTATTAGTTTTCAGTTCAGTGTTACGGTTGGATTTAGCGTGAGGGTCAGGTTAGGGTTGGGGTTGAGCTTAAGGTGTCCGCCTAGGGTTAGGGTTAGCTGTATCGTTTGATTTAGGCTTCAGGTTAGGTTAGGTTTGAACTTAGTTTGAGGGAGTAAGTATAGGGCTACTGTTAGTTTTCGGGTAACTGTTATGTTTGGAGTTAGCGTCTGGGCCATTTTAGGATTGGGGTTGAGTTTAAGGTGTCCGCCAAGGGTTAGAGTTAGGTCTATGGTTTGAGTTAGGCTTCAGGTTAGGTTAGGTGTGAACTTAGTTTAAGGAGTAAGTTTAGGGATACTGTTAGTTTTCGGTTCAGTGTTACGGTTGGAGATAGCGTCAGGGTCAGGTTAGTGTTGGGGTTGAGCTTCAGGTGTCCGCCTAGGGTTAGGGTTAGGTCTATGGTTTGATTTAGGCTTCAGGTTAGGGTAGGTTTGAACTTAGTTTGAGGGAGTAAGTTTAGGGTTACTGTTAGTTTTCGGTTCAGTTTTACGGTTGGAGTTAGCGTGAGGGTCAGGTTAGGGTTGGGGTTGAGCTTAAGGTGTCCGCCTAGGTTTAGGTTTAGGTGTATGGTTTGATTTAGGCTTCAGGTTAGGTTAGGTTTGAACTTAGTTTGAGGGAGTAAGTTTAGGGATACTGTTAGTTTTTGGTTCAGTGTTACCGTGGGATATAGCTTCAGGGTCATGTTAGGGTTGGGGTTGAGCTTCAGGTGTCCACCTAGGGTTAGGGTTAGGTCTATGGTTTGATTTTGGCTTCAGGTTAGGTTAGGTTTGAAATTAGTTTGAGGGAGTAAGTTTAGGGCTACTGTTAGTTTTCGGTTCAGTGTTACGGTTGGAGATAGCGTCAGGGTCAGGTTAGGTTTGGGGTTGAGCTTAAGGTGTCCGCCTAGGGTTAGGGTTAGGTGTATGGTATGATTTAGGCTTCTGGTTAAGTTAGGTTTGAACTTAGTTTGAGGGAGTAAGTTTAGGGCTATTGTTAGTTTTCGGTTCAGTGTTACGGTTGGAGTTAGCGTGAAGGTCAGGTTAGTGTTGGGGTTGAACTTAAGGTGTCCGCCTAGGGTTAGAGTTAGGTGTATGGTTTGATTTAGGCTTCAGGTTAGCTTAGGTTTGAACTTAGTTTGAGGGAGTAAGTTTAGGGCTACTGTTAGTTTTCGGGTAACTGTTATGGTTGGAGTTAGCGTCAGGGCCAGGTTAGGGTTGGGGTTGAACTTAAGGTGTCCGCCTAGGGTTAGGGTTAGGTCTACGGTTTGAGTTAGGCTTCAGGTTAGGTTAGGTTTGAACTTAGTTTGAGGGAGTAAGTTTAGGGCTACTGTTAGTTTTCGGTTCAGTGTTACGGTTGGATATAGCGTCAGGGTCAGGTTAGGGTTGGGGTTGAGCTTCAGGTGTCCGCCTAGGGTTAGGGTTAGGTCTATGGTTTGAGTTAGGCTTCAGGTTAGGTTAGGTTTGAACTTAGTTTGAGGGAGTAAGTTTAGGGCTACTGTTAGTTTTCGGTTCAGTGTTACGGTTGGATTTAGCGTGAGGGTCAGGTTAGGGTTGGGGTTGAGCTTAAGGTGTCCGCCTAGGGTTAGGGTTAGGTGTATGGTTTGATTTAGGCTTCAGGTTAGGTTAGGTTTGAACTTAGTTTGAGGGAGTAAGTTTAGGGCTACTGTTAGTTTTCGGGTAACTGTTATGGTTGGAGTTAGCGTCAGGGCCAGGTTAGGGTTGGGGTTGACATTAAGGTGTCCGCCTAGGGTTAGGGTTAGGTCTATGGTGTGAGTTAGGCTTCAGGTTAGGTTAGGTTTGAACTTAGTTTGAGGGAGTAAGTTTAGGGCTACTGTTAGTTTTCGGTTCAGTGTTACGGTTGGAGATAGCGTCAGGGTCAGTTTAGCGTTGGGGTTGAGCTTCAAGTGTCCGCCTAGGGTTAGGTTTAGGTCTATGGTTTGAGTTAGGCTTCAGGTTAGGTTAGGTTTGAACTTAGTTTGAGGGAGTAAGTTTAGGGCTACTGTTAGTTTTCGTTTCAGTGTTACCGTTGGATTTAGCGTGAGGGTCAGGTTAAGGTTGGGTTGAGCTTAAGGTGTCCGCCTAGGGTTGGGGTTAGGTGTATGGTTTGATTTAGGCTTCAGTTAGGTTAGGTTTGAACTTAGTTTGAGGGAGTAAGTTTAGGGCTACTGTTAGTTTTCGGGTAACTGTTATGGTTGGAGTTAGCGTCAGGGCCATTTTAGGATTGGGGTTGAGCTTAAGGTGTCCGCCAAGGGTTAGGGTTAGGTCTATGGTTTGAGTTAGGCTTCAGGTTAGGTTAGGTTTGAACTTAGTTTGAGGGAGTAATTTTAGGGCTACTGTTAGTTTTCGGTTCAGTGTTACGTTTGGAGATAGCGTCAGGGTCAGGTTAGGGTTGGGGTTGAGCTTCAGGTGTCCGCCTAGGGTTAGGGTTAGGTCTATGGTTTGAGTTAGGCTTCCGGTTAGGTTAGGTTTGAACTTAGTTTGAGGGAGTAAGTTTAGGGCTACTGTTAGTTTTCGGGTAATTGTTATGGTTGGAGTTAGCGTCAGGTCCAGGTTAGGGTTGGCGTTGAGCTAATGGTGTCCGCCTAGGGTTAGGGTTAGGTGTATGGTTTGATTTAGGATTCAGGTTAGGTTAGGTTTGAAGTTAGTTTGAGGGAGTAAGTTTAGGACTACTGTTAGTTTTCGGTTAACTGTTACAGTTGGAGTAAGCGTGAGGTTCAGGTTAGGGTAGGGGTTGAGCTTAAGGTGTCTGCCTAGGGTTAGGGTTAGGTGTATGATTTGATTAAGGCTTCAGGTTAGGTTAGGTTTGAACTTAGTTTGAGGGAGTAAGTTTAGGGCTACTGTTAGTTTTCGGTTAACTGTTACAGTTGGAGTAAGCGTGAGGGTCAGGTTAGGGTAGGGGTTGAGCTTATGGTGTCCGCATAGGGTTAGGGTTAGGTGTATGATTTGATTAAGGCTTCAGTTTAGGTTAGGTTTGAACTTAGTTTGAGGGAGTAAGTTTAGGGCTACTATTAGTTTTCGGTTCAGTGTTACGGTTGGAGATAGCGTCAGGGTCAGGTTAGGTTTGGGGTTGAGCTTCAGGTGTCCGCCTAGGGTTCGGGTTAGGTCTATGGTTTGAGTTAGGCTTCAGGTTAGGTTAGGTTTGAACTTAGTTTGAGGGAGTAAGTTTAGAGCTACTGTTAGTTTTCGGGTAACTGTTACGGTTGGAGTTAGTGTCAGGTCCAGGTTAGGGTTGGCGTTGAGCTAATGGTGTCCGCCTAGGGTTAGGGTTAGGTGTATGGTTTGATTTAGGCGTCAGGTTAGGTTAAGTTTGAAGTTAGTTTGAGGTAGTAAGTTTAGGGCTACTGTTAGTTTTCGGTTAACTGTTACAGTTGGAGTAAGCGTGAGGGTCAGGTTAGGGTAGGGGTTGAGCTTAAGGTGTCCGCCTAGGGTTAGAGTTAGGTGTATGATTTGATTAAGGCTTCAGGTTAGGTTAGGTTTGAACTTAGTTTGAGGGAGTAAGTTTAGGGCTACTGTTAGTTTTCGGGTAACTGTTATGGTTGGAGTTAGCGTCAGGGCCAGGTTAGGGTTGGGGTTGACCTTAAGGTGTCCGTCTAGGGTTAGGGTTAGGTCTATGGTGTGAGTTAGGCTTCAGGTTAGGTTAGGTTTGAACTTAGTTTGAGGGAGTAAGTTTAGGGCTACTGTTAGTTTTCGGTTCACTGTTACGGTTGTAGATAGCGTCAGGGTCAGGTTAGGGTTGGGGTTGAGCTTAAGGTGTCCGCCTAGGGTTAGGGTTAGGTGTATGGTTTGATTTAGGCTTCAGGTTAGGTTAGGTTTGAACTTAGTTTGAGGGAGTAAGTTTAGGGCTACTGTTAGTTTTCGGTTCAGTGGTACGGTTGGAGATAGCGTCAGGGTCAGGTTAGCGTTGTCTTTGAGCTTCAGGTGTCCGCCTAGTGTTAGGGTTAGGTCTATGGTTTGAGTTAGGCTTCCGGTTAGGTTAGGTTTGAAGTTAGTTTGAGGGAGTAAGTTTAGGGCTACTGTTAGTTTTCAGTTCAGTGTTACGGTTGGATTTAGCGTGAGGGTCAGGTTAAGGTTGGGGTTGAGCTTAAGGTGTCCGCCTAGGGTTAGGGTAGGTTTATGGTTTGATTTAGGCTTCAGGTTAGGTTAGGTTTGAACTTAGTTTGAGGAAGTAAGGTTAGGGCTACTGTTAGCTTTCTGGTAACTGTTATGGTTGGAGTTAGCGTCAGGGCCATTTTAAGATTGGGGTTGAGCTTAAGGTGTCCGCCAAGGGTTACGGTTTGGTCTATGGTTTGAGTTAGGCTTCAGGTTAGGTTAGGTTTGAACTTAGTTTGAGGGAGTAAGTTTAGGTCTATTGTTAGTTTTCGGTTCAGTGTTACGGTTGGAAATAGCGTCAGGGTCAGTTTAGGGTTGGGCTTGAACTTCAGGTGTCCCCCTAGGGTTAGGGTAAGTTCTATGGTTTGAGTTAGGCTTCAGGTTAGGTTAGGTTTGAAATTAGTTTGAGGGAGTAAGTTTAGGGCTACTGTTAGGTTTCGGTTCAGTGTTACGGTTGGTGTTAGCGTGAGGGTCAGGTTAGGTTTGGGGTTGAACTTAAGGTGTCCGCCTAGGGTTAGGGTAGGTGTATGGTTTGATTTAGGCTTCAGATTAGGTTAGGTTTGAAGTTAGTTTGAGGGAGTAAGTTTAGGGCTACTGTTAGTTTTCGGTTAACTGTTACAGTTGGATTAAGCGTGAGGGTCAGGTTATGGTAGGGGTTGAGCTTAAGGTGTCCTCCTGTGGTTAGGGTTAGGTGTATGATTTGATTAAGGCTTCAGGTTAGGTTAGGTTTGAACTTAGATTGAGGGAGTAAGTTTAGGGCTACTGTTCGTTTTCGGGTAACTGTTATGGTTGGAGTTAGCGTCAGGGCCAGGTTAGGGTTGGGGTTCAGCTTAAGGTGTCCGCCTAGGGTTAGGGTTAGGTCTATGGTTTGAGTTAGTCTTCAGGTTAGGTTAGGTTTGAACTTAGTTTGAGGGAGTAAGTTTAGGGCTACTGTTAGTTTTCGGTTCAGTGTTACGGTTGGAGATAGCGTCAGGGTCAGGTTAGGGTTGGGGTTCAGCTTAAGGTGTCCGCCTAGGGTTAGGGTTAGGTGTATGGTATGATTTAGGCTTCTGGTTAAGTTAGGTTTGAACTTAGTTTGAGGGAGTAAGTTTAGGGCTATTGTTAGTTTTCGGTTCAGTGTTACGGTTGGAAATAGCGTCAGGGTCAGTTTAGGGTTGGGCTTGAACTTCAGGTGTCCCCCTAGGGTTAGGGTAAGTTCCATGGTTTGAGTTAGGCTTCAGGTTAGGTTAGGTTTGAAATTAGTTTGAGGGAGTAAGTTTAGGGCTACTGTTAGGTTTCGGTTCAGTGTTACGGTTGGAGTTAGCGTGAGGGTCAGGTTAGTGTTGGGGTTGAACTTAAGGTGTCCGCCTAGGGTTAGAGTTAGGTGTATGGTTTGATTTAGGCTTCAGGTTAGCTTAGGTTTGAACTTAGTTTGAGGGAGTAAGTTTAGGGCTACTGTTAGTTTTCGGGTAACTGTTATGGTTGGAGTTAGCGTCAGGGCCAGGTTAGGGTTGGGGTTGAACTTAAGGTGTCCGCCTAGGGTTAGGGTTAGGTCTACGGTTTGAGTTAGGCTTCAGGTTAGGTTAGGGTTGAACTTAGTTTGAGGGAGTAAGTTTAGGGCTACTGTTAGTTTTCGGTTCAGTGTTACGGTTGGATATAGCGTCAGGGTCAGGTTAGGGTTGGGGTTGAGCTTCAGGTGTCCGCCTAGGGTTAGGGTTAGGTCTATGGTTTGAGTTAGGCTTCAGGTTAGGTTAGGTTTGAACTTAGTTTGAGGGAGTAAGTTTAGGGCTACTGTTAGTTTTCGGTTCAGTGTTACGGTTGGATTTAGCGTGAGGGTCAGGTTAGGGTTGGGGTTTAGCTTACGGTGTCCGCCTAGGGTTAGGGTTAGGTCTATGGTTTGATTTACGCTTCAGGTTAGGTTAGGTTTGAACTTAGTTTGAGGGAGTAAGTTTAGGGCTACTCTTAGTTTTCGGGTAACTGTTGTGGTTGGAGTTAGCGTGAGGGTCAGGTTAGGGTTGGGGTTGAGCTTAAGGTGTCCGCCTAGGGTTAGGGTTAGGTGTATGGTTTGATTTAGGCTTCAGGTTAGGTTAGGTTTGAACTTAGTTTGAGGGAGTAAGTTTAGGGCTACTGTTAGTTTTCGGGTAACTGTTGTGGTTGGAGTTAGCGTCAGGGGATTTTAGTGTTGGGGTTGAGCTTAAGGTGTCCGCCAAGGGTTAGGGTTAGGTCTATGGTTTGATTTAGGCTTCAGGTTAGGTTAGGTTTGAACTTAGTTTGAGGGAGTAAGTTTAGGGCTACTGTTAGTTTTCGGGTAACTGTTATGGTTGGAGTTAGCGTCAGGGCCAAGTTAGGGTTGGGGTTGACCTTAAGGTGTCCGCCTAGGGTTAGGGTTAGGTCTATGGTTTTAGTTAGGCTTCAGGTTAGGTTAGGTTTGAACTTAGTTTGAGGGAGTATGTTTAGGGCTACTGTTAGTTTTCGTTTCAGTGTTACGGTTGGAGTAAGAGTCAGGGTCAGGTTAGGGTGGGGTTGAACTTCAGGTGTCCGCCTAGGGTTAGGGTTAGGTCTATGGTTTGAGTTAGGCTTCAGGTTAGGTTAGGTTTGAACTTAGTTTGAGGGAGTAAGTTTAGGGCTACTGTTTGTTTTCGGTTCAGTGTTTCGGTTGGAGTTAGCATGAGGGTCAGGTTAGGGTAGGGGTTGAGCTTAAGGTGTCCGCCTAGGGTTAGGGTTAGGTGTATGGTTTGATTTAGGCTTTAGGTTAGGTTAGGTTTGAACTTAGTTTGAGGGAGTAAGTTTAGGGCTACTGTTAGTTTTCGGGTAACTGTTACGGTTGGAGTTAGCGTCAGGTCCAGGTTAGGGTTGGCGTTGAGCTAATGGTGTCCGCCTAGGGTTAGGGTTAGGTGTATGGTTTGATTTAGGATTCAGGTTAGGTTAGGTTTGAAGTTAGTTTGAGGGAGTAAGTTTAGGGCTACTGTTAGTTTTCGGTTAACTGTTACAGTTGGAGTAAGCGTCAGGGTCAGGTTAGGGTAGGGGCTGAGCTTAAGGTGTCTGCCTAGTGTTAGGGTTAGGTGTATGATTTGATTAAGGCTTCAGGTTAGGTTAGGTTTGAACTTAGTTTGAGGGAGGAAGTTTAGGGCTACTGTTAGTTTTGGGGTAACTGTTATGGTTGGAGTTAGCGTCAGGGCCAGGTTATGGTTGGGGTTGAGCTTTAGGTGTCCGCCTAGGGTTAGGGTTAGGTCTATGGTTTGAGTTAGGCTTCAGGTTAGGTTAGGTTTGAACTTAGTTTGAGGGAGTAAGTTTAGGGCTACTGTTAGTTTTCGGTTCAGTGTTACGGTTGGAGATAGCGTCAGGGTCAGGTTAGGGTTGGGGTTGAGCTTCAGGTGTCCGCCTAGGGTTAGGGTTAGGTCTAGGGTTTGAGTTAGGCTTCAGGTTAGGTTAGGTTTGAACTTACTTTGAGGGAGTAAGTTTAGGGCTACTGTTAGGTTTCGGTTCAGTGTTACGGTTGGAGTTAGCGTGAGGGTCAGGTTAGTGTTGGGTTGAACTTAAGGTGTCCGCCTAGGGGTAGAGTTAGGTGTATGGTTTGATTTAGGCTTCAGGTTAGCTTAGGTTTGAACTTAGTTTGAGGGAGTAAGTTTAGGGCTACTGTTAGTTTTTGGGTAACTGTTACGGTTGGAGTTAGCGTCAGGTCCAGGTTAGGGTTGGGGTTGAGTTTCAGGTGTCCGCCAAGGGTTAGGGTGGGTGTATGGTTTGATTTAGGCTTCAGATTACGTTACGTTTGAAGTTAGTTTGAGGGAGTAAGTTTAGGGCTAGTGTTAGTTTTCGGTTAACTGATACAGTTGGAGTAAGCGTGAGGGTCAGGTTATGGTAGGGGTTGAGCTTAAGGTGTCCGCCTAGGGTTAGGGTTAGGTCTACGGTTTGAGTTAGGCTTCAGGTTAGGTTAGGTTTGAACTTAGTTTGAGGGAGTAAGTTTAGGGCTACTGTTAGTTTTCGGTTCAGTGTTACGGTTGGATATAGACTCAGGGTCAGGTTAGGGTTCGGGTTGAGCTTCAGCTGCCGCCTAGGGTTAGGGTTAGGTCTATGGTTTGAGTTAGGCTTCAGGTTAGGTTAGGTTTGAACTTAGTTTGAGCGAGTAAGTTTAGGGCTACTGTTAGTTTCGGTTCAGTGTTACGGTTGGAGATAGCGTAAGGGTCAGGTTAGCGTTGGGGTTGAGCTTCAGGTGTCCGCCTAGGGTTAGGGTTAGGTCTATGGTTTGAGTTAGTCTTCAGGTTAGGTTAGGTTTGAACTTAGTTTGAGGGAGTAAGTTTAGGGCTACTGTTAGTTTTCAGTTCAGTGTTACGGTTGGATTTAGCGTGAGGGTCAGGTTAGGGTTGGGGTTGAGCTTAAGGTGTCCGCCTAGGGTTAGGGTAGGTGTATGGTTTGATTTAGGCTTCAGGTTAGGTTAGGTTTGAACTTAGTTTGAGGGAGTAAGTTTAGGGCTACTGTTAGCTTTCGGGTAACTGTTATGGTTTGAGTTAGCGTCAGGGCCATTTTAGGATTGGGGTTGAGCTTAAGGTGTCCGCCAAGGGTTACGGTTAGGTCTATGGTTTGAGTTAGGCTTCAGGTTAGGTTAGGTTTGAACTTAGTTTGAGGGAGTAAGTTTAGGGCTACTGTTAGTTTTCGGGTAACTGTTACGGTTGGAGTTAGCGTCAGGTCCAGGTTAGGGTTGGCGTTGAGCTAATGGTGTCCGCCTAGGGTTAGGGTTAGGTGTATGGTTTTATTTAGGATTCAGGTTAGGTTAGATTTGAAGTTAGTTTGAGGGAGTAAGTTTAGGGCTACTGTTAGTTTTCGGTTAATTGTTACAGTTGGAGTAAGCGTGAGGGTCA
Organism: Tupaia tana; assembly: GCA_026018925.1. Taxonomy (NCBI): domain Eukaryota; kingdom Metazoa; phylum Chordata; class Mammalia; order Scandentia; family Tupaiidae; genus Tupaia; species Tupaia tana. Next base: position 1,644,456 of record JAKSZU010000042.1, on the reverse strand, counting down.
GGTTAGGGTAGGGGTTGAGCTTAAGGTGTCTGCCTAGGGTTAGGGTTAGGTGTATGATTTGATTAAGGCTTCAGGTTAGGTTAGGTTTGAACTTAGTTTGAGGGAGTAAGTTTAGGGCTACTGTTAGTTTTCGGGTAACTGTTATGGTTGGAGTTAGCGTCAGGGCCAGGTTAGGGTTGGGGTTGAGCTTAAGGTGTCCGCCTACGGTTAGGGTTAGGTCTATGGTTTGAGTTAGGCTTCAGGTTAGGTTAGGTTTGAACTTAGTTTGAGGGAGTATGTTTAGGGCTACTGATAGTTTTCGTTTCAGTGTTACGGTTGGAGTAAGAGTCAGGGTCAGGTTAGGGTGGGGTTGAACTTCAGGTGTCCGCCTAGGGTTAGGGTTAGGTCTATGGTTTGAGTTAGGCTTCAGGTTAGGTTAGGTTTGAACTTAGTTTGAGGGAGTAAGTTTAGGGCTACTGTTTGTTTTCGGTTCAGTGTTTCGGTTGGAGTTAGCATGAGGGTCAGGTTAGGGTAGGGGTTGAGCTTAAGGTGTCCGCCTAGGGTTAGGGTTAGGTCTATGGTTTGAGTTAGGCTTCAGGTTAGGTTAGGTTTGAACTTAGTTTGAGGGAGTAAGTTTAGGGCTACTGTTAGTTTTCGGTTCAGTGTTACGTTTGGAGATAGCGTCAGGGTCAGGTTAGGGTTGGTGTTGAGCTTCAGGTGTCCGCCTAGGGTTAGGGTTAGGTCTATGGTTTGAGTTAGGCTTCAGGTTAGGTTAGGTTTGAACTTAGTTTGAGGGAGTATGTTTAGGGCTACTGTTAGTTTTCGTTTCAGTGTTACGGTTAGAGTAAGAGTCAGGGTCAGGTTAGGGTGGGGTTGAACTTCAGGTGTCCGCCTAGGGTTAGGGTTAGGTCTATGGTTTGAGTTAGGCTTCAGGTTAGGTTAGGTTTGAACTTAGTTTGAGGGAGTAAGTTTAGGGCTACTGTTAGTTTTCGGTTCAGTGTTACGGTTGGAGATAGCGTCAGGTTCAGGTTAGGGTTGGGGTTGAGCTTAAGGTGTCCGCCTAGGGTTAGGGTTAGGTGTATGGTATGATTTAGGCTTCTGGTTAAGTTAGGTTTGAACTTAGTTTGAGGGAGTAAGTTTAGGGCTATTGTTAGTTTTCGGTTCAGTGTTACGGTTGGAAATAGCGTCAGGGTCAGTTTAGGGTTGGGCTTGAACTTCAGGTGTCCCCCTAGGGTTAGGGTAAGTTCCATGGTTTGAGTTAGGCTTCAGGTTAGGTTAGGTTTGAAATTAGTTTGAGGGAGTAAGTTTAGGGCTACTGTTAGGTTTCGGTTCAGTGTTACGGTTGGAGTTAGCGTGAGGGTCAGGTTAGTGTTGGGGTTGAACTTAAGGTGTCCGCCTAGGGTTAGAGTTAGGTGTATGGTTTGATTTAGGCTTCAGGTTAGCTTAGGTTTTAATTTAGTTTGAGGGAGTAAGTTTAGGGCTACTGTTAGTTTTTGGGTAACTGTTATGGTTGGAGTTAGCGTCAGGGCCAGGTTAGGGTTGGGGTTGAACTTAAGGTGTCCGCCTAGGGTTAGGGTTAGGTGTATGGTTTGATTTACGCTTCACGTTAGGTTAGGTTTGAACTTAGTTTGAGGGAGTAAGTTTAGGGCTACTCTTAGTTTTCGGGTAACTGTTGTGGTTGGAGTTAGCGTGAGGGTCAGGTTAGGGTTGGGGTTGAGCTTAAGGTGTCCGCCTAGGGTTAGGGTTAGGTGTATGGTTTGATTTAGGCTTCAGGTTAGGTTAGGTTTGAACTTAGTTTGAGGGAGTAAGTTTAGGGCTACTGTTAGTTTTCGGGTAACTGTTGTGGTTGGAGTTAGCGTCAGGGGATTTTAGTGTTGGGGTTGAGCTTAAGGTGTCCGCCAAGGGTTAGGGTTAGGTCTATGGTTTGATTTAGGCTTCAGGTTAGGTTAGGTTTGAACTTAGTTTGAGGGAGTAGGTTTAGGGCTACTGTTAGTTTTCGGTTCAGTGTTACGGTTGGAGTTAGCCTCAGGGTCAGGTTAGGGTTGGGGTTGAACTTAAGGTGTCTGCCTAGGATTAGGGTTAGGTCTTTGGTTTGAGTTAGACTTCAGGTGAGGTTGGGTTTGAACTTAGTTTGAGGGAGTAAGTTTAGGGCTACTGTTAGTTTTCGGTTAAGTGTTACGGTTGGAGTAAGAGTCAGGGTCAGGTTAGGGTTGGGGTTGAGCTTCAGGTGTCCGCCTAGGGTTAGGGTTAGGTGTATGGTTTGATTTAGGCTTCAGGTTAGGTTAGGATTGAACTTAGTTTGAGGGAGTAAGTTTAGGGCTACTGTTAGTTTTCGGGTAACTGTTACGGTTGGAGTTAGCGTCAGGTCCAGGTTAGGGTTGGGGTTGAGTTTCAGGTGTCCGCCTAGGGTTAGGGTAGGTGTATGGTTTGATTTAGGCTTCAGATTAGGTTAGGTTTGAAGTTAGTTTGAGGGAGTAAGTTTAGGGCTACTGTTAGTTTTCGGTTAACTGTTACAGTTGGATTAAGCGTGAGGGTCAGGTTATGGTAGGGGTTGAGCTTAAGGTGTCCTCCTGTGGTTAGGGTTAGGTGTATGATTTGATTAAGGCTTCAGGTTAGGTTAGGTTTGAACTTAGATTGAGGGAGTAAGTTTAGGGCTACTGTTCGTTTTCGGGTAACTGTTATGGTTGGAGTTAGCGTCAGGGCCAGGTTAGGGTTGGGGTTCAGCTTAAGGTGTCCGCCTAGGGTTAGGGTTAGGTCTATGGTTTGAGTTAGTCTTCAGGTTAGGTTAGGTTTGAACTTAGTTTGAGGGAGTAAGTTTAGGGCTACTGTTAGTTTTCGGTTCAGTGTTACGGTTGGAGATAGCGTCAGGGTCAGGTTAGGGTTGGGGTTCAGCTTAAGGTGTCCGCCTAGGGTTAGGGTTAGGTGTATGGTATGATTTAGGCTTCTGGTTAAGTTAGGTTTGAACTTAGTTTGAGGGAGTAAGTTTAGGGCTATTGTTAGTTTTCGGTTCAGTGTTACGGTTGGAAATAGCGTCAGGGTCAGTTTAGGGTTGGGCTTGAACTTCAGGTGTCCCCCTAGGGTTAGGGTAAGTTCCATGGTTTGAGTTAGGCTTCAGGTTAGGTTAGGTTTGAAATTAGTTTGAGGGAGTAAGTTTAGGGCTACTGTTAGGTTTCGGTTCAGTGTTACGGTTGGAGTTAGCGTGAGGGTCAGGTTAGTGTTGGGGTTGAACTTAAGGTGTCCGCCTAGGGTTAGAGTTAGGTGTATGGTTTGATTTAGGCTTCAGGTTAGCTTAGGTTTGAACTTAGTTTGAGGGAGTAAGTTTAGGGCTACTGTTAGTTTTCGGGTAACTGTTATGGTTGGAGTTAGCGTCAGGGCCAGGTTAGGGTTGGGGTTGAACTTAAGGTGTCCGCCTAGGGTTAGGGTTAGGTCTACGGTTTGAGTTAGGCTTCAGGTTAGGTTAGGTTTGAACTTAGTTTGAGGGAGTAAGTTTAGGGCTACTGTTAGTTTTCGGTTCAGTGTTACGGTTGGATATAGCGTCAGGGTCAGGTTAGGGTTGGGGTTGAGCTTCAGGTGTCCGCCTAGGGTTAGGGTTAGGTCTATGGTTTGAGTTAGGCTTCAGGTTAGGTTAGGTTTGAACTTAGTTTGAGGGAGTAAGTTTAGGGCTACTGTTAGTTTTCGGTTCAGTGTTACGGTTGGATTTAGCGTGAGGGTCAGGTTAGGGTTGGGGTTTAGCTTACGGTGTCCGCCTAGGGTTAGGGTTAGGTCTATGGTTTGATTTACGCTTCAGGTTAGGTTAGGTTTGAACTTAGTTTGAGGGAGTAAGTTTAGGGCTACTCTTAGTTTTCGGGTAACTGTTGTGGTTGGAGTTAGCGTGAGGGTCAGGTTAGGGTTGGGGTTGAGCTTAAGGTGTCCGCCTAGGGTTAGGGTTAGGTGTATGGTTTGATTTAGGCTTCAGGTTAGGTTAGGTTTGAACTTAGTTTGAGGGAGTAAGTTTAGGGCTACTGTTAGTTTTCGGGTAACTGTTGTGGTTGGAGTTAGCGTCAGGGGATTTTAGTGTTGGGGTTGAGCTTAAGGTGTCCGCCAAGGGTTAGGGTTAGGTCTATGGTTTGATTTAGGCTTCAGGTTAGGTTAGGTTTGAACTTAGTTTGAGGGAGTAGGTTTAGGGCTACTGTTAGTTTTCGGTTTAGTGTTACGGTTGGAGTTAGCGTGAGGTTCGGGTTAGGGTTGGGGTTGAGCTTAAGGTGTCCGCCTAGGGTTAGAGTTAGGTGTATGTTTTGATTTAGGGTTCAGGTTAGCTTAGGTTTGAACTTAGTTTGAGGGAGTAAGTTTAGGGCTACTGTTAGTTTTCGGGTAACTGTTATGGTTGGAGTTAGCGTCAGGGCCAGGTTAGGGTTGGGGATGAGCTTAAGGTGTCCGCCTAGGGTTAGGGTTAGGTCTATGGTTTGAGTTAGGATTCAGGTTAGGTTAGGTTTGAACTTAGTTTGAGGGAGTAAGTTTAGGGCTACTGTTAGTTTTCGGTTCAGTGTTACGGTTGGAGATACCGTCAGGGTCAAGTTAGCGTTGGGGTTGAGCTTCAGGTGTCCGCCTAGGGTTAGGGTTAGGTGTATGGTTTGATTTAGGCTTCAGGTTAGGTTAGGTTTGAACTTAGTTTGAGGGAGTAAGTTTAGGGCTACTGTTAATTTTCGCGTAACTGTTATGGTTGGAGTTAGCGTCAGGGCCATTTTAGGATTGGGCTTGAGCTTAAGGTGTCCGCCAAGGGTTAGGGTTAGGTCTATGGTTTGAGTTAGGCTTCACGTTAGGTTAGGTTTGAACTTAGTTTGAGGGAGTAAGTTTAGGGCTACTGTTAGTTTTCGGTTCAGTGTTACGGTTGGAGATAGCGTCAGGGTCAGGATAGTGTTGGGGTTGAGCTTCAGGTGTCCGCCTAGGATTAGGGTTAGGTCTATGGTTTGAGTTATGCTTCAGGTTAGGTGAGGTTTGAACTTACTTTGAGGGAGTAAGTTTAGGGCTACTGTTAGGTTTCAGTTCAGTGTTACGGTTGGAGTTAGCGTGAGGGTCAGGTTAGGGTTGGGGTTGAGCTTAAGGTGTCCGCCTAGGGTTAGAGTTAGGTGTATGGTTTGATTTAGGCTTCAGGTTAGCTTAGGTTTGAACTTAGTTTGAGGGAGTAAGTTTAGGGCTACTGTTAGTTTTCGCGTAACTGTTATGGTTGGAGTTAGCGTCAGGGACAGGTTTGGTTTGGGATTGAGCTCAAGGTGTCCGCCTAGTGTTAGGGTTAGGTCTATGGTTTGAGTTAGGCTTCAGGTTAGCTTAGGTTTGAACTTAGTTTGAGGGAGTAAGTTTAGGGCTACTGTTAGTTTTCGGTTCAGTGTTACGGTAGGAGTTAGCGTCAGGTTCAGGTTAGGGTTGGGGTTGAACTTAAGGTGTCTGCCTAGGGTTAGGGTTAGGTCTTTGGTTTGAGTTAGACTTCAGGTGAGGTTAGGTTTGAACTTAGTTTGAGGGATTAAGTTTAGGGCTACTGTTAGTTTTCGGTTAAGTGTTACGGTTGGAGTAAGAGTCAGGGTCAGGTTAGGATTGGGGTTGAGCTTCAGGTGTCCGCCTAGGGTTAGGGTTAGGTGTATGGTTTGATTTAGGCTTCTGGTTAGGTTAGGTTTGAACTTAGTTTGAGGGAGTAATTTTAGGGCTACTGTTAGTTTTCGGGTAACTGTTACGGTTGGAGTTAGCGTCAGGTCCAGGTTAGGGTTGGGGTTGAGTTTCAGGTGTCCGCCTAGGGTTAGGGTAGGTGTATGGTTTGATTTAGGCTTCAGATTAGGTTAGGTTTGAAGTTAGTTTGAGGGAGTAAGTTTAGGGCTACTGTTAGTTTTCGGTTAACTGTTACAGTTGGAGTAAGCGTGAGGGTCAGGTTATGGTAGGGGTTGAGCTTAAGGTGTCCGCCTGTGGTTAGGGTAAGGTGTATGATTTGATTAAGGCTTCAGGTTAGGTTAGGTTTGAACTTAGTTTGAGGGAGTAAGTTTAGGGCTACTGTTCGTTTTCGGGTAACTGTTATGGTTGGAGTTAGCGTCAGGGCCAGGTTAGGGTTCGGGTTGAGCTTAAGGTGTCCGCCTAGGGTTAGGGTTAGGTCTATGGTTTGAGTTAGGCTTCAGGTTAGGTTAGGTTTGAACTTAGTTTGAGGGAGTAAGTTTAGGGCTACTGTTAGTTTTCGGTTCAGTGTTACGGTTGGAGATAGCGTCAGGGTCAGGTTAGGGTTGGGGTTGAGCTTAAGGTGTCCGCCTAGGGTTAGGGTTAGGTGTATGGTATGATTTAGGCTTCTGGTTAAGTTAGGTTTGAACTTAGTTTGAGGGAGTAAGTTTAGGGCTACTGTTAGGTTTCGGTTCAGTGTTACGGTTGGAAATAGCGTCAGGGTCAGTTTAGGGTTGGGCTTGAACTTCAGGTGTCCCCCTAGGGTTAGGGTAAGTTCTATGGTTTGAGTTAGGCTTCAGGTTAGGTTAGGTTTGAAATTAGTTAGAGGGAGTAAGTTTAGGGCTACTGTTAGGTTTCGGTTCAGTGTTACGGTTGGAGTTAGCGTGAGGGTCAGGTTAGTGTTGGGGTTGAACTTAAGGTGTCCGCCTAGGGTTAGAGTTAGGTGTATGGTTTGATTTAGGCTTCAGGTTAGCTTAGGTTTGAACTTAGTTTGAGGGAGTAAGTTTAGGGCTACTGTTAGTTTTCGGGTAACTGTTATGGATGGAGTTAGCGTCAGTGCCAGGTTAGGGTTGGGGTTGAACTTAAGGTGTCCGCCTAGGGTTAGGTTTAGGTCTACGGTTTGAGTTAGGCTTCAGGTTAGGTTAGGTTTGAACTTAGTTTGAGGGAGTAAGTTTAGGGCTACTGTTAGTTTTCGGTTCAGTGTTACGGTTGGATATAGCGTCAGGGTCAGGTTAGGGTTGGGGTTGAGCTTCAGGTGTCCGCCTAGGGTTAGGGTTTGGTGTATGGTTTGATTTAGGCTTCAGGTTAGGTTAGGATTGAACTTAGTTTGAGGGAGTAAGTTTAGGGCTACTGTTAGTTTTCGGGTAACTGTTGTGGTTGGAGTTAGCGTCAGGGGATTTTAGGGTTGGGGTTGAGCTTAAGGTGTCCGCCAAGTGTTAGGGTTAGGTCTATGGTTTGATTTAGGCTTCAGGTTAGGTTAGGTTTGAACTTAGTTTGAGGGAGTAGGTTTAGGGCTACTGTTAGTTTTCGGTTCAGTGTTACGGTTGGAATTAGCGTCAAGGTCAGGTTAGGGTTGGGGTTGGGCTTCAGGTGTCTGCTTAGGGTTAGGGTTAGGTCTATGGTTTGAGTTAGGCTTCAGGTTAGGTTAGGTTTGAACTTAGTTTGAGGGAGTAAGTTTAGGGCTACTGTTAGTTTTCGGTTCAGTGTTACGGTTGGATTTAGCGTGAGGGTCAGGTTAGGGTTGGGGTTTAGCTTACGGTGTCCGCCTAGGGTTAGGGTTAGGTCTATGGTTTGATTTACGCTTCAGGTTAGGTTAGGTTTGAACTTAGTTTGAGGGAGTAAGTTTAGGGCTACTCTTAGTTTTCGGGTAACTGTTGTGGTTGGAGTTAGCGTGAGGGTCAGGTTAGGGTTGGGGTTGAGCTTAAGGTGTCCGCCTAGGGTTAGGGTTAGGTGTATGGTTTGATTTAGGCTTCAGGTTAGGTTAGGTTTGAACTTAGTTTGAGGGAGTAAGTTTAGGGCTACTGTTAGTTTTCGGGTAACTGTTGTGGTTGGAGTTAGCGTCAGGGGATTTTAGTGTTGGGGTTGAGCTTAAGGTGTCCGCCAAGGGTTAGGGTTAGGTCTATGGTTTGATTTAGGCTTCAGGTTAGGTTAGGTTTGAACTTAGTTTGAGGGAGTAGGTTTAGGGCTACTGTTAGTTTTCGGTTTAGTGTTACGGTTGGAGTTAGCGTGAGGTTCGGGTTAGGGTTGGGGTTGAGCTTAAGGTGTCCGCCTAGGGTTAGAGTTAGGTGTATGTTTTGATTTAGGGTTCAGGTTAGCTTAGGTTTGAACTTAGTTTGAGGGAGTAAGTTTAGGGCTACTGTTAGTTTTCGGGTAACTGTTATGGTTGGAGTTAGCGTCAGGGCCAGGTTAGGGTTGGGGATGAGCTTAAGGTGTCCGCCTAGGGTTAGGGTTAGGTCTATGGTTTGAGTTAGGATTCAGGTTAGGTTAGGTTTGAACTTAGTTTGAGGGAGTAAGTTTAGGGCTACTGTTAGTTTTCGGTTCAGTGTTACGGTTGGAGATACCGTCAGGGTCAAGTTAGCGTTGGGGTTGAGCTTCAGGTGTCCGCCTAGGGTTAGGGTTAGGTGTATGGTTTGATTTAGGCTTCAGGTTAGGTTAGGTTTGAACTTAGTTTGAGGGAGTAAGTTTAGGGCTACTGTTAATTTTCGCGTAACTGTTATGGTTGGAGTTAGCGTCAGGGACAGGTTTGGTTTGGGATTGAGCTCAAGGTGTCCGCCTAGTGTTAGGGTTAGGTCTATGGTTTGAGTTAGGCTTCAGGTTAGCTTAGGTTTGAACTTAGTTTGAGGGAGTAAGTTTAGGGCTACTGTTAGTTTTCGGTTCAGTGTTACGGTAGGAGTTAGCGTCAGGTTCAGGTTAGGGTTGGGGTTGAACTTAAGGTGTCTGCCTAGGGTTAGGGTTAGGTCTTTGGTTTGAGTTAGACTTCAGGTGAGGTTAGGTTTGAACTTAGTTTGAGGGATTAAGTTTAGGGCTACTGTTAGTTTTCGGTTAAGTGTTACGGTTGGAGTAAGAGTCAGGGTCAGGTTAGGATTGGGGTTGAGCTTCAGGTGTCCGCCTAGGGTTAGGGTTAGGTGTATGGTTTGATTTAGGCTTCTGGTTAGGTTAGGTTTGAACTTAGTTTGAGGGAGTAATTTTAGGGCTACTGTTAGTTTTCGGGTAACTGTTACGGTTGGAGTTAGCGTCAGGTCCAGGTTAGGGTTGGGGTTGAGTTTCAGGTGTCCGCCTAGGGTTAGGGTAGGTGTATGGTTTGATTTAGGCTTCAGATTAGGTTAGGTTTGAAGTTAGTTTGAGGGAGTAAGTTTAGGGCTACTGTTAGTTTTCGGTTAACTGTTACAGTTGGAGTAAGCGTGAGGGTCAGGTTATGGTAGGGGTTGAGCTTAAGGTGTCCGCCTGTGGTTAGGGTAAGGTGTATGATTTGATTAAGGCTTCAGGTTAGGTTAGGTTTGAACTTAGTTTGAGGGAGTAAGTTTAGGGCTACTGTTCGTTTTCGGGTAACTGTTATGGTTGGAGTTAGCGTCAGGGCCAGGTTAGGGTTCGGGTTGAGCTTAAGGTGTCCGCCTAGGGTTAGGGTTAGGTCTATGGTTTGAGTTAGGCTTCAGGTTAGGTTAGGTTTGAACTTAGTTTGAGGGAGTAAGTTTAGGGCTACTGTTAGTTTTCGGTTCAGTGTTACGGTTGGAGATAGCGTCAGGGTCAGGTTAGGGTTGGGGTTGAGCTTAAGGTGTCCGCCTAGGGTTAGGGTTAGGTGTATGGTATGATTTAGGCTTCTGGTTAAGTTAGGTTTGAACTTAGTTTGAGGGAGTAAGTTTAGGGCTACTGTTAGGTTTCGGTTCAGTGTTACGGTTGGAAATAGCGTCAGGGTCAGTTTAGGGTTGGGCTTGAACTTCAGGTGTCCCCCTAGGGTTAGGGTAAGTTCTATGGTTTGAGTTAGGCTTCAGGTTAGGTTAGGTTTGAAATTAGTTAGAGGGAGTAAGTTTAGGGCTACTGTTAGGTTTCGGTTCAGTGTTACGGTTGGAGTTAGCGTGAGGGTCAGGTTAGTGTTGGGGTTGAACTTAAGGTGTCCGCCTAGGGTTAGAGTTAGGTGTATGGTTTGATTTAGGCTTCAGGTTAGCTTAGGTTTGAACTTAGTTTGAGGGAGTAAGTTTAGGGCTACTGTTAGTTTTCGGGTAACTGTTATGGATGGAGTTAGCGTCAGTGCCAGGTTAGGGTTGGGGTTGAACTTAAGGTGTCCGCCTAGGGTTAGGTTTAGGTCTACGGTTTGAGTTAGGCTTCAGGTTAGGTTAGGTTTGAACTTAGTTTGAGGGAGTAAGTTTAGGGCTACTGTTAGTTTTCGGTTCAGTGTTACGGTTGGATATAGCGTCAGGGTCAGGTTAGGGTTGGGGTTGAGCTTCAGGTGTCCGCCTAGGGTTAGGGTTTGGTGTATGGTTTGATTTAGGCTTCAGGTTAGGTTAGGATTGAACTTAGTTTGAGGGAGTAAGTTTAGGGCTACTGTTAGTTTTCGGGTAACTGTTGTGGTTGGAGTTAGCGTCAGGGGATTTTAGGGTTGGGGTTGAGCTTAAGGTGTCCGCCAAGTGTTAGGGTTAGGTCTATGGTTTGATTTAGGCTTCAGGTTAGGTTAGGTTTGAACTTAGTTTGAGGGAGTAGGTTTAGGGCTACTGTTAGTTTTCGGTTCAGTGTTACGGTTGGAATTAGCGTCAAGGTCAGGTTAGGGTTGGGGTTGGGCTTCAGGTGTCTGCTTAGGGTTAGGGTTAGGTCTATGGTTTGAGTTAGGCTTCAGGTTAGGTTAGGTTTGAACTTAGTTTGAGGGAGTAAGTTTAGGGCTACTGTTAGTTTTCGGTTCAGTGTTACGGTTGGATTTAGCGTGAGGGTCAGGTTAGGGTTGGGGTTTAGCTTACGGTGTCCGCCTAGGGTTAGGGTTAGGTCTATGGTTTGATTTACGCTTCAGGTTAGGTTAGGTTTGAACTTAGTTTGAGGGAGTAAGTTTAGGGCTACTCTTAGTTTTCGGGTAACTGTTGTGGTTGGAGTTAGCGTGAGGGTCAGGTTAGGGTTGGGGTTGAGCTTAAGGTGTCCGCCTAGGGTTAGGGTTAGGTGTATGGTTTGATTTAGGCTTCAGGTTAGGTTAGGTTTGAACTTAGTTTGAGGGAGTAAGTTTAGGGCTACTGTTAGTTTTCGGGTAACTGTTGTGGTTGGAGTTAGCGTCAGGGGATTTTAGTGTTGGGGTTGAGCTTAAGGTGTCCGCCAAGGGTTAGGGTTAGGTCTATGGTTTGATTTAGGCTTCAGGTTAGGTTAGGTTTGAACTTAGTTTGAGGGAGTAGGTTTAGGGCTACTGTTAGTTTTCGGTTTAGTGTTACGGTTGGAGTTAGCGTGAGGTTCGGGTTAGGGTTGGGGTTGAGCTTAAGGTGTCCGCCTAGGGTTAGAGTTAGGTGTATGTTTTGATTTAGGGTTCAGGTTAGCTTAGGTTTGAACTTAGTTTGAGGGAGTAAGTTTAGGGCTACTGTTAGTTTTCGGGTAACTGTTATGGTTGGAGTTAGCGTCAGGGCCAGGTTAGGGTTGGGGATGAGCTTAAGGTGTCCGCCTAGGGTTAGGGTTAGGTCTATGGTTTGAGTTAGGATTCAGGTTAGGTTAGGTTTGAACTTAGTTTGAGGGAGTAAGTTTAGGGCTACTGTTAGTTTTCGGTTCAGTGTTACGGTTGGAGATACCGTCAGGGTCAAGTTAGCGTTGGGGTTGAGCTTCAGGTGTCCGCCTAGGGTTAGGGTTAGGTGTATGGTTTGATTTAGGCTTCAGGTTAGGTTAGGTTTGAACTTAGTTTGAGGGAGTAAGTTTAGGGCTACTGTTAATTTTCGCGTAACTGTTATGGTTGGAGTTAGCGTCAGGGCCATTTTAGGATTGGGCTTGAGCTTAAGGTGTCCGCCAAGGGTTAGGGTTAGGTCTATGGTTTGAGTTAGGCTTCACGTTAGGTTAGGTTTGAACTTAGTTTGAGGGAGTAAGTTTAGGGCTACTGTTAGTTTTCGGTTCAGTGTTACGGTTGGAGATAGCGTCAGGGTCAGGATAGTGTTGGGGTTGAGCTTCAGGTGTCCGCCTAGGATTAGGGTTAGGTCTATGGTTTGAGTTATGCTTCAGGTTAGGTGAGGTTTGAACTTACTTTGAGGGAGTAAGTTTAGGGCTACTGTTAGGTTTCAGTTCAGTGTTACGGTTGGAGTTAGCGTGAGGGTCAGGTTAGGGTTGGGGTTGAGCTTAAGGTGTCCGCCTAGGGTTAGAGTTAGGTGTATGGTTTGATTTAGGCTTCAGGTTAGCTTAGGTTTGAACTTAGTTTGAGGGAGTAAGTTTAGGGCTACTGTTAGTTTTCGCGTAACTGTTATGGTTGGAGTTAGCGTCAGGGACAGGTTTGGTTTGGGATTGAGCTCAAGGTGTCCGCCTAGTGTTAGGGTTAGGTCTATGGTTTGAGTTAGGCTTCAGGTTAGCTTAGGTTTGAACTTAGTTTGAGGGAGTAAGTTTAGGGCTACTGTTAGTTTTCGGTTCAGTGTTACGGTAGGAGTTAGCGTCAGGTTCAGGTTAGGGTTGGGGTTGAACTTAAGGTGTCTGCCTAGGGTTAGGGTTAGGTCTTTGGTTTGAGTTAGACTTCAGGTGAGGTTAGGTTTGAACTTAGTTTGAGGGATTAAGTTTAGGGCTACTGTTAGTTTTCGGTTAAGTGTTACGGTTGGAGTAAGAGTCAGGGTCAGGTTAGGATTGGGGTTGAGCTTCAGGTGTCCGCCTAGGGTTAGGGTTAGGTGTATGGTTTGATTTAGGCTTCTGGTTAGGTTAGGTTTGAACTTAGTTTGAGGGAGTAATTTTAGGGCTACTGTTAGTTTTCGGGTAACTGTTACGGTTGGAGTTAGCGTCAGGTCCAGGTTAGGGTTGGGGTTGAGTTTCAGGTGTCCGCCTAGGGTTAGGGTAGGTGTATGGTTTGATTTAGGCTTCAGATTAGGTTAGGTTTGAAGTTAGTTTGAGGGAGTAAGTTTAGGGCTACTGTTAGTTTTCGGTTAACTGTTACAGTTGGAGTAAGCGTGAGGGTCAGGTTATGGTAGGGGTTGAGCTTAAGGTGTCCGCCTGTGGTTAGGGTAAGGTGTATGATTTGATTAAGGCTTCAGGTTAGGTTAGGTTTGAACTTAGTTTGAGGGAGTAAGTTTAGGGCTACTGTTCGTTTTCGGGTAACTGTTATGGTTGGAGTTAGCGTCAGGGCCAGGTTAGGGTTCGGGTTGAGCTTAAGGTGTCCGCCTAGGGTTAGGGTTAGGTCTATGGTTTGAGTTAGGCTTCAGGTTAGGTTAGGTTTGAACTTAGTTTGAGGGAGTAAGTTTAGGGCTACTGTTAGTTTTCGGTTCAGTGTTACGGTTGGAGATAGCGTCAGGGTCAGGTTAGGGTTGGGGTTGAGCTTAAGGTGTCCGCCTAGGGTTAGGGTTAGGTGTATGGTATGATTTAGGCTTCTGGTTAAGTTAGGTTTGAACTTAGTTTGAGGGAGTAAGTTTAGGGCTACTGTTAGGTTTCGGTTCAGTGTTACGGTTGGAAATAGCGTCAGGGTCAGTTTAGGGTTGGGCTTGAACTTCAGGTGTCCCCCTAGGGTTAGGGTAAGTTCTATGGTTTGAGTTAGGCTTCAGGTTAGGTTAGGTTTGAAATTAGTTAGAGGGAGTAAGTTTAGGGCTACTGTTAGGTTTCGGTTCAGTGTTACGGTTGGAGTTAGCGTGAGGGTCAGGTTAGTGTTGGGGTTGAACTTAAGGTGTCCGCCTAGGGTTAGAGTTAGGTGTATGGTTTGATTTAGGCTTCAGGTTAGCTTAGGTTTGAACTTAGTTTGAGGGAGTAAGTTTAGGGCTACTGTTAGTTTTCGGGTAACTGTTATGGATGGAGTTAGCGTCAGTGCCAGGTTAGGGTTGGGGTTGAACTTAAGGTGTCCGCCTAGGGTTAGGTTTAGGTCTACGGTTTGAGTTAGGCTTCAGGTTAGGTTAGGTTTGAACTTAGTTTGAGGGAGTAAGTTTAGGGCTACTGTTAGTTTTCGGTTCAGTGTTACGGTTGGATATAGCGTCAGGGTCAGGTTAGGGTTGGGGTTGAGCTTCAGGTGTCCGCCTAGGGTTAGGGTTTGGTGTATGGTTTGATTTAGGCTTCAGGTTAGGTTAGGATTGAACTTAGTTTGAGGGAGTAAGTTTAGGGCTACTGTTAGTTTTCGGGTAACTGTTGTGGTTGGAGTTAGCGTCAGGGGATTTTAGGGTTGGGGTTGAGCTTAAGGTGTCCGCCAAGTGTTAGGGTTAGGTCTATGGTTTGATTTAGGCTTCAGGTTAGGTTAGGTTTGAACTTAGTTTGAGGGAGTAGGTTTAGGGCTACTGTTAGTTTTCGGTTCAGTGTTACGGTTGGAATTAGCGTCAAGGTCAGGTTAGGGTTGGGGTTGGGCTTCAGGTGTCTGCTTAGGGTTAGGGTTAGGTCTATGGTTTGAGTTAGGCTTCAGGTTAGGTTAGGTTTGAACTTAGTTTGAGGGAGTAAGTTTAGGGCTACTGTTAGTTTTTGGTTCAGTGTTTCGGTTGGAGTTAGCGTGAGGGTCAGGTTAGGGTAGGGGTTGAGCTTAAGGTGTCCGCCTAGGGTTAGGGTAGGTGTATGGTTTGATTTAGGCTTCAGATTAGGTTAGGTTTGAAGTTAGTTTGAGGGAGTAAGTTTAGGGCTACTGTTAGTTTTCGGGTAACCGTTACGGTTGGAGTTAGCGTCAGGTCCAGGTTAGGGTTGGCGTTGAGCTAATGGTGTCCTCCTAGGGTTAGGATTAGGTGTATGGTTTGATTTAGGCTTCACGTTAGTTTAGGTTTGAACTTAGTTTGTGCGAGCAAGTTTAGGGCTAATGTTAGTTTTCGGTTCAGTGTTACGGTTGGAGATAGCGTCAGGGTCAGGTTAGGGTTGGGTTTGAACTTCAGGTGTCCGCCTAGGGTTAGGGTTAGGTCTATGGTTTGAGTTAGGCTTCAGGTTAGGTTAGGTATGAAATTAGTTTGAGGGAGTAAGTTTAGAGCTACTGTTAGTTTTCGGTTCAGTGTTACGGTTGGAGTTAGCGTGAGGTTCAGGTTTGGGTTGGGGTTGAGCTTAAGGTGTCCGCCTAGGGTTAGAGTTAGGTGTATGGTTTGAATTAGGCTTCAGGTTAGGTTAGGTTTGAACTTAGTTTGAGGGAGTAAGTTTAGGGCTACTGTTAGTTTTCGGGTAACTGTTATCGTTGGAGTTTGCGTCAGGGCCAGGTTAGGGTTGGGGTTGAGCTTAAGGTGTCCGCCTAGGGTTAGGGTTAGGTCTATGGTTTGAGTTAGGATTCAGGTTAGGTTAGGTTTGAACTTAGTTTGAGGGAGTAAGTTTAGGGCTTCTGTTAGTTTTCGGGTAACTGTTACGGTTGGAGTTAGCGTCAGGGCCAGGTTAGGTTTGGGATTGAGCTTAAGGTGTCCGCCTAGTGTTAGGTTAGGTCTATGGTTTGAGTTAGGCTTCAGGTTAGCTTAGGTTTGAACTTAGTTTGAGGGAGTAAGTATAGGGCTACTGTTAGTTTTCGGTTCAGTGTTACGGTTGGAGTTAGCGTCAGGTTCAGTTTAGGGTTCGGGTTGAACTTAAGGTGTCTGCCTAGGGTTAGGGTTAGGTGTTTGGTTTGAGCTAGACTTCAGGTGAGGTTAGGTTTGAACTTAGTTTGAGGGAGTAAGTTTAGGGCTACTGTTAGTTTTCGGTTAAGTGTTACGGTTGGAGTAAGAGTCAGGGTCAGGTTAGGGTTGGGGTTGAGCTTCAGGTGTCCGCCTAGGGTTAGGGTTAGGTGTATGGTTTGATTTAGGCTTCAGGTTAGGTTAGGTTTGAACTTAGTTTGAGGGAGTAAGTTTAGGGCTACTGTTAGTTTTTGGGTAACTGTTACGGTTGGAGTTAGCGTCAGGTCCAGGTTAGGGTTGGGGTTGAGTTTCAGGTGTCCGCCTAGGGTTAGGGTAGGTGTATGGTTTGATTTAGGCTTCAGATTAGGTTAGGTTTGAAGTTAGTTTGAGGGAGTAAGTTTAGGGCTACTGTTAGTTTTCGGTTAACTGTTACAGTTGGAGTAAGCATGAGGGTCAGGGTATGGTAGGGGTTGAGCTTAAGGTGTCCGCCTGTGGTTAGGGTTAGGTGTATGATTTGATTAAGGCTTCAGGTTAGGTTAGGTTTGAACTTAGTTTGAGGGAGTAAGATTAGGGCTACTGTTCGTTTTCGGGTAACTGTTATGGTTGGAGTTAGCGTCAGGGCCAGGTTAGGGTTGGGGTTGAGCTTAAGGTGACCGCCTAGGGTTAGGGTTAGGTCTATGGTTTGAGTTAGGCTTCAGGTTAGGTTAGGTTTGAACTTAGTTTGAGGGAGTAAGTTTAGGGCTACTGTTAGTTTTCGGTTCAGTGTTACGGTTGGAGATAGCGTCAGGGTCAGGTTAGGGTTGGGGTTGAGCTTAAGGTGTCCGCCTAGGGTTAGGGTTAGGTGTATGGTATGATTTAGGCTTCTGGTTAAGTTAGGTTTTGAACTTAGTTTGAGGGAGTAAGTTTAGGGCTATTATTAGTTTTTGGTTCAGTGTTACGGTTGGAAATAGCGTCAGGGTCAGTTTAGGCTTGGGCTTGAACTTCAGGTGTTCTCCTAGGGTTAGGGTAAGTTCTATAGTTTGAGTTAGGCTTCAGGTTAGGTTAGGTCTGAAATTAGTTTGAGGGAGTAAGTTTAGGGCTACTGTTAGGTTTCAGTTCAGTGTTACGGTTGGAGTTAGCGTGAGGGTCAGGTTAGTGTTGGGATTGAACTTAAGGTGTCCGCCTTGGGTTAGAGTTAGGTGTATGGTTTGATTTAGGCTTCAGGTTAGCTTAGGTTTGAACTTAGTTTGAGGGAGTAAGTTTAGGGCTACTGTTAGTTTTCGGGTAACTGTTATGGTTGGAGTTAGCGTCAGGGCCATTTTAGGATTGGGGTTGAGCTTAAGGTGTCCGCCAAGGGTTAGAGTTAGGTCTATGGTTTGAGTTAGGCTTCAGGTTAGGTTAGGTGTGAACTTAGTTTAAGGAGTATGTTCAGGGATACTGTTAGTTTTCGGTTCAGTGTTACGGTTGGAGATAGCGTCAGGGTCAGGTTAGTGTTGGGGTTGAGCTTCAGGTGTCCGCCTAGGGTTAGGGTTAGGTCTATGGTTTGATTTAGGCTTCAGGTTAGTTTAGGTTTGAACTTAGTTTGACGGAGTAAGTTTAGGGTTACTGTTAGTTTTCGGTTCAGTGTTACGGTTGGAGTTAGCGTGAGGGTCAGGTTAGGGTTGGGGTTGAGCTTAAGGTGTCCGCCTAGGGTTAGGTTTTGGTGTATGGTTTGATTTAGGCTTCAGGTTAGGTTAGGTTTGAACTTAGTTTGAGGGAGTAAGTTTAGGGATACTGTTAGTTTTCGGTTCAGTGTTACGGTTGGATATAGCTTCAGGGTCAGGTTAGGGTTGGGGTTGAGCTTCAGGTGTCCGCCTAGGGTTAGGGTTAGGTGTATGGTTTGATTTAGGCTTCAGGTTAGGTTAGGTGTGAACTTAGTTTGAGGGAGTAAGTTTAGGGCTACTGTTAGTTTTCGGGTAACTGTTACGGTTGGAGTTAGCGTCACGTCCAGGTTAGGGTTGGCGTTGAGCTAATGGTGTCCGCCTAGGGTTAGGATTAGGTGTATGGTTTGATTTACGCTTCAGTTTAGGTTAAGTCTGAAGTTAGTTTGAGGGAGTAAGTTTAGGGCTACTGTTAGTTTTCGGTTCAGTGTTACGGTTGGGGATAGCGTCAGGGTCAGATTAGGGTTGGGCTTGAACTTCAGGTGTCCGCCTAGGGTTAGGGTTAGGTCTATGATTTGAGTTAGGCTTCAGGTTAGGTTAGGTTTGAAATTAGTTTGAGGGAGTAAGTTTAGGGCTACTGTTAGTTTTCGGTTCAGTGTTACGGTTGGAGTTAGCGTGAGGGTCAGGTTAGGGTTGGGGTTGAGCTTAAGGTGTCCGCCTAGTGTTAGGGTTAGGTGTATGGTTTGATTTAGGGTTCAGGTTAGCTTAGGTTTGAACTTAGTTTGAGGGAGTAAGTTTAGGGCTACTGTTAGTTTTCGGGTAACTATTATGGTTGGAGTTAGCGTCAGGGCCAGGTTAGGGTTGGGGTTGAGCTTAAGGTGTCCGCCTAGGGTTAGGGTTAGGTCTATGGTTTGAGTTAGGCTTCAGGTTCGGTTAGGTTTGAACTTAGTTTGAGGGAGTAAGTTTAGGGCTACTGTTAGTTTTCGGTTCAGTGTTACGGTTGGAGATAGCGTCAGGGTCAAGTTAGCGTTGGGGTTGAGCTTCAGGTGTCTGCCTAGGGTTAGGGTTAGGTGTATGGTTTTATTTAGGCTTCAGGTTAGGTTAGGTTTGAACTTAGTTTGAGGGAGTAAGTTTAGCGCTACTGTTAGTTTTCGGGTAACTGTTATGGTTGGAGTTAGCGTCAGGGCCATTTTAGGATTGGGATTGAGCTTAAGGTGTCCGCCAAGGGTTAGGGTTAGGTCTATGGTTTGAGTTAGGCTTCAGGTTAGGTTAGGTTTGAACTTAGTGTGAGGGAGTAAGTTTAGGGCTACTGTTAGTTTTCGGTTCAGTGTTACGGTTGGAGATAGCGTCAGGGTCAGGTTAGGGTTGGGGTTGAGCTTCAGGTGTCCGCCTAGGGTTAGGGTTAGGTCTATGGTTTGAGTTAGGCTTCAGGTTAGGTTAGGTTTGAACTTACTTTGAGGGAGTAAGTTTAGGACTACTGTTAGGTTTCGGTTCAGTGTTACGGTTGGAGTTAGCGTGAGGGTCAGGTTAGGGTTGGGGTTGAGCTTAAGGTGTCCGCCTAGGGTTAGAGTTAGGTGTATGGTTTGATTTAGGCTTCAGGTTAGCTTAGGTTTGAACTTAGATTGAGGGAGTAAGTTTAGGGCTACTGTTAGTTTTCGTGTAACTGTTATGGTTGGAGTTAGCGTCAGGGCCAGGTTAGGTTTGGGATTGAGCTTAAGGTGTCCGCCTAATGTTAGCTTAGGTCTATGGTTTGTGTTAGGCTTCAGGTTAGCTTAGGTTTGAACTTAGTTTGAGGGAGTAAGTATAGGGCTACTGTTAGTTTTCGGTTCAGTGTTACGGTTGGAGTTAGCGTCAGGATCAGGTTAGGGTTGGGGTTGAACTTACGGTGTCTGCCTAGGGTTAGGGTTAGGTCTTTGGTTTGAGTTAGACTTCAGGTGAGGTTAGGTTTGAACTTAGTTTGAGGGAGTAAGTTTAGGGCTACTGTTAGTTTTCGGTTAAGTGTTACGGTTGGAGTAAGAATCAGGGTCAGGTTAGGGTTGGGGTTGAGCTTCAGGTGTCCGCCTAGGGTTAGGGTTAGGTGTATGGTATGATTTAGGCTTCTGGTTAAGTTAGGTTTGAACTTAGTTTGAGGGAGTAAGTTTAGGGCTATTGTTAGTTTTCGATTCAGTGTTACTGTTGGAAATAGCGTCAGGGTCAGTTTAGGGTTGGGATTGAACTTCAGGTGTCCTCCTAGGGTTAGGGTAAGTTCTATGGTTTGAGTTAGGCTTCAGGTTAGGTTAGGTTTGAAATTAGTTTGAAGGAGTAAGTTTAGGGCTACTGTTAGGTTTCGGTTCAGTGTTACGGTTGGAGTTAGCGTGAGGGTCAGGTTAGTGTTGGGATTGAACTTAAGGTGTCCGCCTAGGGTTAGAGTTAGGTGTATGGTTTGATTTAGGCTTCAGGTTAGCTTAGGTTTGAACTTAGTTTGAGGGAGTAAGTTTAGGGCTACTGTTAGTTTTCGGGTAACTGTTATGGTTGGAGTTAGCGTCAGGGCCAGGTTAGGGTTGGGGTTGAACTTAAGGTGTCCGCCTAGGGTTAGGTTTAGGTCTACGGTTTGAGTTAGGCTTCAGGTTAGGTTAGGTTTGAACTTAGTTTGAGGGAGTAAGTTGAGGGCTACTGTTAGTTTTCGGTTCAGTGTTACGGTTGGACATAGCGTCAGGGTCAGGTTAGGGTTGGGGTTGAGCTTCAGGTGTCCGCCTAGGGTTAGGGTTAGGTCTATGGTTTGAGTTAGGCTTCAGGTTAGGTTAGGTTTGAACTTAGTTTGAGGGAGTAAGTTTAGGGCTACTGTTAGTTTTCGGTTCAGTGTTACGTTTGGATTTAGCGTGAGGGTCAGGTTAGGGTTGGGGTTGAGCTTAAGGTGTCCTCCTAGGGTTAGGGTTAGGTGTATGGTTTGATTTAGGCTTCAGGTTAGGCTAGGTTTGAACTTAGTTTGAGGGAGTAAGTTTAGGGCTACTGTTAGTTTTCGGGTAACTGTTATGGTTGGAGTTAGCGTCAGGGCCAGGTTATGGTTGGGGTTGACCTTAAGGTGTCCGCCTAGGGTTAGGGTTAGGTCTATGGTGTGAGTTAGGCTTCAGGTTAGGTTAGGTTTGAACTTAGTTTGAGGGAGTAAGTTTAGGGCTACTGTTAGTTTTCGGTTCAGTGTTACGGTTGGAGATAGCGTCAGGGTCAGGTTAGGGTTGGGGTTGAGCTTCAGGTGTCCGCCTAGGGTTAGGGTTAGGTGTATGGTTTGATTTAGGCTTCAGGTTAGGTTAGGTTTGAACTTAGTTTGAGGGAGTAAGTTTAGGGCTACTGTTAGTTTTCGGGTAACTGTTACGGTTGGAGTTAGCGTCAGGTCCAGGTTAGGGTTGGCGTTGAGCTAATGGTGTCCGCCTAGGGTTAGGATTAGGTGTATGGTTTGATTTACGCTGCAGGTTAGGTTAGGTCTGAAGTTAGTTTGAGGGAGTAAGTTTAGGGCTACTGTTAGTTTTCGGTTCAGTGTTACGGTTGGAGATAGCATCAGGGTCAGATTAGGGTTGGGCTTGAACTTCAGGTGTCCGCCTAGGGTTAGGGTTAGGTCTATGATTTGAGTTAGGCTTCAGGTTAGGTTAGGTTTGAAATTAGTTTGAGGGAGTAAGTTTAGGGCTACTGTTAGTTTTCGGTTCAGTGTTACGGTTGGAGTTAGCGTGAGGGTCAGGTTAGTGTTGGGGTTGAGCTTAAGGTGTCCGCCTAGGGTTAGGGTTAGGTGTATGGTTTGATTTAGGGTTCAGGTTAGGTTAGGTCTGAACTTAGTTTGAGGGAGTAAGTTTAGGGCTACTGTTAGTTTTTGGGTAACTGTTATGGTTGGAGCTAGCGTCAGGGCCAGGTTATGGTTGGGGTTGAGCTTAAGGTGTCCGCCTAGGGTTAGGGTTAGGTCTATGGTTTGAGTTAGGCTTCAGGTTCGGTTAGGTTTGAACTTAGTTTGAGGGAGTAAGTTTAGGGCTACTGTTAGTTTTCGGTTCAGTGTTACGGTTGGAGATAGGGTCAGGGTCAGGTTAGGGTTGGGGTTGAGCTTCAGGTGTCCGCCTAGGGTTAAGGTTAGGTCTATGGTTTGAGTTAGGCTTCAGGTTAGGTTAGGTTTGAACTTACTTTGAGGGAGTAAGTTTCGGGCTACTGTTAGGTTTCGGTCCAGTGTTACGGTTGGAGTTAGAGTGAGGGTCAGGTTAGGGTTGGGGTTGAGCTTAAGGTGTCCGCCTAGGGTTAGAGTTAGGTGTATGGTTTGATTTAGGCTTCTGGTTAAGTTAGGTTTGAACTTAGTTTGAGGGATTAAGTTTAGGGCTATTGTTAGTTTTTGGTTCAGTGTTACGGTTGGAAATAGCGTCAGGGTCAGTTTAGGGTTGGGCTTGAACTTCAGGTGTCCTCCTAGGGTTAGGGTAAGTTCTATGGTTTGAGTTAGGCTTCAGGTGAGGTTAGGTTTGAAATTTGTTTGAGGGAGTAAGTTTAGGGCTACTGTTAGGTTTCGGTTCAGTGTTACGGTTGGAGTTAGCGTGAGGTTCAGGTTAGGGTTGGGGTTGAGCTTAAGGTGTCCGCCTAGGGTTAGCGTTAGGTGTACGGTTTGATTTAGGCTTCAGGTTAGGTTAGGTTTGAACTTAGTTTGAGGGAGTAAGTTTAGGGCTACTGTTAGTTTTCGGGTAACTGTTATGGTTGGAGTTAGTGTCAGGGCCAGGTTAGGGTTGGGGTTGACCTTAAGGTGTACGCCTAGGGTTAGGGTTAGGTCTATGGTGTGAGTTAGGCTTCAGGTTAGGTTAGGTTTGAACTTAGTTTCAGGGAGTAAGTTTAGGGCTACTATTAGTTTTCGGTTCAGTGTTACGGTTGGAGATAGCGTCAGGGTCAGGTTAGGGTTGGGGTTGAGCTTCAGGTGTCCGCCTAGGGTTAGGGTTATGTCTCTGGTTTGAGTTAGGCTTCAGGTTAGGTTAGGTTTGAACTTAGTTTGAGGGATTAAGTTTAGGGCTACTGTTAGTTTTTGTTTCAGTGTTACGGTTGGATTTAGCGTGAGGGTCAGGTTATGGTTGGGTTGAGCTTAAGGTGTCCGCCTAGGGTTAGGGTTAGGTGTATGGTTTGATTTAGGCTTCAGGTTAGGTTAGGTTTGAACTTAGTTTGAGGGAGTAAGTTTAGGGCTACTGTTAGTTTTCTGGTAACTGTAATGGTTGGAGTTAGCGTCAGGGCCATTTTACGATTGGGGTTGAGCTTAAGGTGTCCGCCAAGGGTTAGGGTTAGGTCTATGGTTTGAGTTAGGCTTCAGGTTAGGTTAGGTTTGAACTTAGTTTGAGGGAGTAAGTTTAGGGCTACTGTTAGTTTTCGGTTTAGTGTTACGTTTGGAGATAGCGTCAGGGTCAGGTTAGAGTTGGGGTTGAGCTTCAGGTGTCCGCCTAGGGTTAGGGTTAGGTCTATGGTTTGAGTTAGGCTTCAGGTTAGGTTAGGTTTGAACTTAGTTTGAGGGAGTAAGTTTAGGGCTACTGTTAGTTTTCGGGTAACTTTTGTGGTTGGAGTTAGCGTCAGGGGATTTTAGGGTTGGGGTTGAGCTTAAGGTGTCCGCCTAGGATTAGGTTTAGGTGTATGTTTTGATTTAGGCTTCAGGTTAGGATAGGTTTTAACTTAGTTTGAGGGAGTAAGTTTAGGGCTACTGTTAGTTTTCGGGTAACTGTTCCGTTTGGAGTTAGCGTCAGGTCCAGGTTAGGTTTGGCGTTGAGCTAATGGTGTCCTCCTAGGGTTAGGATTAGGTGTATGGTTTGATTTAGGCTTCACGTTAGTTTAGGTTTGAACTTAGTTTGAGGGAGTAAGTTTAGGGCTAATGTTAGTTTTCGGTTCAGTGTTACGGTTGGAGATAGCGTCAGGGTCAGGTTAGGGTTGGGTTTGAACTTCAGGTGTCCGCCTAGGGTTAGGGTTATGTCTATGGTTTGAGTTAGGCTTCAGGTTAGGTTAGGTTTGAAATTAGTTTGAGGGAGTAAGTTTAGGGTTACTGTTAGTTTTCGGGTAACTGTTATGGTTGGAGTTAGCGTCAGGGCCAGGTTACGGTTGGGGTTGAGCTTAAGGTGTCCGCCTAGGGTTAGGGTTAGGTCTATGGTTTGAGTTAGGCTTCAGGTTAGTTTAGGTTTGAACTTAGTTTGAGGGAGTAAGTTTAGGGCTACTGTTAGTTTTCAGTTCAGTGTTACGGTTGGATTTAGCGTGAGGGTCAGGTTAGGGTTGGGGTTGAGCTTAAGGTGTCCGCCTAGGGTTAGGGTTAGGTGTATGGTTTGATTTAGGCTTCAGGTTAGGTTAGGTTTGAACTTAGTTTGAGGGAGTAAGTATAGGGCTACTGTTAGTTTTCGGGTAACTGTTATGGTTGGAGTTAGCGTCAGGGCCATTTTAGGATTGGGGTTGAGTTTAAGGTGTCCCCCAAGGGTTAGAGTTAGGTCTATGGTTTGAGTTAGGCTTCAGGTTAGGTTAGGTGTTAACTTAGTTTAAGGAGTAAGTTTAGGGATACTGTTAGTTTTCGGTTCAGTGTTACGGTTGGAGATAGCGTCAGGGTCAGGTTAGTGTTGGGGTTGAGCTTCAGGTGTCCGCCTAGGGTTAGGGTTAGGTCTATGGTTTGATTTAGGCTTCAGGTTAGGTTAGGTTTGAACTTAGTTTGAGGGAGTAAGTTTAGGGCTACTGTTAGTTTTCGGTTCAGTGTTACGGTTGGAGATAGCGTCAGGGTCAGGTTAGGGTTGGGGTTGAGCTTCAGGTGTCCGCCTAGGGTTAGACTTAGGTGTATGGTTTGATTTAGGCTTCAGGTTAGCTTAGGTTTGAACTTAGTTTGAGGGAGTAAGTTTAGGGCTACTGTTAGTTTTCGGGTAACTGTTATGGTTGGAGTTAGCGTCAGGGCCAGGTTAGGGTTGGGGTTGAACTTAAGGTGTCCGCCTAGGGTTAGGGTTAGGTCTACGGTTTGAGTTAGGCTTCAGGTTAGGTTAGTTTTGAACTTAGTTTGAGGGAGTAAGTTTAGGGCTACTGTTAGTTTTCGGTTCCGTGTTACGGTTGGATATAACGTCAGGATCAGGTTAGGGTTGGGGTTGAGCTTCAGGTGTCCGCCTAGGGTTAGGGTTAGGTCTATGGTTTGAGTTAGGCTTCAGGTTAGGTTAGGTTTGAACTTAGTTTGAGGGAGTAAGTTTAGGGCTACTGTTAGTTTTCGGTTCAGTGTTACGGTTGGATTTATCGTGAGGGTCAGGTTAGGGTTGGGGTTGAGCTTAAGATGTCCGCCTAGGGTTAGGGTTAGGTGTATGGTTTGATTTAGGCTTCAGGTTAGGTTAGGTTTGAACTTAGTTTGAGGGAGTAAGTTTAGGGCTACTGTTAGTTTTCGGGTAACTGTTGTGGTTGGAGTTAGCGTCAGGGGATTTTAGGGTTGGGGTTGAGCTTAAGGTGTCCGCCAAGGGTTAGGGTTAGGTCTATGGTTTGAATTAGGCTTCAGGTTAGGTTAGGTTTGAACTTAGTTTGAGGGAGTAGGTTTAGGGCTACTGTTAGTTTTCGGTTCAGTGTTACGGTTGGAGTTAGCATCAGGGTCAGGTTAGGGTTGGGGTTGAGCTTCAGGTGTCCGCCTAGGGTTAGGGTTAGGTCTATGGTTTGAGTTAGGCTTCAGGTAAGGTTAGGTTTGAACTTAGTTTGAGGGAGTAAGTTTAGGGCTACTGTTATTTTTCGGTTCAGTGTTTCGGTTGGAGTTAGCGTGAGGGTCAGGTTAGGGTAGGGGTTGAGCTTAAGGTGTCCGCCTAGGGTTAGGGTTAGGTGTATGGTTTGATTTAGGCTTCAGGTTAGGATAGGTTTTAACTTAGTTTGAGGGAGTAAGTTTAGGGCTACTGTTAGTTTTCGGGTAACTGTTCCATTTGGAGTTAGCGTCAGGTCCAGGTTAGGTTTGGCGTTGAGCTAATGGTGTCCTCCTAGGGTTAGGATTAGGTGTATGGTTTGATTTAGGCTTCACGTTAGTTTAGGTTTGAACTTAGTTTGAGGGAGTAAGTTTAGGGCTAATGTTAGTTTTCGGTTCAGTGTTACGGTTGGAGATAGCGTCAGGGTCAGGTTAGGGTTGGGTTTGAACTTCAGGTGTCCGCCTAGGGTTAGGGTTATGTCTATGGTTTGAGTTAGGCTTCAGGTTAGGTTAGGTTTGAAATTAGTTTGAGGGAGTAAGTTTAGGGTTACTGTTAGTTTTCGGGTAACTGTTATGGTTGGAGTTAGCGTCAGGGCCAGGTTACGGTTGGGGTTGAGCTTAAGGTGTCCGCCTAGGGTTAGGGTTAGGTCTATGGTTTGAGTTAGGCTTCAGGTTAGTTTAGGTTTGAACTTAGTTTGAGGGAGTAAGTTTAGGGCTACTGTTAGTTTTCAGTTCAGTGTTACGGTTGGATTTAGCGTGAGGGTCAGGTTAGGGTTGGGGTTGAGCTTAAGGTGTCCGCCTAGGGTTAGGGTTAGGTGTATGGTTTGATTTAGGCTTCAGGTTAGGTTAGGTTTGAACTTAGTTTGAGGGAGTAAGTATAGGGCTACTGTTAGTTTTCGGGTAACTGTTATGGTTGGAGTTAGCGTCAGGGCCATTTTAGGATTGGGGTTGAGTTTAAGGTGTCCCCCAAGGGTTAGAGTTAGGTCTATGGTTTGAGTTAGGCTTCAGGTTAGGTTAGGTGTTAACTTAGTTTAAGGAGTAAGTTTAGGGATACTGTTAGTTTTCGGTTCAGTGTTACGGTTGGAGATAGCGTCAGGGTCAGGTTAGTGTTGGGGTTGAGCTTCAGGTGTCCGCCTAGGGTTAGGGTTAGGTCTATGGTTTGATTTAGGCTTCAGGTTAGGTTAGGTTTGAACTTAGTTTGAGGGAGTAAGTTTAGGGCTACTGTTAGTTTTCGGTTCAGTGTTACGGTTGGAGATAGCGTCAGGGTCAGGTTAGGGTTGGGGTTGAGCTTCAGGTGTCCGCCTAGGGTTAGACTTAGGTGTATGGTTTGATTTAGGCTTCAGGTTAGCTTAGGTTTGAACTTAGTTTGAGGGAGTAAGTTTAGGGCTACTGTTAGTTTTCGGGTAACTGTTATGGTTGGAGTTAGCGTCAGGGCCAGGTTAGGGTTGGGGTTGAACTTAAGGTGTCCGCCTAGGGTTAGGGTTAGGTCTACGGTTTGAGTTAGGCTTCAGGTTAGGTTAGTTTTGAACTTAGTTTGAGGGAGTAAGTTTAGGGCTACTGTTAGTTTTCGGTTCCGTGTTACGGTTGGATATAACGTCAGGATCAGGTTAGGGTTGGGGTTGAGCTTCAGGTGTCCGCCTAGGGTTAGGGTTAGGTCTATGGTTTGAGTTAGGCTTCAGGTTAGGTTAGGTTTGAACTTAGTTTGAGGGAGTAAGTTTAGGGCTACTGTTAGTTTTCGGTTCAGTGTTACGGTTGGATTTATCGTGAGGGTCAGGTTAGGGTTGGGGTTGAGCTTAAGATGTCCGCCTAGGGTTAGGGTTAGGTGTATGGTTTGATTTAGGCTTCAGGTTAGGTTAGGTTTGAACTTAGTTTGAGGGAGTAAGTTTAGGGCTACTGTTAGTTTTCGGGTAACTGTTGTGGTTGGAGTTAGCGTCAGGGGATTTTAGGGTTGGGGTTGAGCTTAAGGTGTCCGCCAAGGGTTAGGGTTAGGTCTATGGTTTGAATTAGGCTTCAGGTTAGGTTAGGTTTGAACTTAGTTTGAGGGAGTAGGTTTAGGGCTACTGTTAGTTTTCGGTTCAGTGTTACGGTTGGAGTTAGCATCAGGGTCAGGTTAGGGTTGGGGTTGAGCTTCAGGTGTCCGCCTAGGGTTAGGGTTAGGTCTATGGTTTGAGTTAGGCTTCAGGTAAGGTTAGGTTTGAACTTAGTTTGAGGGAGTAAGTTTAGGGCTACTGTTATTTTTCGGTTCAGTGTTTCGGTTGGAGTTAGCGTGAGGGTCAGGTTAGGGTAGGGGTTGAGCTTAAGGTGTCCGCCTAGGGTTAGGGTTAGGTGTATGGTTTGATTTAGGCTTCAGGTTAGGATAGGTTTTAACTTAGTTTGAGGGAGTAAGTTTAGGGCTACTGTTAGTTTTCGGGTAACTGTTCCATTTGGAGTTAGCGTCAGGTCCAGGTTAGGGTTGGCGTTGAGCTAATGGTGTCCTCCTAGGGTTAGGATTAGGTGTATGGTTTGATTTAGGCTTCACGTTAGTTTAGGTTTGAACTTAGTTTGAGGGAGTAAGTTTAGGGCTAATGTTAGTTTTCGGTTCAGTGTTACGGTTGGAGATAGCGTCAGGGTCAGGTTAGGGTTGGGTTTGAACTTCAGGTGTCCGCCTAGGGTTAGGGTTATGTCTATGGTTTGAGTTAGGCTTCAGGTTAGGTTAGGTTTGAAATTAGTTTGAGGGAGTAAGTTTAGGGTTACTGTTAGTTTTCGGGTAACTGTTATGGTTGGAGTTAGCGTCAGGGCCACGTTAGGGTTGGGGTTGAGCTTAAGGTGTCCGCCTAGGGTTAGGGTTAGGTCTATGGTTTGAGTTAGGCTTCAGGTTAGTTTAGGTTTGAACTTAGTTTGAGGGAGTAAGTTTAGGGCTACTGTTAGTTTTCGGTTCAGTGTTACGGTTGGATTTAGCGTGAGGGTCAGGTTAGGGTTGGGGTTGAGCTTAAGGTGTCCGCCTAGGGTTAGGGTTAGGTGTATGGTTTGATTTAGGCTTCAGGTTAGGTTAGGTTTGAACTTAGTTTGAGGGAGTAAGTATAGGGCTACTGTTAGTTTTCAGGTAACTGTTATGGTTGGAGTTAGCGTCAGGGCCATTTTAGGATTGGGGTTGAGTTTAAGGTGTCCCCCAAGGGTTAGAGTTAGGTCTATGGTTTGAGTTAGGCTTCAGGTTAGGTTAGGTGTGAACTTAGTTTAAGGAGTAAGTTTAGGGATAATGTTAGTTTTCGGTTCAGTGTTACGGTTGGAGATAGCGTCAGGGTCAGGTTAGTGTTGGGGTTGAGCTTCAGGTGTCCGCCTAGGGTTAGGGTTAGGTCTATGGTTTGATTTAGGCTTCAGGTTAGGTTAGGTTTGAACTTAGTTTGAGGGAGTAAGTTTAGGGTTACTGTTTGTTTTCGGTTCAGTGTTACGGTTGGAGTTAGCATGGGGTTCAGGTTAGGGTTGGGGTTGAGCTTAAGGTGTCCGCCTAGGTTTAGGTTTAGGTGTATGGTTTGATTTAGGCTTCAGGTTAGGTTAGGTTTGAACTTAGTTTGAGGGAGTAAGTTTAGGGATACTGTTAGTTTTTGGTTCAGTGTTACCGTTGGATATAGCTTCAGGGTCAGTTTAGGGTTGGGGTTGAGCTTCAGGTGTCCACCTAGGGTTAGGGTTAGGTCTATGGTTTGATTTAGGCTTCAGGTTAGGTTAGGTTTGAAATTAGTTTGATGGAGTAAGTGTAGGGCTAATGTTAGTTTTCGGTTCAGTGTTACGGTTGGAGTTAGCGTGAGGGTCAGGTTATGGTAGGGGTTGAGCTTAAGGTGTCCGCCTGTGGTTAGGGTTAGGTGTATGATTTGATTAAGGCTTCAGGTTAGCTTAGGTTTGAACTTAGTTTGAGGGAGTAAGTTTAGGGCTACTGTTCGATTTCGGGTAACTGTTATGGTTGGAGTTAGTGTCAGGGCCAGGTTAGGGTTGGGGTTGAGCTTAAGGTGTCCGCCAAGGGTTAGGGTTAGGTATATGGTTTGAGTTAGGCTTCAGGTTAGGTTAGGTTTGAACTTAGTTTGAGGGAGTAAGTTTAGGGCTACTGTTAGTTTTCGGGTAACTGTTATCGTTGGAGTTTGCGTCAGGGCCAGGTTAGGGTTGGGGTTGAGCTTAAGGTGTCCGCCTAGGGTTAGGGTTAGGTCTATGGTTTGAGTTAGGATTCAGGTTAGGTTAGGTTTGAACTTAGTTTGAGGGAGTAAGTTTAGGGCTTCTGTTAGTTTTCGGGTAACTGTTACGGTTGGAGTTAGCGTCAGGGCCAGGTTAGGTTTGGGATTGAGCTTAAGGTGTCCGCCTAGTGTTAGGTTAGGTCTATGGTTTGAGTTAGGCTTCAGGTTAGCTTAGGTTTGAACTTAGTTTGAGGGAGTAAGTATAGGGCTACTGTTAGTTTTCGGTTCAGTGTTACGGTTGGAGTTAGCGTCAGGTTCAGTTTAGGGTTCGGGTTGAACTTAAGGTGTCTGCCTAGGGTTAGGGTTAGGTGTTTGGTTTGAGCTAGACTTCAGGTGAGGTTAGGTTTGAACTTAGTTTGAGGGAGTAAGTTTAGGGCTACTGTTAGTTTTCGGTTAAGTGTTACGGTTGGAGTAAGAGTCAGGGTCAGGTTAGGGTTGGGGTTGAGCTTCAGGTGTCCGCCTAGGGTTAGGGTTAGGTGTATGGTTTGATTTAGGCTTCAGGTTAGGTTAGGTTTGAACTTAGTTTGAGGGAGTAAGTTTAGGGCTACTGTTAGTTTTTGGGTAACTGTTACGGTTGGAGTTAGCGTCAGGTCCAGGTTAGGGTTGGGGTTGAGTTTCAGGTGTCCGCCTAGGGTTAGGGTAGGTGTATGGTTTGATTTAGGCTTCAGATTAGGTTAGGTTTGAAGTTAGTTTGAGGGAGTAAGTTTAGGGCTACTGTTAGTTTTCGGTTAACTGTTACAGTTGGAGTAAGCATGAGGGTCAGGGTATGGTAGGGGTTGAGCTTAAGGTGTCCGCCTGTGGTTAGGGTTAGGTGTATGATTTGATTAAGGCTTCAGGTTAGGTTAGGTTTGAACTTAGTTTGAGGGAGTAAGATTAGGGCTACTGTTCGTTTTCGGGTAACTGTTATGGTTGGAGTTAGCGTCAGGGCCAGGTTAGGGTTGGGGTTGAGCTTAAGGTGACCGCCTAGGGTTAGGGTTAGGTCTATGGTTTGAGTTAGGCTTCAGGTTAGGTTAGGTTTGAACTTAGTTTGAGGGAGTAAGTTTAGGGCTACTGTTAGTTTTCGGTTCAGTGTTACGGTTGGAGATAGCGTCAGGGTCAGGTTAGTGTTGGGGTTGAGCTTCAGGTGTCCGCCTAGGGTTAGGGTTAGGTCTATGGTTTGATTTAGGCTTCAGGTTAGGGTAGGTTTGAACTTAGTTTGAGGGAGTAAGTTTAGGGTTACTGTTAGTTTTCGGTTCAGTTTTACGGTTGGAGTTAGCGTCAGGTCCAGGTTAGGGTTGGGGTTGAGCTTAAGGTGTCCGCCTAGGTTTAGGTTTAGGTGTATGGTTTGATTTAGGCTTCAGGTTAGGTTAGGTTTGAACTTAGTTTGAGGGAGTAAGTTTAGGGATACTGTTAGTTTTTGGTTCAGTGTTACTGTTGGATATAGCTTCAGGGTCAGGTTAGGGTTGGGGTTGAGCTTCAGGTGTCCACCTAGGGTTAGGGTTAGGTCTATGGTTTGATTTAGGCTTCAGGTTAGGTTAGGTTTGAAATTAGTTTGATGGAGTAAGGGTAGGGCTAATGTTAGTTTTCGGTTCAGTGTTACGGTTGGAGTTAGCGTGAGGGTCAGGTTATGGTAGGGGTTGAGCTTAAGGTGTCCGCCTGTGGTTAGGGTTAGGTGTATGATTTGATTAAGGCTTCAGGTTAGGTTAGTTTTGAACTTAGTTTGAGGGAGTAAGTTTAGGGCTACTGTTCGTTTTCGGGTAACTGTTATGGTTGGAGTTAGTGTCAGGGCCAGGTTAGGGTTGGGGTTGAGCTTAAGGTGTCAGCCTCGGGTTAGGGTTAGGTCTATGGTTTGAGTTAGGCTTCAGGTTAGGTTAGGTTTGAACTTAGTTTGAGGGAGTAAGTTTAGGGCTACTGTTAGTTTTCGGTTCAGTGTTATGGTTGGAGATAGCGTCAGGTTCAGGTTAGGGTTGGGGTTGAGCTTAAGGTGTCCGCCTAGGGTTAGGGTTAGGTGTATGGTATGATTTAGGCTTCTGGTTAAGTTAGGTTTGAACTTAGTTTGAGGGAGTAAGTTTAGGGCTATTGTTAGTTTTCGGTTCAGTGTTACGGTTGGAAAAAGCGTCCGGGTCAGTTTAGGGTTGGGCTTGAACTTCAGGTGTCCCCCTAGGGTTAGGGTAAGTTCTATGGTTTGAGTTAGGCTTTAGGTTAGGTTAGGTTTGAAATTAGTTTGAGGGAGTAAGTTTAGGGCTACTGTTAGTTTTCGGTTCAGTGTTACGGTTGGAGTTAGCGTGAGGGTCAGGTTAGTGTTGGGGTTGAGCTTAAGGTGTCCGCCTAGGGTTAGAGTTAGGTGTATGGTTTGATTTAGGCATCAGGTTATCTTAGGTTTGAACTTAGTTTGATGGAGTAAGTTTAGGGCTACTGTTAGTTTTCGGGTAACTGTTTTGGTTGGAGTTAGAGTCAGGGGATTTTAGGGTTGGGGTTGAGGTTAAGGTGTCCGCCAAGGGATAGGGTTAGGTCTATGGTTTGAGTTAGGCTTCAGGTTAGGTTAGGCTTGAACTTAGTTTGAGGGAGTAAGTTTAGGGCTACTGTTAGTTTACGGTTCAGTGTTACGGTTGGAGTTAGCGTGAGGGTCAGGTTAGGGTTGGGGTTGAGCTAAAGGTGTCCGCCTAGGGTTAGGTTTAGGTCTATGGTTTCATTTAGGATTCAGGTTAGGTTAGGATTGAACTTAGTTTGAGGGAGTAAGTTTAGGGCTACTGTTAGTTTTCGGTTCTGTGTTACCGTTGGTGATAGCGTCAGGGTCAGGTTAGTGTTGGGGTTGAGCTTAAGGTGTCCGCCTAGGGTTAGGGTTAGGTCTATGGTTTGAATTAGGCTTCAGGTAAGGTTAGGTTTGAACTTAGTTTGAGGGAGTAAGTTTAGGGCTACTGTTAGTTTTCGGTTCAGTGTTACGGTTGGAGTTAGCGTCAGGGTCAGGTTAGGGTTGGGGTTGAGCTTCAGGTGTCCGCCTAGGGTTAGGGTTAGGTCTATGGTTTGAGTTAGGCTTCAGGTTAGGTTAGGTTTGAACTTAGTTTGAGGGAGTAAGTCTAGGGCTACTGTTACTTTTCGCGTAACTGTTATGGTTGGAATTAGTGTCAGGGCCAGGTTAGGTTTGGGATTGAGCTTAAGGTGTCCGCCTAGTGTTAGGGTTAGGTCTATGGTTTGAGTTAGGCTTCAGGTTAGCTTAGGTTTGAACTTAGTTTGAGGGAGTAAAATTTAGGGCTACTGTTAGTTTTCGGTTCAGTGTTACGGTTGGAGTTAGCGTCAGGTTCAGGTTAGGGTTGGGGTTGAACTTAAGGTGTCTGCCTAGGGTTAGGGTTAGGTCTTTGGTTTGAGTTAGACTTCAGGTGAGGTTAGGTTTGAACTTAGTTTGAGGGAGTAAGTTTAGGGCTACTGTTAGTTTTCGGTTAAGTGTTACGGTTGGAGTAAGCATCAGGGTCAGGTTAGGGTTGGGGTTGAGCTTCAAGTGTCCGTCTAGGGTTAGGGTTAGGTCTATGGTTTGATTTAGGCTTCAGGTTAAGTTAGGTTTGAACTTAGTTTGAGGGAGTAAGTTTAGGGCTACTGTTAGTTTTCGGTTCAGTGTTACGGTTGGAGATAGCGTCAGGGTCAGTTTAGCGTTGGGGTTGAGTTTCAGGTGTCCGCATAGGGTTAGGGTTAGGTCTATGGTTTGAGTTAGGCTTCAGGTTAGGTTAGGTTTGAACTTAGTTTGAGGGAGTAAGTTTAGGGCTACTGTTAGTTTTCAGTTCAGTGTTACGGTTGGATTTAGCGTGAGGGTCAGGTTAGGGTTGGGGTTGAGCTTAAGGTGTCCGCCTAGGGTTAGGGTAGGTGTATGGTTTGATTTAGGCTTCAGGGTAGGTTAGGTTTGAACTTAGTTTGAGGGAGTTAGTTTAGGGCTACTGTTAGCTTTCGGGTAACTGTTATGGTTGGAGTTAGCGTCAGGGCCATTTTAGGATTGGGGTTGAGCTTAAGGTGTCCGCCAAGGGTTACGGTTAGGTCTATGGTTTGAGTTAGGCTTCAGGTTAGGTTAGGTTTGAACTTAGTTTGAGGGAGTAATTTTAGGGCTACTGTTAGTTTTCGGTTCAGTGCTACGGTTGGAGATAGCGTCAGGGTCAGGTTAGGGTTGGGGTTGAGCTTCAGGTGTCCGCCTAGGGTTAGGGTAGTTGTATGGTTTGATTTAGGCTTCAGGTTAGGTTAGGTTTGAACTTAGTTTGAGGGAGTAAGTTTAGAGCTACTGTTAGTGTTCGTTTCATTGTTACCGTTGGATTTAGCGTGAGGGTCAGGTTAAGGTTGGGTTGAGCTTAAGGTGTCCGCCTAGGGTTGGGGTTAGGTGTATGGTTTGATTTAGGCTTCAGTTAGTTTAGGTTTGAACTTAGTTTGAGGGAGTAAGTTTAGGGCTACTGTTAGTTTTCGGGTAACTGGTATGGTTGGAGTTAGCGTCAGGGCCATATTAGGATTGGGGTTGAGCTTAAGGTGTCCGCCAAGGGTTAGGGTTAGGTCTATGGTTTGAGTTAGTCTTCAGGTTAGGTTAGGTTTGAACTTAGTTTGAGGGAGTAATTTTAGGGCTACTGTTAGTTTTCGGTTCAGTGTTACGTTTGGAGATAGCGTCAGGGTCAGGTTAGGGTTGGGGTTGAGCTTCAGGTGTCCGCCTAGGGTTAGGGTTAGGTCTATGGTTTGATTTAGGCTTCCGGTTAGGTTAGTTTGAACTTAGTTTGAGGGAGTAAGTTTAGGGCTACTGTTAGTTTTCGGGTAACTGTTACGGTTGGAGTTAGCGTCAGGTCCAGGTTAGGGTTGGCGTTGAGCTAATGGTGTCCGCCTAGGGTTAGGGTTAGGTGTATGGTTTGATTTAGGATTCAGGTTAGGTTAGGTTTGAAGTTAGTTTGAGGGAGTAAGTTTAGGGCTACTGTTAGTTTTCGGTTAACTGTTACAGTTGGAGTAAGCGTGAGGGTCAGGTTATGGTAGGGGTTGAGCTTAAGGTGTCTGCCTAGGGTTAGGGTTAAGTGTATGATTTGATTAAGGCTTCAGGTTAGGTTAGGTTTGAACTTAGTTTGAGGGAGTAAGTTTAGGGCTCCTGTTAGTTTTCGGTTAACTGTTACGGTTGGAGTTAGCGTCAGGGCCAGGTTAGGGTTGGCGTTGACCTTAAGGTGTCCGTCTAGGGTTAGGGTTAGGTCTATGGTGTGAGTTAGGCTTCAGGTTAGGTTAGGTTTGAACTTAGTTTGAGGGAGTAAGTTTAGGGCTACTGTTAGTTTTCGGTTCACTGTTACGGTTGGAGATAGCGTCAGGGTCAGGTTAGGGTTGGGGTTGAGCTTAAGGTGTCCGCCTAGGTTTAGGGTTAGGTGTATGGTTTGATTTAGGCTTCAGGTTAGGTTAGGTTTGAACTTAGTTTGAGGGAGTAAGTTTAGGGCTACTGTTAGTTTTCGGTTCAGTGTTACGGTTGGAGATAGCGTCAGGGTCAGGTTAGCGTTGTCCTTGAGCTTCAGGTGTCCGCCTAGGGTTAGGGTTAGGTCTATGGTTTGAGTTAGGCTTCGGGTTAGGTTAGGTTTGAAATTAGTTTGAGGGAGTAAGTTTAGGGCTACTGTTAGTTTTCAGTTCAGTGTTACGGTTGGATTTAGCGTGAGGGTCAGGTTAGGGTTGGGGTTGAGCTTAAGGTGTCCGCCTAGGGTTAGGGTAGGTTTATGGTTTGATTTAGGCTTCAGGTTAAGTTAGGTTTGAACTTAGTTTGAGGGAGTAAGTTTAGGGCTACTGTTAGCTTTCGGGTAACTGTTATGGTTGGAGTTAGCGTCAGGGCCATTTTAGGATTGGGGTTGAGCTTAAGGTGTCCGCCAAGGGTTACGGTTTGGTCTATGGTTTGAGTTAGGCTTCAGGTTAGGTTAGGTTTGAACTTAGTTTGAGGGAGTAAGTTTAGGGCTACTGTTAGTTTTCGGTTCAGTGTTACGGTTGGAGATAGCGTCAGTTTCAGGTTAGGGTTGGGGTTGAGGTTCAGGTGTCCGCCTAGGGTTAGGGTTATGTCTATGGTTTGAGTTAGGCTTCAGGTTAGGTTAGGTTTGAACTTAGTTTGAGGGATTAAGTTTAGGGCTACTGTTAGTTTTCGGTTCAGTGTTACGGTTGGATTTAGCGTGAGGGTCAGGTTAAGGTTGGGTTGAGCTTAAGGTGTCCGCCTAGGGTTGGGGTTAGGTTTATGGTTTGATTTAGGCTTCAGGTTAGGTTATGTTTGAACTTAGTTTGAGGGAGTAAGTTTAGGGCTACTGTTAGTTTTCGGGTAACTGTTATGGTTGGAGTTAGCGTCAGGGCCATTTTAGGATTGGGGTTGAGCTTAAGGTGTCCGCCAAGGGTTAGGGTTAGGTCTATGTTTTGAGTTAGGCTTCAGGTTAGGTTAGGTTAGAATTTAGTTGAGGGAGTAAGTTTAGGGCTACTGTTAGTTTTCGGTTCAGTGTTACGGTTGGAGATAGCGTCAGGGTCAGGTTAGGGTTGGGCTTGAACTTCAGGTATCCGCCTACGGTTAGGGTTAGGTCTATGATTTGAGTTAGGCTTCAGGTTAGGTTAGGTTAGAACTTAGTTTGAGGGAGTAAGTTTAGGGATACTGTTAATTTTCGGTTCCGTGTTACGTTTGGACATAGCGTAAGGGTCAGGTTAGGGTTGGGGATGAGCTTTAGGTGTCCGCCTAGGGTTAGGGTAAGGTCTATGGTTTGAGTTAGGCTTCAGGTTAGGTTAGGTTTGAAATTAGTTTTAGTGTGTAAGTTTAGGGCTACTGTTAGTTTTCGGTTCAGTGTTACGGTTGGAGTTAGCGTTAGGGTCAGGTTAGGGTTGGGGTTGAGCTTAAGGTGTCCGCCTAGGGTTAGAGTTAGGTGTATGGTTTGATTTAGGGTTCAGGTTAGCTTAGGTTTGAACTTAGTTTGAGGGAGTAAGTTTAGGGCTACTGTAAGTTTTCGGGTAACTGTTATGGTTGGAGTTAGAGTCATGGCCAGGTTAGGGTTGGGGTTGAGCTTAAGGTGTCCGCCTAGGGTTAGGGTTAGGTCTATGGTTTGAGTTAGGCTTCAGGTTAGGTTAGGTTTGAACTTAGTTTGAGGGAGTAAGTTTAGGGCTACTGTTAGTTTTTGGTTCAGTGTTACGGTTGGAGATAGCGTCAGGGTCAAGTTAGCGTTGGGGTTGAGCTTCAGGTGTCCGCCTAGGTTTAGGGTTAGGTGTATGGTTTGATTTAGGCTTCAGGTTAGGTTAGGTTTGAACTTAGTTTGAGGGAGTAAGTTTAGGGCTACTGTTAGTTTTCGGTTCAGTGTTACGGTTGGAGATAGCGTCAGGGTCAGGTTAGAGTTGGGGTTGAGCTTCAGGTGTCCACCTTGGGTTAGGGTTAGGTCTATGGTTTGAGTTAGGCTTCAGGTTAGGTTAGGTTTGAACTTAGTTTGAGGGAGTAAGTTTAGGGCTACTGTTAGTTTTCAGTTCAGTGTTACGGTTGGATTTAGCGTGAGGGTCAGGTTAGGGTTGGGGTTGAGCTTAAGGTGTCCGCCTAGGGTTAGGGTAGGTGTATGGTTTGATTTAGTCTTCAGGTTAGGTTAGGTTTGAACTTAGTTTGAGGGAGTAAGTTTAGGGCTACTGTTAGCTTTCGCGTAACTGTTATGGTTGGAGTTAGCGTCAGGGCCATTTTAGGATTGGGGTTGAGCTTAAGGTGTCCGCCAAGGGTTACGGTTTGGTCTATGGTTTGAGTTAGGCTTCAGGTTAGGTTAGGTTTGAACTTAGTTTGAGGGAGTAAGTTTAGGGCTACTGTTAGTTTTCGGTTCAGTGTTACGTTTGGAGATAGCGTCAGGGTCAGGTTAGGGTTGGGGTTGAGCTTCAGGTGTCCGCCTAGGGTTAGGGTTAGGTCTATGGTTTGAGTTAGGCTTCAGGTTAGGTTAGGTTTGAACTTAGTTTGAGGGAGTATGTTTAGGGCTACTGTTAGTTTTCGTTTCAGTGTTACGGTTGGAGTAAGAGTCAGGGTCAGGTTAGGGTGGGGTTGAACTTCAGGTGTCCGCCTAGGGTTAGCGTTAGGTCTATGGTTTGAGTTAGGCTTCAGGTTAGGTTAGGTTTGAACTTAGTTTGAGGGAGTAAGTTTAGGGCTACTGTTTGTTTTCGGTTCAGTGTTTCGGTTGGAGTTAGCCTGAGGGTCAGGTTAGGGTAGGGGTTGAGCTTAAGGTGTCCGCCTAGGGTTAGGGTTAGGTGTATGGTTTGATTTAGGCTTCAGGTTAGGTTAGGTTTGAACTTAGTTTGAGGGAGTAAGTTTAGGGCTACTGTTTGTTTTCGGGTAACTGTTACGGTTGGAGTTAGCGCCAGGTCCAGGTTAGGGTTGGCGTTGAGCTAATGGTGTCCGCCTAGGGTTAGGGTTAGGTGTATGGTTTGATTTAGGATTCAGGTTAGGTTAGGTTTGAAGTTAGTTTGAGGGAGTAAGTTTAGGGCTACTGTTAGTTTTCGGTTAACTGTTACAGTTGGAGTAAGCGTGAGGGTCAGGTTAGGGTAGGGGTTGAGCTTAAGGTGTCTGCCTACGGTTAGGGTTAGGTGTATGATTTGATTAAGGCTTCAGGTTAGGTTAGGTTTGAACTTAGTTTGAGGGAGTAAGTTTAGGGCTACTGTTAGTTTTCGGGTAACTGTTATGGTTGGAGTTAGCGTCAGGGCCAGGTTAGGGTTGGGGTTGAGCTTAAGGTGTCCGCCTAGGGTTAGCGTTAGGTCTATGGTTTGAGTTAGGCTTCAGGTTAGGTTAGGTTTGAACTTAGTTTCAGGGAGTAAGTTTAGAGCTACTGTTAGTTTTCGGTTCAGTGTTATGGTTGGAGAAAGCGTCAGGGTCAGGTTAGGGTTGGGGTTGAGCTTAAGGTGTCCGCCTAGGGTTAGGGTTAGGTCTATGGTTTGAGTTAGGCTTCAGGTTAGGTTAGGTTTGAACTTAGTTTGAGGGAGTAAGTTTAGGGCTACTGTTAGTTTTCAGTTCAGTGTTACGGTTGGATTTAGCGTGAGGGTCAGGTTAGGTTTGGGGTTGAGCTTAAGGTGTCCGCCTAGGGTTAGGGTAGGTGTATGGTTTGATTTAGGCTTCAGGTTAGGTTAGGATTGAACTTAGTTTGAGGGAGTAAGTTTAGGGCTACTGTTAGTTTTCAGTTCAGTGTTACGGTTGGAGATAGCGTCAGGGTCAGGTTAGGGTTGGGGTTGAGCTTAAGGTGTCCGCCTAGGGTTAGGGTTAGGTGTATGGTATGATTTAGGCTTCTGGTTACGTTAGGTTTGAACTTAGTTTGAGGGAGTAAGTTTAGGGCTATTGTTAGTTTTCGGTTCAGTGTTACGGTTGGAAATAGCGTCAGGGTCAGTTTAGGGTTGGGCTTGAACTTCAGGTGTCCCCCTAGGGTTAGGGTAAGTTCTATGGTTTGAGTTATGCTTCAGGTTAGGTTAGGTTTGAAATTAGTTTGAGGGAGTAAGTTTAGGGCTACTGTTAGTTTTCGGTTCAGTGTTACGGTTGGATTTAGCGTGAGGGTCAGGTTAGGGTTGGGGTTGAGCTTAAGGTGTCCGCCTAGGGTTAGGGTTAGGTGTATGGTTTGATTTAGGCTTCAGGTTAGGTTAGGTTTGAACTTAGTTTGAGGGAGTAAGTTTAGGGCTACTGTTAGTTTTCGGGTAACTGTTATGGTTGGAGTTAGCGTCAGCGCCATTTTAGGATTGGGGTTGAGCTTAAGGTGTCCGCCAAGGGTTAGGGTTAGGTCTATGGTTTGAGTTAGGCTTCAGGTTAGGTTAGGTTTGAACTTAGTTTGAGGGAGTCAATTTAGGGCTACTGTTAGTTTTCATTTCAGTGTTACGTTTGGAGATAGCGTCAGGGTCAGGTTAGGGTTGGGGTTGAGCTTCAGGTGTCCGCCTAGGGTTAGGGTTAGGTCTATGGTTTGAGTTAGGCTTCAGGTTAGCTTAGGTTTGAACTTAGTTTGAGGGAGTAAGTTTAGGGCTACTGTTAGTTTTCGGTTCAGTGTTACGGTTGGAGTTAGCGTCAGGTTCAGGTTAGGGTTGGGGTTGAACTTAAGGTGTCTGCCTAGGGTTAGGGTTAGGTCTTTGGTTTGAGTTAGACTTCAGGTGAGGTTAGGTATGAACTTAGTTTGAGGGAGTAAGTTTAGGGCTACTGTTTGTTTTCGGTTCAGTGTTTCGGTTGGAGTTAGCCTGAGGGTCAGGTTAGGGTAGGGGTTGAGCTTAAGGTGTTCGCCTAGGGTTAGGGTTAGGTGTATGGTTTGATTTAGGCTTCAGGTTAGGTTAGGTTTGAACTTAGTTTAAGGGAGTAAGTTTAGGGCTACTGTTTGTTTTCGGGTAACTGTTACGGTTGGAGTTAGCGCCAGGTCCAGGTTAGGGTTGGCGTTGAGCTAATGGTGTCCGCCTAGGGTTAGTGTTAGGTGTATGGTTTGATTTAGGATTCAGGTTAGGTTAGGTTTGAAGTTAGTTTGAGGGAGTAAGTTTAGGGCTACTGTTAGTTTTCGGTTAACTGTTACAGTTGGAGTAAGCGTGAGGGTCAGGTTAGGGTAGGGGTTGAGCTTAAGGTGTCTGCCTACGGTTAGGGTTAGGTGTATGATTTGATTAAGGCTTCAGGTTAGGTTAGGTTTGAACTTAGTTTGAGGGAGTAAGTTTAGGGCTACTGTTAGTTTTCGGGTAACTGTTATGGTTGGAGTTAGCGTCAGGGCCAGGTTAGGGTTGGGGTTGAGCTTAAGGTGTCCGCCTAGGGTTAGGGTTAGGTCTATGGTTTGAGTTAGGCTTCAGGTTAGGTTAGGTTTGAACTTAGTTTGAGGGAGTAAGTTTAGGGCTACTGTTAGATTTCGGTTCAGTGTTACGGTTGGAGATAGCGTCAGGGTCAGGTTAGGGTTGGGGTTGAGCTTCAGGTGTCCGCCTAGGGTTAGGGTTAGGTGTATGGTTTGATTTAGGCTTCAGGTTAGGTTAGGTTTGAACTTAGTTTGAGGGAGTAAGTTTAGGGCTACTGTTAGTTTTCGGGTAACTCTTACGGTTGGAGTTAGCGTCAGGTCCAGGTTAGGGTTGGCGTTGAGCTAATGGTGTCCGCCTAGGGTTAGGGTTAGGTGTATGGTTTGATTTAGGCTTCAGGTTAGGTTAGGTTTGAAGTTAGTTTGAGGGAGTAAGTTTCGGGCTACTGTTAGTT
This sequence comes from Tupaia tana, assembly GCA_026018925.1. Taxonomy (NCBI): domain Eukaryota; kingdom Metazoa; phylum Chordata; class Mammalia; order Scandentia; family Tupaiidae; genus Tupaia; species Tupaia tana. The sequence goes on along the minus strand of JAKSZU010000042.1, from coordinate 1,604,548 downwards.
TTCGGTTAACAGTTACAGTTGGAGTAAGCGTGAGGGTCAGGTTAGGGTAGGAGTTGAGCTTAAGGTTTCCGCCTAGGGTTAGGGTTAGGTGTATGATTTGATTAAGGCTTCAGTTTAGGTTAGGTTTGAACTTAGTTTGAGGGAGTAAGTTTAGGGCTACTTTTAATTTTCGGTTCAGTGTTACGGTTGGAGATAGCGTCAGGGTCAGGTTAGGTTTGGGGTTGAGCTTCAGGTATCCGCCTAGGGTTAGGGTTAGGTCTATGGTTTGAGTTAGGCTTCAGGTTAGGTTAGGTTTGAACTTAGTTTGAGGGAGTAAGTTTAGAGCTACTGTTAGTTTTCGGGTAACTGTTACGGTTGGAGTTAGCGTCAGGTCCAGGTTAGGATTGGCGTTGAGCTAATGGTGTCCGCCTAGGGTTAGGGTTAGGTGTATGGTTTGATTTAGGCGTCAGGTTAGGTTAAGTTTGAAGTTAGTTTGAGGGAGTAAGTTTAGGGCTACTGTTAGTTTTCGGTTAACTGTTACAGTTGGAGTAAGCGTGAGGGTCAGGTTAGGGTAGGGGTTGAGCTTAAGGTGTCCGCCTAGGGTTAGAGTTAGGTGTATGATTTGAGTAAGGCTTCAGGTTAGGTTAGGTTTGAACTTAGTTTGAGGGAGTAAGTTTAGGGCTACTCTTAGTTATCGGGTAACTGTTATGGTTGGAGTTAGCGTCAGGGCCAGGTTAGGGTTGGGGTTGACCTTTAGGTGTCCGTCTAGGGTTAGGGTTAGGTCTATGGTGTGAGTTAGGCTTCAGGTTAGGTTAGGTTTGAACTTAGTTTGAGGGAGTAAGTTTAGGGCTACTGTTAGTTTTCGGTTCAGTGTTACTGTTGGAGATAGCGTCAGGGTCAGGTTAGGGTTGGGGTTGAGCTTAAGGTGTCCGCCTAGGGTTAGGGTTAGGTCTATGGTTTGAGTTAGGCTTCAGGTTAGGTTAGGTTTGAACTTAGTTTGAGGGAGTAAGTTTAGGGCTACTGTTAGTTTTCAGTTCATTGTTACGGTTGGATTTAGCGTGAGGGTAAGGTTAGGTTTGGGGTTGAGCTTAAGGTGTCCGCCTAGGGTTAGGGTAGGTGTATGGTTTGATTTAGGCTTCAGGTTAGGTTAGGTTTGAACTTAGTTTGAGGGAGTAAGTTTAGGGCTACTGTTAGTTTTCAATTCAGTGTTACGGTTGGAGATAGCGTCAGGGTCAGGTTAGGGTTGGGGTTGAGCTTCAGGTGTCCGCCTAGGGTTAGGGTTAGGTGTATGGTATGATTTAGGCTTCTGGTTACGTTAGGTTTGAACTTAGTTTGAGGGAGTAAGTTTAGGGCTATTGTTAGTTTTCGGTTCAGTGTTACGGTTGGAAATAGCGTCAGGGTCAGTTTAGGGTTGGGCTTGAACTTCAGGTGTCCCCCTAGGGTTAGGGTAAGTTCTATGGTTTGAGTTATGCTTCAGGTTAGGTTAGGTTTGAAATTAGTTTGAGGGAGTAAGTTTAGGGCTACTGTTAGTTTTCGGTTCAGTGTTACGGTTGGATTTAGCGTGAGGGTCAGTTTAGGGTTGGGGTTGAGCTTAAGGTGTCCGCCTAGGGTTAGGGTTAGGTGCATGATTTGATTAAGGCTTCAGTTTAGGTTAGGTTTGAACTTAGTTTGAGGGAGTAAGTTTAGGGCTACTGTTTGTTTTCGGTTCAGTGTTACGGTTGGAGATAGCGTCAGGGTCAGGTTAGGTTTGGGGTTGAGCTTCAGGTGTCCGCCTAGGGTTAGGGTTAGGTCTATGGTTTGAGTTAGGCTTCAGGTTAGGTTAGGTGTGAACTTAGTTTGAGGGAGTAAGTTTAGAGCTACTTTTAGTTTTCGGGTAACTGTTACGGTTGGAGTTAGCGACAGGTCCAGGTTAGGGTTGGCGTTGAGCTAATGGTGTCCGCCTAGGGTTAGGGTTAGGTGTATGGTTTGATTTAGGCGTCAGGTTAGGTTAAGTTTGAAGTTAGTTTGAGGGAGTAAGTTTAGGGCTACTGTTAGTTTTCGGTTAACTGTTACAGTTGGAGTAAGTGTGAGGGTCAGGTTAGGGTAGGGGTTGAGCTTAAGGTGTCCGCCTAGGGTTAGGCTTAGGTGTATGATTTGATTAAGGCTTCAGGTTAGGTTAGGTTTGAACTTAGTTTGAGGGAGTAAGTTTAGTGCTACTGTTAGTTATCGGGTAACTGTTATGGTTGAAGTTAGCGTCAGGGCCAGGTTAGGGTTGGGGTTGACCTTAAGGTGTCCGTCTAGGGTTAGGGTTAGGTCTATGGTGTGAGTTAGGCTTCAGGTTAGGTTAGGTTTGAACTTAGTTTGAGGGAGTAAGTTTAGGGCTACTGTTAGTTTTCGGTTCAGTGTTACGGTTGGATTTAGCGTGAGGGTCAGGTTAAGGTTGGGTTGAGCTTAAGGTGTCCGCCTAGGGTAGGGGTTAGGTGTATGGTTTGATTTAGGCTTCAGGTTAGGTTAGGTTTGAACTTAGTTTGAGGGAGTAAGTTTAGGCTTACTGTTAGTTTTCGGGTAACTGTTATGGTTGGAGTTAGCGTCAGGGTCATTTTAGGATTGCGGTTGAGCTTAAGGTGTCCGCCAAGGGTTAGGGTTAGGTCTATGGTTTGAGTTAGGCTTCAGGTTAGGTTAGGTTTGAACTTAGTTTGAGGGAGTAAGTTTAGGGCTATTGTTAGTTTTCGGTTCAGTGTTACGGTTGGAAATAGCGTCAGGGTCAGTTTAGGGTTGGGCTTGAACTTCAGGTGTCCCCCTAGGGTTAGGGTAAGTTCTATGGTTTGAGTTATGCTTCAGGTTAGGTTAGGTTTGAAATTAGTTTGAGGGAGTAAGTTTAGGGCTACTGTTAGTTTTCGGTTCAGTGTTACGGTTGGATTTAGCGTGAGGGTCAGGTTAGGGTTGGGGTTGAGCTTAAGGTGTCCGCCTAGGGTTAGGGTTAGGTGTATGGTTTGATTTAGGCTTCAGGTTAGGTTAGGTTTGAACTTAGTTTGAGGGAGTAAGTTTAGGGCTACTGTTAGTTTTCGGGTAACTGTTATGGTTGGAGTTAGCGTCAGCGCCATTTTAGGATTGGGGTTGAGCTTAAGGTGTCCGCCAAGGGCTAGGGTTAGGTCTATGGTTTGAGTTAGGCTTCAGGTTAGGTTAGGTTTGAACTTAGTTTGAGGGAGTCAATTTAGGGCTACTGTTAGTTTTCGGTTCAGTGTTACGTTTGGAGATAGCGTCAGGGTCAGGTTAGGGTTGGGGTTGAGCTTCAGGTGTCCGCCTAGGGTTAGGGTTAGGTCTATGGTTTGAGTTAGGCTTCAGGTTAGCTTAGGTTTGAACTTAGTTTGAGGGAGTAAGTTTAGGGCTACTGTTAGTTTTCGGTTCAGTGTTACGGTTGGAGTTAGCGTCAGGTTCAGGTTAGGGTTGGGGTTGAACTTAAGGTGTCTGCCTAGGGTTAGGGTTAGGTCTTTGGTTTGAGTTAGACTTCAGGTGAGGTTAGGTATGAACTTAGTTTGAGGGAGTAAGTTTAGGGCTACTGTTTGTTTTCGGTTCAGTGTTTCGGTTGGAGTTATCCTGTGGGTCAGGTTAGGGTAGGGGTTGAGCTTAAGGTGTCCGCCTAGGGTTAGGGTTAGGTGTATGGTTTGATTTAGGCTTCAGGTTAGGTTAGGTTTGAACTTAGTTTGAGGGAGTAAGTTTAGGGCTACTGTTTGTTTTCGGGTAACTGTTACGGTTGGAGTTAGCGCCAGGTCCAGGTTAGGGTTGGCGTTGAGCTAATGGTGTCCGCCTAGGGTTAGGGTTAGGTGTATGGTTTGATTTAGGATTCAGGTTAGGTTAGGTTTGAAGTTAGTTTGAGGGAGTAAGTTTAGGGCTACTGTTAGTTTTCGGTTAACTGTTACAGTTGGAGTAAGCGTGAGGGTCAGGTTAGGGTAGGGGTTGAGCTTAAGGTGTCTGCCTAGGGTTAGGGTTAGGTGTATGATTTGATTAAGGCTTCAGGTTAGGTTAGGTTTGAACTTAGTTTGAGGGAGTAAGTTTAGGGCTACTGTTAGTTTTCGGGTAACTGTTATGGTTGGAGTTAGCGTCAGGGCCAGGTTAGGGTTGGGGTTGAGCTTAAGGTGTCCGCCTAGGGTTAGGGTTAGGTCTATGGTTTGAGTTAGGCTTCAGGTTAGGTTAGGTTTGAACTTAGTTTGAGGGAGTAAGCTTAGGGCTACTGTTAGTTTTCGGTTCAGTGTTACGGTTGGAGATAGCGTCAGGGTCAGGTTAGGGTTGGGGTTGAGCTTAAGGTGTCCGCCTAGGGTTAGGGATAGGTGTATGGTTTGATTTAGGCTTCAGGTTAGGTTAGGTTTGAACTTAGTTTGAGGGAGTAAGTTTAGGGCTACTGTTAGTTTTCGGGTAACTCTTACGGTTGGAGTTAGCGTCAGGTCCAGGTTAGGGTTGGCGTTGAGCTAATGGTGTCCGCCTAGGGTTAGGGTTAGGTGTATGGTTTGATTTAGGCTTCAGGTTAGGTTAGGTTTGAAGTTAGTTTGAGGGAGTAAGTTTCGGGCTACTGTTAGTTTTCGGTTAACAGTTACAGTTGGAGTAAGCGTGAGGGTCAGGTTAGGGAAGGGGTTGAGCTTAAGGTGTCTGCCTAGGGTTAGGGTTAGGTGTATGATTTGATTAAGGCTTCAGGTTAGGTTAGGTTTGAACTTAGTTTGAGGGAGTAAGTTTAGGGCTACTGTTAGTTTTCGGGTAACTCTTACGGTTGGAGTTAGCGACAGGTCCAGGTTAGGGTTGGCGTTGAGCTAATGGTGTCCGCCTAGGGTTAGGGTTAGGTGTATGGTTTGGTTTAGGTTTCAGGTTAGGTTAGGTTTGAAGTTAGTTTGAGGGAGTAAGTTTCGGGCTACTGTTAGTTTTCGGTTAACAGTTATAGTTGGAGTAAGCGTGAGGGTCAGGTTAGGGTAGGGGTTGAGCTTAAGGTGTCCGCCTAGGGTTAGGGTTAGGTGCATGATTTGATTAAGGCTTCAGTTTAGGTTAGGTTTGAACTTAGTTTGAGGGAGTAAGTTTAGGGCTACTGTTTGTTTTCAGTTCAGTGTTACGGTTGGAGATAGCGTCAGGGTCAGGTTAGGTTTGGGGTTGAGCTTCAGGTGTCCGCCTAGGGTTAGGGTTAGGTCTATGGTTTGAGTTAGGCTTCAGGTTAGGTTAGGTGTGAACTTAGTTTGAGGGAGTAAGTTTAGAGCTACTGTTAGTTTTCGGGTAACTGTTACGGTTGGAGTTAGCGACAGGTCCAGGTTAGGGTTGGCGTTGAGCTAATGGTGTCCGCCTAGGGTTAGGGTTAGGTGTATGGTTTGATTTAGGCGTCAGGTTAGGTTAAGTTTGAAGTTAGTTTGAGGGAGTAAGTTTAGGGCTACTGTTAGTTTTCGGTTAACTGTTACAGTTGGAGTAAGTGTGAGGGTCAGGTTAGGGTAGGGGTTGAGCTTAAGGTGTCCGCCTAGGGTTAGGGTTAGGTGTATGATTTGATTAAGGCTTCAGGTTAGGTTAGGTTTGAACTTAGTTTGAGGGAGTAAGTTTAGTGCTACTGTTAGTTATCGGGTAACTGTTATGGTTGGAGTTAGCGTCAGGGCCAGGTTAGGGTTGGGGTTGACCTTAAGGTGTCCGTCTAGGGTTAGGGTTAGGTCTATGGTGTGAGTTAGGCTTCAGGTTAGGTTAGGTTTGAACTTAGTTTGAGGGAGTAAGTTTAGGGCTACTGTTAGTTTTCGGTTCAGTGTTACGGTTGGATTTAGCGTGAGGGTCAGGTTAAGGTTGGGTTGAGCTTAAGGTGTCCGCCTAGGGTAGGGGTTAGGTGTATGGTTTGATTTAGGCTTCAGGTTAGGTTAGGTTTGAACTTAGTTTGAGGGAGTAAGTTTAGGCTTACTGTTAGTTTTCGGGTAACTGTTATGGTTGGAGTTAGCGTCAGGGCCATTTTAGGATTGCGGTTGAGCTTAAGGTGTCCGCCAAGGGTTAGGGTTAGGTCTATGGTTTGAGTTAGGCTTCAGGTTAGGTTAGGTTTGAACTTAGTTTGAGGGAGTAAGTTCAGGGCTACTGTTAGTTTTCGGTTCAGTGTTACGTTTGGAGATAGCGTCAGGGTCAGGTTAGGGTTGGGGTTGAGCTTCAGGTGTCCGCCTAGGTTTAGGGTTAGGTCTATGGTTTGAGTTAGGCTTCAGGTTACGTTAGGTTTGAACTTAGTTTGAGGGAGTAAGTTTTGGGCTACTGTTAGTTTTCGTTTCAGTGTTACGGTTGGAGTAAGAGTCAGGGTCAGGTTAGGGTTGGGGTTGAACTTCAGGTGTCCGCCTAGGGTTAGGGTTAGGTCTATGGTTTGAGTTAGGCTTCAGGTTAGGTTAGGTTTGAACTTAGTTTGAGGGAGTAAGTTTAGGGCTACTGTTTGTTTTCGGTTCAGTGTTTCGGTTGGAGTTAGCGTGAGGGTCAGGTTAGGGTAGGTGTTGAGCTTAACGTGTCCGCCTAGGGTTAGGGTTAGGTGTATGGTTTGATTTAGGCTTCAGGTTAGGTTAGGATTGAACTTAGTTTGAGGGAGTAAGTTTATGGCTACTGTTAGTTTTCGGGTAACTGTTACGGTTGGAGTTAGCGTCAGGTCCAGGTTAGGGTTGGCGTTGAGCTAATGGTGTCCACCTAGGGTTAGTATTAGGTGTATGGTTTGATTTACGCTTCAGGTTAGGTTAGGTTTGAAGTTAGTTTGAGGGAGTAAGTTTAGGGCTACTGTTAGTTTTCGGTTAACTGTTACCGTTGGAGTAAGCGTGAGGGTCAGGTTAGGGTAGGGGTTGAGCTTAAGGTTTCCGCCTAGGGTTAGGGTTAGGTGTATGATTTGATTAAGGCTTCAGGTTAGGTTAGGTTTGAACTTAGTTTGAGGGAGTAAGTTTAGGGCTACTGTTAGTTTTCGGGTAACTGTTATGGCTGGAGTTAGCGTCAGGGCCGGGTTAGGGTTGGGGTTGAGCTTAAGGTGTCCGCCTAGGGTTAGGGTTAGGTCTATGGTTTGAGTTAGGCTTCAGGTTAGGTTAGGTTTGAACTTAGTTTGAGGGAGTAAGTTTAGGGCTACTGTTAGTTTTCGGTTCAGTGTTACCGTTGGAGATGGCGTCAGGGTCAGGTTAGGGTTCTGGTTGAGCTTAAGGTGTCCGCCTAGGGTTAGGGTTAGGTGTATGGTTTGATTTAGGCTTCAGGTTAGATTAGGTTTGAACTTAGTTTGAGGGAGTAAGTTTAGGGCTACTGTTAGTTTTCGGTTCAGTGTTACGGTTGGAAATAGCGTCAGGGTCAGTTTAGGGTTGGGCTTGAACTTCAGGTGTCCCCCTAGGGTTAGGGTAAGTTCTATGGTTTGAGTTAGGCTTCAGGTTAGGTTAGGTTTGAACTTAGTTTGAGGGAGTAAGTTTAGGGCTACTGTTAGGTTTCGGTTCAGTGTTACGGTTGGAGTTAACGTGAGGGTCAGGTTAGTGTTGGGGTTGAGCTTAAGGTGTCCACCTAGGGTTAGAGTTAGGTGTATGGTTTGATTTAGGCTTCAGCTTATCTTAGGTTTGAACTTAGTTTGATGGAGTAAGTTTAGGGCTACTGTTATTTTTCGGGTAACTGTTATGGTTGGAGTTAGCGTTAGGGGATTTTAGGGTTGGGGTTGAGCTTAAGGTGTCCGCCAAGGGATAGGGTTAGGTCTATGGTTTGAGTTAGGCTTCAGGTTAGGTTAGGCTTGAACTTAGTTTGAGGGAGTAAGTTTAGGGCTACTGTTAGTTTACGGTTCAGTGTTACGGTTGGAGTTAGCGTGAGGGTCAGGTTAGGGTTGGGGTTGAGCTAAAGGTGTCCGCCTAGGTTTAGGTTTAGGTCTATGGTTTCATTTAGGATTCAGGTTAGGTTAGGATTGAACTTAGTTTGAGGGAGTAAGTTTAGGGCTACTGTTAGTTTTCGGTTCAGTGTTACCGTTGGTGATAGCGTCAGGGTCAGGTTAGTGCTGGGGTTTTGCTTAAGGTGTCCGCCTAGGGTTAGGGTTAGGTCTATGGTTTGAGTTAGGCTTCAGGTAATGTTAGGTTTGAACTTAGTTTGAGGGAGTAAGTTTAGGGCTACTGTTAGTTTTCGGTTCAGTGTTACGGTTGTAGTTAGCGTCAGGGTCAGGTTAGGGTTGGGGATGAGCTTCAGGTGTCCGCCTAGGGTTAGGGTTAGGTCTATGGTTTGAGTTAGGCTTCAGGTTAGGTTAGGTTTGAACTTAGTTTGAGGGAGTAAGTTTAGGGCTACTGTTTGTTTTCGGTTCAGTGTTTCGGTTGGAGTTAGCGTGAGGGTCACGTTAGGGTAGGGGTTGAGCTTAAGGTGTCCGCCTAGGGTTAGGGTTAGGTGTATGGTTTCATTTAGGCTTCAGGTTAGGTTAGGTTTGAACTTAGTTTGAGGGAGTAAGTTTAGGGCTACTGTTAGTTTTCGGGTTACTGTTACGGTTGGAGTTAGCGTCAGGTCCAGGTTAGTGTTGGCGTTGAGCTAATGGTGTCCGCCTAGGGTTAGGATTAGGTGTATGGTTTGATTTACGCTTCAGGTTAGGTTAGGTTTGAAGTTAGTTTGAGGGAGTAAGTTTAGGGCTACTGTTAGTTTTCGGTTCAGTGTTACGGTTGGAGATAGCGTCAGGGTCAGGTTAGGGTTGGGCTTGAACTTCAGGTGTCCGCCTAGGGTTAGGGTTAGGTCTATGGTTTGAGTTAGGCTTCAGGTTAGGTTAGGTTTGAACTTACTTTGAGGGAGTAAGTTTAGGGCTACTGTTAGTTTTCGGTTCAGTGTTACGGTTGGAGATAGCGTCAGGGTCAAGTTAGCGTTGGGGTTGAGCTTCAGGTGTCCCCCTAGGGTTACGGTTAGGTGTATGGTTTGATTTAGGCTTCAGGTTAGGTTAGGTTTGAACTTAGTTTGAGGGAGTAAGTTTAGGGCTACTGTCAGTTTTCGGGTAACTGTTATGGTTGGAGTTAGCGTCAGGGCCATTTTAGGATTGGGGTTGAGCTTAAGGTGTCCGCCAAGGGTTAGGGTTAGGTCTATGGTTTGAGTTAGGCTTCAGGTTAGGTTAGGTTTGAACTTAGTTTGAGGGAGTAAGTTTAGGGCTACTGTTAGTTTTCGGTTCAGTGTTACGGTTGGAGTTAGCGTCAGGTTCAGGTTAGGTTTGGGGTTGAACTTAAGGTGTCTGCCTAGGGTTAGGGTTAGGTCTTTGGTTTGAGTTAGACTTCAGGTGAGGTTAGGTTTGAACTTAGTTTGAGGGAGTAAGTTTAGGGCTACTGTTAGTTTTCGGTTAAGTGTTACGGTTGGAGTAAGAGTCAGGGTCAGGTTAGGGTTGGGGTTGAGCTTCAGGTGTCCGCCTAGGGTTAGGGTTAGGTGTATGGTTTGATTTAGGCTTCAGGTTAGGTTAGGTTTGAACTTAGTTTGAGGGAGTAAGTTTAGGGCTACTGTTAGTTTTCGGGTAACTGCTACGGTTGGAGTTAGCGTCAGGTCCAGGTTAGGGTTGGGGTTGAGCTTAAGGTGTCCGCCTACGGTTAGGGTTAGGTCTATGATTTGAGTTAGGCTTCAGGTTAGGTTAGGTGTGAACTTAGTTTGAGGGAGTAAGTTTAGAGCTACTGTTAGTTTTCGGGTAACTGTTACGGTTGGAGTTAGCGTCAGGTCCAGGTTAGGGTTGGCGTTGAGCTAATGGTGTCCGCCTAGGGTTAGGGTTAGGTGTATGGTTTGATTTAGGCGTCAGGTTAGGTTAAGTTTGAAGTTAGTTTGAGGGAGTAAGTTTAGGGCTACTGTTAGTTTTCGGTTAACTGTTACAGTTGGAGTAAGCGTGAGGGTCAGGTTAGGGTAGGGGTTGAGCTTAAGGTGTCCGCCTAGGGTTAGGGTTAGGTGTATGATTTGATTAAGGCTTCAGGTTAGGTTAGGTTTGAACTTAGTTTGAGGGAGTAAGTTTAGTGCTACTGTTAGTTATCGGGTAACTGTTATGGTTGGAGTTAGCGTCAGGGCCAGGTTAGGGTTGGGGTTGACCTTAAGGTGTCCGTCTAGGGTTAGGGTTAGGTCTATGGTGTGAGTTAGGCTTCAGGTTAGGTTAGGTTTGAACTTAGTTTGAGGGAGTAAGTTTAGGGCTACTGTTAGTTTTCGGTTCAGTGTTACGGTTGGATTTAGCGTGAGGGTCAGGTTAAGGTTGGGTTGAGCTTAAGGTGTCCGCCTAGGGTAGGGGTTAGGTGTATGGTTTGATTTAGGCTTCAGGTTAGGTTAGGTTTGAACTTAGTTTGAGGGAGTAAGTTTAGGGCTACTGTTAGTTTTCGGGTAACTGCTACGGTTGGAGTTAGCGTCAGGTCCAGGTTAGGGTTGGGGTTGAGCTTAAGGTGTCCGCCTACGGTTAGGGTTAGGTCTATGGTTTGAGTTAGGCTTCAGGTTAGGTTAGGTTTGAACTTAGTTTGAGGGAGTAAGTTTAGGGCTACTGTTAGTTTTCGGTTCAGTGTTACCGTTGGAGATAGCGTCAGGGTCAGTTTAGGGTTGGGGTTGAGCTTAAGGTGTCCGTCTAGGGTTAGGGTTAGGTGTATGGTTTGATTTAGGCTTCAGGTTAGGTTAGGTTTGAACTTAGTTTGAGGGAGTAAGTTTAGGGCTACTGTTAGTTTTCGGTTCAGTGTTACGGTTGGAAATAGCGTCAGGGTCAGTTTAGGGTTGGGCTTGAACTTCAGGTGTCCCCCTAGGGTTAGGGTAAGTTCTATGGTTTGAGTTAGGCTTCAGGTTAGGTTAGGTTTGAAATTAGTTTGAGGGAGTAAGTTTAGGGCTACTGTTAGTTTTCGGTTCAGTGTTACGGTTGGAGTTAGCGTGAGGGTCCGGTTAGTGTTGGGGTTGAGCTTAAGGTGTCCGCCTAGGGTTAGAGTTAGGTGTATGGTTTGATTTAGGCTTCAGGTTATCTTAGGTTTGAACTTAGTTTGATGGAGTAAGTTTAGGGCTACTGTTAGTTTTCGGGTAACTGTTATGGTTGGAGTTAGCGTCAGGGGATTTTAGGGTTGGGGTTGAGCTTAAGGTGTCCGCCAAGGGATAGGGTTAGGTCTATGGTTTGAGTTAGGCTTCAGGTTAGGTTAGGCTTGAACTTAGTTTGAGGGAGTAAGTTTAGTTCTACTGTTAGTTTACGGTTCAGTGTTACGGTTGGAGTTAGCGTGAGGGTCAGGTTAGGGTTGGGGTTGAGCTAAAGGTGTCCGCCTAGGGTTAGGTTTAGGTCTATGGTTTCATTTAGGATTCAGGTTAGGTTAGGATTGAACTTAGTTTGAGGGAGTAATTTTAGGGCTACTGTTAGTTTTCGGTTCAGTGTTACCGTTGGTGATAGCGTCAGGGTCAGGTTAGTGTTGGGGTTGAGCTTAAGGTGTCCGCCTAGGGTTAGGGTTAGGTCTATGGTTTGAGTTAGGCTTCAGGTAAGGTTAGGTTTGAACTTAGTTTGAGGGAGTAAGTTTAGGGCTACTGTTAGTTTTCGGGTAACTGTTACGGTTGGAGTTAGCGTCAGGTCCAGGTTAGGGTTGGCGTTGAGCTAATGGTGTCCGCCTAGGGTTAGGATTAGGTGTATGGTTTGATTTACGCTTCAGGTTAGGTTAGGTTTGAAGTTAGTTTGAGGGAGTAAGTTTAGGGCTACTGTTAGTTTTCGTTTCAGTGTTACGGTTGGAGATAGCGTAAGGGTCAAGTTAGGGTTGGGCTTGAACTTCAGGTGTCCGCCTAGGGTTAGGGTTAGGTCTATGGTTTGAGTTAGGCTTCAGGTTTGGTTAGGTTTGAACTTAGTTTGAGGGAGTAAGTTTAGGGCTACTGTTAGTTTTCGGTTCAGTGTTACGGTTGGAGATAGCGTCAGGGTCAAGTTAGCGTTGGGGTTGAGCTTCAGGTGTCCGCCTAGGGTTAGGGTTAGGTGTATGGTTTTATTTAGGCTTCAGGTTAGGTTAGGTTTGAACTTAGTTTGAGGGAGTAAGTTTAGGGCTACTGTCAGTTTTCGGGTAACTGTTATGGTTGGAGTTAGCGTCAGGGCCATTTTAGGATTGGGGTTGAGCTTAAGGTGTCCGCCAAGGGTTAGGGTTAGGTCTATGGTTTGAGTTAGGCTTCAGGTTAAGTTAGGTTTGAACTTAGTTTGAGGGAGTAAGTTTAGGGCTACTGTTAGTTTTTGGTTCAGTGTTACGGTTGGAGATAGCGTCAGGGTCAGGTTAGGGTTGGGGTTGAGCTTCAGGTGTCCGCCTAGGGTTAGGGTTAGGTCTATGGTTTGAGTTAGGCTTCAGGTTAGGTTAGGTTTGAACTTACGTTGAGGGAGTAAGTTTAGGGCTACTGTTAGGTTTCGGTTCAGTGTTACGGTTGGAGTTAGCGTGAGGGTCAGGTTAGGGTTGGGGTTGAGCTTAAGGTGTCCGCCTAGGGTTAGAGTTAGGTGTATGGTTTATTTAGGCTTCAGGTTAGCTTAGGTTTGAACTTAGTTTGAGGGAGTAAGTTTAGGGCTACTGTTAGTTTTCGCGTAACTGTTATGGTTGGAGTTAGCGTCAGGGCCAGGTTAGGTTTGGGATTGAGCTTAAGGTGTCCGCCTAGTGTTAGGTTTAGGTCTACGGTTTGAGTTAGGCTTCAGGTTAGCTTAGGTTTGAACTTAGTTTGAGGGAGTAAGTTTAGGGCTACTGTTAGTTTTCGGTTCAGTGTTACGGTTGGAGATAGCGTCAGGGTCAGGTTAGCGTTGTCGTTGAGCTTCAGGTGTCCGCCTAGGGTTAGGGTTAGGTCTATGGTTTGAGTTAGGCTTCCGGTTAGGTTAGGTTTGAACTTAGTTTGAGGGAGTAAGTTTAGGGCTACTGTTAGTTTTCAGTTCAGTGTTGCGGTTGGATTTAGCGTGAGGGTCAGGTTAGGGTTGGGGTTGAGCTTAAGGTGTCCGCCTAGGGTTAGGATAGGTTTATGGTTTGATTTAGGCTTCAGGTTAGGTTAGGTTTGAACTTAGTTTGAGGGAGTAAGTTTAGGGCTACTGTAAGTTTTCGGGTAACTGTTATGGTTGGAGTTAGCGTCAGGGCCAGGTTAGGGTTGGGGTTGAGCTTAAGGTGTCCGCCTAGGGTTAGGGTTAGTTCTATGGTTTGAGGTAGGCTTCAGGTTAGGTTAGGTTTGAACTTAGTTTGAGGGAGTAAGTTTAGGGCTACTGTTAGTTTTTGGTTCAGTGTTACGGTTGGAGATAGCGTCAGGGTCAAGTTAGCGTTGGGGTTGAGTTCAGGTGTCCGCCTAGGTTTAGGGTTAGGTGTATGGTTTGATTTAGGCTTCAGGTTAGGTTAGGTTTGAACTTAGTTTGAGGGAGTAAGTTTAGGGGTAATGTTAGTTTTCGGGTAACTGTTATGGTTGGAGTTAGCGTCAGGGCCATTTTAGGATTGGGGTTGAGCTTAAGGTGTCCGCCAAGGGTTAGGGTTAGGTCTATGGTTTGAGTTAAGCTTCAGGTTAGGTTAGGTTTGAACTTAGTTTGAGGGAGTAAGTTTAGGGCTACTGTTAGTTTTCGGTTCAGTGTTACGGTTGGAGATAGCGTCAGGGTCAGGTTAGGGTTGGGGTTGAGCTTCAGGTGTCCGCCTAGGGTTAGGGTTAGGTCTATGGTTTGAGTTAGGCTTCAGGGTAGGTTAGGTTTGAACTTACGTTGAGGGAGTAAGTTTAGGGCTACTGTTAGGTTTCGGTTCAGTGTTACAGTTGGAGTTAGCGTGAGGGTCAGGTTAGTGTTGGGGTTGAACTTAAGGTGTCCGCCTAGGGTTAGAGTTAGGTATATGGGTTGATTTAGGCTTCAGGTTAGCTTAGGTTTGAACTTAGTTTGAGGGAGTAAGTTTAGGGCTACTGTTAGTTTTCGGGTAATTGTTATGGTTGGAGTTAGCGTTAGGGCCAGGTTAGGGTTAGGGTTGAACTTAAGGTGTCCGCCTAGGGTTAGGGTTAGGTCTACGGTTTGAGTTAGGCTTCAGGTTAGGTTAGGTTTGAACTTAGTTTGAGGGAGTAAGTTTAGGGCTACTTTTCGTTTTCGGTTCAGTGTTACGGTTGGATATAGCGTCAGGTTCAGGTTAGGGTTGGGGTTGAGCTTCAGGTGTCCGCCTAGGGTTAGGGTTAGGTCTATGGTTTGAGTTAGGCTTCAGGTTAGGTTAGGTTTGAACTTAGTTTGAGGGAGTAAGTTTAGGGCTACTGTTAGTTTTCGGTTCAGTGTTACGGTTGGATTTAGCGTGAGGGTCAGGTTAGGGTTGGGGTTGAGCTTAAGGTGTCCGCCTAGGGTTAGGGTTAGGTTTATGGTTTGATTTAGGCTTCAGGTTAGGTTAGGTTTGAACGTAGTTTGAGGGAGTAAGTTTAGGGCTACTCTTAGTTTTCGGGAAACTGTTATGGTTGGAGTTAGCGTCAGGGCCATTTTAGGATTGGGGTTGAGATTAAGGTGTCCGCCAAGGGTTAGGGTTAGGTCTATGGTTTGAGTTAGGCTTCAGGTTAGGTTAGGTTTGAACTTAGTTTGAGGGAGTAAGTTTAGGGCTACTGTTAGTTTTCGGTTCAGTGTTACGTTTGGAGATAGCGTCAGGGTCAGGTTAGGGTTGGGGTTGAGCTTAAGGTGTCCGCCTAGGGTTAGGGTTAGGTCTATGGTTTGAGTTAGGCTTCAGGTTAGGTTAGGTTTGAACTTAGTTTGAGGGAGTAAGTTTAGGGCTACTGTTAGTTTTCGGTTCAGTGTTACGGTTGGATTTAGCGTGAGGGTCAGGTTAGGGTTGGGGTTGAGCTTAAGGTGTCCGCCTAGGGTTAGGGTTAGGTGTATGGTTTGATTTAGGCTTCAGGTTAGGTTAGGTTTGAACTTAGTTTGAGGGAGTAACTTTAGGGCTACTGTTAGTTTTCGGGTAACTGTTGTGGTTGGAGTTAGCGTCAGGGGATTTTAGGGTTGGGGTTGAGCTTAAGGTGTCCGCCAAGGGTTAGGGTTAGGTCGATGGTTTGAATTAGGCTTCAGGTTAGGTTAGGTTTTAACTTAGTTTGAGGGTGTAAGTTTAGGGCTACTGTTAGTTTTCGGGTAACTGTTGTGGTTGGAGTTAGCGTCAGGGCCATTTTAGGATTGGGGTTGAGCTTAAGGTGTCCGCCAATGTTTAGGGTTAGGTCTATGGTTTGAGTTAGGCTTCAGGTTTGGTTAGGTTTGAACTTAGTTTGAGGGAGTAAGTTTAGGGCTACTGTTAGTTTTTGGTTCAGTGTTACGGTTGGAGATAGCGTCAGGGTCAGGTTAGGGTTGGGGTTGAGCTTCAGGTGTCCGCCTAGGGTTAGGGTTAGGTCTATGGTTTGAGTTAGGCTTCAGGTTAGGTTAGGTTTGAACTTACTTTGAGGGAGTAAGTTTAGGGCTACTGTTAGGTTTCGGTTCAGTGTTACGGTTGGAGTTAGCGTGAGGGTCAGATTAGGGTTGGGGTTGAGCTTAAGGTGTCCGCCTAGGGTTAGAGTTAGGTGTATGGTTTATTTAGGCTTCAGGTTAGCTTAGGTTTGAACTTAGTTTGAGGGAGTAAGTTTAGGGCTACTGTTAGTTTTCGCGTAACTGTTATGGTTGGAGTTAGCGTCAGGGCCAGGTTAGGTTTGGGATTGAGCTTAAGGTGTCCGCCTAGTGTTAGGGTTAGGTCTATGGTTTGAGTTAGGCTTCAGGTTAGCTTAGGTTTGAACTTAGTTTGAGGGAGTAAGTTTAGGGCTACTGTTAGTTTTCGGTTCAGTGTTACGGTTGGAGTTAGCATCAGGTTCAGGTTAGGTTTGGGGTTGAACTTAAGGTGTCTGCCTAGGGTTAGGGTTAGGTCTTTGGTTTGAGTTAGACTTCAGGTGAGGTTAGGTTTGAACTTAGTTTGAGGGAGTAAGTTTAGGGCTACTGTTAGTTTTCGGTTAAGTGTTACGGTTGGAGTAAGAGTCAGGGTCAGGTTAGGGTTGGGGTTGAGCTTCAGGTGTCCGCCTAGGGTTAGGGTTAGGTGTATGGTTTAATTTAGGCTTCAGGTTAGGTTAGGTTTGAACTTAGTTTGAGGGAATAAGTTTAGGGCTACTGTTAGTTTTCGGGTAACTGCTACGGTTGGAGTTAGCGTCAGGTCCAGGTTAGGGTTGGGGTTGAGCTTAAGGTGTCCGCCTAGGGTTAGGGTTAGGTCTACGGTTTGAGTTAGGCTTCAGGTTAGGTTAGGTTTGAACTTAGTTTGAGGGAGTAAGTTTAGGGCTACTGTTAGTTTTCGGTTCAGTGTTGCGGTTGGATATAGCGTCAGGGTCAGGTTAGGGTTGGGGTTGAGCTTCAGGTGTCCGCCTAGGGTTAGGGTTAGGTCTATGGTTTGAGTTAGGCTTCAGGTTAGGTTAGGTTTGAACTTAGTTTCAGGGAGTAAGTTTAGGGCTACTGTTAGTTTTCGGTTCAGTGTTACGGTTGGATTTAGCGTGAGGGTCAGGTTTGGGTTGGGGTTGAGCTTAAGGTGTCCGCCTAGGGTTAGGGTTAGGTGTATGGTTTGATTTAGGCTTCAGGTTAGGTTAGGTTTGAACTTAGTTTGAGGGAGTAACTTTAGGGCTACTGTTAGTTTTCGGGTAACTGTTGTGGTTGGAGTTAGCGTCAGGGGATTTTAGGGTTGGGGTTGAGCTTAAGGTGTCCGCCAATTGTTAGGGTTAGGTCTATGGTTTGATTTAGGCTTCAGGTTAGGTTAGGTTTGAACTTAGTTTGAGGGAGTAGGTTTAGGGCTACTGTTAGTTTTCGGTTCAGTGTTACGGTTGGAGTTAGCGACAGGGTCAGGTTAGGGTTGGGGTTGAGCTTCAGGTGTCCGCCTAGGGTTAGGGTTAGGTCTATGGTTTGAGTTAGGCTTCAGGTTAGGTTAGGTTTGAACTTAGTTTGAGGGATTAAGTTTAGGGCTACTGTTAGTTTTCGGTTGAGTGTTTCGGTTGGAGTTAGCGTGAGGGTCAGGTTAGGGTAGGGGTTGAGCTTAAGGTGTCTGCCTAGGGTTAGGTTTAGGTGTATGGTTTGATTTAGGCTTCAGGTTAGGATAGGTTTTAACTTAGTTTGAGGGAGTAAGTTTAGGGTTACTGTTAGTTTTCGGGTAACTGTTACGGTTGGAGTTAGCGTCAGGTCCAGGTTAGGGTTGGCGTTGAGCTAATGGTGTCCTCCTAGGGTTAGGATTAGGTGTATGGTTTGATTTAGGCTTCACGTTAGTTTAGGTTTGAACTTAGTTTGAGGGAGTAAGTTTAGGGCTAATGTTAGTTGTCGGTTCAGTGTTACGGTTGGAGATAGCGTCAGGGTCAGGTTAGGGTTGGGTTTGAACTTCAGGTGTCCGCCTAGGGTTAGGGTTAGGTCTATGGTTTGAGTTAGGCTTCAGGATAGGTTAGGTTTGAAATTAGTTTGAGGGAGTAAGTTTAGGGCTACTGTTAGTTTTCGGTTCAGTGTTACGGTTGGAGTAAGCGTGAGGGTCAGGTTAGGGTTGGGGTTGAGCTTCAGGTGTCCGCGTAGGGTTAGGGTTAGGTGTATGGTTTCATTTAGGCTTCAGGTTAGGTTAGGTTTGAACTTAGTTTGAGGGAGTAAGTTTTGGGCTGCTGTTAGTTTTCGGGTAACTGTTACGGTTGGAGTTAGCGTCAGGTCCAGGTTATGTTTGGCGTTGAGCTAATGGTGTCCGCCTATGGTTAGGATTAGGTGTATGGTTTGATTTACGCTTCAGGTTAGGTTAGGTTTGAAGTTAGTTTGAGGGAGTAAGTTTAGGGCTACTGTTAGTTTTCGGTTCAGTGTTACGGTTGGAGATAGCGTCAGGGTCAGGTTAGGGTTGGGCTTGAACTTCAGGTGTCCGCCTAGGGTTAGGGTTAGGTCTATGATTTGAGTTAGGATTCAGGTTAGTTTAGGTTTGAAATTAGTTTGAGGGAGTAAGTTTAGGGCTACTGTTAGTTTTCGGTTCAGTGTTACGGTTGGAGTTAGCGTGAGGGTCAGGTTAGGGTTGGGGTTGAGCTTAAGGTGTCCGCCTAGGGTTAGAGTTTGGTGTATGGTTTGATTTAGGGCTCAGGTTAGCTTAGGTTTGAACTTAGTTTGAGGGATTAAGTTTAGGGCTACTGTTAGTTTTCGGGTAACTGTTATGGTTGGAGTTAGCGTCAGGGCCAGGTTAGGGTTGGGGTTGAGCTTAAGGTGTCCGCCTAGGGTTAGGGTTAGGTCTATGGTTTGAGTTAGGCTTCAGGTTAGGTTAGGTTTGAACTTAGTTTGAGGGAGTAAGTTTAGGGCTACTGTTAGTTTTCAGTTCAGTGTGACGGTTGTTGATAGCGTCAGGGTCAGGTTAGGGTTGGGGTTGAGCTTCAGGTGTCCGCCTAGGGTTAGGGTTAGGTCTATGGTTTGAGTTAGGCTTCAGGTTAGCTTAGGTTTGAACTTAGTTTGAGGGAGTAAGTATAGGGCTACTGTTAGTTTTCGGTTCAGTGTTACGGTTGGAGTTAGCGTCAGGTTTAGGTTAGGGTTGGGGTTGAACTTAAAGTGTCTGCCTAGGGTTAGGGTTAGGTCTTTGGTTTGAGTTAGACTTCAGGTGAGGTTAGGTTTGAACTTAGTTTGAGGGAGTAAGTTTAGGGCTACTGTTAGTTTTCGGTTAAGTGTTACGGTTGGAGTAAGAGTCAGGGTCAGGTTAGGGTTGGGGTTGAGCTTCAGGTGTCCGCCTAGGGTTAGGGTTAGGTGTATGGTTTGATTTAGGCTTCAGGTTAGGTTAGGTTTGAACTTAGTTTGAGGGAGTAAGTTTAGGGCTACTGTTAGTTTTCGGGTAACTGTTACGGTTGCAGTTAGCGTCAGGTCCAGGTTAGGGTTGGGGTTGAGTTTCAGGTGTCCGCCTAGGGTTAGGGTAGGTGTATGGTTTGATTTAGGCTTCAGATTAGGTTAGGTTTGAAGTTAGTTTGAGGGAGTAAGTTTAGGGCTACTGTTAGTTTTCGGTTAACTGTTACAGTTGGAGTAAGCGTGAGGGTCAGGTTATGGTAGGGGTTGAGCTTAAGGTGTCCGCCTGTGGTTAGGGTTAGGTGTATGATTTGATTAAGGCTTCAGGTTAGGTTAAGTTTGAAATTAGTTTGAGGGAGTAAGTTTAGGGCTACTGTTAGTTTTCGGTTCAGTCTTACGGTTGGAGATAGCGTCAGGGTCAGGTTAGGGTTGGGGTTGAGCTTCAGGTGTCCGCCTAGGGTTAGGGTTAGGTCTAGGGTTTGATTTAGGGTTCAGGTTAGCTTAGGTTTGAACTTAGTTTGAGGGAGTAAGTTTAGGGCTACTGTTAGTTTTCGGGTAACTGTTATGGTTGGAGTTAGCGTCAGGGCCAGGTTAGGTTTGGGGTTGAGCTTAAGGTTTCCGCCTAGGGTTAGGGTTAGGTCTATGGTTTGAGTTAGGCTTCAGGTTAGGTTAGGTTTGAACTTAGTTTGAGGGAGTAAGTTTAGGGCTACTGTTAGTTTTCGGTTCAGTGTTACGGTTGGAGATAGCGTCAGGGTCGTGTTAGCGTTGGGGTTGAGCTTCAGGTGTCCGCCTAGGGTTAGGGTTAGGTGTATGGTTTGATTTAGGCTTCAGGTTAGGTTAGGTTTGAACTTAGTTTGAGGGAGTAAGTTTAGGGCTACTGTTAGTTTTCGGGTAACTGTTATGTTTGGAGTTAGCGTCAGGGCCATTTTAGGATTGGGGTTGAGCTTAAGGTGTCCGCCAAGGGGTTAGGGTTAGGTCTATGGTTTGAGTTAGGCTTCAGGTTAGGTTAGGTTTGAACTTAGTTTGAGGGTTTAAGTTTAGGGCTACTGTTAGTTTTCGGTTCAGTGTTACGGTTGGAGATAGCGTCAGGGTCAGGTTAGGGATGGGGATGAGCTTAAGTTGTCCGCCTAGGGTTAGGGTTAGGTGTATGGTATGATTTAGGCTTCTGGTTAAGTTAGGTTTGAACTTAGTTTGAGGGAGTATGTTTAGGGCTATTGTTAGTTTTCGGTTCAGTGTTACGGTTTGAAATAGCGTCAGGTTCAGGTTAGGTGTTGGGGTTGAACTTAAGGTGTCTGCCTAGGGTTAGGGTTAGGTCTTTGGTTTGAGTTAGACTTCAGGTGAGGTTAGGTTTGAACTTAGTTTGAGGGAGTAAGTTAGGGCTACTGTTAGTTTTCGGTTAAGTGTTACGGTTGGAGTAAGAGTCAGGGTCAGGTTAGGGTTGGGGTTGAGCTTCAGGTGTCCGCCTAGGGTTAGGGTTAGGTGTATGGTTTGATTTAGGCTTCAGGTTAGGTTAGGTTTGAACTTAGTTTGAGGGAGTAAGTTTAGGGCTACTGTTAGTATTCGGCGTAACTGTTACGGTTGCAGTTAGCGTCAGGTCCAGGTTAGGGTTGGGGTTGAGTTTCAGGTGTCCGCCTAGGGTTAGTGTAGGTGTATGGTTTGATTTAGGCTTCAGATTAGGTTAGGTTTGATGTTAGTTTGAGGGAGTAAGTTTAGGGCTACTGTTAGTTTTCGGTTAACTGTTACAGTTGGAGTAAGCGTGAGGGTCAGGTTATGGTAGGGGTTGAGCTTAAGGTGTCCGCCTGGGGTTAGGGTTAGGTGTATGATTTGATTAAGGCTTCAGGTTAGGTTAGGTTTGAACTTAGTTTGAGGGAGTAAGTTTTAGGGCTACTGATAGTTTTCGGTTCAGTGTTACGGTTGGAGATAGCGTCAGGGTCAGGTTAGGGTTGGGGATGAGCTTAAGGTGTCCGCCTAGGGTTAGGGTTAGGTGTATGGTATGATTTAGGCTTCTGGTTAAGTTAGGTTTGAACTTAGTTTGAGGGAGTATGTTTAGGGCTATTGTTAGTTTTTCGGTTCAGTGTTACGGTTGGAAATAGCGTCAGGGTCAGTTTAGGGTTGGGCTTGAACTTCAGGTGTCCCCCTAGGGTTAGGGTAAGTTCTATGGTTTGAGTTAGGCTTCAGGTTAGGTTAGGTTTGAAATTAGTTTTAGTGAGTAAGTTTAGGGCTACTGTTAGGTTTCGGTTCAGTGTTACGGTTGGAGTTAGCGTGAGGGTCAGGTTAGTGTTGGGGTTGAACTTAAGGTGTCAGCCTAGGGTTAGAGTTAGGTGTATGGTTTGATTTAGGCTTCAGGTTAGCTTAGGTTTGAACTTAGTTTGAGGGAGTAAGTTTAGGGCTACTGTTAGTTTTTCGGGTAACTGTTATGGTTGGAGTTAGCGTCAGAGACAGGGTAGGGTTGGGGTTGAACTTAAGGGGTCCGCCTAGGGTTAGGGTTAGGTCTACGGTTGAGTTAGGCTTCAGGTTAGGTTAGGTTTGAACTTAGTTTGAGGGAGTAAGTTTAGGGCTACTGTTAGTTTTCGTTCAGTGTTACGGTTGGAGATAGCGTCAGGGTCAGGTTACGTTTGGGGTTGAGCTTCAGGTGTCCGCCTAGGGTTAGGGTTAGGTCTATGGTTTGAGTTAGGCTTCAGGTAGGTTAGGTTTTGAACTTAGTTTGAGGGAGTAAGTTTAGAGCTACTGTTAGTTTTCGGGTAACTGTTACGGTTGGAGTTAGCGTCAGGTCCAGGTTAGGGTTGGCGTTGAGCTAATGGTGTCCGCCCTAGGGTTAGGGTTAGGTGTATGGTTTGATTTAGGCGTCAGGTTAGGTTAAGTTTGAAGTTAGTTTGAGGGAGTAAGTTTAGGGCTACTGTTAGTTTTCGGTTAACTGTTACAGTTGGAGTAAGCGTGAGGGTCAGGTTAGGGTAGGGGTTGAGCTTAAGGTGTCCGCCTACGGTTAGAGTTAGGTGTATGATTTGATTTAGGCTTCAGGTTAGGTTAGGTTTGAACTTAGTTTGAGGGAGTAAGTATAGGGCTACTGTTAGTTATCGGGTAAACTGTTATGGTTGAGTTAGCGTCAGGGCCAGGTTAGGGTTGGGGTTGACCTTAAGGTGTCCGTCTAGGGTTAGGGTTAGGTCTATGGTGTGAGTTAGGCTTCAGGTTAGGTTAGGTTTGAACTTAGTTTGAGGGAGTAAGTTTAGGGCTACTGTTAGTTTTCGGTTCAGTGTTACGGTTGGAGATAGCGTCAGGGTCAGGTTAGCGTTGGGGTTGAGCTTCAGGTGTCCGCCTAGGGTTAGGGTTAGGTCTATGGTTTGAGTTAGGCTTCAGGTTAGGTTAGGTTTGAACTTAGTTTGAGGAGTAAGTTTAGGGCTACTGTTAGTTTTCAGTTCAGTGTTACGGTTGGATTTAGCGTGAGGGTCAGGTTAGGTTTGGGGTTGAGCTTAAGGTGTCCGCCTAGGGTTAGGGTAGGTGTATGGTTTGATTTAGGCTTCAGGTTAGGTTAGGTTTGAACTTAGTTTGCGGGAGTAAGTTTAGGGCTACTGTTAGCTTTCGGGTAACTGTTATGGTTGGAGTTAGCGTCAGGACCATTTTAGGATTGGGGTTGAGCTTAAGGTGTCCGCCAAGGGTTACGGTTTGGTCTATGATTTGAGTTAGGCTTCAGGTTAGGTTAGGTTTGAACTTAGTTTGAGGGAGTAAGTTTAGGGCTAATGTTAGTTTTCGGTTCAGTGTTACGTTTGGAGATAGCGTCAGGGTCAGGTTAGGGTTGGGGTTGAGCTTCAGGTGTCCGCCTAGGGTTAGGGTTAGGTCTATGGTTTGAGTTACGCTTCAGGTTAGGTTAGGTTTGAACTTAGTTTGAGGGAGTAAGTTTAGGGCTACTGTTTGTTTTCGGTTCAGTGTTTCGGTTGGAGTTAGCGTGAGGGTCAGGTTAGGGTAGGGGTTGAGCTTAAGGTGTCCGCCTAGGGTTAGGGTTAGGTGTATGGTTTGATTTAGGCTTCAGGTTAGGTTAGGATTGAACTTAGTTTGAGGGAGTAAGTTTAGGGCTACTGTTAGTTTTCGGGTAACTGTTACGGTTGGAGTTAGCGTCAGGTCCAGGTTAGGTTGGCGTTGAGCTAATGGTGTCCGCCTAGTGTTAGGATTAGGTGTATGGTTTGATTTACGCTTCAGGTTAGGTTAGGTTTGAAGTTAGTTTGAGGGAGTAAGTTTAGGGCTACTGATAGTTTTCGGTTAACTGTTACCGTTGGAGTAAGCGTGAGGGTCAGGTTAGGGTAGGGGTTGAGCTTAAGGTGTCCGCCTAGGGTTAGGGTTAGGTGTATGATTTGATTAAGGCTTCAGGTTAGGTTAGGTTTGAACTTAGTTTGAGGGAGTAAGTTTAGGGCTACTGTTAGTTTTCGGTTCAGTGTTACCGTTGGATATAGCGTCAGGGTCAGGTTAGGGTTGGGGTTGAGCTTAAGGTGTCCGCCTAGTGTTAGGGTTAGGTGTATGGTTTTATTTAGGCTTCAGGTTAGGTTAGGTTTGAACTTAGTTTGACGGAATAAGTTTAGGGCTACTGTTAGTTTTCGGTTCAGTGTTACGGTTGGAAATAGCGTCAGGGTCAGTTTAGGGTTGGGCTTGAACTTCAGGTGTCCCCCTAGGGTTAGGGTAAGTTCTATGGTTTGAGTTAGGCTTCAGGTTAGGTTAGGTTTGAAATTAGTTTGAGGGAGTAAGTTTAGGGCTACTGTTAGGTTTCGGTTCAGTGTTACGTTGGAGTTAGCGTGAGGGTCAGGTTAGTGTTGGGGTTGAGCTTAAGGTGTCCCGCCTAGGGTTAGAGTTAGGTGTATGGTTTGATTTAGGCTTCAGGTTATCTTAGGTTTGAACTTAGTTTGATGGAGTAAGTTTAGGGCTACTGTTAGTTTTCGGGTAACTGTTATGGTTGGAGTTAGCGTCAGGGGTTTTTAGGGTTGGGGTTGAGCTTAAGGTGTCCGCCAAGGGATAGGGTTAGGTCTATGGTTTGAGTTAGGCTTCAGGTTAGGTTAGGCTTGAACTTAGTTTGAGGGAATAAGTTTAGGGCTACTGTTAGTTTACGGTTCAGTGTTACGGTTGGAGTTAGCGTGAGGGTCAGGTTAGGGTTGGGGTTGAGCTAAAGGTGTCCGCCTAGGGTTAGGTTTAGGTCTATGGTTTCATTTAGGATTCAGGTTAGGTTAGGATTGAACTTAGTTTGAGGGAGTAAGTTTAGGGCTACTGTTAGTTTTCGGTTCAGTGTTACCGTTGGTGATAGCGTCAGGGTCAGGTTAGTGTTGGGGTTGAGCTTAAGGTGTCTGCCTAGGGTTAGGGTTAGGTCTATGGTTTGAGTTAGGCTTCAGGTAAGGTTAGGTTTGAACTTAGTTTGAGGGGAGTAAGTTTAGGGCTACTGTTAGTTTTCGGTTCAGTCTTACGGTTGGAGTTAGCGTCAGGGTCAGGTTAGGGTTGGGGTTGAGCTTCAGGTGTCCGCCTAGGGTTAGGGTTAGGTCTATGGTTTGAGTTAGGCTTCAGGTTAGGTTAGGTTTGAACTTAGTTTGAGGGAGTATGTTTAGGCTACTGTTTGTTTTCGGTTCAGTGTTTCGGTTGGAGTTAGCGTGAGGTTCACGTTAGGGTAGGGGTTGAGCTTAAGGTGTCCGCCTAGGGTTAGGGTTAGGTGTATGGTTTGATTTAGGCTTCAGGTTAGGTTAGGCTTGAACTTAGTTTGAGGGAGTAAGTTTAGGGCTACTGTTAGTTTTCAGGTAACTGTTACGGGTGGAGTTAGCGTCAGGTCCAGGTTAGGGTTGGCGTTGAGCTAATGGTGTCGGCCTAGGGTTAGGATTAAGTGTATGGTTTGATTTACGCTTCAGGTTAGGTTAGGTTTGAAGTTAGTTTGAGGGAGTAAGTTTAGGGCTACTGTTAGTTTTCGGTTCAGTGTTACGGTTGGAGATAGCGTCAGGGTCAGGTTAGGGTTGGGCTTGAACTTCAGGTGTCCGCCTAGGGTTAGGGTTAGGTCTATGGTTTGAGTTAGGCTTCAGGTTAGGTTAGGTTTGAACTTAGTTTGAGGGAGTAAGTTTAGGGCTACTGTTAGTTTTCGGTTCAGTGTTACGGTTGGATTTAGCGTGAGGGTCAGGTTAGGGTTGGGGATGAGCTTAAGGTGTCCGCCTAAGGTTAGGGTTAGGTGTATGGTTTGATTTAGGCTTCAGGTTAGGTTAGGTTTGAACTTAGTTTGAGGGAGTAACTTTAGGGCTACTGTTAGTTTTCGGGTAACTGTTGTGGTTGGAGTTAGCGTCAGGGGATTTTTAGGGTTGGGGTTGAGCTTAAGGTGTCCGCCAAGGGTTAGGGTTAGGTCTATGGTTTGATTTAGGCTTCAGGTTAGGTTAGGTTTGAACTTAGTTTGAGGGAGTAGGTTTAGGGCTACTGTTAGTTTTCGGTTCAGTGTTACGGTTGGAGTTAGCGACAGGGTCAGGTTAGGGTTGGGGTTGAGCTTCAGGTGTCCGCCTAGGGTTAGGGTTAGGTCTATGGTTTGAGTTAGGCTTCAGGTTAGGTTAGGATTGAACTTAGTTTGAGGGAGTAAGTTTAGGGCTACTGTTATTTTTCGGTTCAGTGTTTCGGTTGGAGTTAGCGTGAGGGTCAGGTTAGGGTAGGGGTTGAGCTTAAGGTGTCTGCCTAGGGTTAGGTTTAGGTGTATGGTTTGATTTAGGCTTCAGGTTAGGATAGGTTTTAACTTAGTTTGAGGGAGTAAGTTTAGGGCTACTGTTAGTTTTCGGGTAACTGTTACGGTTGGAGTTAGCGTCAGGTCCAGGTTAGGGTTGGCGTTGAGCTAATGGTGTCCTCCTAGGGTTAGGATTAGGTGTATGGTTTGATTTAGGCTTCACGTTAGTTTTGGTTTGAACTTAGTTTGAGGGAGTAAGTTTAGGGCTAAAGTTAGTTTTCGGTTCAGTGTTACGGTTGGAGATAGCGTCAGGGTGAGGTTAGGGTTGGGTTTGAACTTCAGGTGTCCGCCTAGGGTTAGGGTTAGGTCTATGGTTTGAGTTAGGCTTCAGGTTAGGTTAGGTTTGAAATTAGTTTGAGGGGAGTAAGTTTAGGGGCTACTGTTAGTTTTCGGTTCAGTGTTACGTTGGAGTTAGCGTGAGGGTCAGGTTAGGGTTGGGGTTGAGCTTAAGGTGTCCGCCTAGGGTTACAGTTAGGTGTATGGTTTGAATTAGGCTTCAGGTTAGGTTAGGTTTGAACTTAGTTTGAGGGAGTAAGTTTAGGACTACTGTTAGTTTTCGGGTAACTGTTATGGTTGGAGTTAGCGTCAGGGCCAGGTTAGGGTTGGGGTTGAGCTTAAGGTGTCCGCCTAGGGTTAGGGTTAGGTCTATGGTTTGAGTTAGGCTTCAGGTTAGGTTAGGTTTTGAACTTAGTTTGAGGGAGTAAGTTTTAGGGCTACTGTTAGTTTTCGGTTCAGTGTTACGGTTGGAGATAGCGTCAGGGGTCAGGTTAGGGTTGGGGTTGAGCTTCAGGTGTCCGCCTAGGGTTAGGGTTAGGTCTATGGTTTGAGTTAGGCTTCAGGTTAGGTTAGGTTTGAACTTAGTTTGAGGGAGTAAGTTTAGGGCTACTGTTAGTTTTCAGTTCAGTGTTACGGTTCGATTTAGCGTGAGGGTCAGGTTAGGGTTGGGGTTGAGCTTAAGATGTCCGCCTAGGGTTAGGGTTAGGTGTATGGTTTGATTTAGGCTTCAGGTTAGGTTAGGTTTGAACTTAGTTTGAGGAGTAAGTATAGGGCTACTGTTAGTTTTTCGGGTAACTGTTATGGTTGGAGTTAGCGTCAGGGCCATTTTAGGATTGGGGTTGAGCTTAAGGTGTCCGCCAAGGGTTAGAGTTAGGTCTATGGTTTGAGTTAGGCTTCAGGTTAGGTTAGGTGTGAACTTAGTTTAAGGAGTAAGTTTAGGGATACTGTTAGTTTTCGGTTCAGTGTTACGGTTGGATATAACTTCAGGGTCAGGTTAGAGTTGGGGTTGAGCTTCACGTGTCCGCCTAGGGTTAGGGTTAGGTGTATGGCTTGATTTAGGCTTCAGGTTAGGTTAGGTTTGAACTTACTTTGAGGGAGTAAGTTTAGGGCTACTGTTAGGTTTCGGTTCAGTGTTACGGTTGGAGTTAGCGTGAGGGTCAGGTTAGGGTTGGGGTTGAGCTTAAGGTGTCCGCCTAGGGTTAGAGTTAGGTGTATGGTTTGATTTAGGCTTCAGCGTTAGCTTAGGTTTGAACTTAGTTTGAGGGAGTAAGTTTAGGGCTACTGTTAGTTTTCGCGTAACTGTTATGGTTGGAGTTAGCGTCAGGGCCAGGTTAGGTTTGGGATTGAGCTTAAGGTGTCCCGCCTAGTGTTAGGGTTAGGTCTATGGTTGAGTTAGGCTTCAGGTTAGCTTAGGTTTGAACTTAGTTTGAGGAGTAAGTTTAAGGCTACTGTTAAGTTTTCGGTTCAGTGTTACGGTTGGAGATAGCGTCAGGGTCAGGTTAGCGTTGTCGTTGAGCTTCAGGTGTCCGCCTAGGGTTAGGGTTAGGTCTATGGTTTGAGTTAGGCTTCCGGTTAGGTTAGGTTTGAACTTAGTTTGAGGGAGTAAGTTTAGGGCTACTGTTAGTTTTCAGTTCAGTGTTGCGGTTGGGATTTAGCGTGAGGGTCAGGTTAGGGTTGGGGTTGAGCTTAAGGTGTCCGCCTAGGGTTAGGATAGGTTTATGTTTGATTTAGGCTTCAGGTTAGGTTAGGTTTGAACTTAGTTTGAGGGAGTAAGTTTAGGGCTACTGTAAGTTTTCGGGTAACTGTTATGGTTGGAGTTAGCGTCAGGGCCAGGTTAGGGTTGGGGTTGAGCTTAAGGTGTCCGCCTAGGGTTAGGGTTAGTTCTATGGTTTGAGGTAGGCTTCAGGTTAGGTTAGGTTTGAACTTAGTTTGAGGGAGTAAGTTTAGGGCTACTGTTAGTTTTTGGTTCAGTGTTACGGTTGGAGAAGCGTCAGGGTCAAGTTAGCGTTGGGGTTGAGTTCAGGTGTCCGCCTAGGTTTAGGGTTAGGTGTATGGTTTGATTTAGGCTTCAGGTTAGGTTAGGTTTGAACTTAGTTTGAGGGAGTAAGTTTAGGGGTAATGTTAGTTTTCGGGTAACTGTTATGGTTGGAGTTAGCGTCAGGGCCATTTTAGGATTGGGGTTGAGCTTAAGGTGTCCGCCAAGGGTTAGGGTTAGGTCCTATGGTTTGAGTTAAGCTTCAGGTTAGGTTAGGTTTGAACTTAGTTTTGAGGGAGTAAGTTTTAGGGCTACTGTTAGTTTTCGGTTCAGTGTTACGGTTGGAGATAGCGTCAGGGTCAGGTTAGGGTTGGGGTTGAGCTTCAGGTGTCCGCCTAGGGTTAGGGTTAGGTCTATGGTTTGAGTTAGGCTTCAGGGTAGGTTAGGTTTGAACTTACGTTGAGGGAGTAAGTTTAGGGCTACTGTTAGGTTTCGGTTCAGTGTTACAGTTGGAGTTAGCGTGAGGGTCAGGTTAGTGTTGGGGTTGAACTTAAGGTGTCCGCCTAGGGTTAGAGTTAGGTATATGGGTTGATTTAGGCTTCAGGTTAGCTTAGGTTTGAACTTAGTTTGAGGGAGTAAGTTTAGGGCTACTGTTAGTTTTCGGGTAATTGTTATGGTTGGAGTTAGCGTTAGGGCCAGGTTAGGGTTAGGGTTGAACTTAAGGTGTCCGCCTAGGGTTAGGGTTAGGTCTACGGTTTGAGTTAGGCTTCAGGTTAGGTTAGGTTTGAACTTAGTTTGAGGGAGTAAGTTTAGGGCTACTTTTCGTTTTCGGTTCAGTGTTACGGTTGGATATAGCGTCAGGTTCAGGTTAGGGTTGGGGTTGAGCTTCAGGTGTCCGCCTAGGGTTAGGGTTAGGTCTATGGTTTGAGTTAGGCTTCAGGTTAGGTTAGGTTTGAACTTAGTTTGAGGGAGTAAGTTTAGGGCTACTGTTAGTTTTCGGTTCAGTGTTACGGTTGGATTTAGCGTGAGGGTCAGGTTAGGGTTGGGGTTGAGCTTAAGGTGTCCGCCTAGGGTTAGGGTTAGGTTTATGGTTTGATTTAGGCTTCAGGTTAGGTTAGGTTTGAACGTAGTTTGAGGGAGTAAGTTTAGGGCTACTCTTAGTTTTCGGGAAACTGTTATGGTTGGAGTTAGCGTCAGGGCCATTTTAGGATTGGGGTTGAGATTAAGGTGTCCGCCAAGGGTTAGGGTTAGGTCTATGGTTTGAGTTAGGCTTCAGGTTAGGTTAGGTTTGAACTTAGTTTTGAGGGAGTAAGTTTAGGGCTACTGTTAGTTTTCGGTTCAGTGTTACGTTTGGAGATAGCGTCAGGGTCAGGTTAGGGTTGGGGTTGAGCTTAAGGTGTCCGCCTAGGGTTAGGGTTAGGTCTATGGTTTGAGTTAGGCTTCAGGTTAGGTTAGGTTTTGAACTTAGTTTGAGGGAGTAAGTTTAGGGCTACTGTTAGTTTTCGGTTCAGTGTTACGGTTGGATTTAGCGTGAGGGTCAGGTTAGGGTTGGGGTTGAGCTTAAGGTGTCCGCCTAGGGTTAGGGTTAGGTGTATGGTTTGATTTAGGCTTCAGGTTAGGTTAGGTTTGAACTTAGTTTGAGGGAGTAACTTTAGGGCTACTGTTAGTTTTCGGGTAACTGTTGTGGTTGGAGTTAGCGTCAGGGGATTTTAGGGTTGGGGTTGAGCTTAAGGTGTCCGCCAAGGGTTAGGGTTAGGTCGACTGGTTTGAATTAGGCTTCAGGTTAGGTTAGGTTTTAACTTAGTTTGAGGGTGTAAGTTTAGGGCTACTGTTAGTTTTCGGGTAACTGTTGTGGTTGGAGTTAGCGTCAGGGCCATTTTAGGATTGGGGTTGAGCTTAAGGTGTCCGCCAATGTTTAGGGTTAGGTCTATGGTTTGAGTTAGGCTTCAGGTTTGGTTAGGTTTGAACTTAGTTTGAGGGAGTAAGTTTAGGGCTACTGTTAGTTTTTGGTTCAGTGTTACGGTTGGAGATAGCGTCAGGGTCAGGTTAGGGTTGGGGTTGAGCTTCAGGTGTCCGCCTAGGGTTAGGGTTAGGTCTATGGTTTGAGTTAGGCTTCAGGTTAGGTTAGGTTTGAACTTACTTTGAGGGAGTAAGTTTAGGGCTACTGTTAGGTTTCGGTTCAGTGTTACGGTTGGAGTTAGCGTGAGGGTCAGATTAGGGTTGGGGTTGAGCTTAAGGTGTCCGCCTAGGGTTAGAGTTAGGTGTATGGTTTATTTAGGCTTCAGGTTAGCTTAGGTTTGAACTTAGTTTGAGGGAGTAAGTTTAGGGCTACTGTTAGTTTTCGCGTAACTGTTATGGTTGGAGTTAGCGTCAGGGCCAGGTTAGGTTTGGGATTGAGCTTAAGGTGTCCGCCTAGTGTTAGGGTTAGGTCTATGGTTTGAGTTAGGCTTCAGGTTAGCTTAGGTTTGAACTTAGTTTGAGGGAGTAAGTTTAGGGCTACTGTTAGTTTTCGGTTCAGTGTTACGGTTGGAGTTAGCATCAGGTTCAGGTTAGGTTTGGGGTTGAACTTAAGGTGTCTGCCTAGGGTTAGGGTTAGGTCTTTGGTTTGAGTTAGACTTCAGGTGAGGTTAGGTTTGAACTTAGTTTGAGGGAGTAAGTTTAGGGCTACTGTTAGTTTTCGGTTAAGTGTTACGGTTGGAGTAAGAGTCAGGGTCAGGTTAGGGTTGGGGTTGAGCTTCAGGTGTCCGCCTAGGGTTAGGGTTAGGTGTATGGTTTAATTTAGGCTTCAGGTTAGGTTAGGTTTGAACTTAGTTTGAGGGAATAAGTTTAGGGCTACTGTTAGTTTTCGGGTAACTGCTACGGTTGGAGTTAGCGTCAGGTCCAGGTTAGGGTTGGGGTTGAGCTTAAGGTGTCCGCCTAGGGTTAGGGTTAGGTCTACGGTTTGAGTTAGGCTTCAGGTTAGGTTAGGTTTGAACTTAGTTTGAGGGAGTAAGTTTAGGGCTACTGTTAGTTTTCGGTTCAGTGTTGCGGTTGGATATAGCGTCAGGGTCAGGTTAGGGTTGGGGTTGAGCTTCAGGTGTCCGCCTAGGGTTAGGGTTAGGTCTATGGTTTGAGTTAGGCTTCAGGTTAGGTTAGGTTTGAACTTAGTTTCAGGGAGTAAGTTTAGGGCTACTGTTAGTTTTCGGTTCAGTGTTACGGTTGGATTTAGCGTGAGGGTCAGGTTTGGGTTGGGGTTGAGCTTAAGGTGTCCGCCTAGGGTTAGGGTTAGGTGTATGGTTTGATTTAGGCTTCAGGTTAGGTTAGGTTTGAACTTAGTTTGAGGGAGTAACTTAGGGCTACTGTTAGTTTTCGGGTAACTGTTGTGGTTGGAGTTAGCGTCAGGGGATTTTAGGGTTGGGGTTGAGCTTAAGGTGTCCGCCAATTGTTAGGGTTAGGTCTATGGTTTGATTTAGGCTTCAGGTTAGGTTAGGTTTGAACTTAGTTTGAGGGAGTAGGTTAGGGCTACTGTTAGTTTTCGGTTCAGTGTTACGGTGGAGTTAGCGACAGGGTCAGGTTAGGGTTGGGGTTGAGCTTCCAGGTGTCCGCCTAGGGTTAGGGTTAGGTCTATGGTTTGAGTTAGGCTTCAGGTTAGGTTAGGTTTGAACTTAGTTTGAGGGATTAAGTTTAGGGCTACTGTTAGTTTTCGGTTGAGTGTTTCGGTTGGAGTTAGCGTGAGGGTCAGGTTAGGGTAGGGGTTGAGCTTAAGGTGTCTGCCTAGGGTTAGGTTTAGGTGTATGGTTTGATTTAGGCTTCAGGTTAGGATAGGTTTTAACTTAGTTTGAGGGAGTAAGTTAGGGTTACTGTTAGTTTTCGGGTAACTGTTACGGTTGGAGTTAGCGTCAGGTCCAGGTTAGGGTTGGCGTTGAGCTAATGGTGTCCTCCTAGGGTTAGGATTAGGTGTATGGTTTGATTTAGGCTTCACGTTAGTTTAGGTTTGAACTTAGTTTGAGGGAGTAAGTTTAGGGCTAATGTTAGTTGTCGGTTCAGTGTTACGGTTGGAGATAGCGTCAGGGTCAGGTTAGGGTTGGGTTTGAACTTGCAGGTGTCCGCCTAGGGTTAGGGTTAGGTCTATGGTTTGAGTTAGGCTTCAGGATAGGTTAGGTTTGAAATTAGTTTGAGGGAGTAAGTTTAGGGCTACTGTTAGTTTTCGGTTCAGTGTTAACGGTTGGAGTAAGCGTGAGGGTCAGGTTAGGGTTGGGGTTGAGCTTCAGGTGTCCGCGTAGGGTTAGGGTTAGGTGTATGGTTTCATTTAGGCTTCAGGTTAGGTTAGGTTTGAACTTAGTTTGAGGGAGTAAGTTTTGGGCTGCTGTTAGTTTTCGGGTAACTGTTACGGTGGAGTTAGCGTCAGGTCCAGGTTAGGTTTGGCGTTGAGCTAATGGTGTCCGCCTATGGTTAGGATTAGGTGTATGGTTTGATTTACGCTTCAGGTTAGGTTAGGTTTGAAGTTAGTTGAGGGAGTAAGTATAGGGCTACTGTTAGTTTTCGGTCAGTGTTACGGTTGGAGATAGCGTCAGGGTCAGGTTAGGGTTGGGCTTGAACTTCAGGTGTCCGCCTAGGGTTAGGGTTAGGTCTATGATTTGAGTTAGGATTCAGGTTAGTTTAGGTTTGAAATTAGTTTGAGGGAGTAAGTTTAGGGCTACTGTTAGTTTTCGGTTCAGTGTTACGGTTGGAGTTAGCGTGAGGGTCAGGTTAGGGTTGGGGTTGAGCTTAAGGTGTCCGCCTAGGGTTAGAGTTTGGTGTATGGTTTGATTTAGGGCTCAGGTTAGCTTAGGTTTGAACTTAGTTTGAGGGATTAAGTTTAGGGCTACTGTTAGTTTTCGGGTAACTGTTATGGTTGGAGTTAGCGTCAGGGCCAGGTTAGGGTTGGGGTTGAGCTTAAGGTGTCCGCCTAGGGTTAGGGTTAGGTCTATGGTTTGAGTTAGGCTCAGGTTAGGTTAGGTTTGAACTTAGTTTGAGGGAGTAAGTTTAGGGCTACTGTTAGTTTTCAGTTCAGTGTGACGGTTGTTGATAGCGTCAGGGTCAGGTTAGGGTTGGGGTTGAGCTTCAGGTGTCCGCCTAGGGTTAGGGTTAGGTCTATGGTTTGAGTTAGGCTTCAGGTTAGCTTAGGTTTGAACTTAGTTTGAGGGAGTAAGTATAGGGCTACTGTTAGTTTTCGGTTCAGTGTTACGGTTGGAGTTAGCGTCAGGTTTAGGTTAGGGTTGGGGTTGAACTTAAAGTGGTCTGCCTAGGGTTAGGGTTAGGTCTTTGGTTTGAGTTAGACTTCAGGTGAGGTTAGGTTTGAACTTAGTTTGAGGGAGTAAGTTTAGGGCTACTGTTAGTTTTCGGTTAAGTGTTACGGTTGGAGTAAGAGTCAGGGTCAGGTTAGGGTTGGGGTTGAGCTTTCAGGTGTCCGCCTAGGGTTAGGGTTAGGTGTATGGTTTGATTTAGGCTTCAGGTTAGGTTAGGTTTGAACTTAGTTTGAGGGAGTAAGTTTAGGGCTACTGTTAGTTTTCGGGTAACTGTTACGGTTGCAGTTAGCGTCAGGTCCAGGTTAGGGGTTGGGGTTGAGTTTCAGGTGTCCGCCTAGGGTTAGGGTAGGTGTATGGTTTGATTTAGGCTTCAGATTAGGTTAGGTTTGAAGTTAGTTTGAGGAGTAAGTTTAGGGCTACTGTTAGTTTTCGGTTAACTGTTACAGTTGGAGTAAGCGTGAGGGTCAGGTTATGGTAGGGGTTGAGCTTAAGGTGTCCGCCTGTGGTTAGGGTTAGGTGTATGATTTGATTTAAGGCTTCAGGTTAGGTTAAGTTTGAAATTAGTTTGAGGGAGTAAGTTTAGGGCTACTGTTAGTTTTCGGTTCAGTCTTACGGTTGGAGATAGCGTCAGGGTCAGGTTAGGGTTGGGGTTGAGCTTCAGGTGTCCGCCTAGGGTTAGGGTTAGGTCTAGGGTTTGATTTAGGGTTCAGGTTAGCTTAGGTTTGAACTTAGTTTGAGGGAGTAAGTTTAGGGCTACTGTTAGTTTTCGGGTAACTGTTATGGTTGGAGTTAGCGTCAGGGCCAGGTTAGGTTTGGGGTTGAGCTTAAGGTTTCCGCCTAGGGTTAGGGTTAGGTCTATGGTTTGAGTTAAGCTTCAGGTTAGGTTAGGTTGAACTTAGTTTGAGGGAGTAAGTTTAGGGCTACTGTTAGTTTTCGGTTCAGTGTTACGGTTGGAGATAGCGTCAGGGTCGTGTTAGCGTTGGGGTTGAGCTTCAGGTGTCCGCCTAGGGTTAGGGTTAGGTGTATGGTTTGATTTAGGCTTCAGGTTAGGTTAGGTTTGAACTTAGTTTGAGGGAGTAAGTTTAGGGCTACTGTTAGTTTTCGGGTAACTGTTATGTTTGGAGTTAGCGTCAGGGCCATTTTAGGATTGGGGTTGAGCTTAAGGTGTCCGCCAAGGGTTAGGGTTAGGTCTATGGTTTGAGTTAGGCTTCAGGTTAGGTTAGGTTTGAACTTAGTTTGAGGGTTTAAGTTTAGGGCTACTGTTAGTTTTCGGTTCAGTGTTACGGTTGGAGATAGCGTCAGGGTCAGGTTAGGGATGGGGATGAGCTTAAGTTGTCCGCCTAGGGTTAGGGTTAGGTGTATGGTATGATTTAGGCTTCTGGTTAAGTTAGGTTTGAACTTAGTTTGAGGAGTATGTTTAGGGCTATTGTTAGTTTTCGGTTCAGTGTTACGGTTTGAAATAGCGTCAGGTTCAGGTTAGGGTTGGGGTTGAACTTAAGGTGTCTGCCTAGGGTTAGGGTTAGGTCTTTGGTTTGAGTTAGACTTCAGGTGAGGTTAGGTTTGAACTTAGTTTGAGGGAGTAAGTTTAGGGCTACTGTTAGTTTTCGGTTAAGTGTTACGGTTGGAGTAAGAGTCAGGGTCAGGTTAGGGTTGGGGTTGAGCTTCAGGTGTCCGCCTAGGGTTAGGGTTAGGTGTAATGGTTTGATTTAGGCTTCAGGTTAGGTTAGGTTTGAACTTAGTTTGAGGGAGTAAGTTTAGGGCTACTGTTAGTATTCGGGTAACTGTTACGGTTGCAGTTAGCGTCAGGTCCAGGTTAGGGTTGGGGTTGAGTTTCAGGTGTCCGCCTAGGGTTAGTGTAGGTGTATGGTTTGATTTAGGCTTCAGATTAGGTTAGGTTTGATGTTAGTTTGAGGGAGTAAGTTTAGGGCTACTGTTAGTTTTCGGTTAACTGTTACAGTTGGAGTAAGCGTGAGGGTCAGGTTATGGTAGGGGTTGAGCTTAAGGTGTCCGCCTGGGGTTTAGGGTTAGGTGTATGATTTGATTAAGGCTTCAGGTTAGGTTAGGTTTGAACTTAGTTTGAGGGAGTAAGTTTAGGGCTACTGATAGTTTTCGGTTCAGTGTTACGGTTGGAGATAGCGTCAGGTCAGGTTAGGGTTGGGGATGAGCTTAAGGTGTCCGCCTAGGGTTAGGGTTAGGGTGTATGGTATGATTTAGGCTTCTGGTTAAGTTAGGTTTGAACTTAGTTTTGAGGGAGTATGTTTAGGGCTATTGTTAGTTTTCGGTTCAGTGTTACGGTTGGAAATAGCGTCAGGGTCAGTTTAGGGTTGGGCTTGAACTTCAGGTGTCCCCCTAGGGTTAGGGTAAGTTCTATGGTTTGAGTTAGGCTTCAGGTTAGGTTAGGTTTGAAATTAGTTTTAGTGAGTAAGTTTAGGGCTACTGTTAGGTTTCGGTTCAGTGTTACGGTTGGAGTTAGCGTGAGGGTCAGGTTAGTGTTGGGGTTGAACTTAAGGTGTCAGCCTAGGGTTAGAGTTAGGTGTATGGTTTGATTTAGGCTTCAGGTTAGCTTAGGTTTGAACTTAGTTTGAGGGAGTAAGTTTAGGGCTACTGTTAGTTTTCGGGTAACTGTTATGGTTGGAGTTAGCGTCAGAGACAGGGTAGGGTTGGGGTTGAACTTAAGGGGTCCGCCTAGGGTTAGGGTTAGGTCTACGGTTTGAGTTAGGCTTCAGGTTAGGTTAGGTTTGAACTTAGTTTGAGGGAGTAAGTTTAGGGCTACTGTTAGTTTTCGGTTCAGTGTTACGGTTGGAGATAGCGTCAGGGTCAGGTTACGTTTGGGGTTGAGCTTCAGGTGTCCGCCTAGGGTTAGGGTTAGGTCTATGGTTTGAGTTAGGCTTCAGGTTAGGTTAGGTTTGAACTTAGTTTGAGGGAGTAAGTTTAGAGCTACTGTTAGTTTTCGGGTAACTGTTACGGTTGGAGTTAGCGTCAGGTCCAGGTTAGGGTTGGCGTTGAGCTAATGGTGTCCGCCTAGGGTTAGGGTTAGGTGTATGGTTTGATTTAGGCGTCAGGTTAGGTTAAGTTTGAAGTTAGTTTGAGGGAGTAAGTTTAGGGCTACTGTTAGTTTTCGGTTAACTGTTACAGTTGGAGTAAGCGTGAGGGTCAGGTTAGGGTAGGGGTTGAGCTTAAGGTGTCCGCCTACGGTTAGAGTTAGGTGTATGATTTGATTTAGGCTTCAGGTTAGGTTAGGTTTTGAACTTAGTTTGAGGGAGTAAGTATAGGGCTACTGTTAGTTATCGGGTAACTGTTATGGTTGGAGTTAGCGTCAGGGCCAGGTTAGGGTTGGGGTTGACCTTAAGGTGTCCGTCTAGGGTTAGGGTTAGGTC
This sequence comes from Tupaia tana, assembly GCA_026018925.1. Classification (NCBI taxonomy): domain Eukaryota; kingdom Metazoa; phylum Chordata; class Mammalia; order Scandentia; family Tupaiidae; genus Tupaia; species Tupaia tana. Next base: position 1,568,349 of record JAKSZU010000042.1, on the reverse strand, counting down.
TATGGTGTGAGTTAGGCTTCAGGTTAGGTTAGGTTTGAACTTAGTTTGAGGGAGTAAGTTTAGGGCTACTGTTAGTTTTCGGTTCAGTGTTACGGTTGGAGATAGCGTCAGGGTCAGGTTAGCGTTGGGGTTGAGCTTCAGGTGTCCGCCTAGGGTTAGGGTTAGGTCTATGGTTTGAGTTAGGCTTCAGGTTAGGTTAGGTTTGAACTTAGTTTGAGGGAGTAAGTTTAGGGCTACTGTTAGTTTTCAGTTCAGTGTTACGGTTGGATTTAGCGTGAGGGTCAGGTTAGGTTTGGGGTTGAGCTTAAGGTGTCCGCCTAGGGTTAGGGTAGGTGTATGGTTTGATTTAGGCTTCAGGTTAGGTTAGGTTTGAACTTAGTTTGCGGGAGTAAGTTTAGGGCTACTGTTAGCTTTCGGGTAACTGTTATGGTTGGAGTTAGCGTCAGGACCATTTTAGGATTGGGGTTGAGCTTAAGGTGTCCGCCAAGGGTTACGGTTTGGTCTATGATTTGAGTTAGGCTTCAGGTTAGGTTAGGTTTGAACTTAGTTTGAGGGAGTAAGTTTAGGGCTAATGTTAGTTTTCGGTTCAGTGTTACGTTTGGAGATAGCGTCAGGGTCAGGTTAGGGTTGGGGTTGAGCTTCAGGTGTCCGCCTAGGGTTAGGGTTAGGTCTATGGTTTGAGTTACGCTTCAGGTTAGGTTAGGTTTGAACTTAGTTTGAGGGAGTAAGTTTAGGGCTACTGTTTGTTTTCGGTTCAGTGTTTCGGTTGGAGTTAGCGTGAGGGTCAGGTTAGGGTAGGGGTTGAGCTTAAGGTGTCCGCCTAGGGTTAGGGTTAGGTGTATGGTTTGATTTAGGCTTCAGGTTAGGTTAGGATTGAACTTAGTTTGAGGGAGTAAGTTTAGGGCTACTGTTAGTTTTCGGGTAACTGTTACGGTTGGAGTTAGCGTCAGGTCCAGGTTAGGGTTGGCGTTGAGCTAATGGTGTCCGCCTAGTGTTAGGATTAGGTGTATGGTTTGATTTACGCTTCAGGTTAGGTTAGGTTTGAAGTTAGTTTGAGGGAGTAAGTTTAGGGCTACTGATAGTTTTCGGTTAACTGTTACCGTTGGAGTAAGCGTGAGGGTCAGGTTAGGGTAGGGGTTGAGCTTAAGGTGTCCGCCTAGGGTTAGGGTTAGGTGTATGATTTGATTAAGGCTTCAGGTTAGGTTAGGTTTGAACTTAGTTTGAGGGAGTAAGTTTAGGGCTACTGTTAGTTTTCGGTTCAGTGTTACCGTTGGATATAGCGTCAGGGTCAGGTTAGGGTTGGGGTTGAGCTTAAGGTGTCCGCCTAGTGTTAGGGTTAGGTGTATGGTTTTATTTAGGCTTCAGGTTAGGTTAGGTTTGAACTTAGTTTGACGGAATAAGTTTAGGGCTACTGTTAGTTTTCGGTTCAGTGTTACGGTTGGAAATAGCGTCAGGGTCAGTTTAGGGTTGGGCTTGAACTTCAGGTGTCCCCCTAGGGTTAGGGTAAGTTCTATGGTTTGAGTTAGGCTTCAGGTTAGGTTAGGTTTGAAATTAGTTTGAGGGAGTAAGTTTAGGGCTACTGTTAGGTTTCGGTTCAGTGTTACGGTTGGAGTTAGCGTGAGGGTCAGGTTAGTGTTGGGGTTGAGCTTAAGGTGTCCGCCTAGGGTTAGAGTTAGGTGTATGGTTTGATTTAGGCTTCAGGTTATCTTAGGTTTGAACTTAGTTTGATGGAGTAAGTTTAGGGGCTACTGTTAGTTTTCGGGTAACTGTTATGGTTGGAGTTAGCGTCAGGGGTTTTAGGGTTGGGGTTGAGCTTAAGGTGTCCGCCAAGGGATAGGGTTAGGTCTATGGTTTGAGTTAGGCTTCAGGTTAGGTTAGGCTTGAACTTAGTTTGAGGGAATAAGTTTAGGGCTACTGTTAGTTTACGGTTCAGTGTTACGGTTGGAGTTAGCGTGAGGGTCCAGGTTAGGGTTGGGGTTGAGCTAAAGGTGTCCGCCTAGGGTTAGGTTTAGGTCTATGGTTTCATTTAGGATTCAGGTTAGGTTAGGATTGAACTTAGTTTGAGGGAGTAAGTTTAGGGCTACTGTTAGTTTTCGGTTCAGTGTTACCGTTGGTGATAGCGTCAGGGTCAGGTTAGTGTTGGGGTTGAGCTTAAGGTGTCTGCCTAGGGTTAGGGTTAGGTCTATGGTTTGAGTTAGGCTTCAGGTAAGGTTAGGTTTGAACTTAGTTTGAGGGAGTAAGTTTAGGGCTACTGTTAGTTTTCGGTTCAGTCTTACGGTTGGAGTTAGCGTCAGGGTCAGGTTAGGGTTGGGGTTGAGCTTCAGGTGTCCGCCTAGGGTTAGGGTTAGGTCTATGGTTTGAGTTAGGCTTCAGGTTAGGTTAGGTTTGAACTTAGTTTGAGGGAGTATGTTTAGGGCTACTGTTTGTTTTCGGTTCAGTGTTTCGGTTGGAGTTAGCGTGAGGTTCACGTTAGGGTAGGGGTTGAGCTTAAGGTGTCCGCCTAGGGTTAGGGTTAGGTGTATGGTTTGATTTAGGCTTCAGGTTAGGTTAGGCTTGAACTTAGTTTGAGGGAGTAAGTTTAGGGCTACTGTTAGTTTTCAGGTAACTGTTACGGGTGGAGTTAGCGTCAGGTCCAGGTTAGGGTTGGCGTTGAGCTAATGGTGTCGGCCTAGGGTTAGGATTAAGTGTATGGTTTGATTTACGCTTCAGGTTAGGTTAGGTTTGAAGTTAGTTTGAGGGAGTAAGTTTAGGGCTACTGTTAGTTTTCGGTTCAGTGTTACGGTTGGAGATAGCGTCAGGGTCAGGTTAGGGTTGGGCTTGAACTTCAGGTGTCCGCCTAGGGTTAGGGTTAGGTCTATGGTTTGAGTTAGGCTTCAGGTTAGGTTAGGTTTGAACTTAGTTTGAGGGAGTAAGTTTAGGGCTACTGTTAGTTTTCGGTTCAGTGTTACGGTTGGATTTAGCGTGAGGGTCAGGTTAGGGTTGGGGATGAGCTTAAGGTGTCCGCCTAAGGTTAGGGTTAGGTGTATGGTTTGATTTAGGCTTCAGGTTAGGTTAGGTTTGAACTTAGTTTGAGGGAGTAACTTTAGGGCTACTGTTAGTTTTCGGGTAACTGTTGTGGTTGGAGTTAGCGTCAGGGGATTTTAGGGTTGGGGTTGAGCTTAAGGTGTCCGCCAAGGGTTAGGGTTAGGTCTATGGTTTGATTTAGGCTTCAGGTTAGGTTAGGTTTGAACTTAGTTTGAGGGAGTAGGTTTAGGGCTACTGTTAGTTTTCGGTTCAGTGTTACGGTTGGAGTTAGCGACAGGGTCAGGTTAGGGTTGGGGTTGAGCTTCAGGTGTCCGCCTAGGGTTAGGGTTAGGTCTATGGTTTGAGTTAGGCTTCAGGTTAGGTTAGGATTGAACTTAGTTTGAGGGAGTAAGTTTAGGGGCTACTGTTATTTTTCGGTTCAGTGTTTCGGTTGGAGTTAGCGTGAGGGTCAGGTTAGGGTAGGGGTTGAGCTTAAGGTGTCTGCCTAGGGTTAGGTTTAGGTGTATGGTTTGATTTAGGCTTCAGGTTAGGATAGGTTTTAACTTAGTTTGAGGGAGTAAGTTTAGGGCTACTGTTAGTTTTCGGGTAACTGTTACGGTTGGAGTTAGCGTCAGGTCCAGGTTAGGGTTGGCGTTGAGCTAATGGTGTCCTCCTAGGGTTAGGATTAGGTGTATGGTTTGATTTAGGCTTCACGTTAGTTTTGGTTTGAACTTAGTTTGAGGGAGTAAGTTTAGGGCTAAAGTTAGTTTTCGGTTCAGTGTTACGGTTGGAGATAGCGTCAGGGTGAGGTTAGGGTTGGGTTTGAACTTCAGGTGTCCGCCTAGGGTTAGGGTTAGGTCTATGGTTTGAGTTAGGCTTCAGGTTAGGTTAGGTTTGAAATTAGTTTGAGGGAGTAAGTTTAGGGCTACTGTTAGTTTTCGGTTCAGTGTTACGGTTGGAGTTAGCGTGAGGGTCAGGTTAGGGTTGGGGTTGAGCTTAAGGTGTCCGCCTAGGGTTACAGTTAGGTGTATGGTTTGAATTAGGCTTCAGGTTAGGTTAGGTTTGAACTTAGTTTGAGGGAGTAAGTTTAGGACTACTGTTAGTTTTCGGGTAACTGTTATGGTTGGAGTTAGCGTCAGGGCCAGGTTAGGGTTGGGGTTGAGCTTAAGGTGTCCGCCTAGGGTTAGGGTTAGGTCTATGGTTTGAGTTAGGCTTCAGGTTAGGTTAGGTTTGAACTTAGTTTGAGGGAGTAAGTTTAGGGCTACTGTTAGTTTTCGGTTCAGTGTTACGGTTGGAGATAGCGTCAGGGTCAGGTTAGGGTTGGGGTTGAGCTTCAGGTGTCCGCCTAGGGTTAGGGTTAGGTCTATGGTTTGAGTTAGGCTTCAGGTTAGGTTAGGTTTGAACTTAGTTTGAGGGAGTAAGTTTAGGGCTACTGTTAGTTTTCAGTTCAGTGTTACGGTTCGATTTAGCGTGAGGGGTCAGGTTAGGGTTGGGGTTGAGCTTAAGATGTCCGCCTAGGGTTAGGGTTAGGTGTATGGTTTGATTTAGGCTTCAGGTTAGGTTAGGTTTGAACTTAGTTTGAGGGAGTAAGTATAGGGCTACTGTTAGTTTTCGGGTAACTGTTATGGTTGGAGTTAGCGTCAGGGCCATTTTAGGATTGGGGTTGAGCTTAAGGTGTCCGCCAAGGGTTAGAGTTAGGTCTATGGTTTGAGTTAGGCTTCAGGTTAGGTTAGGTGTGAACTTAGTTTAAGGAGTAAGTTTAGGGATACTGTTAGTTTTCGGTTCAGTGTTACGGTTGGATATAACTTCAGGGTCAGGTTAGAGTTGGGGGTTGAGCTTCACGTGTCCGCCTAGGGTTAGGGTTAGGTGTATGGCTTGATTTAGGCTTCAGGTTAGGTTAGGTTTGAACTTACTTTGAGGGAGTAAGTTTAGGGCTACTGTTAGGTTTCGGTTCAGTGTTACGGTTGGAGTTAGCGTGAGGGTCAGGTTAGGGTTGGGGTTGAGCTTAAGGTGTCCGCCTAGGGTTAGAGTTAGGTGTATGGTTTGATTTAGGCTTCAGGTTAGCTTAGGTTTGAACTTAGTTTGAGGGAGTAAGTTTAGGGCTACTGTTAGTTTTCGCGTAACTGTTATGGTTGGAGTTAGCGTCAGGGCCAGGTTAGGTTTGGGATTGAGCTTAAGGTGTCCGCCTAGTGTTAGGGTTAGGTCTATGGTTTGAGTTAGGCTTCAGGTTAGCTTAGGTTTGAACTTAGTTTGAGGGAGTAAGTTTAAGGCTACTGTTAGTTTTCGGTTCAGTGTTACGGTTGGAGATAGCGTCAGGGTCAGGTTAGCGTTGTCGTTGAGCTTCAGGTGTCCGCCTAGGGTTAGGGTTAGGTCTATGGTTTGAGTTAGGCTTCCGGTTAGGTTAGGTTTGAACTTAGTTTGAGGGAGTAAGTTTAGGGCTACTGTTAGTTTTCAGTTCAGTGTTGCGGTTGGATTTAGCGTGAGGGTCAGGTTAGGGTTGGGGTTGAGCTTAAGGTGTCCGCCTAGGGTTAGGATAGGTTTATGGTTTGATTTAGGCTTCAGGTTAGGTTAGGTTTGAACTTAGTTTGAGGGAGTAAGTTTAGGGCTACTGTAAGTTTTCGGGTAACTGTTATGGTTGGAGTTAGCGTCAGGGCCAGGTTAGGGTTGGGGTTGAGCTTAAGGTGTCCGCCTAGGGTTAGGGTTAGTTCTATGGTTTGAGGTAGGCTTCAGGTTAGGTTAGGTTTGAACTTAGTTTGAGGGAGTAAGTTTAGGGCTACTGTTAGTTTTTGGTTCAGTGTTACGGTTGGAGATAGCGTCAGGGTCAAGTTAGCGTTGGGGTTGAGTTCAGGTGTCCGCCTAGGTTTAGGGTTAGGTGTATGGTTTGATTTAGGCTTCAGGTTAGGTTAGGTTTGAACTTAGTTTGAGGGAGTAAGTTTAGGGGTAATGTTAGTTTTCGGGTAACTGTTATGGTTGGAGTTAGCGTCAGGGCCATTTTAGGATTGGGGTTGAGCTTAAGGTGTCCGCCAAGGGTTAGGGTTAGGTCTATGGTTTGAGTTAAGCTTCAGGTTAGGTTAGGTTTTGAACTTAGTTTGAGGGAGTAAGTTTAGGGCTACTGTTAGTTTTCGGTTCAGTGTTACGGTTGGAGATAGCGTCAGGGTCAGGTTAGGGTTGGGGGTTGAGCTTCAGGTGTCCGCCTAGGGTTAGGGTTAGGTCTATGGTTTGAGTTAGGCTTCAGGGTAGGTTAGGTTTGAACTTACGTTGAGGGAGTAAGTTTAGGGCTACTGTTAGGTTTCGGTTCAGTGTTACAGTTGGAGTTAGCGTGAGGGTCAGGTTAGTGTTGGGGTTGAACTTAAGGTGTCCGCCTAGGGTTAGAGTTAGGTATATGGGTTGATTTAGGCTTCAGGTTAGCTTAGGTTTGAACTTAGTTTGAGGGAGTAAGTTTAGGGCTACTGTTAGTTTTCGGGTAATTGTTATGGTTGGAGTTAGCGTTAGGGCCAGGTTAGGGTTAGGGTTGAACTTAAGGTGTCCGCCTAGGGTTAGGGTTAGGTCTACGGTTTGAGTTAGGCTTCAGGTTAGGTTAGGTTTGAACTTAGTTTGAGGGAGTAAGTTTAGGGCTACTTTTCGTTTTCGGTTCAGTGTTACGGTTGGATATAGCGTCAGGTTCAGGTTAGGGTTGGGGTTGAGCTTCAGGTGTCCGCCTAGGGTTAGGGTTAGGTCTATGGTTTGAGTTAGGCTTCAGGTTAGGTTAGGTTTGAACTTAGTTTGAGGGAGTAAGTTTAGGGCTACTGTTAGTTTTCGGTTCAGTGTTACGGTTGGATTTAGCGTGAGGGTCAGGTTAGGGTTGGGGGTTGAGCTTAAGGTGTCCGCCTAGGGTTAGGGTTAGGTTTATGGTTTGATTTAGGCTTCAGGTTAGGTTAGGTTTGAACGTAGTTTGAGGGAGTAAGTTTAGGGCTACTCTTAGTTTTCGGGAAACTGTTATGGTTGGAGTTAGCGTCAGGGCCATTTTAGGATTGGGGTTGAGATTAAGGTGTCCGCCAAGGGTTAGGGTTAGGTCTATGGTTTGAGTTAGGCTTCAGGTTAGGTTAGGTTTGAACTTAGTTTGAGGGAGTAAGTTTAGGGCTACTGTTAGTTTTCGGTTCAGTGTTACGTTTGGAGATAGCGTCAGGGTCAGGTTAGGGTTGGGGTTGAGCTTAAGGTGTCCGCCTAGGGTTAGGGTTAGGTCTATGGTTTGAGTTAGGCTTCAGGTTAGGTTAGGTTTGAACTTAGTTTGAGGGAGTAAGTTTAGGGCTACTGTTAGTTTTCGGTTCAGTGTTACGGTTGGATTTAGCGTGAGGGTCAGGTTAGGGTTGGGGTTGAGCTTAAGGTGTCCGCCTAGGGTTAGGGTTAGGTGTATGGTTTGATTTAGGCTTCAGGTTAGGTTAGGTTTGAACTTAGTTTGAGGGAGTAACTTTAGGGCTACTGTTAGTTTTCGGGTAACTGTTGTGGTTGGAGTTAGCGTCAGGGGATTTTAGGGTTGGGGTTGAGCTTAAGGTGTCCGCCAAGGGTTAGGGTTAGGTCGATGGTTTGAATTAGGCTTCAGGTTAGGTTAGGTTTTAACTTAGTTTGAGGGTGTAAGTTTAGGGCTACTGTTAGTTTTCGGGTAACTGTTGTGGTTGGAGTTAGCGTCAGGGCCATTTTAGGATTGGGGTTGAGCTTAAGGTGTCCGCCAATGTTTAGGGTTAGGTCTATGGTTTGAGTTAGGCTTCAGGTTTGGTTAGGTTTGAACTTAGTTTGAGGGAGTAAGTTTAGGGCTACTGTTAGTTTTTGGTTCAGTGTTACGGTTGGAGATAGCGTCAGGGTCAGGTTAGGGTTGGGGTTGAGCTTCAGGTGTCCGCCTAGGGTTAGGGTTAGGTCTATGGTTTGAGTTAGGCTTCAGGTTAGGTTAGGTTTGAACTTACTTTGAGGGAGTAAGTTTAGGGCTACTGTTAGGTTTCGGTTCAGTGTTACGGTTGGAGTTAGCGTGAGGGTCAGATTAGGGTTGGGGTTGAGCTTAAGGTGTCCGCCTAGGGTTAGAGTTAGGTGTATGGTTTATTTAGGCTTCAGGTTAGCTTAGGTTTGAACTTAGTTTGAGGGAGTAAGTTTAGGGCTACTGTTAGTTTTCGCGTAACTGTTATGGTTGGAGTTAGCGTCAGGGCCAGGTTAGGTTTGGGATTGAGCTTAAGGTGTCCGCCTAGTGTTAGGGTTAGGTCTATGGTTTGAGTTAGGCTTCAGGTTAGCTTAGGTTTGAACTTAGTTTGAGGGAGTAAGTTTAGGGCTACTGTTAGTTTTCGGTTCAGTGTTACGGTTGGAGTTAGCATCAGGTTCAGGTTAGGTTTGGGGTTGAACTTAAGGTGTCTGCCTAGGGTTAGGGTTAGGTCTTTGGTTTGAGTTAGACTTCAGGTGAGGTTAGGTTTGAACTTAGTTTGAGGGAGTAAGTTTAGGGCTACTGTTAGTTTTCGGTTAAGTGTTACGGTTGGAGTAAGAGTCAGGGTCAGGTTAGGGTTGGGGTTGAGCTTCAGGTGTCCGCCTAGGGTTAGGATTAGGTGTATGGTTTAATTTAGGCTTCAGGTTAGGTTAGGTTTGAACTTAGTTTGAGGGAATAAGTTTAGGGCTACTGTTAGTTTTCGGGTAACTGCTACGGTTGGAGTTAGCGTCAGGTCCAGGTTAGGGTTGGGGTTGAGCTTAAGGTGTCCGCCTAGGGTTAGGGTTAGGTCTACGGTTTGAGTTAGGCTTCAGGTTAGGTTAGGTTTGAACTTAGTTTGAGGGAGTAAGTTTAGGGCTACTGTTAGTTTTCGGTTCAGTGTTGCGGTTGGATATAGCGTCAGGGTCAGGTTAGGGTTGGGGTTGAGCTTCAGGTGTCCGCCTAGGGTTAGGGTTAGGTCTATGGTTTGAGTTAGGCTTCAGGTTAGGTTAGGTTTGAACTTAGTTTCAGGGAGTAAGTTTAGGGCTACTGTTAGTTTTCGGTTCAGTGTTACGGTTGGATTTAGCGTGAGGGTCAGGTTTGGGTTGGGGTTGAGCTTAAGGTGTCCGCCTAGGGTTAGGGTTAGGTGTATGGTTTGATTTAGGCTTCAGGTTAGGTTAGGTTTGAACTTAGTTTGAGGGAGTAACTTTAGGGCTACTGTTAGTTTTCGGGTAACTGTTGTGGTTGGAGTTAGCGTCAGGGGATTTTAGGGTTGGGGTTGAGCTTAAGGTGTCCGCCAATTGTTAGGGTTAGGTCTATGGTTTGATTTAGGCTTCAGGTTAGGTTAGGTTTGAACTTAGTTTGAGGGAGTAGGTTTAGGGCTACTGTTAGTTTTCGGTTCAGTGTTACGGTTGGAGTTAGCGACAGGGTCAGGTTAGGGTTGGGGTTGAGCTTCAGGTGTCCGCCTAGGGTTAGGGTTAGGTCTATGGTTTGAGTTAGGCTTCAGGTTAGGTTAGGTTTGAACTTAGTTTGAGGGGATTAAGTTTAGGGCTACTGTTAGTTTTCGGTTGAGTGTTTCGGTTGGAGTTAGCGTGAGGGTCAGGTTAGGGTAGGGGTTGAGCTTAAGGTGTCTGCCTAGGGTTAGGTTTAGGTGTATGGTTTGATTTAGGCTTCAGGTTAGGATAGGTTTTAACTTAGTTTGAGGGAGTAAGTTTAGGGTTACTGTTAGTTTTCGGGTAACTGTTACGGTTGGAGTTAGCGTCAGGTCCAGGTTAGGGTTGGCGTTGAGCTAATGGTGTCCTCCTAGGGTTAGGATTAGGTGTATGGTTTGATTTAGGCTTCACGTTAGTTTAGGTTTGAACTTAGTTTGAGGGAGTAAGTTTAGGGCTAATGTTAGTTGTCGGTTCAGTGTTACGGTTGGAGATAGCGTCAGGGTCAGGTTAGGGTTGGGTTTGAACTTCAGGTGTCCGCCTAGGGTTAGGGTTAGGTCTATGGTTTGAGTTAGGCTTCAGGATAGGTTAGGTTTGAAATTAGTTTGAGGGAGTAAGTTTAGGGCTACTGTTAGTTTTCGGTTCAGTGTTACGGTTGGAGTAAGCGTGAGGGTCAGGTTAGGGTTGGGGTTGAGCTTCAGGTGTCCGCGTAGGGTTAGGGTTAGGTGTATGGTTTCATTTAGGCTTCAGGTTAGGTTAGGTTTGAACTTAGTTTGAGGGAGTAAGTTTTGGGCTGCTGTTAGTTTTCGGGTAACTGTTACGGTTGGAGTTAGCGTCAGGTCCAGGTTATGTTTGGCGTTGAGCTAATGGTGTCCGCCTATGGTTAGGATTAGGTGTATGGTTTGATTTACGCTTCAGGTTAGGTTAGGTTTGAAGTTAGTTTGAGGGAGTAAGTTTAGGGCTACTGTTAGTTTTCGGTTCAGTGTTACGGTTGGAGATAGCGTCAGGGTCAGGTTAGGGTTGGGCTTGAACTTCAGGTGTCCGCCTAGGGTTAGGGTTAGGTCTATGATTTGAGTTAGGATTCAGGTTAGTTTAGGTTTGAAATTAGTTTGAGGGAGTAAGTTTAGGGCTACTGTTAGTTTTCGGTTCAGTGTTACGGTTGGAGTTAGCGTGAGGGTCAGGTTAGGGTTGGGGTTGAGCTTAAGGTGTCCGCCTAGGGTTAGAGTTTGGTGTATGGTTTGATTTAGGGCTCAGGTTAGCTTAGGTTTGAACTTAGTTTGAGGGATTAAGTTTAGGGCTACTGTTAGTTTTCGGGTAACTGTTATGGTTGGAGTTAGCGTCAGGGCCAGGTTAGGGTTGGGGTTGAGCTTAAGGTGTCCGCCTAGGGTTAGGGTTAGGTCTATGGTTTGAGTTAGGCTTCAGGTTAGGTTAGGTTTGAACTTAGTTTGAGGGAGTAAGTTTAGGGCTACTGTTAGTTTTCAGTTCAGTGTGACGGGTTGTTGATAGCGTCAGGGTCAGGTTAGGGTTGGGGTTGAGCTTCAGGTGTCCGCCTAGGGTTAGGGTTAGGTCTATGGTTTGAGTTAGGCTTCAGGTTAGCTTAGGTTTGAACTTAGTTTGAGGGAGTAAGTATAGGGCTACTGTTAGTTTTCGGTTCAGTGTTACGGTTGGAGTTAGCGTCAGGTTTAGGTTAGGGTTGGGGTTGAACTTAAAGTGTCTGCCTAGGGTTAGGGTTAGGTCTTTGGTTTGAGTTAGACTTCAGGTGAGGTTAGGTTTGAACTTAGTTTGAGGGAGTAAGTTTAGGGCTACTGTTAGTTTTCGGTTAAGTGTTACGGTTGGAGTAAGAGTCAGGGTCAGGTTAGGGTTGGGGTTGAGCTTCAGGTGTCCGCCTAGGGTTAGGGTTAGGTGTATGGTTTGATTTAGGCTTCAGGTTAGGTTAGGTTTGAACTTAGTTTGAGGGAGTAAGTTTAGGGCTACTGTTAGTTTTCGGGTAACTGTTACGGTTGCAGTTAGCGTCAGGTCCAGGTTAGGGTTGGGGTTGAGTTTCAGGTGTCCGCCTAGGGTTAGGGTAGGTGTATGGTTTGATTTAGGCTTCAGATTAGGTTAGGTTTGAAGTTAGTTTGAGGGAGTAAGTTTAGGGCTACTGTTAGTTTTCGGTTAACTGTTACAGTTGGAGTAAGCGTGAGGGTCAGGTTATGGTAGGGGTTGAGCTTAAGGTGTCCGCCTGTGGTTAGGGTTAGGTGTATGATTTGATTAAGGCTTCAGGTTAGGTTAAGTTTGAAATTAGTTTGAGGGAGTAAGTTTAGGGCTACTGTTAGTTTTCGGTTCAGTCTTACGGTTGGAGATAGCGTCAGGGTCAGGTTAGGGTTGGGGTTGAGCTTCAGGTGTCCGCCTAGGGTTAGGGTTAGGTCTAGGGTTTGATTTAGGGTTCAGGTTAGCTTAGGTTTGAACTTAGTTTGAGGGAGTAAGTTTAGGGCTACTGTTAGTTTTCGGGTAACTGTTATGGTTGGAGTTAGCGTCAGGGCCAGGTTAGGTTTGGGGTTGAGCTTAAGGTTTCCGCCTAGGGTTAGGGTTAGGTCTATGGTTTGAGTTAGGCTTCAGGTTAGGTTAGGTTTGAACTTAGTTTGAGGGAGTAAGTTTAGGGCTACTGTTAGTTTTCGGTTCAGTGTTACGGTTGGAGATAGCGTCAGGGTCGTGTTAGCGTTGGGGTTGAGCTTCAGGTGTCCGCCTAGGGTTAGGGTTAGGTGTATGGTTTGATTTAGGCTTCAGGTTAGGTTAGGTTTGAACTTAGTTTGAGGGAGTAAGTTTAGGGCTACTGTTAGTTTTCGGGTAACTGTTATGTTTGGAGTTAGCGTCAGGGCCATTTTAGGATTGGGGTTGAGCTTAAGGTGTCCGCCAAGGGTTAGGGTTAGGTCTATGGTTTGAGTTAGGCTTCAGGTTAGGTTAGGTTTGAACTTAGTTTGAGGGTTTAAGTTTAGGGCTACTGTTAGTTTTCGGTTCAGTGTTACGGTTGGAGATAGCGTCAGGGTCAGGTTAGGGATGGGGATGAGCTTAAGTTGTCCGCCTAGGGTTAGGGTTAGGTGTATGGTATGATTTAGGCTTCTGGTTAAGTTAGGTTTGAACTTAGTTTGAGGGAGTATGTTTAGGGCTATTGTTAGTTTTCGGTTCAGTGTTACGGTTTGAAATAGCGTCAGGTTCAGGTTAGGGTTGGGGTTGAACTTAAGGTGTCTGCCTAGGGTTAGGGTTAGGTCTTTGGTTTGAGTTAGACTTCAGGTGAGGTTAGGTTTGAACTTAGTTTGAGGGAGTAAGTTTAGGGCTACTGTTAGTTTTCGGTTAAGTGTTACGGTTGGAGTAAGAGTCAGGGTCAGGTTAGGGTTGGGGTTGAGCTTCAGGTGTCCGCCTAGGGTTAGGGTTAGGTGTATGGTTTGATTTAGGCTTCAGGTTAGGTTAGGTTTGAACTTAGTTTGAGGGAGTAAGTTTAGGGCTACTGTTAGTATTCGGGTAACTGTTACGGTTGCAGTTAGCGTCAGGTCCAGGTTAGGGTTGGGGTTGAGTTTCAGGTGTCCGCCTAGGGTTAGTGTAGGTGTATGGTTTGATTTAGGCTTCAGATTAGGTTAGGTTTGATGTTAGTTTGAGGGAGTAAGTTTAGGGCTACTGTTAGTTTTCGGTTAACTGTTACAGTTGGAGTAAGCGTGAGGGTCAGGTTATGGTAGGGGTTGAGCTTAAGGTGTCCGCCTGGGGTTAGGGTTAGGTGTATGATTTGATTAAGGCTTCAGGTTAGGTTAGGTTTGAACTTAGTTTGAGGGAGTAAGTTTAGGGCTACTGATAGTTTTCGGTTCAGTGTTACGGTTGGAGATAGCGTCAGGGTCAGGTTAGGGTTGGGGATGAGCTTAAGGTGTCCGCCTAGGGTTAGGGTTAGGTGTATGGTATGATTTAGGCTTCTGGTTAAGTTAGGTTTGAACTTAGTTTGAGGGAGTATGTTTAGGGCTATTGTTAGTTTTCGGTTCAGTGTTACGGTTGGAAATAGCGTCAGGGTCAGTTTAGGGTTGGGCTTGAACTTCAGGTGTCCCCCTAGGGTTAGGGTAAGTTCTATGGTTTGAGTTAGGCTTCAGGTTAGGTTAGGTTTGAAATTAGTTTTAGTGAGTAAGTTTAGGGCTACTGTTAGGTTTCGGTTCAGTGTTACGGTTGGAGTTAGCGTGAGGGTCAGGTTAGTGTTGGGGTTGAACTTAAGGTGTCAGCCTAGGGTTAGAGTTAGGTGTATGGTTTGATTTAGGCTTCAGGTTAGCTTAGGTTTGAACTTAGTTTGAGGGAGTAAGTTTAGGGCTACTGTTAGTTTTCGGGTAACTGTTATGGTTGGAGTTAGCGTCAGAGACAGGGTAGGGTTGGGGTTGAACTTAAGGGGTCCGCCTAGGGTTAGGGTTAGGTCTACGGTTTGAGTTAGGCTTCAGGTTAGGTTAGGTTTGAACTTAGTTTGAGGGAGTAAGTTTAGGGCTACTGTTAGTTTTCGGTTCAGTGTTACGGTTGGAGATAGCGTCAGGGTCAGGTTACGTTTGGGGTTGAGCTTCAGGTGTCCGCCTAGGGTTAGGGTTAGGTCTATGGTTTGAGTTAGGCTTCAGGTTAGGTTAGGTTTGAACTTAGTTTGAGGGAGTAAGTTTAGAGCTACTGTTAGTTTTCGGGTAACTGTTACGGTTGGAGTTAGCGTCAGGTCCAGGTTAGGGTTGGCGTTGAGCTAATGGTGTCCGCCTAGGGTTAGGGTTAGGTGTATGGTTTGATTTAGGCGTCAGGTTAGGTTAAGTTTGAAGTTAGTTTGAGGGAGTAAGTTTAGGGCTACTGTTAGTTTTCGGTTAACTGTTACAGTTGGAGTAAGCGTGAGGGTCAGGTTAGGGTAGGGGTTGAGCTTAAGGTGTCCGCCTACGGTTAGAGTTAGGTGTATGATTTGATTTAGGCTTCAGGTTAGGTTAGGTTTGAACTTAGTTTGAGGGAGTAAGTATAGGGCTACTGTTAGTTATCGGGTAACTGTTATGGTTGGAGTTAGCGTCAGGGCCAGGTTAGGGTTGGGGTTGACCTTAAGGTGTCCGTCTAGGGTTAGGGTTAGGTCTATGGTGTGAGTTAGGCTTCAGGTTAGGTTAGGTTTGAACTTAGTTTGAGGAGTAAGTTTAGGGCTACTGTTAGTTTTCGGTTCAGTGTTACGGTTGGAGATAGCGTCAGGGTCAGGTTAGCGTTGGGGTTGAGCTTCAGGTGTCCGCCTAGGGTTAGGGTTAGGTCTATGGTTTGAGTTAGGCTTCAGGTTAGGTTAGGTTTGAACTTAGTTTGAGGGAGTAAGTTTAGGGCTACTGTTAGTTTTCAGTTCAGTGTTACGGTTGGATTTAGCGTGAGGGTCAGGTTAGGTTTGGGGTTGAGCTTAAGGTGTCCGCCTAGGGTTAGGGTAGGTGTATGGTTTGATTTAGGCTTCAGGTTAGGTTAGGTTTGAACTTAGTTTGCGGGAGTAAGTTTAGGGCTACTGTTAGCTTTCGGGTAACTGTTATGGTTGGAGTTAGCGTCAGGACCATTTTAGGATTGGGGTTGAGCTTAAGGTGTCCGCCAAGGGTTACGGTTTGGTCTATGATTTGAGTTAGGCTTCAGGTTAGGTTAGGTTTGAACTTAGTTTGAGGGAGTAAGTTTAGGGCTAATGTTAGTTTTCGGTTCAGTGTTACGTTTGGAGATAGCGTCAGGGTCAGGTTAGGGTTGGGGTTGAGCTTCAGGTGTCCGCCTAGGGTTAGGGTTAGGTCTATGGTTTGAGTTACGCTTCAGGTTAGGTTAGGTTTGAACTTAGTTTGAGGGAGTAAGTTTAGGGCTACTGTTTGTTTTCGGTTCAGTGTTTCGGTTGGAGTTAGCGTGAGGGTCAGGTTAGGGTAGGGGTTGAGCTTAAGGTGTCCGCCTAGGGTTAGGGTTAGGTGTATGGTTTGATTTAGGCTTCAGGTTAGGTTAGGATTGAACTTAGTTTGAGGGAGTAAGTTTAGGGCTACTGTTAGTTTTCGGGTAACTGTTACGGTTGGAGTTAGCGTCAGGTCCAGGTTAGGGTTGGCGTTGAGCTAATGGTGTCCGCCTAGTGTTAGGATTAGGTGTATGGTTTGATTTACGCTTCAGGTTAGGTTAGGTTTGAAGTTAGTTTGAGGGAGTAAGTTTAGGGCTACTGATAGTTTTCGGTTAACTGTTACCGTTGGAGTAAGCGTGAGGGTCAGGTTAGGGTAGGGGTTGAGCTTAAGGTGTCCGCCTAGGGTTAGGGTTAGGTGTATGATTTGATTAAGGCTTCAGGTTAGGTTAGGTTTGAACTTAGTTTGAGGGAGTAAGTTTAGGGCTACTGTTAGTTTTCGGTTCAGTGTTACCGTTGGATATAGCGTCAGGGTCAGGTTAGGGTTGGGGTTGAGCTTAAGGTGTCCGCCTAGTGTTAGGGTTAGGTGTATGGTTTTATTTAGGCTTCAGGTTAGGTTAGGTTTGAACTTAGTTTGACGGAATAAGTTTAGGGCTACTGTTAGTTTTCGGTTCAGTGTTACGGTTGGAAATAGCGTCAGGGTCAGTTTAGGGTTGGGCTTGAACTTCAGGTGTCCCCCTAGGGTTAGGGTAAGTTCTATGGTTTGAGTTAGGCTTCAGGTTAGGTTAGGTTTGAAATTAGTTTGAGGGAGTAAGTTTAGGGCTACTGTTAGGTTTCGGTTCAGTGTTACGGTTGGAGTTAGCGTGAGGGTCAGGTTAGTGTTGGGGTTGAGCTTAAGGTGTCCGCCTAGGGTTAGAGTTAGGTGTATGGTTTGATTTAGGCTTCAGGTTATCTTAGGTTTGAACTTAGTTTGATGGAGTAAGTTTAGGGCTACTGTTAGTTTTCGGGTAACTGTTATGGTTGGAGTTAGCGTCAGGGGTTTTAGGGTTGGGGTTGAGCTTAAGGTGTCCGCCAAGGGATAGGGTTAGGTCTATGGTTTGAGTTAGGCTTCAGGTTAGGTTAGGCTTGAACTTAGTTTGAGGGAATAAGTTTAGGGCTACTGTTAGTTTACGGTTCAGTGTTACGGTTGGAGTTAGCGTGAGGGTCAGGTTAGGGTTGGGGTTGAGCTAAAGGTGTCCGCCTAGGGTTAGGTTTAGGTCTATGGTTTCATTTAGGATTCAGGTTAGGTTAGGATTGAACTTAGTTTGAGGGAGTAAGTTTAGGGCTACTGTTAGTTTTCGGTTCAGTGTTACCGTTGGTGATAGCGTCAGGGTCAGGTTAGTGTTGGGGTTGAGCTTAAGGTGTCTGCCTAGGGTTAGGGTTAGGTCTATGGTTTGAGTTAGGCTTCAGGTAAGGTTAGGTTTGAACTTAGTTTGAGGGAGTAAGTTTAGGGCTACTGTTAGTTTTCGGTTCAGTCTTACGGTTGGAGTTAGCGTCAGGGTCAGGTTAGGGTTGGGGTTGAGCTTCAGGTGTCCGCCTAGGGTTAGGGTTAGGTCTATGGTTTGAGTTAGGCTTCAGGTTAGGTTAGGTTTGAACTTAGTTTGAGGGAGTATGTTTAGGGCTACTGTTTGTTTTCGGTTCAGTGTTTCGGTTGGAGTTAGCGTGAGGTTCACGTTAGGGTAGGGGTTGAGCTTAAGGTGTCCGCCTAGGGTTAGGGTTAGGTGTATGGTTTGATTTAGGCTTCAGGTTAGGTTAGGCTTGAACTTAGTTTGAGGGAGTAAGTTTAGGGCTACTGTTAGTTTTCAGGTAACTGTTACGGGTGGAGTTAGCGTCAGGTCCAGGTTAGGGTTGGCGTTGAGCTAATGGTGTCGGCCTAGGGTTAGGATTAAGTGTATGGTTTGATTTACGCTTCAGGTTAGGTTAGGTTTGAAGTTAGTTTGAGGGAGTAAGTTTAGGGCTACTGTTAGTTTTCGGTTCAGTGTTACGGTTGGAGATAGCGTCAGGGTCAGGTTAGGGTTGGGCTTGAACTTCAGGTGTCCGCCTAGGGTTAGGGTTAGGTCTATGGTTTGAGTTAGGCTTCAGGTTAGGTTAGGTTTGAACTTAGTTTGAGGGAGTAAGTTTAGGGCTACTGTTAGTTTTCGGTTCAGTGTTACGGTTGGATTTAGCGTGAGGGTCAGGTTAGGGTTGGGGATGAGCTTAAGGTGTCCGCCTAAGGTTAGGGTTAGGTGTATGGTTTGATTTAGGCTTCAGGTTAGGTTAGGTTTGAACTTAGTTTGAGGGAGTAACTTTAGGGCTACTGTTAGTTTTCGGGTAACTGTTGTGGTTGGAGTTAGCGTCAGGGGATTTTAGGGTTGGGGTTGAGCTTAAGGTGTCCGCCAAGGGTTAGGGTTAGGTCTATGGTTTGATTTAGGCTTCAGGTTAGGTTAGGTTTGAACTTAGTTTGAGGGAGTAGGTTTAGGGCTACTGTTAGTTTTCGGTTCAGTGTTACGGTTGGAGTTAGCGACAGGGTCAGGTTAGGGTTGGGGTTGAGCTTCAGGTGTCCGCCTAGGGTTAGGGTTAGGTCTATGGTTTGAGTTAGGCTTCAGGTTAGGTTAGGATTGAACTTAGTTTGAGGGAGTAAGTTTAGGGCTACTGTTATTTTTCGGTTCAGTGTTTCGGTTGGAGTTAGCGTGAGGGTCAGGTTAGGGTAGGGGTTGAGCTTAAGGTGTCTGCCTAGGGTTAGGTTTAGGTGTATGGTTTGATTTAGGCTTCAGGTTAGGATAGGTTTTAACTTAGTTTGAGGGAGTAAGTTTAGGGCTACTGTTAGTTTTCGGGTAACTGTTACGGTTGGAGTTAGCGTCAGGTCCAGGTTAGGGTTGGCGTTGAGCTAATGGTGTCCTCCTAGGGTTAGGATTAGGTGTATGGTTTGATTTAGGCTTCACGTTAGTTTTGGTTTGAACTTAGTTTGAGGGAGTAAGTTTAGGGCTAAAGTTAGTTTTCGGTTCAGTGTTACGGTTGGAGATAGCGTCAGGGTGAGGTTAGGGTTGGGTTTGAACTTCAGGTGTCCGCCTAGGGTTAGGGTTAGGTCTATGGTTTGAGTTAGGCTTCAGGTTAGGTTAGGTTTGAAATTAGTTTGAGGGAGTAAGTTTAGGGCTACTGTTAGTTTTCGGTTCAGTGTTACGGTTGGAGTTAGCGTGAGGGTCAGGTTAGGGTTGGGGTTGAGCTTAAGGTGTCCGCCTAGGGTTACAGTTAGGTGTATGGTTTGAATTAGGCTTCAGGTTAGGTTAGGTTTGAACTTAGTTTGAGGGAGTAAGTTTAGGACTACTGTTAGTTTTCGGGTAACTGTTATGGTTGGAGTTAGCGTCAGGGCCAGGTTAGGGTTGGGGTTGAGCTTAAGGTGTCCGCCTAGGGTTAGGGTTAGGTCTATGGTTTGAGTTAGGCTTCAGGTTAGGTTAGGTTTGAACTTAGTTTGAGGGAGTAAGTTTAGGGCTACTGTTAGTTTTCGGTTCAGTGTTACGGTTGGAGATAGCGTCAGGGTCAGGTTAGGGTTGGGGTTGAGCTTCAGGTGTCCGCCTAGGGTTAGGGTTAGGTCTATGGTTTGAGTTAGGCTTCAGGTTAGGTTAGGTTTGAACTTAGTTTGAGGGAGTAAGTTTAGGGCTACTGTTAGTTTTCAGTTCAGTGTTACGGTTCGATTTAGCGTGAGGGTCAGGTTAGGGTTGGGGTTGAGCTTAAGATGTCCGCCTAGGGTTAGGGTTAGGTGTATGGTTTGATTTAGGCTTCAGGTTAGGTTAGGTTTGAACTTAGTTTGAGGGAGTAAGTATAGGGCTACTGTTAGTTTTCGGGTAACTGTTATGGTTGGAGTTAGCGTCAGGGCCATTTTAGGATTGGGGTTGAGCTTAAGGTGTCCGCCAAGGGTTAGAGTTAGGTCTATGGTTTGAGTTAGGCTTCAGGTTAGGTTAGGTGTGAACTTAGTTTAAGGAGTAAGTTTAGGGATACTGTTAGTTTTCGGTTCAGTGTTACGGTTGGATATAACTTCAGGGTCAGGTTAGAGTTGGGGTTGAGCTTCACGTGTCCGCCTAGGGTTAGGGTTAGGTGTATGGCTTGATTTAGGCTTCAGGTTAGGTTAGGTTTGAACTTACTTTGAGGGAGTAAGTTTAGGGCTACTGTTAGGTTTCGGTTCAGTGTTACGGTTGGAGTTAGCGTGAGGGTCAGGTTAGGGTTGGGGTTGAGCTTAAGGTGTCCGCCTAGGGTTAGAGTTAGGTGTATGGTTTGATTTAGGCTTCAGGTTAGCTTAGGTTTGAACTTAGTTTGAGGGAGTAAGTTTAGGGCTACTGTTAGTTTTCGCGTAACTGTTATGGTTGGAGTTAGCGTCAGGGCCAGGTTAGGTTTGGGATTGAGCTTAAGGTGTCCGCCTAGTGTTAGGGTTAGGTCTATGGTTTGAGTTAGGCTTCAGGTTAGCTTAGGTTTGAACTTAGTTTGAGGGAGTAAGTTTAAGGCTACTGTTAGTTTTCGGTTCAGTGTTACGGTTGGAGATAGCGTCAGGGTCAGGTTAGCGTTGTCGTTGAGCTTCAGGTGTCCGCCTAGGGTTAGGGTTAGGTCTATGGTTTGAGTTAGGCTTCCGGTTAGGTTAGGTTTGAACTTAGTTTGAGGGAGTAAGTTTAGGGCTACTGTTAGTTTTCAGTTCAGTGTTGCGGTTGGATTTAGCGTGAGGGTCAGGTTAGGGTTGGGGTTGAGCTTAAGGTGTCCGCCTAGGGTTAGGATAGGTTTATGGTTTGATTTAGGCTTCAGGTTAGGTTAGGTTTGAACTTAGTTTGAGGGAGTAAGTTTAGGGCTACTGTAAGTTTTCGGGTAACTGTTATGGTTGGAGTTAGCGTCAGGGCCAGGTTAGGGTTGGGGTTGAGCTTAAGGTGTCCGCCTAGGGTTAGGGTTAGTTCTATGGTTTGAGGTAGGCTTCAGGTTAGGTTAGGTTTGAACTTAGTTTGAGGGAGTAAGTTTAGGGCTACTGTTAGTTTTTGGTTCAGTGTTACGGTTGGAGATAGCGTCAGGGTCAAGTTAGCGTTGGGGTTGAGTTCAGGTGTCCGCCTAGGTTTAGGGTTAGGTGTATGGTTTGATTTAGGCTTCAGGTTAGGTTAGGTTTGAACTTAGTTTGAGGGAGTAAGTTTAGGGGTAATGTTAGTTTTCGGGTAACTGTTATGGTTGGAGTTAGCGTCAGGGCCATTTTAGGATTGGGGTTGAGCTTAAGGTGTCCGCCAAGGGTTAGGGTTAGGTCTATGGTTTGAGTTAAGCTTCAGGTTAGGTTAGGTTTGAACTTAGTTTGAGGGAGTAAGTTTAGGGCTACTGTTAGTTTTCGGTTCAGTGTTACGGTTGGAGATAGCGTCAGGGTCAGGTTAGGGTTGGGGTTGAGCTTCAGGTGTCCGCCTAGGGTTAGGGTTAGGTCTATGGTTTGAGTTAGGCTTCAGGGTAGGTTAGGTTTGAACTTACGTTGAGGGAGTAAGTTTAGGGCTACTGTTAGGTTTCGGTTCAGTGTTACAGTTGGAGTTAGCGTGAGGGTCAGGTTAGTGTTGGGGTTGAACTTAAGGTGTCCGCCTAGGGTTAGAGTTAGGTAATGGGTTGATTTAGGCTTCAGGTTAGCTTAGTTTGAACTTAGTTTGAGGGAGTAAGTTTAGGGCTACTGTTAGTTTTCGGGTAATTGTTATGGTTGGAGTTAGCGTTAGGGCCAGGTTAGGGGTAGGGTTGAACTTAAGGTGTCCGCCTAGGGTTAGGGTTAGGTCTACGGTTTGAGTTAGGCTTCAGGTTAGGTTAGGTTTGAACTTAGTTTGAGGGAGTAAGTTTAGGGCTACTTTTCGTTTTCGGTTCAGTGTTACGGTTGGATATAGCGTCAGGTTCAGGTTAGGGTTGGGGTTGAGCTTCAGGTGTCCGCCTAGGGTTAGGGTTAGGTCTATGGTTTGAGTTAGGCTTCAGGTTAGGTTAGGTTTGAACTTAGTTTGAGGGAGTAAGTTTAGGGCTACTGTTAGTTTTCGGTTCAGTGTTACGGTTGGATTTAGCGTGAGGGTCAGGTTAGGGTTGGGGTTGAGCTTAAGGTGTCGCCTAGGGTTAGGGTTAGGTTTATGGTTTGATTTAGGCTTCAGGTTAGGTTAGGTTTGAACGTAGTTTGAGGGAGTAAGTTTAGGGCTACTCTTAGTTTTCGGGAAACTGTTATGGTTGGAGTTAGCGTCAGGGCCATTTTAGGATTGGGGTTGAGATTAAGGTGTCCGCCAAGGGTTAGGGTTAGGTCTATGGTTTGAGTTAGGCTTCAGGTTTAGGTTAGGTTTGAACTTAGTTTGAGGGAGTAAGTTTAGGGCTACTGTTAGTTTCGGTTCAGTGTTACGTTTGGAGATAGCGTCAGGGTCAGGTTAGGGTTGGGGTTGAGCTTAAGGTGTCCGCCTAGGGTTAGGGTAGGTCTATGGTTTGAGTTAGGCTTCAGGTTAGGTTAGGTTTGAACTTAGTTTGAGGGAGTAAGTTTAGGGCTACTGTTAGTTTTCGGTTCAGTGTTACGGTTGGATTTAGCGTGAGGGTCAGGTTAGGGTTGGGGTTGAGCTTAGGTGTCCGCCTAGGGTTAGGGTTAGGTGTATGGTTTGATTTAGGCTTCAGGTTAGGTTAGGTTTGAACTTAGTTTGAGGGAGTAACTTTAGGGCTACTGTTAGTTTTCGGGTAACTGTTGTGGTTGGAGTTAGCGTCAGGGGATTTTAGGGTTGGGGTTGAGCTTAAGGTGTCCGCCAAGGGTTAGGGTTAGGTCGATGGTTTGAATTAGGCTTCAGGTTAGGTTAGGTTTTAACTTAGTTTGAGGGTGTAAGTTTAGGGCTACTGTTAGTTTTCGGGTAACTGTTGTGGTTGGAGTTAGCGTCAGGGCCATTTTAGGATTGGGGTTGAGCTTAAGGTGAGGTCCGCCAATGTTAGGGTTAGGTCTATGGTTTGAGTTAGGGGGCTTCAGGGAGGTTTGGTTAGGTTTGAACTTAGTTTGAGGGAGTAAGTTTAGGGCTACTGTTAGTTTTTGGTTCAGTGTTACGGTTGGAGATAGCGTCAGGGTCAGGTTAGGGTTGGGGTTGAGCTTCAGGTGTCCGCCTAGGGTTAGGGTTAGGTCTATGGTTTGAGTTAGGCTTCAGGTTAGGTTAGGTTTGAACTTACTTTGAGGGAGTATGTTTAGGGCTACTGTTAGGTTTCGGTTCAGTGTTACGGTTGGAGTTAGCGTGAGGGTCAGATTAGGGTTGGGGTTGAGCTTAAGGTGTCCGCCTAGGGTTAGAGTTAGGTGTATGGTTTATTTAGGCTTCAGGTTAGCTTAGGTTTGAACTTAGTTTGAGGGAGTAAGTTTAGGGCTACTGTTAGTTTTCGCGTAACTGTTATGGTTTGGAGTTAGCGTCAGGGCCAGGTTAGGTTTGGGATTGAGCTTAAGGT
Organism: Tupaia tana; assembly: GCA_026018925.1. NCBI lineage: Eukaryota > Metazoa > Chordata > Mammalia > Scandentia > Tupaiidae > Tupaia > Tupaia tana. The sequence continues at coordinate 1,545,701 of JAKSZU010000042.1, read as the reverse complement.
GTCCGCACCTAGTGTTAGGGTTAGGTCTATGGTTTGAGTTAGGCTTCAGGTTAGCTTAGGTTTGAACTTAGTTTGAGGGAGTAAGTTTAGGGCTACTGTTAGTTTTCGGTTCAGTGTTACGGTTGGAGTTAGCATCAGGTTCAGGTTAGGTTTGGGGTTGAACTTAAGGTGTCTGCCTAGGGTTAGGGTTAGGTCTTTGGTTTGAGTTAGACTTCAGGTGAGGTTAGGTTTGAACTTAGTTTGAGGGAGTAAGTTTAGGGCTACTGTTAGTTTTCGGTTAAGTGTTACGGTTGGAGTAAGAGTCAGGGTCAGGTTAGGGTTGGGGTTGAGCTTCAGGTGTCCGCCTAGGGTTAGGGTTAGGTGTATGGTTTAATTTAGGCTTCAGGTTAGGTTAGGTTTGAACTTAGTTTGAGGGAATAAGTTTAGGGCTACTGTTAGTTTTCGGGTAACTGCTACGGTTGGAGTTAGCGTCAGGTCCAGGTTAGGGTTGGGGTTGAGCTTAAGGTGTCCGCCTAGGGTTAGGGTTAGGTCTACGGTTTGAGTTAGGCTTCAGGTTAGGTTAGGTTTGAACTTAGTTTGAGGGGAGTAAGTTTAGGGCTACTGTTAGTTTTCGGTTCAGTGTTGCGGTTGGATATAGCGTCAGGGTCAGGTTAGGGTTGGGGTTGAGCTTCAGGTGTCCGCCTAGGGTTAGGGTTAGGTCTATGGTTTGAGTTAGGCTTCAGGTTAGGTTAGGTTTGAACTTAGTTTCAGGGAGTAAGTTTAGGGCTACTGTTAGTTTTCGGTTCAGTGTTACGGTTGGATTTAGCGTGAGGGTCAGGTTTGGGTTGGGGTGAGCTTAAGGTGTCCGCCTAGGGTTAGGGTTAGGTGTAGATGGTTTGATTTAGGCTTCAGGTTAGGTTAGGTTTGAACTTAGTTTGAGGGAGTAACTTTAGGGCTACTGTTAGTTTTCGGGTAACTGTTGTGGTTGGAGTTAGCGTCAGGGGATTTTAGGGTTGGGGTTGAGCTTAAGGTGTCCGCCAATTGTTAGGGTTAGGTCTATGGTTTGATTTAGGCTTCAGGTTAGGTTAGGTTTGAACTTAGTTTGAGGGAGTAGGTTTAGGGCTACTGTTAGTTTTCGGTTCAGTGTTACGGTTGGAGTTAGCGACAGGGTCAGGTTAGGGTTGGGGTTGAGCTTCAGGTGTCCGCCTAGGGTTAGGGTTAGGTCTATGGTTTGAGTTAGGCTTCAGGTTAGGTTAGGTTTGAACTTAGTTTGAGGATTAAGTTTAGGGCTACTGTTAGTTTTCGGTTGAGTGTTTCGGTTGGAGTTAGCGTGAGGGTCAGGTTAGGGTAGGGGTTGAGCTTAAGGTGTCTGCCTAGGGTTAGGTTTAGGTGTATGGTTTGATTTAGGCTTCAGGTTAGGATAGGTTTTAACTTAGTTTGAGGGAGTAAGTTTAGGGTTACTGTTAGTTTTCGGGTAACTGTTACGGTTGGGAGTTAGCGTCAGGTCCAGGTTAGGGTTGGCGTTGAGCTAATGGTGTCCTCCTAGGGTTAGGATTAGGTGTATGGTTTGATTTAGGCTTCACGTTAGTTTAGGTTTGAACTTAGTTTGAGGGAGTAAGTTTAGGGCTAATGTTAGTTGTCGGTTCAGTGTTACGGTTGGAGATAGCGTCAGGGTCAGGTTAGGGTTGGGTTTGAACTTCAGGTGTCCGCCTAGGGTTAGGGTTAGGTCTATGGTTTGAGTTAGGCTTCAGGATAGGTTAGGTTTGAAATTAGTTTGAGGGAGTAAGTTTAGGGCTACTGTTAGTTTTCGGTTCAGTGTTACGGTTGGAGTAAGCGTGAGGGTCAGGTTAGGGTTGGGGTTGAGCTTCAGGTGTCCGCGTAGGGTTAGGGTTAGGTGTATGGTTTCATTTAGGCTTCAGGTTAGGTTAGGTTTGAACTTAGTTTGAGGGAGTAAGTTTTGGGCTGCTGTTAGTTTTCGGGTAACTGTTACGGTTGGAGTTAGCGTCAGGTCCAGGTTAGGTTTGGCGTTGAGCTAATGGTGTCCGCCTATGGTTAGGATTAGGTGTATGGTTTGATTTACGCTTCAGGTTAGGTTAGGTTTGAAGTTAGTTTGAGGGAGTAAGTTTAGGGCTACTGTTAGTTTTCGGTTCAGTGTTACGGTTGGAGATAGCGTCAGGGTCAGGTTAGGGTTGGGCTTGAACTTCAGGTGTCCGCCTAGGGTTAGGGTTAGGTCTATGATTTGAGTTAGGATTCAGGTTAGTTTAGGTTTGAAATTAGTTTGAGGGAGTAAGTTTAGGGCTACTGTTAGTTTTCGGTTCAGTGTTACGGTTGGAGTTAGCGTGAGGGTCAGGTTAGGGTTGGGGTTGAGCTTAAGGTGTCCGCCTAGGGTTAGAGTTTGGTGTATGGTTTGATTTAGGGCTCAGGTTAGCTTAGGTTTGAACTTAGTTTGAGGGATTAAGTTTAGGGCTACTGTTAGTTTTCGGGTAACTGTTATGGTTGGAGTTAGCGTCAGGGCCAGGTTAGGGTTGGGGTTGAGCTTAAGGTGTCCGCCTAGGGTTAGGGTTAGGTCTATGGTTTGAGTTAGGCTTCAGGTTAGGTTAGGTTTGAACTTAGTTTGAGGGAGTAAGTTTAGGGCTACTGTTAGTTTTCAGTTCAGTGTGACGGTTGTTGATAGCGTCAGGGTCAGGTTAGGGTTGGGGTTGAGCTTCAGGTGTCCGCCTAGGGTTAGGGTTAGGTCTATGGTTTGAGTTAGGCTTCAGGTTAGCTTAGGTTTGAACTTAGTTTGAGGGAGTAAGTATAGGGCTACTGTTAGTTTTCGGTTCAGTGTTACGGTTGGAGTTAGCGTCAGGTTTAGGTTAGGGTTGGGGTTGAACTTAAAGTGTCTGCCTAGGGTTAGGGTTAGGTCTTTGGTTTGAGTTAGACTTCAGGTGAGGTTAGGTTTGAACTTAGTTTGAGGGAGTAAGTTTAGGGCTACTGTTAGTTTTCGGTTAAGTGTTACGGTTGGAGTAAGAGTCAGGGTCAGGTTAGGGTTGGGGTTGAGCTTCAGGTGTCCGCCTAGGGTTAGGGTTAGGTGTATGGTTTGATTTAGGCTTCAGGTTAGGTTAGGTTTGAACTTAGTTTGAGGGAGTAAGTTTAGGGCTACTGTTAGTTTTCGGGTAACTGTTACGGTTGCAGTTAGCGTCAGGTCCAGGTTAGGGTTGGGGTTGAGTTTCAGGTGTCCGCCTAGGGTTAGGGTAGGTGTATGGTTTGATTTAGGCTTCAGATTAGGTTAGGTTTGAAGTTAGTTTGAGGGAGTAAGTTTAGGGCTACTGTTAGTTTTCGGTTAACTGTTACAGTTGGAGTAAGCGTGAGGGTCAGGTTATGGTAGGGGTTGAGCTTAAGGTGTCCGCCTGTGGTTAGGGTTAGGTGTATGATTTGATTAAGGCTTCAGGTTAGGTTAAGTTTGAAATTAGTTTGAGGGAGTAAGTTTAGGGCTACTGTTAGTTTTCGGTTCAGTCTTACGGTTGGAGATAGCGTCAGGGTCAGGTTAGGGTTGGGGTTGAGCTTCAGGTGTCCGCCTAGGGTTAGGGTTAGGTCTAGGGTTTGATTTAGGGTTCAGGTTAGCTTAGGTTTGAACTTAGTTTGAGGGAGTAAGTTTAGGGCTACTGTTAGTTTTCGGGTAACTGTTATGGTTGGAGTTAGCGTCAGGGCCAGGTTAGGTTTGGGGTTGAGCTTAAGGTTTCCGCCTAGGGTTAGGGTTAGGTCTATGGTTTGAGTTAAGCTTCAGGTTAGGTTAGGTTTGAACTTAGTTTGAGGGAGTAAGTTTAGGGCTACTGTTAGTTTTCGGTTCAGTGTTACGGTTGGAGATAGCGTCAGGGTCGTGTTAGCGTTGGGGTTGAGCTTCAGGTGTCCGCCTAGGGTTAGGGTTAGGTGTATGGTTTGATTTAGGCTTCAGGTTAGGTTAGGTTTGAACTTAGTTTGAGGGAGTAAGTTTAGGGCTACTGTTAGTTTTCGGGTAACTGTTATGTTTGGAGTTAGCGTCAGGGCCATTTTAGGATTGGGGTTGAGCTTAAGGTGTCCGCCAAGGGTTAGGGTTAGGTCTATGGTTTGAGTTAGGCTTCAGGTTAGGTTAGGTTTGAACTTAGTTTGAGGGTTTAAGTTTAGGGCTACTGTTAGTTTTCGGTTCAGTGTTACGGTTGGAGATAGCGTCAGGGTCAGGTTAGGGATGGGGATGAGCTTAAGTTGTCCGCCTAGGGTTAGGGTTAGGTGTATGGTATGATTTAGGCTTCTGGTTAAGTTAGGTTTGAACTTAGTTTGAGGGAGTATGTTTAGGGCTATTGTTAGTTTTCGGTTCAGTGTTACGGTTTGAAATAGCGTCAGGTTCAGGTTAGGGTTGGGGTTGAACTTAAGGTGTCTGCCTAGGGTTAGGGTTAGGTCTTTGGTTTGAGTTAGACTTCAGGTGAGGTTAGGTTTGAACTTAGTTTGAGGGAGTAAGTTTAGGGCTACTGTTAGTTTTCGGTTAAGTGTTACGGTTGGAGTAAGAGTCAGGGTCAGGTTAGGGTTGGGGTTGAGCTTCAGGTGTCCGCCTAGGGTTAGGGTTAGGTGTATGGTTTGATTTAGGCTTCAGGTTAGGTTAGGTTTGAACTTAGTTTGAGGGAGTAAGTTTAGGGCTACTGTTAGTATTCGGGTAACTGTTACGGTTGCAGTTAGCGTCAGGTCCAGGTTAGGGTTGGGGTTGAGTTTCAGGTGTCCGCCTAGGGTTAGTGTAGGTGTATGGTTTGATTTAGGCTTCAGATTAGGTTAGGTTTGATGTTAGTTTGAGGGAGTAAGTTTAGGGCTACTGTTAGTTTTCGGTTAACTGTTACAGTTGGAGTAAGCGTGAGGGTCAGGTTATGGTAGGGGTTGAGCTTAAGGTGTCCGCCTGGGGTTAGGGTTAGGTGTATGATTTGATTAAGGCTTCAGGTTAGGTTAGGTTTGAACTTAGTTTGAGGGAGTAAGTTTAGGGCTACTGATAGTTTTCGGTTCAGTGTTACGGTTGGAGATAGCGTCAGGGTCAGGTTAGGGTTGGGGATGAGCTTAAGGTGTCCGCCTAGGGTTAGGGTTAGGTGTATGGTATGATTTAGGCTTCTGGTTAAGTTAGGTTTGAACTTAGTTTGAGGGAGTATGTTTAGGGCTATTGTTAGTTTTCGGTTCAGTGTTACGGTTGGAAATAGCGTCAGGGTCAGTTTAGGGTTGGGCTTGAACTTCAGGTGTCCCCCTAGGGTTAGGGTAAGTTCTATGGTTTGAGTTAGGCTTCAGGTTAGGTTAGGTTTGAAATTAGTTTTAGTGAGTAAGTTTAGGGCTACTGTTAGGTTTCGGTTCAGTGTTACGGTTGGAGTTAGCGTGAGGGTCAGGTTAGTGTTGGGGTTGAACTTAAGGTGTCAGCCTAGGGTTAGAGTTAGGTGTATGGTTTGATTTAGGCTTCAGGTTAGCTTAGGTTTGAACTTAGTTTGAGGGAGTAAGTTTAGGGCTACTGTTAGTTTTCGGGTAACTGTTATGGTTGGAGTTAGCGTCAGAGACAGGGTAGGGTTGGGGTTGAACTTAAGGGGTCCGCCTAGGGTTAGGGTTAGGTCTACGGTTTGAGTTAGGCTTCAGGTTAGGTTAGGTTTGAACTTAGTTTGAGGGAGTAAGTTTAGGGCTACTGTTAGTTTTCGGTTCAGTGTTACGGTTGGAGATAGCGTCAGGGTCAGGTTACGTTTGGGGTTGAGCTTCAGGTGTCCGCCTAGGGTTAGGGTTAGGTCTATGGTTTGAGTTAGGCTTCAGGTTAGGTTAGGTTTGAACTTAGTTTGAGGGAGTAAGTTTAGAGCTACTGTTAGTTTTCGGGTAACTGTTACGGTTGGAGTTAGCGTCAGGTCCAGGTTAGGGTTGGCGTTGAGCTAATGGTGTCCGCCTAGGGTTAGGGTTAGGTGTATGGTTTGATTTAGGCGTCAGGTTAGGTTAAGTTTGAAGTTAGTTTGAGGGAGTAAGTTTAGGGCTACTGTTAGTTTTCGGTTAACTGTTACAGTTGGAGTAAGCGTGAGGGTCAGGTTAGGGTAGGGGTTGAGCTTAAGGTGTCCGCCTACGGTTAGAGTTAGGTGTATGATTTGATTTAGGCTTCAGGTTAGGTTAGGTTTGAACTTAGTTTGAGGGAGTAAGTATAGGGCTACTGTTAGTTATCGGGTAACTGTTATGGTTGGAGTTAGCGTCAGGGCCAGGTTAGGGTTGGGGTTGACCTTAAGGTGTCCGTCTAGGGTTAGGGTTAGGTCTATGGTGTGAGTTAGGCTTCAGGTTAGGTTAGGTTTGAACTTAGTTTGAGGGAGTAAGTTTAGGGCTACTGTTAGTTTTCGGTTCAGTGTTACGGTTGGAGATAGCGTCAGGGTCAGGTTAGCGTTGGGGTTGAGCTTCAGGTGTCCGCCTAGGGTTAGGGTTAGGTCTATGGTTTGAGTTAGGCTTCAGGTTAGGTTAGGTTTGAACTTAGTTTGAGGGAGTAAGTTTAGGGCTACTGTTAGTTTTCAGTTCAGTGTTACGGTTGGATTTAGCGTGAGGGTCAGGTTAGGTTTGGGGTTGAGCTTAAGGTGTCCGCCTAGGGTTAGGGTAGGTGTATGGTTTGATTTAGGCTTCAGGTTAGGTTAGGTTTGAACTTAGTTTGCGGGAGTAAGTTTAGGGCTACTGTTAGCTTTCGGGTAACTGTTATGGTTGGAGTTAGCGTCAGGACCATTTTAGGATTGGGGTTGAGCTTAAGGTGTCCGCCAAGGGTTACGGTTTGGTCTATGATTTGAGTTAGGCTTCAGGTTAGGTTAGGTTTGAACTTAGTTTGAGGGAGTAAGTTTAGGGCTAATGTTAGTTTTCGGTTCAGTGTTACGTTTGGAGATAGCGTCAGGGTCAGGTTAGGGTTGGGGTTGAGCTTCAGGTGTCCGCCTAGGGTTAGGGTTAGGTCTATGGTTTGAGTTACGCTTCAGGTTAGGTTAGGTTTGAACTTAGTTTGAGGGAGTAAGTTTAGGGCTACTGTTTGTTTTCGGTTCAGTGTTTCGGTTGGAGTTAGCGTGAGGGTCAGGTTAGGGTAGGGGTTGAGCTTAAGGTGTCCGCCTAGGGTTAGGGTTAGGTGTATGGTTTGATTTAGGCTTCAGGTTAGGTTAGGATTGAACTTAGTTTGAGGGAGTAAGTTTAGGGCTACTGTTAGTTTTCGGGTAACTGTTACGGTTGGAGTTAGCGTCAGGTCCAGGTTAGGGTTGGCGTTGAGCTAATGGTGTCCGCCTAGTGTTAGGATTAGGTGTATGGTTTGATTTACGCTTCAGGTTAGGTTAGGTTTGAAGTTAGTTTGAGGGAGTAAGTTTAGGGCTACTGATAGTTTTCGGTTAACTGTTACCGTTGGAGTAAGCGTGAGGGTCAGGTTAGGGTAGGGGTTGAGCTTAAGGTGTCCGCCTAGGGTTAGGGTTAGGTGTATGATTTGATTAAGGCTTCAGGTTAGGTTAGGTTTGAACTTAGTTTGAGGGAGTAAGTTTAGGGCTACTGTTAGTTTTCGGTTCAGTGTTACCGTTGGATATAGCGTCAGGGTCAGGTTAGGGTTGGGGTTGAGCTTAAGGTGTCCGCCTAGTGTTAGGGTTAGGTGTATGGTTTTATTTAGGCTTCAGGTTAGGTTAGGTTTGAACTTAGTTTGACGGAATAAGTTTAGGGCTACTGTTAGTTTTCGGTTCAGTGTTACGGTTGGAAATAGCGTCAGGGTCAGTTTAGGGTTGGGCTTGAACTTCAGGTGTCCCCCTAGGGTTAGGGTAAGTTCTATGGTTTGAGTTAGGCTTCAGGTTAGGTTAGGTTTGAAATTAGTTTGAGGGAGTAAGTTTAGGGCTACTGTTAGGTTTCGGTTCAGTGTTACGGTTGGAGTTAGCGTGAGGGTCAGGTTAGTGTTGGGGTTGAGCTTAAGGTGTCCGCCTAGGGTTAGAGTTAGGTGTATGGTTTGATTTAGGCTTCAGGTTATCTTAGGTTTGAACTTAGTTTGATGGAGTAAGTTTAGGGCTACTGTTAGTTTTCGGGTAACTGTTATGGTTGGAGTTAGCGTCAGGGGTTTTAGGGTTGGGGTTGAGCTTAAGGTGTCCGCCAAGGGATAGGGTTAGGTCTATGGTTTGAGTTAGGCTTCAGGTTAGGTTAGGCTTGAACTTAGTTTGAGGGAATAAGTTTAGGGCTACTGTTAGTTTACGGTTCAGTGTTACGGTTGGAGTTAGCGTGAGGGTCAGGTTAGGGTTGGGGTTGAGCTAAAGGTGTCCGCCTAGGGTTAGGTTTAGGTCTATGGTTTCATTTAGGATTCAGGTTAGGTTAGGATTGAACTTAGTTTGAGGGAGTAAGTTTAGGGCTACTGTTAGTTTTCGGTTCAGTGTTACCGTTGGTGATAGCGTCAGGGTCAGGTTAGTGTTGGGGTTGAGCTTAAGGTGTCCGCCTAGGGTTAGGGTTAGGTCTATGGTTTGAGTTAGGCTTCAGGTAAGGTTAGGTTTGAACTTAGTTTGAGGGAGTAAGTTTAGGGCTACTGTTAGTTTTCGGTTCAGTCTTACGGTTGGAGTTAGCGTCAGGGTCAGGTTAGGGTTGGGGTTGAGCTTCAGGTGTCCGCCTAGGGTTAGGGTTAGGTCTATGGTTTGAGTTAGGCTTCAGGTTAGGTTAGGTTTGAACTTAGTTTGAGGGAGTATGTTTAGGGCTACTGTTTGTTTTCGGTTCAGTGTTTCGGTTGGAGTTAGCGTGAGGTTCACGTTAGGGTAGGGGTTGAGCTTAAGGTGTCCGCCTAGGGTTAGGGTTAGGTGTATGGTTTGATTTAGGCTTCAGGTTAGGTTAGGCTTGAACTTAGTTTGAGGGAGTAAGTTTAGGGCTACTGTTAGTTTTCAGGTAACTGTTACGGGTGGAGTTAGCGTCAGGTCCAGGTTAGGGTTGGCGTTGAGCTAATGGTGTCGGCCTAGGGTTAGGATTAAGTGTATGGTTTGATTTACGCTTCAGGTTAGGTTAGGTTTGAAGTTAGTTTGAGGGAGTAAGTTTAGGGCTACTGTTAGTTTTCGGTTCAGTGTTACGGTTGGAGATAGCGTCAGGGTCAGGTTAGGGTTGGGCTTGAACTTCAGGTGTCCGCCTAGGGTTAGGGTTAGGTCTATGGTTTGAGTTAGGCTTCAGGTTAGGTTAGGTTTGAACTTAGTTTGAGGGAGTAAGTTTAGGGCTACTGTTAGTTTTCGGTTCAGTGTTACGGTTGGATTTAGCGTGAGGGTCAGGTTAGGGTTGGGGATGAGCTTAAGGTGTCCGCCTAAGGTTAGGGTTAGGTGTATGGTTTGATTTAGGCTTCAGGTTAGGTTAGGTTTGAACTTAGTTTGAGGGAGTAACTTTAGGGCTACTGTTAGTTTTCGGGTAACTGTTGTGGTTGGAGTTAGCGTCAGGGGATTTTAGGGTTGGGGTTGAGCTTAAGGTGTCCGCCAAGGGTTAGGGTTAGGTCTATGGTTTGATTTAGGCTTCAGGTTAGGTTAGGTTTGAACTTAGTTTGAGGGAGTAGGTTTAGGGCTACTGTTAGTTTTCGGTTCAGTGTTACGGTTGGAGTTAGCGACAGGGTCAGGTTAGGGTTGGGGTTGAGCTTCAGGTGTCCGCCTAGGGTTAGGGTTAGGTCTATGGTTTGAGTTAGGCTTCAGGTTAGGTTAGGATTGAACTTAGTTTGAGGGAGTAAGTTTAGGGCTACTGTTATTTTTCGGTTCAGTGTTTCGGTTGGAGTTAGCGTGAGGGTCAGGTTAGGGTAGGGGTTGAGCTTAAGGTGTCTGCCTAGGGTTAGGTTTAGGTGTATGGTTTGATTTAGGCTTCAGGTTAGGATAGGTTTTAACTTAGTTTGAGGGAGTAAGTTTAGGGCTACTGTTAGTTTTCGGGTAACTGTTACGGTTGGAGTTAGCGTCAGGTCCAGGTTAGGGTTGGCGTTGAGCTAATGGTGTCCTCCTAGGGTTAGGATTAGGTGTATGGTTTGATTTAGGCTTCACGTTAGTTTTGGTTTGAACTTAGTTTGAGGGAGTAAGTTTAGGGCTAAAGTTAGTTTTCGGTTCAGTGTTACGGTTGGAGATAGCGTCAGGGTGAGGTTAGGGTTGGGTTTGAACTTCAGGTGTCCGCCTAGGGTTAGGGTTAGGTCTATGGTTTGAGTTAGGCTTCAGGTTAGGTTAGGTTTGAAATTAGTTTGAGGGAGTAAGTTTAGGGCTACTGTTAGTTTTCGGTTCAGTGTTACGGTTGGAGTTAGCGTGAGGGTCAGGTTAGGGTTGGGTTTGAGCTTAAGGTGTCCGCCTAGGGTTACAGTTAGGTGTATGGTTTGAATTAGGCTTCAGGTTAGGTTAGGTTTGAACTTAGTTTGAGGGAGTAAGTTTAGGACTACTGTTAGTTTTCGGGTAACTGTTATGGTTGGAGTTAGCGTCAGGGCCAGGTTAGGGTTGGGGTTGAGCTTAAGGTGTCCGCCTAGGGTTAGGGTTAGGTCTATGGTTTGAGTTAGGCTTCAGGTTAGGTTAGGTTTGAACTTAGTTTGAGGGAGTAAGTTTAGGGCTACTGTTAGTTTTCGGTTCAGTGTTACGGTTGGAGATAGCGTCAGGGTCAGGTTAGGGTTGGGGTTGAGCTTCAGGTGTCCGCCTAGGGTTAGGGTTAGGTCTATGGTTTGAGTTAGGCTTCAGGTTAGGTTAGGTTTGAACTTAGTTTGAGGGAGTAAGTTTAGGGCTACTGTTAGTTTTCAGTTCAGTGTTACGGTTCGATTTAGCGTGAGGGTCAGGTTAGGGTTGGGGTTGAGCTTAAGGTGTCCGCCTAGGGTTAGGGTTAGGTGTATGGTTTGATTTAGGCTTCAGGTTAGGTTAGGTTTGAACTTAGTTTGAGGGAGTAAGTATAGGGCTACTGTTAGTTTTCGGGTAACTGTTATGGTTGGAGTTAGCGTCAGGGCCATTTTAGGATTGGGGTTGAGCTTAAGGTGTCCGCCAAGGGTTAGAGTTAGGTCTATGGTTTGAGTTAGGCTTCAGGTTAGGTTAGGTGTGAACTTAGTTTAAGGAGTAAGTTTAGGGATACTGTTAGTTTTCGGTTCAGTGTTACGGTTGGATATAACTTCAGGGTCAGGTTAGAGTTGGGGTTGAGCTTCACGTGTCCGCCTAGGGTTAGGGTTAGGTGTATGGCTTGATTTAGGCTTCAGGTTAGGTTAGGTTTGAACTTACTTTGAGGGAGTAAGTTTAGGGCTACTGTTAGGTTTCGGTTCAGTGTTACGGTTGGAGTTAGCGTGAGGGTCAGGTTAGGGTTGGGGTTGAGCTTAAGGTGTCCGCCTAGGGTTAGAGTTAGGTGTATGGTTTGATTTAGGCTTCAGGTTAGCTTAGGTTTGAACTTAGTTTGAGGGAGTAAGTTTAGGGCTACTGTTAGTTTTCGCGTAACTGTTATGGTTGGAGTTAGCGTCAGGGCCAGGTTAGGTTTGGGATTGAGCTTAAGGTGTCCGCCTAGTGTTAGGGTTAGGTCTATGGTTTGAGTTAGGCTTCAGGTTAGCTTAGGTTTGAACTTAGTTTGAGGGAGTAAGTATAGGGCTACTGTTAGTTTTCGGTTAACTGTTACAGTTGGAGTAAGCGTGAGGGTCAGGTTATGGTAGGGGTTGAGCTTAAGGTGTCCGCCTGTGGTTAGGGTTAGGTGTATGATTTGATTAAGGCTTCAGGTTAGGTTAGGTTTGAACTTAGTTTGAGGGAGTAAGTTTAGGGCTACTGTTAGTTTTCGGTTCAGTGTTACGGTTGGAGATAGCGTCAGGGTCAGGTTAGGGTTGGGGATGAGCTTAAGGTGTCCGCCTAGGGTTAGGGTTAGGTGTATGGTATGATTTAGGCTTCTGGTTAAGTTAGGTTTGAACTTAGTTTGAGGGAGTATGTTTAGGGCTATTGTTAGTTTTCGGTTCAGTGTTACGGTTGGAAATAGCGTCAGGGTCAGTTTAGGGTTGGGCTTGAACTTCAGGTGTCCCCCTAGGGTTAGGGTAAGTTCTATGGTTTGAGTTAGGCTTCAGGTTAGGTTAGGTTTGAAATTAGTTTGAGGGAGTAAGTTTAGGGCTACTGTTAGGTTTCGGTTCAGTGTTACGGTTGGAGTTAGCGTGAGGGTCAGGTTAGGGTTGGGGTGGAACTTAAGGTGTCCGCCTAGGGTTAGAGTTAGGTGTATGGTTTGATTTAGGCTTCAGGTTAGCTTAGGTTTGAACTTAGTTTGAGGGAGTAAGTTTAGGGCTACTGTTAGTTTTTGGGTAACTGTTATGGTTGGAGTTAGCGTCAGGGCCAGGGTAGGGTTGGGGTTGAACTTAAGGTGTCCGCCTAGGGTTAGGGTTAGGTCTACGGTTTGAGTTCGGCTTCAGGTTAGGTTAGGTTTGAACTTAGTTTGAGGGAGTAAGTTTAGGGCTACTGTTAGTTTTCGGTTCAGTGTTACGGTTGGATATAGCTTCAGGGTCAGGTTAGGGTTGGGGTTCAGCTTCAGGTGTCCGCCTAGGGTTAGGGTTAGGTGTATGGTTTGATTTAGGCTTCAGGTTAGGTTAGGTTTGAACTTAGTTTGAGGGAGTAAGTTTAGGGCTACTGTTAGTTTTCGGGTAACTGTTATGGTTGGAGTTAGCGTCAGGGCCAGGTTATGGTTGGGGTTGAGCTTAAGGTGTCCGCCAAGGGTTAGAGTTAGGTCTATGGTTTGAGTTAGGCTTCAGGTTAGGTTAGGTGTTAACTTAGTTTAAGGAGCAAGTTTAGGGATACTGTTAGTTTTCGGTTCAGTGTTACGGTTGGATATAGCTTCAGGGTCAGGTTAGGGTTGGGGTTGAGCTTCAGGTGTCCGCCTAGGGTTAGGGTTAGGTGTATGGTTTGATTTAGGCTTCAGGTTAGGTTAGGTTTGAACTTAGTTTGAGGGAGTAAGTTTAGGGCTACTGTTAGTTTTCGGGTAACTGTTACGGTTGGAGTTAGCGTCAGGTCCAGGTTAGGGTTGGCGTTGAGCTAATGGTGTCCGCCTAGGGTTAGGATTAGGTGTATGGTTTGATTTACGCTTCAGGTTAGGTTAGGTTTGAAGTTAGTTTGAGGGAGTAAGTTTAGGGCTACTGTTAGTTTTCGGTTCAGTGTTACGGTTGGAGATAGCGTCAGGGTCAGGTTAGGCTTGGGCTTGAACTTCAGGTGTCCGCCTAGGGTTAGGGTTAGGTCTATGATTTGAGTTAGGCTTCAGGTTAGGTTAGGTTTGAAATTAGTTTGAGGGAGTAAGTTTAGGGCTACTGTTAGTTTTCGGGTAACTGTTATGGTTGGAGTTAGCGTCAGGGCCAGGTTAGGGTTGGGGTTGACCTTAAGGTGTCCGCCTAGGGTTAGGGTTAGGTCTATGGTGTGAGTTAGGCTTCAGGTTAGGTTAGGTTTGAACTTAGTTTGAGGGAGTAAGTTTAGGGCTACTGTTAGTTTTCGGTTCAGTGTTACGGTTGGAGATAGCGTCAGGGTGAGGTTAGGGTTGGGTTTGAACTTCAGGTGTCCGCCTAGGGTTAGGGTTAGGTCTATGGTTTGAGTTAGGCTTCAGGTTAGGTTAGGTTTGAAATTAGTTTGAGGGAGTAAGTTTAGGGCTACTGTTAGTTTTCGGTTCAGTGTTACGGTTGGAGTTAGCGTGAGGGTCAGGTTAGGGTTGGGTTTGAGCTTAAGGTGTCCGCCTAGGGTTACAGTTAGGTGTATGGTTTGAATTAGGCTTCAGGTTAGGTTAGGTTTGAACTTAGTTTGAGGGAGTAAGTTTAGGACTACTGTTAGTTTTCGGGTAACTGTTATGGTTGGAGTTAGCGTCAGGGCCAGGTTAGGGTTGGGGTTGAGCTTAAGGTGTCCGCCTAGGGTTAGGGTTAGGTCTATGGTTTGAGTTAGGCTTCAGGTTAGGTTAGGTTTGAACTTAGTTTGAGGGAGTAAGTTTAGGGCTACTGTTAGTTTTCGGTTCAGTGTTACGGTTGGAGATAGCGTCAGGGTCAGGTTAGGGTTGGGGTTGAGCTTCAGGTGTCCGCCTAGGGTTAGGGTTAGGTCTATGGTTTGAGTTAGGCTTCAGGTTAGGTTAGGTTTGAACTTAGTTTGAGGGAGTAAGTTTAGGGCTACTGTTAGTTTTCAGTTCAGTGTTACGGTTCGATTTAGCGTGAGGGTCAGGTTAGGGTTGGGGTTGAGCTTAAGGTGTCCGCCTAGGGTTAGGGTTAGGTGTATGGTTTGATTTAGGCTTCAGGTTAGGTTAGGTTTGAACTTAGTTTGAGGGAGTAAGTATAGGGCTACTGTTAGTTTTCGGGTAACTGTTATGGTTGGAGTTAGCGTCAGGGCCATTTTAGGATTGGGGTTGAGCTTAAGGTGTCCGCCAAGGGTTAGAGTTAGGTCTATGGTTTGAGTTAGGCTTCAGGTTAGGTTAGGTGTGAACTTAGTTTAAGGAGTAAGTTTAGGGATACTGTTAGTTTTCGGTTCAGTGTTACGGTTGGATATAACTTCAGGGTCAGGTTAGAGTTGGGGTTGAGCTTCACGTGTCCGCCTAGGGTTAGGGTTAGGTGTATGGCTTGATTTAGGCTTCAGGTTAGGTTAGGTTTGAACTTACTTTGAGGGAGTAAGTTTAGGGCTACTGTTAGGTTTCGGTTCAGTGTTACGGTTGGAGTTAGCGTGAGGGTCAGGTTAGGGTTGGGGTTGAGCTTAAGGTGTCCGCCTAGGGTTAGAGTTAGGTGTATGGTTTGATTTAGGCTTCAGGTTAGCTTAGGTTTGAACTTAGTTTGAGGGAGTAAGTTTAGGGCTACTGTTAGTTTTCGCGTAACTGTTATGGTTGGAGTTAGCGTCAGGGCCAGGTTAGGTTTGGGATTGAGCTTAAGGTGTCCGCCTAGTGTTAGGGTTAGGTCTATGGTTTGAGTTAGGCTTCAGGTTAGCTTAGGTTTGAACTTAGTTTGAGGGAGTAAGTATAGGGCTACTGTTAGTTTTCGGTTAACTGTTACAGTTGGAGTAAGCGTGAGGGTCAGGTTATGGTAGGGGTTGAGCTTAAGGTGTCCGCCTGTGGTTAGGGTTAGGTGTATGATTTGATTAAGGCTTCAGGTTAGGTTAGGTTTGAACTTAGTTTGAGGGAGTAAGTTTAGGGCTACTGTTAGTTTTCGGTTCAGTGTTACGGTTGGAGATAGCGTCAGGGTCAGGTTAGGGTTGGGGATGAGCTTAAGGTGTCCGCCTAGGGTTAGGGTTAGGTGTATGGTATGATTTAGGCTTCTGGTTAAGTTAGGTTTGAACTTAGTTTGAGGGAGTATGTTTAGGGCTATTGTTAGTTTTCGGTTCAGTGTTACGGTTGGAAATAGCGTCAGGGTCAGTTTAGGGTTGGGCTTGAACTTCAGGTGTCCCCCTAGGGTTAGGGTAAGTTCTATGGTTTGAGTTAGGCTTCAGGTTAGGTTAGGTTTGAAATTAGTTTGAGGGAGTAAGTTTAGGGCTACTGTTAGGTTTCGGTTCAGTGTTACGGTTGGAGTTAGCGTGAGGGTCAGGTTAGGGTTGGGGTGGAACTTAAGGTGTCCGCCTAGGGTTAGAGTTAGGTGTATGGTTTGATTTAGGCTTCAGGTTAGCTTAGGTTTGAACTTAGTTTGAGGGAGTAAGTTTAGGGCTACTGTTAGTTTTTGGGTAACTGTTATGGTTGGAGTTAGCGTCAGGGCCAGGGTAGGGTTGGGGTTGAACTTAAGGTGTCCGCCTATGGTTAGGGTTAGGTCTACGGTTTGAGTTCGGCTTCAGGTTAGGTTAGGTTTGAACTTAGTTTGAGGGAGTAAGTTTAGGGCTACTGTTAGTTTTCGGTTCAGTGTTACGGTTGGATATAGCTTCAGGGTCAGGTTAGGGTTGGGGTTCAGCTTCAGGTGTCCGCCTAGGGTTAGGGTTAGGTGTATGGTTTGATTTAGGCTTCAGGTTAGGTTAGGTTTGAACTTAGTTTGAGGGAGTAAGTTTAGGGCTACTGTTAGTTTTCGGGTAACTGTTATGGTTGGAGTTAGCGTCAGGGCCAGGTTATGGTTGGGGTTGAGCTTAAGGTGTCCGCCAAGGGTTAGAGTTAGGTCTATGGTTTGAGTTAGGCTTCAGGTTAGGTTAGGTGTTAACTTAGTTTAAGGAGCAAGTTTAGGGATACTGTTAGTTTTCGGTTCAGTGTTACGGTTGGATATAGCTTCAGGGTCAGGTTAGGGTTGGGGTTGAGCTTCAGGTGTCCGCCTAGGGTTAGGGTTAGGTGTATGGTTTGATTTAGGCTTCAGGTTAGGTTAGGTTTGAACTTAGTTTGAGGGAGTAAGTTTAGGGCTACTGTTAGTTTTCGGGTAACTGTTACGGTTGGAGTTAGCGTCAGGTCCAGGTTAGGGTTGGCGTTGAGCTAATGGTGTCCGCCTAGGGTTAGGATTAGGTGTATGGTTTGATTTACGCTTCAGGTTAGGTTAGGTTTGAAGTTAGTTTGAGGGAGTAAGTTTAGGGCTACTGTTAGTTTTCGGTTCAGTGTTACGGTTGGAGATAGCGTCAGGGTCAGGTTAGGCTTGGGCTTGAACTTCAGGTGTCCGCCTAGGGTTAGGGTTAGGTCTATGATTTGAGTTAGGCTTCAGGTTAGGTTAGGTTTGAAATTAGTTTGAGGGAGTAAGTTTAGGGCTACTGTTAGTTTTCGGGTAACTGTTATGGTTGGAGTTAGCGTCAGGGCCAGGTTAGGGTTGGGGTTGACCTTAAGGTGTCCGCCTAGGGTTAGGGTTAGGTCTATGGTGTGAGTTAGGCTTCAGGTTAGGTTAGGTTTGAACTTAGTTTGAGGGAGTAAGTTTAGGGCTACTGTTAGTTTTCGGTTCAGTGTTACGGTTGGAGATAGCGTCAGGGTCAGGTTAGGGTTGGGGTTGAGCTTAAAGTGTCCGCCTAGGGTTAGGGTTAGGTGTATGGTTTGATTTAGGCTTCAGGTTAGGTTAGGTTTGAACTTAGTTTGAGGGAGTAAGTTTAGGGCTACTGTTAGTTTTCAGTTCAGTGTTACGGTTGGAGATAGTGTCAGGGTCAAGTTAGCGTTTCGGTTGAGCTTCAGGTGTCCGCCTATGGTTAGGGTTAGGTGTATGGTTTGATTTAGGCTTCAGGTTAGGTTAGGTTTGAACTTAGTTTGAGGGAGTAAGTTTAGGGCTACTGTTAGTTTTCGGGTAACTGTTATGTTTGGAGTTAGCGTCAGGGCCATTTTAGGATTGGGGTTGAGCTTAAGGTGTCCGCCAAGGGTTAGGGTTAGGTCTATGGTTTGAGTTAGGCTTCAGGTTAGGTTAGGTTTGAACTTAGTTTGAGGGAGTAAGTTTAGGGCTACTGTTAGTTTTCGGTTCAGTGTTACGGTTGGAGATAGCGTCAGGGTCAGGTTAGGGTTGGGGTTGAGCTTCAGGTGTCCGCCTAGGGTTAGGGTTAGGTCTATGGTTTGAGTTAGGCTTCAGGTTAGGTTAGGTTTGAACTTACTTTGAGGGAGTAAGTTTAGGGCTACTGTTAGGTTTCGGTTCAGTGTTACGGTTGGAGTTAGCGTGAGGGTCAGGTTAGGGTTGGGGTTGAGCTTAAGGTGTCCGCCAAGGGTTAGAGTTAGGTGTATGGTTTGATTTAGGCTTCAGGTTAGCTTAGGTTTGAACTTAGTTTGAGGGAGTAAGTTTAGGGCTACTGTTAGTTTTCGCGTAACTGTTATTGTTGGAGTTAGCGTCAGGGCCAGGTTAGGTTTGGGATTGAGCTTAAGGTGTCCGCCTAGTGTTAGGGTTAGGTCTATGGTTTGAGTTAGGCTTCAGGTTAGCTTAGGTTTGAACTTAGTTTGAGGGAGTAAGTATAGGGCTACTGTTAGTTTTCGGTTCAGTGTTACGGTTGGAGTTAGCGTCAGGTTCAGGTTAGGGTTGGGGTTGAACTTAAGGTGTCTGCCTAGGGTTAAGGTTAGGTCTTTGGTTTGAGTTAGACTTCAGGTGAGGTTAGGTTTGAACTTAGTTTGAGGGAGTAAGTTTAGGGCTACTGTTAGTTTTCGGTTAAGTGTTACGGTTGGAGTAAGAGTCAGGGTCAGGTTAGGGTTGGAGTTGAGCTTCAGGTGTCCGCCGAGGGTTAGGGTTAGGTGTATGGTTTGATTTAGGCTTCAGGTTAGGTTAGGTTTGAACTTAGTTTTTTTTTTTTTTTTTTTTTTTTTTTGAGAGGTTTTTTGCTATATGGCGCGTGCGCTCGCCAGACAGACAGAGAGAGACATAGAGACAGAAAGCGAGAAATCACCCCCCAGGGGGGATGGTCACGCCGCAATCCCTTCTCCTCCATTCTCCTCTCGGGATCTTGGGCAGGCACGCACACGCGCCCATCGTGAGTTGTAAGCCACCGGGTCCGAGACGCGAACCACGGTCGACTACGTGGGAGTCCAGCGACATAGCCATTACAGTAACTGCTGGTTCCCAGGTTTGAACTTAGTTTGAGGGAGTAAGTTTAGGGCTACTGTTAGTTTTCGGGTAACTGTTACGGTTGCAGTTAGCGTCAGGTCCAGGTTAGGGTTGGGGTTGAGTTTCAGGTGTCCGCCTAGGGTTAGGGTAGGTGTATGGTTTGATTTAGGCTTCAGATTAGGTTAGGTTTGAAGTTAGTTTGAGGGAGTAAGTTTAGGGCTACTGTTAGTTTTCGGTTAACTGTTACGGTTGGAGTTAGCGTGAGGGTCAGGTTAGGGTTGGGGTTGAGCTTAAGGTGTCCGCCTAGGGTTAGAGTTAGGTGTATGGTTTGATTTAGGGTTCAGGTTAGCTTAGGTGTGAACTTAGTTTGAGGGAGTAAGTTTAGGGCTACTGTTAGTTTTCGGGTAACTGTTATGGTTGGAGTTAGCGTCAGGGCCAGGTTAGGGTTGAGGTTGAGCTTAAGGTGTCCGCCTAGGGTTAGGGTTAGGTCTATGGTTTGAGTTAGGCTTCAGGTTAGGTTAGGTTTGAACTTAGTTTGAGGGAGTAAGTTTAGGGCTACTGTTAGTTTTCGGTTCAGTGTTACGGTTGGAGATAGCGTCAGGGTCAAGTTAGCGTTGGGGTTGAGCTTCAGGTGTCCGCCTAGGGTTAGGGTTAGGTGTATGGTTTGATTTAGGCTTCAGGTTAGGATAGGTTTGAACTTAGTTTGAGGGAGTAAGTTTAGGGCTACTGTTAGTTTTCGGGTAACTGTTATGGTTGGAGTTAGCGTCAGGGCCATTTTAGGATTGGGGTTGAGCTTAAGGTGTCCGCCAAGGGTTATGGTTAGGTCTATGGATTGAGTTAGGCTTCAGGTTAGGTTAGGTTTGAACTTAGTTTGAGGGAGTAAGTTTAGGGCTACTGTTAGGTTTCGGTTCAGTGTTACGGTTGGAGTTAGCGTCAGGTTCAGGTTAGGGTTGGGGTTGAACTTAAGGTGTCTGCCTAGGGTTAGGGTTAGGTCTTTGGTTTGAGTTAGACTTCAGGTGAGGTTAGGTTTGAACTTAGTTTGAGGGAGTAAGTTTAGGGCTACTGTTAGTTTTCGGTTAAGTGTTACGGTTGGAGTAAGAGTCAGGGTCAGGTTAGGTTTGGGGTTGAGCTTCAGGTGTCCGCCTAGGGTTAGGGTTAGGTGTATGGTTTGATTTAGGCTTCAGGTTAGGTTAGGTTTGAACTTAGTTTGAGGGAGTAAGTTTAGGGCTACTGTTAGTTTTCGGGTAACTGTTACGGTTGCAGTTAGCGTCAGGTCCAGGTTAGGGTTGGGGTTGAGTTTCAGGTGTCCGCCTAGGGTTAGGGTAGGTGTATGGTTTGATTTAGGCTTCAGATTAGGTTAGGTTTGAAGTTAGTTTGAGGGAGTATGTTTAGGGCTATTGTTAGTTTTCGGTTCAGTGTTACGGTTGGAAATAGCGTCAGGGTCAGTTTAGGGTTGGGCTTGAACTTCAGGTGTCCCCCTAGGGTTAGGATAAGTTCTATGGTTTGAGTTAGGCTTCAGGTTAGGTTAGGTTTGAAATTAGTTTGAGGGAGTAAGTTTAGGGCTACTGTTAGTTTTCCCTTCAGTGTTACGGTTGGAGTTAGCGTGAGGGTCAGGTTAGGGTTGGGGTTGAGCTTAAGGTGTCCGCCTAGGGTTAGAGTTAGGTGTATGGTTTGATTTAGGGTTCAGGTTAGCTTAGGTTTGAACTTAGTTTGAGGGAGTAAGTTTAGGGCTACTGTTAGTTTTCGGGTAACTGTTGTGGTTGGAGTTAGCGTCAGGGCCATTTTAGGATTGGGGTTGAGCTTAAGGTGTCCGCCAAGGGTTTGGGTTAGGTCTATGGTTTGACTTAGGCTTCAGGTTAGGTTAGGTTTGAACTTAGTTTGAGGGAGTAAGTTTAAGGCTACTGTTAGTTTTCGGTTCAGTGTTACGGTTGGAGATAGCGTCAGGGTCAGGTTAGAGTTGGGGTTGAGCTTCAGGTGTCCGCCTAGGGTTAGGGTTAGGTCTATGGTTTGAGTTAGGCTTCAGGTTAGGTTAGGTTTGAACTTACTTTGAGGGATTAAGTTTAGGGATACTGTTAGGTTTCGGTTCAGTGTTACGGTTGGAGTTAGCGTGAGGGTCAGGTTAGGGTTGGGGTTGAGCTTAAGGTGTCCGCCTAGGGTTAGAGTTAGGTGTATGGTTTGATTTAGGCTTCAGGTTAGCTTAGGTTTGAACTTAGTTTGAGGGAGTAAGTATAGGGCTACTGTTAGTTTTCGGTTCAGTATTACGGTTGGAGTTAGCGTCAGGTTCAGGTTAGGGTTGGGGTTGAACTTAAGGTGTCTGCCTAGGGTTAGGGTTAGGTCTTTGGTTTGAGTTAGACTTCAGGTTAGGTTAGGTTTGAACTTAGTTTGAGGGAGTAAGTTTAGGGCTACTGTTAGTTTTCGGGTAACTGTTACTGTTGGAGTTAGCGTCAGGTCCAGGTTAGGGTTGGCGTTGAGTTTCAGGTGTTCGCCTAGGGTTAGGGTAGGTGTATGGATTGATTTAGGCTTCAGATTAGGTTAGGTTTGAAGTTAGTTTGAGAGAGTAAGTTTAGGGCTACTGTTAGTTTTCGGTTAACTGTTACAGTTGGAGTAAGCGTGAGGGTCAGGTTATGGTAGGGGTTGAGCTTAAGGTGTCCGCTTGTGGTTAGGGTTAGGTGTATGATTTGATTAAGGCTTCAGGTTAGGTTAGGTTTGAACTTAGTTTGAGGGAGTAAGTTTAGGGCTACTATTGTTTTCGGGTAACTGTTATGGTTGGAGTTAGCGTCAGGGCCAGGTTAGGGTTGGGGGTGAGCTTAAGGTGTCCTCCTAGGGTTAGGGTTAGGTCTATGGTTTGAGTTAGGCTTCAGGTTAGGTTAGGTTTGAACTTAGTTTGAGGGAGTAAGTTTAGGGCTACTGTTAGTTTTAGGTTCAGTGTTACGGTTGGAGATAGCGTCAGGGTCAGGTTAGGGTTGGGGTTGAGCTTAAGGTGTCCGCCTAGGGTTAGGGTTAGGTGTATGGTATGATTTAGGCTTCTGGTTAAGTTAGGTTTGAACTTAGTTTGAGGGAGTAAGTTTAGGGCTACTGTTAGTTTTCGGTTCAGTGTTACGGTTGGAGATAGCGTCAGGGTCACGTTAGCATTGGGGTTGAGCTTCAGTTGTCCGCCTAGGGTTAGGGTTAGGTGTATGGTTTGATTTAGGCTTCAGGTTAGGTTAGGTTTGAAACTAGTTTGAGGGAGTAAGTTTAGGGCTACTGTTAGTTTTCGGGTAACTGTTATGGTTGGAGTTAGCGTCAGGGCCATTTTAGGATTGGGGTTGAGCTTAAGGTGTCCGAAAAGGGTTAGGGTTAGGTCTATGGTTTGAGTTAGGCTTCAGGTTAGGTTAGGTTTGAACTTAGTTTGAGGGAGTAAGTTTAGGGCTACTGTTAGTTTTCGGTTCAGTGTTACGGTTGGAGATAGCGTCAGGGTCAGGTTAGGGTTGGGGTTGAGCTTCAGGTGTCCGTCTAGGGTTAGGGTTAGGTCTATGGTTTGAGTTAGGCTTCAGGTTAGGTTAGGTTTGAACTTACTTTGAGGGAGTAAGTTTAGGGCTACTGTTAGGTTTCGGTTCAGTGTTACGGTTGGAGATAGCGTGAGGGTCAGGTTAGGGTTGGGGTTGAGCTTAAGGTGTCCGCCTAGGGTTAGAGTTAGGTGTATGGTTTGATTTAGGCTTCAGGTTAGCTTAGGTTTGAACTTAGTTTGCGGGAGTAAGTTTAGGGCTACTGTTAGTTTTCGCGTAACTGTTATGGTTGGAGTTAGCGTCAGGGCCAGGTTAGGGTTGGGGTTGAGCTTAACGTGTCCGCCTAGGGTTAGAGTTAGGTGTATGGTTTGATTTAGGGTTCACGTTAGCTTAGGTTTGAACTTAGTTTGAGGGAGTAAGTTTAGGGCTACTGTTAGTTTTCGGGTAACTGTTATGGTTGGAGTTAGCGTCAGGGCCAGGTTAGGGTTGGGGTTGAGCTTAAGTTGTCCGCCTAGGGTTAGGGTTAGGTCTATGGTTTGAGTTAGGCTTCAGGTTAGGTTAGGTTTGAACTTAGTTTGAGGGAGTAATTTTAGGGCTACTGTTAGTTTTCGGTTCAGTGTTACGGTTGGAGATAGCGTCAGGGTCAAATTAGCGTTGGGGTTGAGCTTCAGGTGTCCGCCTAGGGTTAGGGTTAGGTGTATGGTTTGATTTAGGCTTCAGGTTAGGTTAGGTTTGAACTTAGTTTGAGGGAGTAAGTTTAGGGCTACTGTTAGTTTTCGGGTAACTGTTATGGTTGGAGTTAGCGTCAGGGCCATTTTAGGATTGGGGTTGAGCTTAAGGTGTCAGAAAAGGGTTAGGGTTAGGTCTATGGTTTGAGTTAGGCTTCAGGTTAGGTTAGGTTTGAACTTAGTTTGAGGGAGTAAGTTTAGGGCTACTGTTAGTTTTCGGTTCAGTGTTACGGTTGGAGATAGCGTCAGGGTCAGGTTAGGGTTGGGGTTGAGCTTCAGGTGTCCGTCTAGGGTTAGGGTTAGGTCTATGGTTTGAGTTAGGCTTCAGGTTAGGTTAGGTTTGAACTTACTTTGAGGGAGTAAGTTTAGGGCTACTGTTAGGTTTCGGTTCAGTGTTATGGTTGGAGTTAGCGTGAGGGTCAGGTTAGGGTTGGGGTTGAGCTTAAGGTGTCCGCCTAGGGTTAGAGTTAGGTGTATGGTTTGATATAGGCTTCAGGTTAGCTTAGGTTTGAACTTAGTTTGAGGGAGTAAGTTTAGGGCTACTGTTAGTTTTCGCGTAACTGTTATGGTTGGAGTTAGCGTCAGGGCCTGGTTAGGTTTGGGATTGAGCTTAAGGTGTCCGCCTAGTGTTAGGGTTAGGTCTATGGTTTGAGTTAGGCTTCAGGTGAGCTTAAGTTTGAACTTAGTTTGAGGGAGTAAGTTTAGGGCTAATGTTAGTTTTCGGTTCAGTGTTACTGTTGGAGTTAGCGTCAGGTTCAGGTTAGGTTTGGGGTTGAACTTAAGGTGTCTGCCTAGGGTTAGGTCTTTGGTTTGAGTTAGACTTCAGGTAGGGTTAGGTTTGAACTTAGTTTGAGGGAGTAAGTTTAGGGCTACTGTTAGTTTTCGGTTAAGTGTTACGGTTGGAGTAAGAGTCAGGGTCAGGTTAGGGTTGGGGTTGAGCTTCAGGTGTCCGCCTAGGGTTAGGGTTAGGTGTATGGTTTGATTTAGGCTTCAGGTTAGGTTAGGTTTGAACTTAGTTTGAGGGAGTAAGTTTAGGGCTACTGTTAGTTTTCGGGTAACTGTTACGGTTGGAGTTAGCGTCAGGTCCAGGTTAGGGTTGGGGTTGAGTTTCAGGTGTCCGCCTAGGGTTAGGGTAGGTGTATGGTTTGATTTAGGCTTCAGATTAGGTTAGGTTTGAAGTTAGTTTGAGCGAGTAAGTTTAGGGCTACTGTTAGTTTTCGGTTCAGTGTTACGGTTGGATTTAGCGTGAGGGTCAGGTTAGGGTTGGGGTTGAGCTTAAGGTGTCCGCCTAGGGTTAGGGTTAGGTCTATGGTTTGAGTTAGGCTTCAGGTTAGGTTAGGTTTGAACTTAGTTTGAGGGAGTAAGTTTAGGGCTACTGTTAGTTTTCGGTTCAGTGTTACGGTTGGAGATAGCGTCAGGGTCAAGTTAGCGATGGGGTTGAGCTTCAGGAGTCCGCCTAGGGTTAGGGTTAGGTATATGGTTTGATTTAGGCTTCAGGTTAGGTTAGGTTTGAACTTAGTTTGAGGGAGTAAGTTTAGGGCTACTGTTAGTTTTCGGGTAACTGTTATGGTTGGAGTTAGCGTCAGGGCCATTTTAGGATTGGGGTTGAGCTTAAGGTGTCCGCCAAGGGTTAGGGTTAGGTCTATGGTTTGAGTTAGGCTTCAGGTTAGGTTAGGTTTGAACTTAGTTTGAGGGAGTAAGTTTAGGGCTACTGTTAGTTTTCGGTTCAGTGTTACGGTTGGAGATAGCGTCTGGGTCAGGTTAGGGTTGGGGTTGAGCTTCAGGTGTCCGCCTAGGGTTAGGGTTAGGTCTATGGTTTGAGTTAGGCTTCAGGTTAGGTTAGGTTTGAACTTACTTTGAGGGAGTAAGTTTAGGGCTACTGTTAGGTTTCGGTTCAGTGTTACGGTTGGAGTTAGCGTGAGGGTCAGGTTAGGGTTGGGGTTGAGCTTAAGGTGTCCGCCTAGGGTTACAGTTAGGTGTATGGTTTGATTTAGGCTTCAGGTTAGCTTAGGTTTGAACTTAGTTTGAGGAGTAAGTTTAGGGCTACTGTTAGTTTTCGCGTAACTGTTATGGTTGGAGTTAGCGTCAGGGTCAGGTTAGGGTTGGGGTTGAGCTTAACGTGTCCGCCTAGGGTTAGAGTTAGGTGTATGGTTTGATTTAGGGTTCACGTTAGCTTAGGTTTGAACTTAGTTTGAGGGAGTAAGTTTAGGGCTACTGTTAGTTTTCGGGTAACTGTTATGGTTGGAGTTAGCGTCAGGGCCAGGTTAGGGTTGGGTTGAGCTTAAGGTGTCCGCCTAGGGTTAGGTCTTTGGTTTGAGTTAGACTTCAGGTAGGGTTAGGTTTGAACTTAGTTTGAGGGAGTAAGTTTAGGGCTACTGTTAGTTTTCGGTTCAGTGTTACTGTTGGAGTTAGCGTCAGGTTCAGGTTAGGGTTGGGGTTGAACTTAAGGTGTCTGCCTAGGGTTAGGTCTTTGGTTTGAGTTAGACTTCAGGTAGGGTTAGGTTTGAACTTAGTTTGAGGGAGTAAGTTTAGGGCTACTGTTAGTTTTCGGTTAAGTGTTACGGTTGGAGTAAGAGTCAGGGTCAGGTTAGGGTTGGGGTTGAGCTTCAGGTGTCCGCCTAGGGTTAGGGTTAGGTGTATGGTTTGATTTAGGCTTCAGGTTAGGTTAGGTTTGAACTTAGTTTGAGGGAGTAAGTTTAGGGCTACTGTTAGTTTTCGGGTAACTGTTACGGTTGGAGTTAGCTTCAGGTCCAGGTTAGGGTTGGGGTTGAGTTTCAGGTGTCCGCCTAGGGTTAGGGTAGGTGTATGGTTTGATTTAGGCTTCAGATTAGGTTAGGTTTGAAGTTAGTTTGAGGGAGTAAGTTTAGGGCTACTGTTAGTTTTCGGTTAACTGTTACAGTTGGAGTAAGCGTGGGGGTCAGGTTATGGTAGGGGTTGAGCTTAAGGTGTCCGCCTATGGTTAGGGTTAGGTGTATGATTTGATGAAGGCTTCAGGTTAGGTTAGGTTTGAACTTAGTTTGAGGGAGTAAGTTTAGGGCTACTGTTCGTTTTCGGGTAACTGTTATGGTTGGAGTTAGCGTCAGGGCCAGGTTAGGGTTGGGGTTGAGCTTAAGGTGTCCGCCTAGGGTTAGGGTTAGGTCTATGGTTTGAGTTAGGCTTCAGGTTAGGTTAGGTTTGAACTTAATTTGAGGGAGTAAGTTTAGGGCTACTGTTAGTTTTAGGTTCAGTGTTACGGTTGGAGATAGCGTCAGGGTCAGGTTCGGGTTGGGCTTGAACTTCAGGTGTCCGCCTAGGGTTAGGGATAGGTCTATGATTTGAGTTAGGCTTCAGGTTAGGTTAGGTTTGAAATTAGTTTGAGGGAGTAAGTTTAGGGCTACTGTTAGTTTTCGGTTCAGTGTTACTGTTGGAGTTAGCGTGAGGGTCAGGTTAGGGTTGGGGTTGAGCTTAAGGTGTCCGCCTAGAGTTAGAGTTAGGTGTATGGTTTGATTTAGGGTTCACGTTAGCTTAGGTTTGAACTTAGTTTGAGGGAGTAAGTTTAGGGCTACTGTTAGTTTTCGGGTAACTGTTACGGTTGGAGTTAGCGTCAGGTCCAGGTTAGGGTTGGGGTTGAGCTTAAGGTGTCCGCCTAGGGTTAGGGTTAGGTGTATGGTTTGATTTAGGCTTCAGGTTAGGTTAGGTTTGAACTTAGTTTTAGGGAGTAAGTATAGGGCTACTGTTAGTTTTCGGGTAACTGTTATGGTTGGAGTTAGCGTCAGGGCCATTTTAGGATTGGGGTTGAGCTTAAGGTGTCCGCCAAGGGTTAGAGTTAGGTCTATGGTTTGAGTTAGGCTTCAGGTTAGGTTAGGTGTGAACTTAGTTTAAGGAGTAAGTTTAGGGATACTGTTAGTTTTCGGTTAAGTGTTACGGTTGGATAGAGCTTCAGGGTCAGGTTAGGGTTGGGGTTGAGCTTCAGGTGTCCGCCTAGGGTTAGGGTTAGGTGTATGGTTTGATTTAGGCTTCAGGTTAGGTTAGGTTTGAATTTAGTTTGAGGGAGTAAGTTTAGGGCTATTGTTAGTTTTCGGGTAACTCTTACGGTTGGAGTTAGCGTCAGGTCCAGGTTAGGGTTGGCGTTGAGCTAATGGTGTCCGCTTAGGGTTAGGATTAGGTGTATGGTTTGATTTACGCTTCAGGTTAGGTTAGGTTTGTAGTTAGTTTGAGGGAGTAAGTTTAGGGCTACTGTTAGTTTTCGGTTCAGTGTTACGGTTGGAGATAGCGTCAGGGTCAGGTTAGGGTTGGGGTTGAGCTTAAGGTGTCCGCCTAGGGTTAGGGTTAGGTGTATGGTGTGATTTAGGCTTCAGGTTAGGTTAGGTTTGAACTTAGTTTGAGGGAGTAAGTTTAGGGCTACTGTTAGTTTTCGGTTCAGTGTGACGGTTGGAGATAGCGTCAGGGTCAAGTTAGCGTTGGGGTTGAGCTTCAGGTGTCCGCCTAGGGTTAGGGTTAGGTGTATGGTTTGATTTAGGCTTCAGGTTAGGTTAGGTTTGAACTTAGTTTGAGGGAGTAAGTTTAGGGCTACTGTTAGTTTTCGGGTAACTGTTACGGTTGCAGTTAGCGTCAGGTCCAGGTTAGGGTTGGAGTTGAGTTTCAGGTGTCCGCCTAGGGTTAGGGTAGGTGTATGGTTTGATTTAGGCTTCAGATTAGGTTAGGTTTGAAGTTAGTTTGAGGGAGTAAGTTTAGGGCTACTGTTAGTTTTCGGTTAACTGTTACAGTTGGAGTAAGCGTGAGGGTCAGGTTATGGTAGGGGTTGAGCTTAAGGTGTCCGCCTGTGGTTAGGGTTAGGTGTATGATTTGATTAAGGCTTCAGGTTAGGTTAGGTTTGAACTTAGTTTGAGGGAGTAAGTTTAGGGCTACTGTTCGTTTTCGGGTAACTGTTATGGTTGGAGTTAGCGTCAGGGCCAGGTTAGGGTTGGGGTTGAGCTTAAGGTGTCCGCCTAGGGTTAGGGTTAGGTCTATGGTTTGAGTTAGGCTTCAGGTTAGGTTAGGTTTGAACTTAGTTTGAGGGAGTAAGTTTAGGGCTACTGTTAATTTTCGGTTCAGTGTTACGGTTGGAGATAGCGTCAGGGTCAGGTTAGGGTTGGGGTTGAGCTTAAGGTGTCCGCCTAGGGTTAGGGTTAGGTGTATGGTATGATTTAGGCTTCTGGTTAAGTTAGGTTTGAACTTAGTTTGAGGGAGTAAGTTTAGGGCTATTGTTAGTTTTCGGTTCAGTGTTACGGTTGGAAATAGCGTCAGGGTCAGTTTAGGGTTGGGCTTGAACTTCAGGTGTCCCCCTAGGGTTAGGGTAAGTTCTATGGTTTGAGTTAGGCTTCAGGTTAGGTTAGGTTTGAAATTAGTTTGAGGGAGTAAGTTTAGGGCTACTGTTAGGTTTCGGTTCAGTGTTACGGTTGGAGTTAGCGTGAGGGTCAGGTTAGTGTTGGGGTTGAACTTAAGGTGTCCGCCTAGGGTTAGAGTTAGGTGTATGGTTTGATTTAGGCTTCAGGTTAGCTTAGGTTTGAACTTAGTTTGAGGGAGTAAGTTTAGGGCTACTGTTAGTTTTCGGGTAACTGTTATGGTTGGAGTTAGCGTCAGGGCCAGGTTAGGGTTGGGGTTGAACTTAAGGTGTCCGCCTAGGGTTAGGGTTAGGTCTACGGTTTCAGTTAGGCTTCAGGTTAGGTTAGGTTTGAACTTAGTTTGAGGGAGTAAGTTTAGGGCTACTGTTAGTTTTCGGTTCAGTGTTACGGTTGGATATAGCGTCAGGGTCAGGTTAGGTTTGGGGTTGAGCCTCAGGTGTCCGCCTAGGGTTAGGGTTAGGTCTACGGTTTGAGTTAGGCTTCAGGTTAGGTTAGGTTTGAACTTAGTTTGAGGGAGTAAGTTTAGGGCTACTGTTAGTTTTCGGTTCAGTGTTACGGTTGGATTTAGCGTGAAGGTCAGGTTAGGGTTGGGGTTGAGCTTAAGGTGTCCGCCTAGGGTTAGGGTTAGGTCTATGGTTTGAGTTAGGCTTCAGGATAGGTTAGGTTTGAACTTAGTTTGATGGAGTAAGTTTAGGGCTACTGTTAGTTTTCGGTTCAGTGTTACGGTTGGAGATAGCGTCAGGGTCAAGTTAGCGTTGGGGTTGAGCTTCAGGTGTCCGCCTAGGGTTAGGGTTAGGTGTATGGTTTGATTTAGGCTTCAGGTTAGGTTAGGTTTGAACTTAGTTTGAGGGAGTAAGTTTAGGGCTACTGTTAGTTTTCGGGTAACTGTTATGGTTGGAG
Organism: Tupaia tana; assembly: GCA_026018925.1. Taxonomy (NCBI): domain Eukaryota; kingdom Metazoa; phylum Chordata; class Mammalia; order Scandentia; family Tupaiidae; genus Tupaia; species Tupaia tana. Next base: position 1,516,924 of record JAKSZU010000042.1, on the reverse strand, counting down.
TTAGCGTCAGGGCCATTTTAGGATTGGGGTTGAGCTTAAGGTGTCCGCCAAGGGTTAGGGTTAGGTCTATGGTTTGAGTTAGGCTTCAGGTTAGGTTAGGTTTGAACTTAGTTTGAGGGAGTAAGTTTAGGGCTACTGTTAGTTTTCGGTTCAGTGTTACGGTTGGAGATAGCGTCTGGGTCAGGTTAGGGTTGGGGTTGAGCTTCAGGTGTTCGCCTAGGGTTAGGGTTAGGTCTATGGTTTGAGTTAGGCTTCAGGTTAGGTTAGGTTTGAACTTACTTTGAGGGAGTAAGTTTAGGGCTACTGTTAGGTTTCGGTTCAGTGTTACGGTTGGAGTTAGCGTGAGGGTCAGGTTAGGGTTGGGGTTGAGCTTAAGGTGTCGGCCTAGGGTTAGAGTTAGGTGTATGGTTTGATTTAGGCTTCAGGTTAGCTTCGGTTTGAACTTAGTTTGAGGGAGTAAGTTTAGGGCTACTGTTAGTTTTCGCGTAACTGTTATGGTTGGAGTTAGCGTCAGGGTCAGGTTAGGGTTGGGGTTGAGCTTATCGTGTCCGCATAGGGTTAGAGTTAGGTCTATGGTTTGAGTTAGGCTTCAGGTTAGGTTAGGTTTGAACTTAGTTTGAGGGAGTAAGTTTAGGGCTACTGTTAGTTTTCGGTTCAGTGTTACGGTTGGAGTTAGCGTGAGGGTCAGGTTAGGGTTAGGGTTGAGCTTAAGGTGTCCGCCTAGGGTTAGAGTTAGGTGTATGGTTTGATTTAGGCTTCAGGTTTGCTTAGGTTTGAACTTAGTTTGAGGGAGTAAGTTTAGGGCTACTGTTAGTTTTCGGGTAACTGTTATGGTTGGAGTTAGCGTCAGGGCCATTTTAGGATTGGGGTTGAGCTTAAGGTGTCCGAAAAGGGTTAGGGTTAGGTCTATGGTTTGAGTTAGGCTTCAGGTTAGGTTAGGTTTGAACTTAGTTTGAGGGAGTAAGTTTAGGGCTACTGTTAGTTTTCGGTTCAGTGTTACGGTTGGAGATAGCGTCAGGGTCAGGTTAGGGTTGGGGTTGAGCTTCAGGTGTCCGTCTAGGGTTAGGGTTAGGTCTATGGTTTGAGTTAGGCTTCAGGTTAGGTTAGGTTTGAACTTAGTTTGAGGGAGTAAGTTTAGGGCTACTGTTAGTTTTCAGTTCAGTGTTACGGTTGGATATAGCGTCAGGGTCAGGTTAGGGTTGGCGTTGAACTTCAGGTGTCTGCCTAGGGTTAGGGTTAGGTCTACGGTTTGAGTTAGGCTTCAGGTTAGGTTAGGTTTGAACTTAGTTTGAGGGAGTAAGTTTAGGGCTACTGTTAGTTTTCGGTTCAGTGTTACGGTTGGATTTAGCGTGAGGGTCAGGTTAGGGTTGGGGTTGAGCTTAAGGTGTCCGCCTAGGGTTAGGGTTAGGTGTATGGTGTGATTTAGGCTTCAGGTTAGGTTAGGTTTGAACTTAGTTTGAGGGAGTAAGTTTAGGGCTACTGTTAGTTTTCGGTTCAGTGTTACGGTTGGAGATAGCGTCAGGGTCAGGTTAGGGTTGGGGTTGAGCTTAAGGTGTCCGCCTAGGGTTAGGGTTAGGTGTATGGTATGATTTAGGCTTCTGGTTAAGTTAGGTTTGAACTTAGTTTGAGGGAGTAAGTTTAGGGCTATTGTTAGTTTTCGGTTCAGTGTTACGGTTGGAAATAGCGTCAGGGTCAGTTTAGGGTTGGGCTTGAACTTCAGGTGTCCCCCTAGGGTTAGGGTAAGTTCTATGGTTTGAGTTAGGCTTCAGGTTAGGTTAGGTTTGAACTTAGTTTGAGGGAGTAAGTTTAGGGCTACTGTTAGTTTTCGGTTCAGTGTTACGGTTGGAGATAGCGTCAGGGTCAGGTTAGGGTTGGGGTTGAGCTTCAGGTGTCCGTCTAGGGTTAGGGTTAGTTCTATGGTTTGAGTTAGGCTTCAGGTTAGGTTAGGTTTGAACTTACTTTGAGGGAGTAAGTTTAGGGCTACTGTTACGTTTCGGTTCAGTGTTACGGTTGGAGTTAGCGTGAGGGTCAGGTAAGGGTTGGGGTTGAGCTTAAGGTGTCCGCCTAGGGTTAGAGTTAGGTGTATGGTTTGAATTAGGCTTCAGGTTAGCTTAGGTTTGAACTTAGTTTGAGGGAGTAAGTTTAGGGCTACTGTTAGTTTTCGCGTAACTGTTATGGTTGGAGTTAGCGTCAGGACCAGGTTAGGTTTGGGATTGAGCTTAAGGTGTCCGCCTAGTGTTAGGGTTAGGTCTATGGTTTGAGTTAGGCTTCAGGTTAGCTTAGGTTTGAACTTAGTTTGAGGGAGTAAGTTTAGGGCTACTGTTAGTTTTCGGTTCAGTGTTACTGTTGGAGTTAGCGTCAGGTTCAGGTTAGGGTTGGGGTTGAACTTAAGGTGTCTGCCTAGGGTTAGGTCTTTGGTTTGAGTTAGACTTCAGGTAGGGTTAGGTTTGAACTTAGTTTGAGGGAGTAAGTTTAGGGCTACTGTTAGTTTTCGGTTAAGTGTTACGGTTGGAGTAAGAGTCAGGGTCAGGTTAGGGTTGGGGTTGAGCTTCAGGTGTCCGCCTAGGGTTAGGGTTAGGTGTATGGTTTGATTTAGGCTTCAGGTTAGGTTAGGTTTGAACTTAGTTTGAGGGAGTAAGTTTAGGGCTACTGTTAGTTTTCGGGTAACTGTTACGGTTGGAGTTAGCGTCAGGTCCAGGTTAGGGTTGGGGTTGAGTTTCAGGTGTCCGCCTAGGGTTAGGGTAGGTGTATGGTTTGATTTAGGCTTCAGATTAGGTTAGGTTTGAAGTTAGTTTGAGGGAGTAAGTTTAGGGCTACTGTTAGTTTTCGGTTAACTGTTACAGTTAGAGTAAGCGTGAGGGTCAGGTTATGGTAGGGGTTGAGCTTAAGGTGTCCGCCTGTGGTTAGGGTTAGGTGTATGATTTGATTAAGGCTTCAGGTTAGGTTAGGTTTGAACTTAGTTTGAGGGAGTAAGTTTAGGGCTACTTTCGTTTTCGGGTAACTGTTATGGTTGGAGTTAGCGTCAGGGCCTATTTAGGGTTGGGGTTGAGCTTAAGTTGTCCGCCTAGGGTTAGGGTTAGGTCTATGGTTTGAGTTAGGCTTCAGGTTAGGTTAGGTTTGAACTTAGTTTGAGGGAGTAAGTTTAGGACTACTGTTAGTTTTCGGTTCAGTGTTACGGTTGGAGATAGCGTCAGGGTCAGGTTAGGGTTGAGGTTGAGCTTAAGGTGTCCGCCTAGGGTTAGGGTTAGGTGTATGGTATGATTTAGGCTTCTGGTTAAGTTAGGTTTGAACTTAGTTTGAGGGAGTAAGTTTAGGGCTATTGTTAGTTTTCGGTTCAGTGTTACGGTTGGAAATAGCGTCAGGGTCAGTTTAGGGTTGGGCTTGAACTTCATGTGTCCCCCTAGGGTTAGGGTAAGTTCTATGGTTTGAGTTAGGCTTCAGGTTAGGTTAGGTTTGAAATTAGTTTGAGGGAGTAAGTTTAGGGCTACTGTTAGGTTTGGGTTCAGTTCTACGGTTGGAGTTAGCGTGAGGGTCAGGTTAGTGTTGGGGTTGAACTTAAGGTGTCCGCCTAGGGTTAGAGTTAGGTGTATGGTTTGATTTAGGCTTCAGGTTAGCTTAGGTTTGAACTTAGTTTGAGGGAGTAAGTTTAGGGCTACTGTTAGTTTTCGGGTAACTGTTATGGTTGGAGTTAGCGTCAGGGCCAGGTTAGGGTTGGGGTTGAACTTAAGGTGTCCGCCTAGGGTTAGGGTTAGGTCTACGGTTTGAGTTAGGCTTCAGGTTAGGTTAGGTTTGAACTTAGTTTGAGGGAGTAAGTTTAGGGCTACTGTTAGTTTTCGGTTCAGTGTTACGGTTGGATATAGCGTCAGGGTCAGGTTAGGTTTGGGGTTGAGCTTCAGGTGTCCGCCTAGGGTTGGGTTAGGTCTACGGTTTGAGTTAGGCTTCAGGTTAGGTTAGGTTTGAACTTAGTTTGAGGCAGTAAGTTTAGGGCTACTGTTAGTTTTCGGTTCAGTGTTACGGTTGGATTTAGCGTGAGGGTCAGGTTAGGGTTGGGGTTGAGCTTAAGGTGTCCGCCTAGGGTTAGGGTTAGGTCTATGGTTTGAGTTAGGCTTCAGGTTAGGTTAGGTTTGAACTTAGTTTGAGGGAGTAAGTTTAGGGCTACTGTTAGTTTTCGGTTCAGTGTTACGGTTGCAGATAGCTTCTGGGTCAAGTTAGCGTTGGGGTTGAGCTTCAGGTGTCCGCCTAGCGTTAGGGTTAGGTGTATGGTTTGATTTAGGCTTCAGGTTAGGTTAGGTTTGAACTTAGTTTGAGGGAGTAAGTTTAGGGCTACTGTTAGTTTTCGGGTAACTGTTATGGTTGGAGTTAGCGTCAGGGCCATTTTAGGATTGGGGTTGACCTTAAGGTGTCCGCCAAGGATTAGGGTTAGGTCTGTGGTTTGAGTTAGGCTTCAGGTTAGGTTAGGTTTGAACTTAGTTTGAGGGAGTAAGTTTAGGGCTACTGTTAGTTTTCGGTTCAGTGTTACGGTTGGAGATAGCGTCAGGGTCAGGTTAGGGTTGGGGTTGAGCTTCAGGTGTCCGCCTAGGGTTAGGATTAGGTCTATGGTTTGAGTTAGGCTTCAGGTTAGGTTAGGTTTGAACTTACTTTGAGGGAGTAAGTTTAGGGCTACTGTTAGGTTTCAGTTCAGTGTTACGGTTGGAGTTAGCGTGAGGGTCAGGTTAGGGTTGGGGTTGAGCTTAAGGTGTCCGCCTAGGGTTAGAGTTAGGTGTATGGTTTGATTTAGGCTTCAGGTTAGCTTAGGTTTGAACTTAGTTTGAGGGAGTAAGTTTAGGGCTACTGTTAGTTTTCGCGTAACTGTTATGGTTGGAGTTAGCGTCAGGGCCAGGTTAGTTTTGGGATTGAGCTTAAGGTGTCCGCTTAGTGTTAGGGTTAGGTCTATGGTTTGAGTTAGGCTTCAGGTTAGCTTAGGTTTGAACTTAGTTTGAGGGAGTAAGTTTAGGGCTACTGCTAGTTTTCGGTTCAGTGTTACTGTTGGAGTTAGCGTCAGGTTCAGGTTAGGGTTGGGGTTGAACTTAAGGTTTCTGCCTAGGGTTAGGTCTTTGGTTTGAGTTAGACTTCAGGTAGGGTTAGGTTTGAACTTAGTTTGAGGGAGTAAGTTTAGTGCTACTGTTAGTTTTCGGTTAAGTGTTACGGTTGGAGTGAGAGTCAGGGTCAGGTTAGGGTTGGGGTTGAGCTTCAGGTGTCCGCCTAGGGTTAGGGTTAGGTGTATGGTTTGATTTAGGCTTCAGGTTAGGTTAGGTTTGAACTTAGTTTGAGGGAGTAAGTTTAGGGCTACTGTTAGTTTTCGGGTAACTGTTACGGTTGGAGTTAGCGTCAGGTCCAGGTTAGGGTTGGGGTTGAGTTTCAGGTGTCCGCCTAGGGTTAGGGTAGGTGTATGGTTTGATTTAAGCTTCAGATTAGGTTAGGTTTGAAGTTAGTTTGAGGGAGTAAGTTTAGGGCTACTGTTAGTTTTCGGTTAACTGTTACAGTTAGAGTAAGCGTGAGGGTCAGGTTATGGAAGGGGTTGAGCTTAAGGTGTCCGCCTGTGGTTAGGGTTAGGTGTATGATTTGATTAAGGCTTCAGGTTAGGTTAGGTTTGAACTTAGTTTGAGGGAGTAAGTTTAGGGCTACTGTTAGTTTTCGGTTCAGTGTTACGGTTGGAGATAGCGTCAGGGTCAGGTTAGGGTTGGGGTTGAGCTTAAGGTGTCCGCCTAGGGTTAGGGTTAGGTGTATGGTATGATTTAGGCTTCTGGTTAAGTAAGGTTTGAACTTAGTTTGAGGGAGTAAGTTTAGGGCTATTGTTAGTTTTCGGTTCAGTGTTACGGTTGGAAATAGCGTCAGGGTCAGTTAGGGTTGGGCTTGAACTTCATGTGTTCCCCTAGGGTTAGGGTAAGTTCTATGGTTTGAGTTAGGCTTCTGGTTAGGTTAGGTTTGAAATTAGTTTGAGGGAGTAAGTTTAGGGCTACTGTTAGGTTTCGGTTCAGTGCTACGGTTGGAGTTAGCGTGAGGGTCAGGTTAGTGTTGGGGTTGAACTTAAGGTGTCCGCCTAGGGTTAGAGTTAGGTGTATGGTTTGATTTAGGCTTCAGGTTAGCTTAGGTTTGAACTTAGTTTGAGGGAGTAAGTTTAGGGCTACTGTTAGTTTTCGGGTAACTGTTATGGTTGGAATTAGCGTCAGGGCCAGGTTAGGGTTGGGGTTGAACTTAAGGTGTCCGCCTAGGGTTAGGGTTAGGTCTACGGTTTGAGTTAGGCTTCAGGTTAGGTTAGGTTTGAACTTAGTTTGAGGGAGTAAGTTTAGGACTACTGTTAGTTTTCGGTTCAGTGTTACGGTTGGATATAGCGTCAGGGTCAGGTTAGGGTTGGGGTTGAGCTTCAGGTGTCCGCCTAGGGTTAGGGTTAGGTCTACGGTTTGAGTTAGGCTTCAGGTTAGGTTAGGTTTGAACTTAGTTTGAGGGAGTAAGTTTAGGGCTACTGTTAGTTTTCGGGTAACTGTTATGGTTGGAGTTAGCGTCAGGGCCATTTTAGGATTGGGATTGAGCTTAAGGTGTCGGCCAAGGGTTAGGGTTAGGTCTATGGTTTGAGTTAGGCTTCAGGTTAGGTTAGGTTTGAACTTAGTTTGAGGGAGTAAGTTTAGGGCTACTGTTAGTTTTCGGTTCAATGTTACGGTTGGAGATAGCGTCAGGGTCAGGTTAGGGTTGGGGTTGAGCTTCAGGTGTCCGCCTAGGGTTAGGATTAGGTCTATGGTTTGAGTTAGGCTTCAGGTTAGGTTAGGTTTGAACTTACTTTGAGGGAGTAAGTTTAGGGCTACTGTTAGGTTTCGGATCAGTGTTACGGTTGGAGTTAGCGTGAGGGTCAGGTTAGGGTTGGGGTTGAGCTTAAGGTGTCCGCCTAGGGTTAGAGTTAGGTGTATGGTTTGATTTAGGCTTCAGGTTAGCTTAGGTTTGAACTTAGTTTGAGGGAGTAAGTTTAGGGCTACTGTTAGTTTTCGCGTAACTGTTATGGTTGGAGTTAGCGTCAGGGCCAGGTTAGGTTTGGGATTGAGCTTAAGGTGTCCGCCTAGTGTTAGGGTTAGGTCTATGGTTTGAGTTAGGCTTCAGGTTAGGTTAGGTTTGAACTTAGTTTGAGGGAGTAAGTTTAGGGCTACTGTTAGTTTTCGGTTCAGTGTTACGGTTGGAGTTAGCGTCAGGTTCAGGTTAGGGTTGGGGTTGAACTTAAGGTGTCTGCCTAGGGTTAGGTCTTTGGTTTGAGTTAGACTTCAGGTGAGGTTAGGGTTGAACTTAGTTTGAGGGAGTAAGTTTAGGGCTACTGTTAGTTTTCGGGTAACTGTTACGGTTGGAGTTAGCGTCAGGTCCAGGTTAGGGTTGGGGTTGAGTTTCAGGTGTCCGCCTTGGGTTAGGGTAGGTGTATGGTTTGATTTAGGCTTCAGATTAGGTTAGGTTTGAAGTTAGTTTGAGGTAGTAAGTTTAGGGCTACTGTTAGTTTTCGGTTAACTGTTACAGTTGGAGTAAGCGTGAGGGTCAGGTTATGGTAGGGGTTGAGCTTAAGGTGTCCGCCTGTGGTTAGGGTTAGGTGTATGATTTGATTAAGGCTTCAGGTTAGGTTAGGTTTGAACTTAGTTTGAGGGAGTAAGTTTAGGGCTACTGTTCGTTTTCGGGTAACTGTTATGGTTGGAGTTAGCGTCAGGGCCAGGTTAGGGTTGGGGTTGAGCTTAAGGTGTCCGCCTAGGGTTAGGGTTAGGTCTATGGTTTGAGTTAGGCTTCAGGTTAGGTTAGGTTTGAACTTAGTTTGAGGGAGTAAGTTTAGGGCTACTGTTAGTTTTCGGTTCAGTGTTACGGTTGGAAATAGCGTCAGGGTCAGTTTAGGGTTGGGCTTGAACTTCAGGTGTCCCCCTAGGGTTAGGGTAAGTTCTATGGTTTGAGTTAGGCTTCAGGTTAGGTTAGGTTTGAAATTAGTTTGAGGGAGTAAGTTTAGGGCTACTGTTAGGTTTCGGTTCAGTGCTACGGTTGGAGTTAGCGTGAGGGTCAGGTTAGTGTTGGGGTTGAACTTAAGGTGTCCGCCTAGGGTTAGAGTTAGGTGTATGGTTTGATTTAGGCTTCAGGTTAGCTTAGGTTTGAACTTAGTTTGAGGGAGTAAGTTTAGGGCTACTGTTAGTTTTCGGGTAACTGTTATTGTTGGAGTTAGCGTCAGGGCCAGGTTAGGGTTGGGGTTGAACTTAAGGTGTCCGCCTAGGGTTAGGGTTAGGTCTACGGTTTGATTTAGGCTTCAGGTTAGGTTAGGTTTGAACTTAGTTTGAGGGAGTAGGTTTAGGGCTACTGTTAGTTTTCGGTTCAGTGTTACGGTTGGAGTTAGCGTCAGGGTCAGGTTAGGGTTGGGGTTGAGCTTCAGGTGTCCGCCTAGGGTTAGGGTTAGGTCTATGGTTTGAGTTAGGCTTCAGGTTAGGTTAGGTTTGAACTTAGTTTGAGGGAGTAAGTTTAGGGCTACTGTTACTTTTTGGTTCAGTGTTTCGGTTGGAGTTAGCGTGAGGGTCAGGTTAGGGTAGGGGTTGAGCTTAAGGTGTCCGCCTAGGGTTAGGGTTAGGTGTAAGGTTTGATTTAGGCTTCAGGTTAGGATAGGTTTTAACTTAGTTTGAGGGAGTAAGTTTAGGGCTACTGTTAGTTTTCGGGTAACTGTTACGGTTGGAGTTAGCGTCAGGTCCAGGTTAGTGTTGGCGTTGAGCTAATGGTGTCCTCCTAGGGTTAGGATTAGGTGTATGGTTTGATTTAGGCTTCATGTTAGTTTAGGTTTGAACTTAGTTTGAGGGAGTAAGTTTAGGGCTAATGTTAGTTTTCGGTTCAGTGTTACGGTTGGAGATAGCGTCAGGGTCAGGTTAGGGTTGGGTTTGAACTTCAGGTGTCCGCCTAGGGTTAGGGTTAGGCCTATGGTTTGAGTTAGGCTTCAGGTTAGGTTAGGTTTGAACTTAGTTTGAGGGAGTAAGTTTAGGGCTACTGTTTGTTTTCGGTTCAGTGTTTCGGTTGGAGTTAGCGTGAGGGTCAGCTTAGTGTAGGGGTTGAGCTTAAGGTGTCCGCCTAGGGTTAGGGTTAGGTGTATGGTTTGATTTAAGCTTCAGGTTAGGTTAGGTTTGAACTTAGTTTGAGGGAGTAAGTTTAGAGCTACTGTTAGTTTTCGGGTAACTGTTACGGTTGGAGTTAGCGTCAGGTCCAGGTTAGGGTTGGCGTTGAGCTAATGGTGTCCGCCTAGGGTTAGGGTTAGGTGTATGGTTTGATTTAGGCTTCAGGTTAGGTTAGGTTTGAAGTTAGTTTGAGGGAGTAAGTTTCGGGCTACTGTTAGTTTTCGGTTAACTGTTTCAGTTGGAGTAAGCGTGAGGGTCAGGTTAGGGTAGGGGTTGAGCTTAAGGTGTCCGCCTAGGGTTAAGGTTAGGTGTATGATTTGATTAAGGCTTCAGTTTAGGTTAGGTTTGAACTTAGTTTGCGGGAGTAAGTTTAGGGCTACTATTAGTTTTCGGTTCAGTGTTACGGTTGGAGATAGCGTCAGGGTCAGGTTAGGTTTGGGGTTGAGCTTCAGGTGTCCGCCTAGGGTTAGGGATAGGTCTTTGGTTTGAGTTAGGCTTCAGGGTAGGTTAGGTTTGAACTTAGTTTGAGGGAGTAAGTTTAGAGCTACTGTTAGTTTTCGGGTAACTGTTACGGTTGGAGTTAGCGTCAGGTCCAGGTTAGGGTTGGCGTTGAGCTAATGGTGTCCGCCTAGGGTTAGGGTTAGGTGTATGGTTTGATTTAGGCGTCAGGTTAGGTTAAGTTTGAAGTTAGTTTGAGGTAGTAAGTTTAGGGCTACTGTTAGTTTTCGGTTAACTGTTACAGTTGTAGTAAGCGTGAGGGTCAGGTTAGGGTAGGGGTTGAGCTTTAGGTGTCCGCCTAGGGTTAGAGTTAGCTGTATGATTTAATTAAGGCTTCAGGTTAGGTTAGGTTTGAACTTAGTTTGAGGGAGTAAGTTTAGGGCTACTGTTAGTTTTCGGTTCAGTGTTACGGTCGGAGATAGCGTCAGGGTCAGTTTAGGGTTGGGTTTGAGCTTAAGGTGTCCGCCTAGGGTTAGGGTTAGGTGTATGGTTTGATTTAGGCTTCAGGTTAGGTTAGGTTTGAACTTAGTTTGAGGGAGTAAGTTTAGGGCTACTGTTAGTTTTCGGTTCAGTGTTACGGTTGGTGATAGCGTCAGGGTCAGGTTAGCGTTGGGGTTGAGCTTCAGGTGTCCGCCTAGGGTTAGGGTTAGGTCTATGGTTTGAGTTAGGCTTCAGGTTAGGTTAGGTTTGAACTTAGTTTGAGGGAGTAAGTTTAGGGCTACTGTTCGTTTTCGGTTCAGTGTTACGGTTGGAGATAGCGTCAGGGTCAGGTTAGGGTTGGGGTTGAGCTTCAGGTGTCCGCCTAGGGTTAGGGTTAGGTCTATGGTTTGAGTTAGGCTTCCGGTTAGGTTAGGTTTGAACTTAGTTTGAGGGAGTAAGTTTAGGGCTACTGTTAGTTTTCGTTTCAGTGTTACGGTTGGATTTAGCGTGAGGGTCAGGTTAAGGTTGGGTTGAGCTTAAGGTGTCCGCCTAGGGTTTGGGTTAGGTGTATGGTTTGATTTAGGCTTCAGGTTAGGTTAGGTTTGAACTTAGTTTGAGGGAGTAAGTTTAGGGCTACTGTTAGTTTTCGGGTAACTGTTATGGTTGGAGTTAGCGTCAGGGCCAGGTTAGGATTGGGGTTGAGCTTAAGGTGTCCGCTTAGGGTTAGGGTTAGGTCTATGGTTTGAGTTAGGCTTCAGGTTACGTTAGGTTTGAACTTAGTTTGAGGGAGTAAGTTTAGGGCTACTGTTAGTTTTCGGTTCAGTGTTACTGTTGGAGATAGAGTCAGGGTCAGGTTAGCGTTGGGGTTGAGCTTCAGGTGTCCGCCTAGGGTTAGGGTTAGGTTTATGGTTTGAGTTAGGCTTCAGGTTAGGTTAGGTTTGAACTTAGTTTGAGGGAGTAAGTTTAGGGCTACTGTTAGTTTTCAGTTCAGTGTTACGGTTGGATTTAGCGTGAGGGTCTGGTTAGGGTTGGGGTTGAGCTTAAGGTGTCCGCCTAGGGTTAGGGTAGGTGTATGGTTTGATTTAGGCTTCAGGTTAGGTTAGGTTTGAACTTAGTTTGAGGGAGTAAGTTTAGGGCTACTGTTAGCTTTCGGGTAACTGCTATGGTTGGAGTTAGCGTCAGGGCCATTTTAGGATTGGGGTTGAGCTTAAGGTGTCCGCCAAGGGTTACGGTAAGGTCTATGGTTTGAGTTAGGCTTCAGGTTAGGTTAGGTTTGAACTTAGTTTGAGGGAGTAAGTTTAGGGCTACTGTTAGTTTTCGGTTCAGTGTTACGGTTGGAGATATCGTCAGGGTCAGGTTAGGGTTGGGGTTGAGCTTCAGGTGTCCGCCTAGGGTTAGGGTAATGTCTATGGTTTGAGTTAGGCTTCAGGTTAGGTTAGGTTTGAACTTAGTTTGAGGGATTAAGTTTAGGGCTACTGTTAGTTTTCGTTTCAGTGTTACGGTTGGATTTAGCGTGAGGGTCAGGTTAAGGTTGGGTTGAGCTTAAGGTGTCCGCCTAGGGTTGGGGTTAGGTGTATGGTTTGATTTAGGCTTCAGGTTAGGTTAGGTTTGAACTTTGTTTGAGGGAGTAAGTTTAGGGCTACTGTTAGCTTTCTGGTAACTGTTATGGTTGGAGTTAGCGTCAGGGCCATTTTAGGATTGGGGTTGAGCTTAAGGTGTCCGCCAAGGGTTAGGGTTAGGTCTATGGTTTGAGTTAGGCTTCAGGTTAGGTTAGGTTTGAACTTAGTTTGAGGGAGTAAGTTTAGGGCTACTGTTATTTTTCGATTCAGTGTTACGTTTGGAGATAGCGTCAGGGTCAGGTTAGGGTTGGGGTTGAGCTTCAGGTGTCCGCCTAGGGTTAGGGTTATGTCTATGGTTTGAGTTAGGCTTCAGGTTAGGTTAGGTTTGAACTTAGTTTGAGGGAGTATGTTTAGGGCTACTGTTAGTTTTCGTTTCAGTGTTACGGTTGGAGTAAGAGTCAGGGTCAGGTTAGGGTGGGGTTGAACTTCAGGTGTCCGCCTAGGGTTAGGGTTAGGTCTATGGTTTGAGTTAGGCTTCAGGTTAGGTTAGGTTTGAACTTAGTTTGAGGGAGTAAGTTTAGGGCTACTGTTTGTTTTCGGTTCAGTGTTTCGGTTGGAGTTAGCGTGAGGGTCAGCTTAGGGTAGGGGTTGAGCTTAAGGTGTCCGCCTAGGGTTAGGGTTAGGTGTATGGTTTGATTTAGGCTTCAGGTTAGGTTAGGTTTGAACTTAGTTTGAGGGAGTAAGTTTAGGGCTACTGTTAGTTTTCGGGTAACTGTTACGGTTGGAGTTAGCGTCAGGTCCAGGTTAGGGTTGGCGTTGAGCTAATGGTGTCCGCCTAGGGTTAGGGTTAGGTGTATGGTTTGATTTAGGCTTCAGGTTAGGTTAGGTTTGAAGTTAGTTTGAGGGAGTAAGTTTCGGGCTACTGTTAGTTTTCGGTTAACTGTTTCAGTTGGAGTAAGCGTGAGGGTCAGGTTAGGGTAGGGGTTGAGCTTAAGGTGTCCGCCTAGGGTTAGGGTTAGGTGTATGATTTGATTAAGGCTTCAGTTTAGGTTAGGTTTGAACTTAGTTTGCGGGAGTAAGTTTAGGGCTACTATTAGTTTTCGGTTCACTGTTACGGTTGGAGATAGCGTCAGGGTCAGGTTAGGTTTGGGGTTGAGCTTCAGGTGTCCGCCTAGGGTTAGGGATAGGTCTATGGTTTGAGTTAGGCTTCAGGTTAGGTTAGGTTTGAACTTAGTTTGAGGGAGTAAGTTTAGAGCTACTGTTAGTTTTCGGGTAACTGTTACGGTTGGAGTTAGCGTCAGGTCCAGGTTAGGGTTGGAGTTGAGCTAATGGTGTCCGCCTAGGGTTAGGGTTAGGTGTATGGTTTGATTTAGGCGTCAGGTTAGGTTAAGTTTGAAGTTAGTTTGAGGTAGTAAGTTTAGGGCTACTGTTAGTTTTCGGTTCAGTGTTACGGTTGGTGATAGCGTCAGGGTCAGGTTAGCGTTGGGGTTGAGCTTCAGGTGTCCGCCTAGGGTTAGGGTTAGGTCTATGGTTTGAGTTAGGCTTCAGGTTAGGTTAGGTTTGAACTTAGTTTGAGGGAGTAAGTTTAGGGCTACTGTTCGTTTTCGGTTCAGTGTTACGGTTGGAGATAGCGTCAGGGTCAGGTTAGGGTTGGGGTTGAGCTTCAGGTGTCCGCCTAGGTTTAGGGTTATGTCTATGGTTTGAGTTAGGCTTCAGGTCAGGTTAGGTTTGAACTTAGTTTGAGGGATTAAGTTTAGGGCTACTGTTAGTTTTCGTTTCAGTGTTACGGTTGGATTTAGCGTGAGGGTCAGGTTAAGGTTGGGTTGAGCTTAAGGTGTCCGCCTAGGGTTGGGGTTAGGTGTATGGTTTGATTTAGGCTTCAGGTTAGGTTAGGTTTGAACTTTGTTTGAGGGAGTAAGTTTAGGGCTACTGTTAGCTTCCGGGTAACTGTTATGGTTGGAGTTAGCGTCAGGGCCATTTTAGGATTGGGGTTGAGCTTAAGGTGTCCGCCAAGGGTTAGGGTTAGGTCTATGGTTTGAGTTAGGCTTCAGGTTAGGTTAGGTTTGAACTTAGTTTGAGGGAGTAAGTTTAGGGCTTCTGTTAGTTTTCGATTCAGTGTTACGTTTGGAGATAGCGTCAGGGTCAGGTTAGGGTTGGGGTTGAGCTTCAGGTGTCCGCCTAGGGTTAGGGTTATGTCTATGGTTTGAGTTAGGCTTCAGGTTAGGTTAGGTTTGAACTTAGTTTGAGGGAGTATGTTTAGGGCTACTGTTAGTTTTCGTTTCAGTGTTACGGTTGGAGTAAGAGTCAGGGTCAGGTTAGGGTGGGGTTGAACTTCAGGTGTCCGCCTAGGGTTAGGGTTAGGTCTATGGTTTGAGTTAGGCTTCAGGTTAGGTTAGGTTTGAACTTAGTTTGAGGGAGTAAGTTTAGGGCTACTGTTTGTTTTCGGTTCAGTGTTTCGGTTGGAGTTAGCGTGAGGGTCAGCTTAGGGTAGGGGTTGAGCTTAAGGTGTCCGCCTAGGGTTAGGGTTAGGTGTATGGTTTGTTTTAGGCTTCAGGTTAGGTTAGGTTTGAACTTAGTTTGAGGGAGTAAGTTTAGGGCTACTGTTAGTTTTCGGGTAACTGTTACGGTTGGAGTTAGCGTCAGGTCCAGGTTAGGGTTGGCGTTGAGCTAATGGTGTCCGCCTAGGGTTAGGGTTAGGTGTATGGTTTGATTTAGGCTTCAGGTTAGGTTAGGTTTGAAGTTAGTTTGAGGGAGTAAGTTTCGGGCTACTGTTAGTTTTCGGTTAACTGTTTCAGTTGGAGTAAGCGTGAGGGTCAGGTTAGGGTAGGGGTTGAGCTTTAGGTGTCCGCCTAGGGTTAGAGTTAGCTGTATGATTTGATTAAGGCTTCAGGTTAGGTTAGGTTTGAACTTAGTTTGAGGGAGTAAGTTTAGGGCTACTGTTAGTTTTCGGTTCAGTGTTACGGTCGGAGATAGCGTCAGGGTCAGTTTAGGGTTGGGTTTGAGCTTAAGTTGTCCGCCTAGGGTTAGGGTTAGGTGTATGGTTTGTTTTAGGCTTCAGGTTAGGTTAGGTTTGAACTTAGTTTGAGGGAGTAAGTTTAGGGCTACTGTTAGTTTTCGGTTCAGTGTTACGGTTGGAGATAGCGTCAGGGTCAGGTTAGGGTTGGGGTTGAGCTTCAGGTGTCCGCCTAGGGTTAGGGTTAGGTCTATGGTTTGAGTTAGGCTTCCGGTTAGGTTAGGTTTGAACTTAGTTTGAGGGAGTAAGTTTAGGGCTACTGTTAGTTTTCGTTTCAGTGTTACGGTTGGATTTAGCGTGAGGGTCAGGTTAAGGTTGGGTTGAGCTTAAGGTGTCCGCCTAGGGTTTGGGTTAGGTGTATGGTTTGATTTAGGCTTCAGGTTAGGTTAGGTTTGAACTTAGTTTGAGGGAGTAAGTTTAGGGCTACTGTTAGTTTTCGGGTAACTGTTATGGTTGGAGTTAGCGTCAGGGCCAGGTTAGGATTGGGGTTGAGCTTAAGGTGTCCGCTTAGGGTTAGGGTTAGGTCTATGGTTTGAGTTAGGCTTCAGGTTAGGTTAGGTTTGAACTTAGTTTGAGGGAGTAAGTTTAGGGCTACTGTTAGTTTTCGGTTCAGTGTTACTGTTGGAGATAGAGTCAGGGTCAGGTTAGCGTTGGGGTTGAGCTTCAGGTGTCCGCCTAGGGTTAGGGTTAGGTTTATGGTTTGAGTTAGGCTTCAGGTTAGGTTAGGTTTGAACTTAGTTTGAGGGAGTAAGTTTAGGGCTACTGTTAGTTTTCAGTTCAGTGTTACGGTTGGATTTAGCGTGAGGGTCTGGTTAGGGTTGGGGTTGAGCTTAAGGTGTCCGCCTAGGGTTAGGGTAGGTGTATGGTTTGATTTAGGCTTCAGGTTAGGTTAGGTTTGAACTTAGTTTGAGGGAGTAAGTTTAGGGCTACTGTTAGCTTTCGGGTAACTGCTATGGTTGGAGTTAGCGTCAGGGCCATTTTAGGATTGGGGTTGAGCTTAAGGTGTCCGCCAAGGGTTACGGTTAGGTCTATGGTTTGAGTTAGGCTTCAGGTTAGGTTAGGTTTGAACTTAGTTTGAGGGAGTAAGTTTAGGGCTACTGTTAGTTTTCGGTTCAGTGTTACGGTTGGAGATATCGTCAGGGTCAGGTTAGGGTTGGGGTTGAGCTTCAGGTGTCCGCCTAGGGTTAGGGTAATGTCTATGGTTTGAGTTAGGCTTCAGGTTAGGTTAGGTTTGAACTTAGTTTGAGGGATTAAGTTTAGGGCTACTGTTAGTTTTCGTTTCAGTGTTACGGTTGGATTTAGCGTGAGGGTCAGGTTAAGGTTGGGTTGAGCTTAAGGTGTCCGCCTAGGGTTGGGGTTAGGTGTATGGTTTGATTTAGGCTTCAGGTTAGGTTAGGTTTGAACTTTGTTTGAGGGAGTAAGTTTAGGGCTACTGTTAGCTTTCGGGTAACTGTTATGGTTGGAGTTAGCGTCAGGGCCATTTTAGGATTGGGGTTGAGCTTAAGGTGTCCGCCAAGGGTTAGGGTTAGGTCTATGGTTTGAGTTAGGCTTCAGGTTAGGTTAGGTTTGAACTTAGTTTGAGGGAGTAAGTTTAGGGCTACTGTTATTTTTCGATTCAGTGTTACGTTTGGAGATAGCGTCAGGGTCAGGTTAGGGTTGGGGTTGAGCTTCAGGTGTCCGCCTAGGGTTAGGGTTATGTCTATGGTTTGAGTTAGGCTTCAGGTTAGGTTAGGTTTGAACTTAGTTTGAGGGAGTATGTTTAGGGCTACTGTTAGTTTTCGTTTCAGTGTTACGGTTGGAGTAAGAGTCAGGGTCAGGTTAGGGTGGGGTTGAACTTCAGGTGTCCGCCTAGGGTTAGGGTTAGGTCTATGGTTTGAGTTAGGCTTCAGGTTAGGTTAGGTTTGAACTTAGTTTGAGGGAGTAAGTTTAGGGCTACTGTTTGTTTTCGGTTCAGTGTTTCGGTTGGAGTTAGCGTGAGGGTCAGCTTAGGGTAGGGGTTGAGCTTAAGGTGTCCGCCTAGGGTTAGGGTTAGGTGTATGGTTTGATTTAGGCTTCAGGTTAGGTTAGGTTTGAACTTAGTTTGAGGGAGTAAGTTTAGGGCTACTGTTAGTTTTCGGGTAACTGTTACGGTTGGAGTTAGCGTCAGGTCCAGGTTAGGGTTGGCGTTGAGCTAATGGTGTCCGCCTAGGGTTAGGGTTAGGTGTATGGTTTGATTTAGGCTTCAGGTTAGGTTAGGTTTGAAGTTAGTTTGAGGGAGTAAGTTTCGGGCTACTGTTAGTTTTCGGTTAACTGTTTCAGTTGGAGTAAGCGTGAGGGTCAGGTTAGGGTAGGGGTTGAGCTTAAGGTGTCCGCCTAGGGTTAGGGTTAGGTGTATGATTTGATTAAGGCTTCAGTTTAGGTTAGGTTTGAACTTAGTTTGCGGGAGTAAGTTTAGGGCTACTATTAGTTTTCGGTTCACTGTTACGGTTGGAGATAGCGTCAGGGTCAGGTTAGGTTTGGGGTTGAGCTTCAGGTGTCCGCCTAGGGTTAGGGATAGGTCTATGGTTTGAGTTAGGCTTCAGGTTAGGTTAGGTTTGAACTTAGTTTGAGGGAGTAAGTTTAGAGCTACTGTTAGTTTTCAGGTAACTGTTACGGTTGGAGTTAGCGTCAGGTCCAGGTTAGGGTTGGAGTTGAGCTAATGGTGTCCGCCTAGGGTTAGGGTTAGGTGTATGGTTTGATTTAGGCGTCAGGTTAGGTTAAGTTTGAAGTTAGTTTGAGGTAGTAAGTTTAGGGCTACTGTTAGTTTTCGGTTAACTGTTACAGTTGGAGTAAGCGTGAGGGTCAGGTTAGGGTAGGGGTTGAGCTTTAGGTGTCCGCCTAGGGTTAGAGTTAGCTGTATGATTTGATTAAGGCTTCAGGTTAGGTTAGGTTTGAACTTAGTTTGAGGGAGTAAGTTTAGGGCTACTGTTAGTTTTCGGTTCAGTGTTACGGTCGGAGATAGCGTCAGGGTCAGTTTAGGGTTGGGTTTGAGCTTAAGGTGTCCGCCTAGGGTTAGGGTTAGGTGTATGGTTTGATTTAGGCTTCAGGTTAGGTTAGGTTTGAACTTAGTTTGAGGGAGTAAGTTTAGGGCTACTGTTAGTTTTCGGTTCAGTGTTACGGTTGGAGATAGCGTCAGGGTCAGGTTAGCGTTGGGGTTGAGCTTCAGGTGTCCGCCTAGGGTTAGGGTTAGGTCTATGGTTTGAGTTAGTCTTCAGGTTAGGTTAGGTTTGAACTTAGTTTGAGGGAGTAAGTTTAGGGCTACTGTTCGTTTTCGGTTCAGTGTTACGGTTGGAGATAGCGTCAGGGTCAGGTTAGGGTTGGGGTTGAGCTTCAGGTGTCCGCCTAGGGTTAGGGTTATGTCTATGGTTTGAGTTAGGCTTCAGGTTAGGTTAGGTTTGAACTTAGTTTGAGGGATTAAGTTTACGGCTACTGTTAGTTTTCGTTTCAGTGTTACGGTTGGATTTAGCGTGAGGGTCAGGTTAAGGTTGGGTTGAGCTTAAGGTGTCCGCCTAGGGTTGGGGTTAGGTGTATGGTTTGATTTAGGCTTCAGGTTAGGTTAGGTTTGAACTTTGTTTGAGGGAGTAAGTTTAGGGCTACTGTTAGCTTTCTGGTAACTGTTATGGTTGGAGTTAGCGTCAGGGCTATTTTAGGATTGGGGTTGAGCTTAAGGTGTCCGCCAAGGGTTAGGGTTAGGTCTATGGTTTGAGTTAGGCTTCAGGTTAGGTTAGGTTTGAACTTAGTTTGAGGGAGTAAGTTTAGGGCTACTGTTAGTTTTCGATTCAGTGTTACGTTTGGAGATAGCGTCAGGGTCAGGTTAGGGTTGGGGTTGAGCTTCAGGTGTCAGCCTAGGGTTAGGGTTATGTCTATGGTTTGAGTTAGGCTTCAGGTTAGGTTAGGTTTGAACTTAGTTTGAGGGAGTATGTTTAGGGCTACTGTTAGTTTTCGTTTCAGTGTTACGGTTGGAGTAAGAGTCAGGGTCAGGTTAGGGTGGGGTTGAACTTCAGGTGTCCGCCTAGGGTTAGGGTTAGGTCTATGGTTTGAGTTAGGCTTCAGGTTAGGTTAGGTTTGAACTTAGTTTGAGGGAGTAAGTTTAGGGCTACTGTTTGTTTTCGGTTCAGTGTTTCGGTTGGAGTTAGCGTGAGGGTCAGCTTAGGGTAGGGGTTGAGCTTAAGGTGTCCGCCTAGGGTTAGGGTTAGGTGTATGGTTTGATTTAGGCTTCAGGTTAGGTTAGGTTTGAACTTAGTTTGAGGGAGTAAGTTTAGGGCTACTGTTAGTTTTCGGGTAACTGTTACGGTTGGAGTTAGCGTCAGGTCCAGGTTAGGGTTGGCGTTGAGCTAATGGTGTCCGCCTAGGGTTAGGGTTAGGTGTATGGTTTGATTTAGGCTTCAGGTTAGGTTAGGTTTGAAGTTAGTTTGAGGGAGTAAGTTTCGGGCTACTGTTAGTTTTCGGTTAACTGTTTCAGTTGGAGTAAGCGTGAGGGTCAGGTTTGGGTAGGGGTTGAGCTTAAGGAGTCCGCCTAGGGTTAGGGTTAGGTGTATGATTTGATTAAGGCTTCAGTTTAGGTTAGGTTTGAACTTAGTTTGCGGGAGTAAGTTTAGGGCTACTATTAGTTTTCGGTTCACTGTTACGGTTGGAGATAGCGTCAGGGTCAGGTTAGGTTTGGGGTTGAGCTTCAGGTGTCCGCCTAGGGTTAGGGATAGGTCTATGGTTTGAGTTAGGCTTCAGGTTAGGTTAGGTTTGAACTTAGTTTGAGGGAGTAAGTTTAGAGCTACTGTTAGTTTTCGGGTAACTGTTACGGTTGGAGTTAGCGTCAGGTCCAGGTTAGGGTTGGAGTTGAGCTAATGGTGTCCGCCTAGGGTTAGGGTTAGGTGTATGGTTTGATTTAGGCGTCAGGTTAGGATAAGTTTGAAGTTAGTTTGAGGTAGTAAGTTTAGGGCTACTGTTAGTTTTCGGTTAACTGTTACAGTTGGAGTAAGCGTGAGGGTCAGGTTAGGGTAGGGGTTGAGCTTTAGGTGTCCGCCTAGGGTTAGAGTTAGCTGTATGATTTGATTAAGGCTTCAGGTTAGGTTAGGTTTGAACTTAGTTTGAGGGAGTAAGTTTAGGGCTACTGTTAGTTTTCGGTTCAGTGTTACGGTCGGAGATAGCGTCAGGGTCAGTTTAGGATTGGGTTTGAGCTTAAGGTGTCCGCCTAGGGTTAGGGTTAGGTGTATGGTTTGATTTAGGCTTCAGGTTAGGTTAGGTTTGAACTTAGTTTGAGGGAGTAAGTTTAGGGCTACTGTTAGTTTTCGGTTCAGTGTTACGGTTGGAGATAGCGTCAGGGTCAGGTTAGCGTTGGGGTTGAGCTTCAGGTGTCCGCCTAGGGTTAGGGTTAGGTCTATGGTTTGAGTTAGGCTTCAGGTTAGGTTAGGTTTGAACTTAGTTTGAGGGAGTAAGTTTAGGGCTACTGTTCGTTTTCGGTTCAGTGTTACGGTTGGAGATAGCGTCAGGGTCAGGTTAGGGTTGGGGTTGAGCTTCAGGTGTCCGCCTAGGGTTAGGGTTATGTCTATGGTTTGAGTTAGGCTTCAGGTTAGGTTAGGTTTGAACTTAGTTTGAGGGATTAAGTTTAGGGCTACTGTTAGTTTTCGTTTCAGTGTTACGGTTGGATTTAGCGTGAGGGTCAGGTTAAGGTTGGGTTGAGCTTAAGGTGTCCGCCTAGGGTTGGGGTTAGGTGTATGGTTTGATTTAGGCTTCAGGTTAGGTTAGGTTTGAACTTTGTTTGAGGGAGTAAGTTTAGGGCTACTGTTAGTTTTCGGGTAACTGTTATGGTTGGAGTTAGCGTCAGGGCCATTTTAGGATTGGGGTTGAGCTTAAGGTGTCCGCCAAGGGTTAGGGTTAGGTCTATGGTTTGAGTTAGGCTTCAGGTTAGGTTAGGTTTGAACTTAGTTTGAGGGAGTAAGTTTAGGGCTACTGTTAGTTTTCGATTCAGTGTTACGTTTGGAGATAGCGTCAGGGTCAGGTTAGGGTTGGGGTTGAGCTTCAGGTGTCAGCCTAGGGTTAGGGTTATGTCTATGGTTTGAGTTAGGCTTCAGGTTAGGTTAGGTTTGAACTTAGTTTGAGGGAGTATGTTTAGGGCTACTGTTAGTTTTCGTTTCAGTGTTACGGTTGGAGTAAGAGTCAGGGTCAGGTTAGGGTGGGGTTGAACTTCAGGTGTCCGCCTAGGGTTAGGGTTAGGTCTATGGTTTGAGTTAGGCTTCAGGTTAGGTTAGGTTTGAACTTAGTTTGAGGGAGTAAGTTTAGGGCTACTGTTTGTTTTCGGTTCAGTGTTTCGGTTGGAGTTAGCGTGAGGGTCAGCTTAGGGTAGGGGTTGAGCTTAAGGTGTCCGCCTAGGGTTAGGGTTAGGTGTATGGTTTGATTTAGGCTTCAGGTTAGGTTAGGTTTGAACTTAGTTTGAGGGAGTAAGTTTAGGGCTACTGTTAGTTTTCGGGTAACTGTTACGGTTGGAGTTAGCGTCAGGTCCAGGTTAGGGTTGGCGTTGAGCTAATGTGTCCGCCTAGGGTTAGGGTTAGGTGTATGGTTTGATTTAGGCTTCAGGTTAGGTTAGGTTTGAAGTTAGTTTGAGGGAGTAAGTTTCGGGCTACTGTTAGTTTTCGGTTAACTGTTTCAGTTGGAGTAAGCGTGAGGGTCAGGTTTGGGTAGGGGTTGAGCTTAAGGAGTCCGCCTAGGGTTAGGGTTAGGTGTATGATTTGATTAAGGCTTCAGTTTAGGTTAGGTTTGAACTTAGTTTGCGGGAGTAAGTTTAGGGCTACTATTAGTTTTCGGTTCACTGTTACGGTTGGAGATAGCGTCAGGGTCAGGTTAGGTTTGGGGTTGAGCTTCAGGTGTCCGCCTAGGGTTAGGGATAGGTCTATGGTTTGAGTTAGGCTTCAGGTTAGGTTAGGTTTGAACTTAGTTTGAGGGAGTAAGTTTAGAGCTACTGTTAGTTTTCGGGTAACTGTTACGGTTGGAGTTAGCGTCAGGTCTAGGTTAGGGTTGGAGTTGAGCTAATGGTGTCCGCCTAGGGTTAGGGTTAGGTGTATGGTTTGATTTAGGCGTCAGGTTAGGATAAGTTTGAAGTTAGTTTGAGGTAGTAAGTTTAGGGCTACTGTTAGTTTTCGGTTAACTGTTACAGTTGGAGTAAGCGTGAGGGTCAGGTTAGGGTAGGGGTTGAGCTTTAGGTGTCCGCCTAGGGTTAGAGTTAGCTGTATGATTTGATTAAGGCTTCAGGTTAGGTTAGGTTTGAACTTAGTTTGAGGGAGTAAGTTTAGGGCTACTGTTAGTTTTCGGTTCAGTGTTACGGTCGGAGATAGCGTCAGGGTCAGTTTAGGGTTGGGTTTGAGCTTAAGGTGTCCGCCTAGGGTTAGGGTTAGGTGTATGGTTTGATTTAGGCTTCAGGTTAGGTTAGGTTTGAACTTAGTTTGAGGGAGTAAGTTTAGGGCTACTGTTAGTTTTCGGTTCAGTGTTACGGTTGGAGATAGCGTCAGGGTCAGGTTAGCGTTGGGGTTGAGCTTCAGGTGTCCGCCTAGGGTTAGGGTTAGGTCTATGGTTTGAGTTAGGCTTCAGGTTAGGTTAGGTTTGAACTTAGTTTGAGGGAGTAAGTTTAGGGCTACTGTTCGTTTTCGGTTCAGTGTTACGGTTGGAGATAGCGTCAGGGTCAGGTTAGGGTTGGGGTTGAGCTTCAGGTGTCCGCCTAGGGTTAGGGTTATGTCTATGGTTTGAGTTAGGCTTCAGGTTAGGTTAGGTTTGAACTTAGTTTGAGGGATTAAGTTTAGGGCTACTGTTAGTTTTCGTTTCAGTGTTACGGTTGGATTTAGCGTGAGGGTCAGGTTAAGGTTGGGTTGAGCTTAAGGTGTCCGCCTAGGGTTGGGGTTAGGTGTATGGTTTGATTTAGGCTTCAGGTTAGGTTAGGTTTGAACTTTGTTTGAGGGAGTAAGTTTAGGGCTACTGTTAGTTTTCGGGTAACTGTTATGGTTGGAGTTAGCGTCAGGGCCATTTTAGGATTGGGGTTGAGCTTAAGGTGTCCGCCAAGGGTTAGGGTTAGGTCTATGGTTTGATGTAGGCTTCAGGTTAGGTTAGGTATGAACTTAGCTTGAGGGAGTAAGTTTAGGGCTACTGTTAGTTTTCGGTTCACTGTTACGTTTGGAGATAGCGTCAGGGTCAGGTTAGGGTTGGGGTTGAGCTTCAGGTGTCCGCCTAGGGTTAGGGTTAGGTCTATGGTTTGAGTTAGGCTTCAGGTTAGGTTAGGTTTGAAATTAGTTTGAGGGAGTAAGTTTTGGGCTACTGTTAGTTTTCGTTTCAGTGTTACGGTAGGAGTAAGAGTCAGGGTCAGGTTACGGTTGGGATTGAACTTCAGGTGTCCGCCTAGGGTTAGGGTTAGGTGTATGGTTTGAGTTAGGCTTCAGGTTAGGTTAGGTTTGAACTTAGTTTGAGGGAGTAAGTTTAGGGCTACTGTTTGTTTTCGGTTCAGTGTTTCGGTTGGAGTTAGCGTGAGGGTCAGGTTAGGGTAGGGGTTGAGCTTAAGGTGTCCGCCTAGGGTTAGGGTTAGGTGTATGGTTTGATTTAGGCTTCAGGTTAGGTTATGTTTGAACTTAGTTTGAGGGAGTAAGTTTAGGGCTACTATTAGTTTTCGGGTAACTGTTACGGTTGGAGTTAGCGTCAGGTCCAGGTTAGGGTTGGCGTTGAGCTAATGGTGTCCGCCTAGGGTTAGGGTTAGGTGTATGGTTTGATTTAGGATTCAGGTTAGGTTAGGTTTGAAGTTAGTTTGAGGGAGTAAGTTTAGGGCTACTGTTAGGTTTCGGTTCAGTGTTACGGTTGGAGTTAGCGTGAGGGTCAGGTTAGTGTTGGGGTTGAGCTTAAGGTGTCCGCCTAGGGTTAGAGTTAGGTGTATGGTTTGATTTAGGCTTCAGGTTATCTTAGGTTTGAACTTAGTTTGATGGAGTAAGTTTAGGGCTACTGTTAGTTTTCGGGTAACTGTTATGGTTGGAGTTAGCGTCAGGGGATTTTAGGGTTGGGGTTGAGCTTAAGGTGTCCGCCAAGGGATAGGGTTAGGTCTATGGTTTGAGTTAGGCTTCAGGTTAGGTTAGGCTTGAACTTAGTTTGAGGGAGTATGTTTAGGGCTACTGTTAGTTTACGGTTCAGTGTTACGGTTGGAGTTAGCGTGAGGGTCAGGTTAGTGTTGGGGTTGAGCTAAAGGTGTCCGCCTAGGGTTAGGTTTAGGTCTATGGTTTCATTTAGGATTCAGGTTAGGTTAGGATTGAACTTAGTTTGAGGGAGTAAGTTTAGGGCTACTGTTAGTTTTCGGTTCAGTGTTACCGTTGGTGATAGCGTCAGGGTCAGGTTAGTGTTGGGGTTGAGCTTCAGGTGTCCGCCTAGGGTTAGGGTTAGGTCTATGGTTTGAGTTAGGCTTCAGGTTAGGTTAGGTTTGAACTTAGTTTGAGGGAGTAAGTTTAGGGCTACTGTTTGTTTTCGGTTCAGTGTTTCGGTTGGAGTTAGCGTGAGGGTCAGGTTAGGGTAGGGGTTGAGCTTAAGGTGTCCGCCTAGGGTTAGGGTTAGGTCTATGGTTTGAGTTAGGCTTCAGGTTAGGTTAGGTTTGAACTTAGTTTGAGGGAGTAAGTTTAGGGCTACTGTTAGTTTTCGGTTCAGTGTTACGGTTGGATTTAGCGTGAGGGTCAGGTTAGGGTTGGGGTTGAGCTTAAGGTGTCCGCCTAGGGTTAGGGTTAAGTGTATGGTTTGATTTAGGCTTCAGGTTAGGTTAGGTTTGAACTTAGTTTGAGGGAGTAAGTTTAGGGCTACTGTTAGTTTTCGCGTAACTGTTATGGTTGGAGTGAGCGTCAGGGCCAGGTTAGGTTTGGGGTTGAGCTTAAGGTGTCCGCCAAGGGTTAGGGTTAGGTCTATGGTTTGAGTTAGGCTTCAGGTTAGCTTAGGTTTGAACTTAGTTTGAGGGAGTAAGTTTAGGGCTACTGTTAGTTTTCGGTTCAGTGTTACGGTTGAAGTTAGCGTCAGGTTCAGGTTAGGGTTGGGGTTGAACTTAAGGTGTCTGCCTAGGGTTAGGGTTAGGTCTTTGGTTTGAGTTAGGCTTCAGGTGAGTTTAGGTTTGAACTTAGTTTGAGGGATTAAGTTTAGGGCTACTGTTAGTTTTCGGTTAAGTGTTACGGTTGGAGTAAGAGTCAGGGTCAGATTAGGGTTGGGGTTGAGCTTCAGGTGTCCGACTAGGGTTAGGGTTAGGTGTATGGTTTGATTTAGGCTTCAGGTTAGGTTAGGTTTGAACTTAGTTTGAGGGAGTAAGTTTACGGCTACTGTTAGTTTTCGGGTAAGTGTTACGGTTGGAGTTAGCGTCAGGTCCAGGTTAGGGTTGGGGTTTAGTTTCAGGTGTCCGCCTAGGGTTAGGGTAGGTGTATGGTTTGATTTAGGCTTCAGATTAAGTTAGGTTTGAAGTTAGTTTGAGGAGTAAGTTTAGGGCTACTGTTAGTTTTCGGTTAACTGTTACAGTTGGAGTAAGCGTGAGGGTCAGGTTATGGTAGGGGTTGAGCTTAAGGTGTCCGCCTGTGGTTAGAGTTAGGTGTATGATTTGATTAAGGCTTCAGGTTAGTTTAGGTTTGAACTTAGTTTGAGGGAGTAAGTTTAGGGCTACTGTTCGTTTTCGGGTAACTGTTATGGTTGGAGTTAGCGTCAGGGCCAGGTTAGGGTTGGGGTTGAGCTTAAGGTGTCCGCATAGGGTTAGGGTTAGGTCTATGGTTTGAGTTAGGCTTCAGGTTAGGTTAGGTTTGAACTTAGTTTGAGGGAGTAAGTTTAGGGCTACTGTTCGCTTTCGGGTAACTGTTATGGTTGGAGTTAGCGTCAGGGCCAGGTTAGGGTTGGGGTTGAGCTTAAGGTGTCCGCCTAGGGTTAGGGTTAGGTCTATGGTTTGAGTTAGGCTTCAGGTTAGGTTAGATTTGAACTTAGTTTGAGGGAATAAGTTTAGGGCTACTGTTAGTTTTCGGTTCAGTGTTACGGTTGGCAATAGCGTCAGGGTCAGGTTAGGGTTGGGGTTGAGCTTAAGGTGTCCGCCTAGGGTTAGGGTTAGGTGTATGGTATGATTTAGGCTTCTGGTTAATTTAGGTTTGAACTTAGTTTGAGGGAGTAAGTTTAGGGCTATTGTTAGTTTTCGGTTCAGTGTTACGGTTGGAAATAGCGTCAGGGTCAGTTTAGGGTTGGGCTTGAACTTCAGGTGTCCCCCTAGGGTTAGGGTAAGTTCTATGGTTTGAGTTAGGCTTCAGGTTAGGTTAGGTTTGAAATTAGTTTGAGGGAGTAAGTTTAGGGCTACTGTTAGGTTTCGGTTCAGTGTTACGGTTGGAGTTAGCGTGAGGGTCAGGTTAGTGTTGGGGTTGAGCTTAAGGTGTCCGCCTAGGGTTAGAGTTAGGTGTATGGTTTGATTTAGGCTTCAGGTTATCTTAGGTTTGAACTTAGTTTGATGGAGTAAGTTTAGGGCTACTGTTAGTTTTCGGGTAACTGTTATGGTTGGAGTTAGCGTCAGGGGATTTTAGGGTTGGGGTTGAGCTTAAGGTGTCCGCCAAGGGATAGGGTTAGGTCTATGGTTTGAGTTAGGCTTCAGGTTAGGTTAGGCTTGAACTTAGTTTGAGGGAGTAAGTTTAGGGCTACTGTTAGTTTACGATTCAGTGTTAAGGTTGGAGTTAGCGTGAGGGTCAGGTTAGGGTTGGGGTTGAGCTAAAGGTGTCCGCCTAGGGTTAGGTTTAGGTCTATGGTTTCATTTAGGATTCAGGTTAGGTTAGGATTGAACTTAGTTTGAGGGAGTAAGTTTAGGGCTACTGTTAGTTTTCGGTTCAGTGTTACGGTTGGATATAGCGTCAGGGTCAGGTTAGGGTTGGGGTTGAGCTTCAGGTGTCCGCCTAGGGTTAGGGTTAGGTGTATGGTTTGATTTAGGCTTCAGGTTAAGTTAGGTTTGAACTTAGTTTGAGGGAGTAAGTTTAGGGCTACTGTTAGTTTTCGGGTAACTGTTATGGTTGGAGTTAGCGTCAGGGCCATTTTAGGATTGGGGTTGAGCTTAAGGTGTCCGCCAAGGGTTAGGGTTAGGTCTATGGTTTGAGTTAGGCTTCTGGTTAGGTTAGGTTTGAACTTAGTTTGAGGGAGTAAGTTTAGGGCTACTGTTAGTTTTCGGTTCAGTGTTACGGTTGGAGATAGCGTCAGGGTCAGGTTAGGGTTGGGGTTGAGCTTAAGGTGTCTGCCTAGGGTTAGGGTTAGGTCTTTGGTTTGAGTTAGGCTTCAGGTGAGGTTAGGTTTGAACTTAGTTTGAGGGAGTAAGTTTAGGGCTACTGTTAGTTTTCGGTTAAGTTTTACGGTTGGAGTAAGAGTCAGGGTCAGGTTAGGGTTGGGGTTGAGCTTCAGGTGTCCGACTAGGTTTAGGGTTAGGTGTATGGTTTGATTTAGGCTTCAGGTTAGGTTAGGCTTGAACTTAGTTTGAGGGAGTAAGTTTAGGGCTACTGTTAGTTTTCGGTTCAGTGTTACCGTTGGAGTTAGCGTCAGGTCCAGGTTAGGGTTGGCGTTGAGCTAATGGTGTCCGCCTAGGGTTAGGATTAGGTGTATGGTTTGATTTACGCTTCAGGTTAGGTTAGGTTTGAAGTTAGTTTGAGGGAGTAAGTTTAGGGCTACTGTTAGTTTTCGGTTAACTGTTACCGTTGGAGTAAGCGTGAGGGTCAGGTTAGGGTAGGGGTTGAGCTTAAGGTGTCCGCCTAGGGTTAGGGTTAGGTGTATGATTTGATTAAGGTTTCAGGTTAGGTTAGGTTTGAACTTAGGTTGAGGGAGTAAGTTTAGGGCTACTGTTTGTTTTCGGTTCAGTGTTTCGGTTGGAGTTAGCGTGAGGGTCACGTTAGGGTAGGGGTTGAGCTTAAGGTGTCCGCCTAGGGTTCGGGTTAGGTGTATGGTTTGATTTAGTCTTCAGGTTAGGTTAGGTTTGAACTTAGTTTGAGGGAGTAAGTTTAGGGCTACTGTTAGTTTTCGGGTAACTGTTACGGTTGGAGTTAGCGTCAGGTCCAGGTTAGGGTTGGCGTTGAGCTAATGGTGTCCGCCTAGGGTTAGTATTAGGTGTATGGTTTGATTTACGCTTCAGGTTAGGTTTGGTTTGAACTTAGTTTGAGGGAGTAAGTTTAGGGCGACTGTTAGTTTTCGGGTAACTGTTATGGTTGGAGTTAGCGTCAGGGCCAGGTTAGGGTTGGGGTTGAGCTTAAGGTGTCCGCCTAGGGTTAGGGTTAGGTCTATGGTTTGAGTTAGGCTTCAGGTTAGGTTAGGTTTGAACTTAGTTTGAGGGAGTAAGTTTAGGGCTACTGTTAGTTTTCGGTTCAGTGTTACGGTTGGAGATAACGTCAGGGTCAAGTTAGCGTTGGGGTTGAGCTTCAGGTGTCCGCCTAGGGTTAGGGTTAGGTGTATGGTTTGATTTAGGCTTCAGGTTAGGTTAGGTTTAACTTAGCTTGAGGGAGTAAGTTTAGGGCTACTGTTAGTTTTCGGGTAACTGTTATGGTTGGAGTTAGCGTCAGGGCCATTTTAGGATTGGGGTTGAGCTTAAGGTGTCCGCTAAGGGTTAGGGCTAGGTCTATGGTTTGAGTTAGGCTTCAGGTTAGGTTAGGTTTGAACTTAGTTTGAGGGAGTAAGTTTAGAGCTACTGTTAGTTTTCGGTTCAGTGTTATGGTTGGAGTTAGCGTGAGGGTCATGTTAGGGTTGGGTTTGAGCTTAAGGTGTCCGCCTAGGGTTAGGGTTAGGTGTATGGTTTGATTTAGGCTTCAGGTTAGGTTAGGTTTGAACTTAGTTTGAGGGAGTAAGTTTAGGGCTACTGTTAGTTTTCGGTTCAGTGTTACGGTTGGAGATAGCGTCAGGGTCAGGTTAGGGTTGGGGTTGAGCTTCAGGTGTCCGCCTAGGGTTAGGGTTAAGTCTATGGTTTGAGTTAGGCTTCAGGTTAGGTTAGGTTTGAAATTAGTTTGAGGGAGTAAGTTTAGGGCTAATGTTAGTTTTCCGTTCAGTGTTACGGTTGGAGTTTGCGTGAGGGTCAGGTTAGGGTTGGGGTTGAGGTTAAGGTGTCCGCCTAGGGTTAGGGTTAGGTGTATGGTTTGATTTAGGCTTCAGGTTAGGTTAGGTTTGAGCTTAGTTTGAGGGAGTAAGTTTAGGGCGACTGTTAGTTTTCTGGTAACTGTTATGGTTGGAGTTAGTGTCAGGGCCAGGTTAGGGTTGGGGTTGAGCTTAAGGTGTCCGCCTAGGGTTAGGGTTAGGTCTATGGTTTGAGTTAGGCTTCAGGTTAGGTTAGGTTTGAACTTAGTTTGAGGGAGTAAGTTTAGGGCTACTGTTAGTTTTCAGTTCAGAGTAACGGTTGGATTTAGCGTGAGGGTCAGGTTAGGGTTGGGGTTGAACTTAAGTTGTCCGCCTAGTGTTGGGGTTAGGTGTATGGTTTGATTTAGGCTTCAGGGTAGGTTAGGTTTGAACTTAGTTTGAGGGAGTAAGTTTAGGGCTACTGTTAGTTTTCGGGTAACTGTTATGGTTGGAGTTAGCGTCAGGGCCATTTTAGGATTGGGGTTGAGCTTAAGGTGTCCGCCAAGGGTTAGGGTTAGGTCTATGGTTTGAGTTAGGCTTCTGGTTAGGTTAGGTTTGAAGTTAGTTTGAGGGAGTAAGTTTAGGGCTACTGTTAGTTTTCGGTTCAGTGTTATGGTTGGAGATAGCGTCAGGGTTAGGTTAGGGTTGGGGTTGAGCTTCAGGTTTCCGCCTAGGGTTAGGGTTAGTTCTATGGTTTGAGTTAGGCTTCAGGTTAGGTTAGGTTTGAAGTTAGTTTGAGGGAGTAAGTTTAGGGCTACTGTTAGTTTTCGGTTAACTGTTACAGTTGGAGTAAGCGTAAGGGTCAGGTTAGGGTAGGGGTTGAGCTTAAGATGTCCGCCTTGGGTTAGGGTTAGTTGTATGATTTGATTAAGGCTTCAGGTTAGGTTAGGTGTGAACTTAGTTTGAGGGAGTAAGTTTAGGGCTACTGTTATTTTTCGGGTAACTGTTATGGTTGGAGTTAGCGTCAGGCCCATTTTAAGATTGGGGTTGAGCTTAAGGTGTCCGCCAAGGGTTAGGGTTAGGTCTATGGTTTGATTTAGGCTTCAGGTTAGGTTAGGTTTGAACTTAGTTTGAGGGAGTAAGTTTAGGGCTACTGTTAGTTTTCGGTTCAGTGTTACGGTTGGAGATAGCGTCAGGGTCAGGTTAGGGTTGGCGTTGAGCTTCAGGTGTCCGCCTAGGGTTAGGGTTATGTCTATGGTTTGAGTTAAGCTTCAGGTTATGTTAGGTTTGAACTTAGTTTGAGGGAGTAAGTTTAGGGCTACTGTTAATTTTCGGTTCAGTGTTACGGTTGGATTTAGCGTGAGGGTCAGGTTAGGGTTGGGGTTGAGCTTAAGGTGTCCGCCTAGGGTTAGGGTTAGGTGTATGGTTTGATTTAGGCTTCAGGTTAGGTTAGGTTTGAACTTAGTTTGAGGGAGTATGTTTAGGGGTACTGTTAGTTTTCGGTTCAGTTTTACGGTTGGAGATAGCGTCAGGGTCAGGTTAGGGTTGGGGTTGAGCTTCAGGTGTCCGCATAGGGTTAGGGTTAGGTCTATGGTTTGAGTTAGGCTTCAGGTTAGGTTAGGTTTGAACTTAGTTTGAGGGAGTAAGTTTAGGGCTACTGTTAGTTTTCAGTTCAGAGTTACGGTTGGATTTAGCGTGAGGGTCAGGTTAGGGTTGGGGTTGAGCTTAAGGTGTCCGCCTAGTGTTGGGGTTAGTTGTATGGTTTGATTTAGGCTTCAGGTTAGGTTAGGTTTGAACTTAGTTTGAGGGAGTAAGTTTAGGGCTACTGTTAGTTTTCAGTTCAGTGTTACGGTTGGATTTAGCGTGAGGGTCAGGTTAGGGTTGGGGTTGAGCTTAAGGTGTCCGCCTAGGGTTAGGGTAGGTGTATGGTTTGATTTAGGCTTCAGGTTAGGTTAGGTTTGAACTTAGTTTGAGGGAGTAAGTTTAGGGCTACTGTTAGATTTCGGGTAACTGTTATGGTTGGAGTTAGCGTCAGGGCCAGGTTAGGGTTGGGGTTGACCTTAAGGTGTCCATCTAGGGTTAGGGTTAAGTCTATGGTGTGTGATAGGCTTCAGGTTAGGTTAGGTTTGAACTTAGTTTGAGGGAGTAAGTTTAGGGCTACTGTTAGTTTTCGGTTCAGTGTTACGGTTGGAGATAGCGTCAGGGTCAGGTTAGGGTTGGGGTTGAGCTTCAGGTTTCCGCATAGGGTTAGGGTTATGTCTATGGTTTGAGTTAGGCTTCAGGTTAGGTTAGGTTTGAACTTAGTTTGAGGGATTAAGTTTAGGGCTACTGTTAGTTTTCGTTTCAGTGTTACGGTTGGATTTAGCGTGAGGGTCAGGTTAAGGTTGGGTTGAGCTTAAGGTGTCCGCCTAGGGTTAGGGTTAGGTGTATGGTTTGATTTAGGCTTCAGGTTAGGTTAGGTTTGAACTTAGTTTGAGGGTGTAAGTTTAGGGCTACTGTTAGTTTTCGGGTAACTGTTACGGTTGGAGTTAGCGTCAGGTCCAGGTTAGGGTAGGGGTTGAGCTTAAGGTGTCCGCCTAGGGTTTGAGTTAGGTGTATGATTTGATTAAGGCTTCAGGTTAGGTTAGGTTTGAACTTAGTTTGAGGGAGTAAGTTTAGGGCTACTGTTAGTTTTCGGGTAACTGCTATGGTTGGAGTTAGCGTCAGGGCCAGGTTAGGGTTGGGGTTGACCTTAAGGTGTCCGTCTAGGGTTAGGGTTAGGTCTATGGTGTGAGTTAGGCTTCAGGTTAGGTTAGGTTTGAACTTAGTTTGAGGGAGTAAGTTTAGGGCTACTGTTAGTTTTCGGTTCAGTGTTAAGGTCGGAGATAGCGTCAGGGTCAGTTTAGGGTTGGGGTTGAGCTTAAGGTGTCCACCTAGGGTTAGGGTTAGGTGCATGGTTTGATTTAGGTTTCAGGTTAGGTTAGGTTTGAACTTAGTTTGAGGGAGTAAGTTTAGGGCTACTGTTACTTTTCGGTTCAGTGTTACGGTTGGAGATAGCGTCAGGGTCATGTTAGCGTTGGGGTTGAGCTTCAGGTGTCCGCCTAGGGTTAGGGTTAGGTCTATGGTTTGAGTTAGGCTTCAGGTTACGTTAGGTTTGAACTTAGTTAGAGGGAGTAAGTTTAGGGCTACTGTTAGTTTTCAGTTCAGTGTTACGGTTGGATTTAGCGTGAGGGTCAGGTTAGGTTTGGGGTTGAGCTTAAGGTGTCCGCCTAGGGTTAGGGTAGGTGTATGGTTTGATTTAGGCTTCAGGTTAGGTTAGGTTTGAACTTAGATTGAGGGAATAAGTTTAGGGCTACTGTTAGCTTTCGGGTAACTGTTATGGTTGGGGTTAGCGTCAGGGCCATTTTAGGATTGGGGTTGAGCTTAAGGTGTCCGCCAAGGGTTACGGTTTGGTCTATTTTTTGAGTTATGCTTCAGGTTAGGTTAGGTTTGAACTTAGTTTGAGGGAGTAAGTTTAGGGCTACTGTTAGTTTTCGGTTCAGTGTTACGGTTGGAGATAGCGTCAGGGTCAGGTTAGGGTTGGGGTTGAGCTTCAGGTGTCCGCCTAGGGTTAGGGTTAGGTCTATGGTTTGAGTTAGGCTTCAGGTTAGGTTAGGTTTGAACTTAGTTTGAGGGAGTAAGTTTAGGGCTGCTGTTAGTTTTCGGTTCAGTGTTACGGTTGGAGATAGAGTCAGGGTCAGGTTAGTGTTGGGGTTGAGCTTCAGGTGTCCTCCTAGGGTTAGGGTTAGGTCTATGGTTTGGGTTAGGCTTCAGGTTAGGTTAGGTTTGAACTTAGTTTGAGGGAGTAAGTTTAGGGCTACTGTTAGTTTTCAGTTCAGAGTTACGGTTGGATTTAGCGTGAGGGTCAGGTTAGGGTTGGGGTTGAGCTTAAGGTGTCCGTCTAGTGTTGGGGTTAGGTGTATGGTTTGATTTAGGCTTCAGGTTAGGTTAGGTTTGAACTTAGTTTGAGGGAGTAAGTTTAGGGCTACTGTTAGTTTTCAGTTCAGTGTTACGGTTGGATTTAGCGTGAGGGTCAGGTTAGGGTTGGGGTTGAGCTTAAGGTGTCCGCCTAGGGTTAGGGTAGGTGTATGGTTTGATTTAGGCTTCAGGTTAGGTTAGGTTTGAACTTAGTTTGAGGGAGTAAGTTTAGGGCTACTGTTAGCTTTCGGGTAACTGTTATGGTTGGAGTTAGCGTCAGGGTCATTTTAGGATTGGGGTTGAGCTTAAGGTGTCCGCCAAGGGTTACGGTTAGGTCTATGGTTTGAGTTAGGCTTCAGGTTAGGTTAGGTTTGAACTTAGTTTGAGGGAGTAAGTTTAGGGCTACTGTTTGTTTTCGGTTCAGTGTTTCGGTTGGAGTTAGCGTGAGGGTCAGGTTAGGGTAGGGGTTAAGCTTAAGGTGTCCGCCTAGGGTTAGGGTTAGGTGTATGGTTTGATTTAGGCTTCATGTTAGGTTAGGTTTGAACTTAGTTTGAGGGAGTAAGTTTAGGGCTACTGTTAGTTTTCGGGTAACTGTTACGGTTGGAGTTAGCGTCAGGTCCAGGTTAGGGTTGGCGTTGAGCTAATGGTGTCCGCCTAGGGTTAGGGTTAGGTGTATGGTTTGATTTAGGCTTCAGGTTAGGTTAGGTTTGAAGTTAGTTTGAGGGAGTAAGTTTCGGGCTACTGTTAGTTTTCGGTTAACTGTTACAGTTGGAGTAAGCGTGAGGGTCAGGTTAGGGTAGGGGTTGAGCTTAAGGTGTCCGCCTAGGGTTTGAGTTAGGTGTATGATTTGATTAAGGCTTCAGGTTAGGTTAGGTTTGAACTTAGTTTGAGGGAGTAAGTTTAGGGCTACTGTTAGTTTTCGGGTAACTGTTATGGTTGTAGTTAGCGTCAGGGCCAGGTTAGGGTTGGGGTTGACCTTAAGGTGTCCATCTAGGGTTAGCGTTAGGTCTATGGTGTGAGATAGGCTTCAGGTTAGGTTAGGTTTGAACTTAGTTTGAGGGAGTAAGTTTAGGGCTACTGTTAGTTTTCGGTTCAGTGTTACGGTCGGAGATAGCGTCAGGGTCAGTTTAGGGTTGGGGTTGAGCTTAAGGTGTCCGCCTAGGGTTAGGGTTAGGTGTATGGTTTGATTTAGGCTTCAGGTTAGGTTAGGTTTGAACTTACTTTGAGGGAGTAAGTTTAGGGCTACTGTTAGTTTTCGGTTCAGTGTTACGGTTGGAGATAGCGTCAGGGTCAGGTTAGCGTTGGGGTTGAGCTTCAGGTGTCCGCCTAGGGTTAGGGTAGGTGTATGGTTTGATTTAGGCTTCAGGTTAGGTTAGGATTGAACTTAGTTTGAGGGAGTAAGTTTATGGCTACTGTTAGCTTTCGGGTAACTGTTATGGTTGGGGTTAGCGTCAGGGCCATTTTAGGATTGGGGTTGAGCTTAAGGTGTCCGCCAAGGGTTACGGTTTGGTCTATGGTTTGAGTTAGGCTTCAGGTTAGGTTAGGTTTGAACTTAGTTTGAGGGAGTAAGTTTAGGGCTACTGTTAGTTTTCGGTTCAGTGTTACGGTTGGAGATAGCGTCAGGGTCAGGTTAGGGTTGGGGTTGAGCTTCAGGTGTCCGCCTAGGGTTAGGGATATGTCTATGGTTTGAGTTAGGCTTCAGGTTAGGTTAGGTTTGAACTTAGTTTGAGGGATTAAGTTTAGGGCTACTGTTAGTTTTCGTTTCAGTGTTACGGTTGGATTTAGCGTGAGGGTCAGGTTAAGGTTGGGTTGAGCTTAAGGTGTCCGCCTAGGGTTAGGGTTAGGTGTATGGTTTGATTTAGGCTTCAGGTTAGGTTAGGTTTGAACTTAGGTTGAGGGAGTAAGTTTAGGGCTACTGTTAGTTTTCGGGTAACTGTTACGGTTGGAGTTAGCGTCAGGTCCAGGTTAGGGTAGGGGTTGAGCTTAAGGTGTCCGCCTAGGGTTTGAGTTAGGTGTATGATTTGATTAAGGCTTCAGGTTAGGTTAGGTTTGAACTTAGTTTGAGGGAGTAAGTTTAGGGCTACTGTTAGTTTTCGGGTAACTGCTATGGTTGGAGTTAGCGTCAGGGCCAGGTTAGGGTTGGGGTTGACCTTAAGGTGTCCGTCTAGGGTTAGGGTTAGGTCTATGGTGTGAGTTAGGCTTCAGGTTAGGTTAGGTTTGAACTTAGTTTGAGGGAGTAAGTTTAGGGCTACTGTTAGTTTTCGGTTCAGTGTTACGGTCGGAGATAGCGTCAGGGTCAGTTTAGGGTTGGGGTTGAGCTTAAGGTGTCCGCCTAGGGTTAGGGTTAGGTGTATGGTTTGATTTAGGCTTCAGGTTAGGTTAGGTTTGAACTTAGTTTGAGGGAGTAAGTTTAGGGCAACTGTTACTTTTCGGTTCAGTGTTACGGTTGGAGATAGCGTCAGGGTCATGTTAGCGTTGGGGTTGAGCTTCAGGTGTCCGCCTAGGGTTAGGGTTAGGTCTATGGTTTGAGTTAGGCTTCAGGTTAGGTTAGGTTTGAACTTAGTTAGAGGGAGTAAGTTTAGGGCTACTGTTAGTTTTCAGTTCATAGTTACGGTTGGATTTAGCGTGAAGGTCAGGTTAGGTTTGGGGTTGAGCTTAAAGTGTCCGCCTAGGGTTAGGGTAGGTGTATGGTTTGATTTAGGCTTCAGGTTAGGTTAGGTTTGAACTTAGATTGAGGGAATAAGTTTAGGGCTACTGTTAGCTTTCGGGTAACTGTTATGGTTGGGGTTAGCGTCAGGGCCATTTTAGGATTGGGGTTGAGCTTAAGGTGTCCGCCAAAGGTTACGGTTTGGTCTATTTTTTGAGTTAGGCTTCAGGTTAGGTTAGGTTTGAACTTAGTTTGAGGGAGTAAGTTTAGGGCTACTGTTAGTTTTCGGTTCAGTGTTACGGTTGGAGATAGCGTCAGGGTCAGGTTAGGGTTGGGGTTGAGCTTCAGGTGTCCGCCTAGGGTTAGGGTTAGGTCTATGGTTTGAGTTAGGCTTCAGGTTAGGTTAGCTTTGAACTTAGTTTGAGGGAGTAAGTTTAGGGCTGCTGTTAGTTTTCGGTTCAGTGTTACGGTTGGAGATAGAGTCAGGGTCAGGTTAGTGTTGGGGTTGAGCTTCAGGTGTCCTCCTAGGGTTAGGGTTAGGTCTATGGTTTGGGTTAGGCTTCAGGTTAGGTTAGGTTTGAACTTAGTTTGAGGGAGTAAGTTTAGGGCTACTGTTAGTTTTCAGTTCAGAGTTACGGTTGGATTTAGCGTGAGGGTCAGGTTAGGGTTGGGGTTGAGCTTAAGGTGTCCGCCTAGTGTTGGGGTTAGGTGTATGGTTTGATTTAGGCTTCAGGTTAGGTTAGGTTTGAACTTAGTTTGAGGGAGTAAGTTTAGGGCTACTGTTAGTTTTCAGTTCAGTGTTACGGTTGGATTTAGCGTGAGGGTCAGGTTAGGGTTGGGGTTGAGCTTAAGGTGTCCGCCTAGGGTTAGGGTAGGTGTATGGTTTGATTTGGGCTTCAGGTTAGGTTAGGTTTGAACTTAGTTTGAGGGAGTAAGTTTAGGGCTACTGTTAGCTTTCGGGTAACTGTTATGGTTGGAGTTAGCGTCAGGGCCATTTTAGGATTGGGGTTGACCTTAAGGTGTCCGCCAAGGGTGACGGTTAGGTCTATGGTTTGAGTTAGGCTTCAGGTTAGGTTAGGTTTGAACTTAGTTTGAGGGAGTAAGTTTAGGGCTACTGTTTGTTTTCGGTTCAGTGTTTCGGTTGGAGTTAGCGTGAGGGTCAGGTTAGGGTAGGGGTTAAGCTTAAGGTGTCCGCCTAGGGTTAGGGTTAGGTGTATGGTTTGATTTAGGCTTCAGGTTAGGTTAGGTTTGAACTTAGTTTGAGGGAGTAAGTTTAGGGCTACTGTTAGTTTTCAGTTCAGTGTTACGGTTGGATTTAGCGTGAGGGTCAGGTTAGGTTTGGGGTTGAGCTTAAGGTGTCCGCCTAGGGTTAGGGTAGGTGTATGGTTTGATTTAGGCTTCAGGTAAGGTTAGGTTTGAACTTAGATTGAGGGAATAAGTTTAGGGCTACTGTTAGCTTTCGGGTAACTGTTATGGTTGGGGTTAGCGTCAGGGCCATTTTAGGATTGGGGTTGAGCTTAAGGTGTCCGCCAAGGGTTACGGTTTGGTCTATGGTTTGAGTTAGGCTTCAGGTTAGGTTAGGTTTGAACTTAGTTTGAGGGAGTAAGTTTAGGGCTACTGTTAGTTTTCGGTTCAGTGTTACGGTTGGAGATAGCGTCAGGGTCAGGTTAGGGTTGGGGTTGAGCTTCAGGTGTCCGCCTAGGGTTAGGGTTATGTCTATGGTTTGAGTTAGGCTTCAGGTTAGGTTAGGTTTGAACTTAGTTTGAGGGATTAAGTTTAGGGCTACTGTTAGTTTTCGTTTCAGTGTTACGGTTGGATTTAGCGTGAGGGTCAGGTTAAGGTTGGGTTGAGCTTAAGGTGTCCGCCTAGGGTTAGGGTTAGGTGTATGGTTTGATTTAGGCTTCAGGTTAGGTTAGGTTTGAACTTAGTTTGAGGGAGTAAGTTTAGGGATACTGTTAGTTTTCGGTTCAGTGTTACGGTTGGAGATAGCGTCAGGGTCAGGTTAGGGTTGGGGTTGAGCTTAAGGTGTCCGCCTAGGGTTAGGGTTAGGTGTATGGTTTGATTTAGGCTTCAGGTTAGGTTAGGTTTGAACTTAGTTTGAGGGAGTAAGTTTAGGGCTACTGTTCGTTTTCGGGTAACTGTTACGGTTGGAGTTAGCGTTAGGTCCAGGTTAGGGTTGGCGTTGAGGTAAAGGTGTCCGCCTAGGGTTAGGATTAGGTGTATGGTTTGATTTATGCTTCAGGTTAGGTTAGGTTTGAAGTTAGTTTGAGGGAGTAAGTTTAGGGCTACTGTTAGTTTTCGGTTCAGTGTTACGGTTGGAGATAGCGTCAGGGCCAGGTTAGGGTTGGGCTTGAACTTCAGGTGTCCGCCTAGGGTTAGGGTTAGGTCTATGATTTGAGTTAGGCTTCAGGTTAGGTTAGGTTTGAACTTAGTTTGAGGGAGTAAGTTTAGGGCTTCTGTTTGTTTTCGGTTCAGTGTTACGGTTGGAGATAGCGTCAGGGTCAAGTTAGCGTTGGGGGTGAGCTTCAGGTGTCCGCCTAGGGTTAGGGTTAGGTGTATGGTTTGATTTAGGCTTCAGGTTATGTTAGGTTTGAACTTAGTTTGAGGGAGTAAGTTTAGGGCTACTGTTATTTTCGGGTAACTGTTATGGTTGGAGTTAGCGTCAGGGCCATTTTAGGATTGGGGTTGAGCTTAAGGTGTCCGCCAAGGGTTAGGGTTAGGTCTATGGTTTGAGTTAGGCTTCAGGTTATGTTAGGTTTGAACTTAGTTTGAGGGAGTAAGTTTAGGGCTACTGTTAGTTTTCGGTTCAGTGTTACTTTTGGAGATAGCGTCAGGGTCAGGTTAGGGTTGGGGTTGAGCTTCAGGTGTCCGCCTAGGGTTAGGGTTAGGTCTATGGTATGAGTTAGGCTTCAGGTTAGGTTAGGTTTGAACTTACTTTGAGGGAGTAAGTTTAGGGCTACTGTTAGGTTTCGGTTCAGTGTTACGGTTGGAGTTAGCGTGAGGGTCAGGTTAGGGTTGGGGTTGAGCTTAAGGTGTCCGCCCAGGGTTAGAGTTAGGTGTATGGTTTGATTTAGGCTTCAGGTTAGCTTAGGTTTGAACTTAGTTTGAGGGAGTAAGTTTAGGGCTACTGTTAGTTTTCGGGTAACTGCTATGGTTGGAGTTAGCGTCAGGGCCAGGTTAGGGTTGGGGTTGACCTTAAGGTGTCCGTCTAGGGTTAGGGTTAGGTCTATGGTGTGAGTTAGGCTTCAGGTTAGGTTAGGTTTGAACTTAGTTTGAGGGAGTAAGTTTAGGGCTACTGTTAGTTTTCGGTTCAGTGTTACGGTCGGAGATAGCGTCAGGGTCAGTTTAGGGTTGGGGTTGAGCTTAAGGTGTCCGCCTAGGGTTAGGGTTAGGTGTATGGTTTGATTTAGGCTTCAGGTTAGGTTAGGTTTGAACTTAGTTTGAGGGAGTAAGTTTAGGGCTACTGTTACTTTTCGGTTCAGTGTTACGGTTGGAGATAGCGTCAGGGTCATGTTAGCGTTGGGGTTGAGCTTCAGGTGTCCGCCTAGGGTTAGGGTTAGGTCTATGGTTTGAGTTAGGCTTCAGGTTAGGTTAGGTTTGAACTTAGTTAGAGGGAGTAAGTTTAGGGCTACTGTTAGTTTTCAGTTCATAGTTACGGTTGGATTTAGCGTGAGGGTCAGGTTAGGTTTGGGGTTGAGCTTAAAGTGTCCGCCTAGGGTTAGGGTAGGTGTATGGTTTGATTTAGGCTTCAGGTTAGGTTAGGTTTGAACTTAGATTGAGGGAATAAGTTTAGGGCTACTGTTAGCTTTCGGGTAACTGTTATGGTTGGGGTTAGCGTCAGGGCCATTTTAGGATTGGGGTTGAGCTTAAGGTGTCCGCCAAAGGTTACGGTTTGGTCTATTTTTTGAGTTAGGCTTCAGGTTAGGTTAGGTTTGAACTTAGTTTGAGGGAGTAAGTTTAGGGCTACTGTTAGTTTTCGGTTCAGTGTTACGGTTGGAGATAGCGTCAGGGTCAGGTTAGGGTTGGGGTTGAGCTTCAGGTGTCCGCCTAGGGTTAGGGTTAGGTCTATGGTTTGAGTTAGGCTTCAGGTTAGGTTAGGTTTGAACTTAGTTTGAGGGAGTAAGTTTAGGGCTGCTGTTAGTTTTCGGTTCAGTGTTACGGTTGGAGATAGAGTCAGGGTCAGGTTAGTGTTGGGGTTGAGCTTCAGGTGTCCTCCTAGGGTTAGGGTTAGGTCTATGGTTTGGGTTAGGCTTCAGGTTAGGTTAGGTTTGAACTTAGTTTGAGGGAGTAAGTTTAGGGCTACTGTTAGTTTTCAGTTCAGAGTTACGGTTGGATTTAGCGTGAGGGTCAGGTTAGGGTTGGGGTTGAGCTTAAGGTGTCCGCCTAGTGTTGGGGTTAGGTGTATGGTTTGATTTAGGCTTCAGGTTAGGTTAGGTTTGAACTTAGGTTGAGGGAGTAAGTTTAGGGCAACTGTTAGTTTTCAGTTCAGTGTTACGGTTGGATTTAGCGTGAGGGTCAGGTTAGGGTTGGGGTTGAGCTTAAGGTGTCCGCCTAGGGTTAGGGTAGGTGTATGGTTTGATTTGGGCTTCAGGTTAGGTTAGGTTTGAACTTAGTTTGAGGGAGTAAGTTTAGGGCTACTGTTAGCTTTCGGGTAACTGTTATGGTTGGAGTTAGCGTCAGGGCCATTTTAGGATTGGGGTTGAGCTTAAGGTGTCCGCCAAGGGTTACGGTTAGGTCTATGGTTTGAGTTAGGCTTCAGGTTAGGTTAGGTTTGAACTTAGTTTGAGGGAGTAAGTTTAGGGCTACTGTTTGTTTTCGGTTCAGTGTTTCGGTTGGAGTTAGCGTGAGGGTCAGGTTAGGGTAGGGGTTAAGCTTAAGGTGTCCGCCTAGGGTTAGGGTTAGGTGTATGGTTTGATTTAGGCTTCAGGTTAGGTTAGGTTTGAACTTAGATTGAGGGAATAAGTTTAGGGCTACTGTTAGCTTTCGGGTAACTGTTATGGTTGGGGTTAGCGTCAGGGCCATTTTAGGATTGGGGTTGAGCTTAAGGTGTCCGCCAAGGGTTACGGTTTGGTCTATGGTTTGAGTTAGGCTTCAGGTTAGGTTAGGTTTGAACTTAGTTTGAGGGAGTAAGTTTAGGGCTACTGTTAGTTTTCGGTTCAGTGTTACGGTTGGAGATAGCGTCAGGGTCAGGTTAGGGTTGGGGTTGAGCTTCAGGTGTCCGCCTAGGGTTAGGGTTATGTCTATGGTTTGAGTTAGGCTTCAGGTTAGGTTAGGTTTGAACTTAGTTTGAGGGATTAAGTTTAGGGCTACTGTTAGTTTTCGTTTCAGTGTTACGGTTGGATTTAGCGTGAGGGTCAGGTTAAGGTTGGGTTGAGCTTAAGGTGTCCGCCTAGGGTTAGGGTTAGGTGTATGGTTTGATTTAGGCTTCAGGTTAGGTTAGGTTTGAACTTAGTTTGAGGGAGTAAGTTTAGGGATACTGTTAGTTTTCGGTTCAGTGTTACGGTTGGAGATAGCGTCAGGGTCAGGTTAGGGTTGGGGTTGAGCTTAAGGTGTCCGCCTAGGGTTAGGGTTAGGTGTATGGTTTGATTTAGGCTTCAGGTTAGGTTAGGTTTGAACTTAGTTTGAGGGAGTAAGTTTAGGGCTACTGTTCGTTTTCGGGTAACTATTACGGTTGGAGTTAGCGTTAGGTCCAGGTTAGGGTTGGCGTTGAGGTAAAGGTGTCCGCCTAGGGTTAGGATTAGGTGTATGGTTTGATTTATGCTTCAGGTTAGGTTAGGTTTGAAGTTAGTTTGAGGGAGTAAGTTTAGGGCTACTGTTAGTTTTCGGTTCAGTGTTACGGTTGGAGATAGCGTCAGGGCCAGGTTAGGGTTGGGCTTGAACTTCAGGTGTCCGCCTAGGGTTAGGGTTAGGTCTATGATTTGAGTTAGGCTTCAGGTTAGGTTAGGTTTGAACTTAGTTTGAGGGAGTAAGTTTAGGGCTTCTGTTTGTTTTCGGTTCAGTGTTACGGTTGGAGATAGCGTCAGGGTCAAGTTAGCGTTGGGGGTGAGCTTCAGGTGTCCGCCTAGGGTTAGGGTTAGGTGTATGGTTTGATTTAGGCTTCAGGTTAGGTTAGGTTTGAACTTAGTTTGAGGGAGTAAGTTTAGGGCTACTGTTATTTTCGGGTAACTGTTATGGTTGGAGTTAGCGTCAGGGCCATTTTAGGATTGGGGTTGAGCTTAAGGTGTCCGCCAAGGGTTAGGGTTAGGTCTATGGTTTGAGTTAGGCTTCAGGTTATGTTAGGTTTGAACTTAGTTTGAGGGAGTAAGTTTAGGGCTACTGTTAGTTTTCGGTTCAGTGTTACTTTTGGAGATAGCGTCAGGGTCAGGTTAGGGTTGGGGTTGAGCTTCAGGTGTCCGCCTAGGGTTAGGGTTAGGTCTATGGTATGAGTTAGGCTTCAGGTTAGGTTAGGTTTGAACTTACTTTGAGGGAGTAAGTTTAGGGCTACTGTTAGGTTTCGGTTCAGTGTTACGGTTGGAGTTAGCGTGAGGGTCAGGTTAGGGTTGGGGTTGAGCTTAAGGTGTCCGCCTAGGGTTAGAGTTAGGTGTATGGTTTGATTTAGGCTTCAGGTTAGCTTAGGTTTGAACTTAGTTTGAGGGAGTAAGTTTAGGGCTACTGTTAGTTTTCGGGTAACTGCTATGGTTGGAGTTAGCGTCAGGGCCAGGTTAGGGTTGGGGTTGACCTTAAGGTGTCCGTCTAGGGTTAGGGTTAGGTCTATGGTGTGAGTTAGGCTTCAGGTTAGGTTAGGTTTGAACTTAGTTTGAGGGAGTAAGTTTAGGGCTACTGTTAGTTTTCGGTTCAGTGTTACGGTCGGAGATAGCGTCAGGGTCAGTTTAGGGTTGGGGTTGAGCTTAAGGTGTCCGCCTAGGGTTAGGGTTAGGTGTATGGTTTGATTTAGGCTTCAGGTTAGGTTAGGTTTGAACTTAGTTTGAGGGAGTAAGTTTAGGGCTACTGTTACTTTTCGGTTCAGTGTTACGGTTGGAGATAGCGTCAGGGTCATGTTAGCGTTGGGGTTGAGCTTCAGGTGTCCGCCTAGGGTTAGGGTTAGGTCTATGGTTTGAGTTAGGCTTCAGGTTAGGTTAGGTTTGAACTTAGTTAGAGGGAGTAAGTTTAGGGCTACTGTTAGTTTTCAGTTCAGAGTTACGGTTAGATTTAGCGTGAGGGTCAGGTTAGGTTTGGGGTTGAGCTTAAAGTGTCCGCCTAGGGTTAGGGTAGGTGTATGGTTTGATTTAGGCTTCAGGTTAGGTTAGGTTTGAACTTAGATTGAGGGAATAAGTTTAGGGCTACTGTTAGCTTTCGGGTAACTGTTATGGTTGGGGTTAGCGTCAGGGCCATTTTAGGATTGGGGTTGAGCTTAAGGTGTCCGCCAAAGGTTACGGTTTGGTCTATTTTTTGAGTTAGGCTTCAGGTTAGGTTAGGTTTGAACTTAGTTTGAGGGAGTAAGTTTAGGGCTACTGTTAGTTTTCGGTTCAGTGTTACGGTTGGAGATAGCGTCAGGGTCAGGTTAGGGTTGGGGTTGAGCTTCAGGTGTCCGCCTAGGGTTAGGGTTAGGTCTATGGTTTGAGTTAGGCTTCAGGTTAGGTTAGGTTTGAACTTAGTTTGAGGGAGTAAGTTTAGGGCTGCTGTTAGTTTTCGGTTCAGTGTTACGGTTGGAGATAGAGTCAGGGTCAGGTTAGTGTTGGGGTTGAGCTTCAGGTGTCCTCCTAGGGTTAGGGTTAGGTCTATGGTTTGGGTTAGGCTTCAGGTTAGGTTAGGTTTGAACTTAGTTTGAGGGAGTAAGTTTAGGGCTACTGTTAGTTTTCAGTTCAGAGTTACGGTTGGATTTAGCGTGAGGGTCAGGTTAGGGTTGGGGTTGAGCTTAAGGTGTCCGCCTAGTGTTGGGGTTAGGTGTATGGTTTGATTTAGGCTTCAGGTTAGGTTAGGTTTGAACTTAGTTTGAGGGAGTAAGTTTAGGGCTACTGTTAGTTTTCAGTTCAGTGTTACGGTTGGATTTAGCGTGAGGGTCAGGTTAGGGTTGGGGTTGAGCTTAAGGTGTCCGCCTAGGGTTAGGGTAGGTGTATGGTTTGATTTGGGCTTCAGGTTAGGTTAGGTTTGAACTTAGTTTGAGGGAGTAAGTTTAGGGCTACTGTTAGCTTTCGGGTAACTGTTATGGTTGGAGTTAGCGTCAGGGCCATTTTAGGATTGGGGTTGAGCTTAAGGTGTCCGCCAAGGGTTACGGTTAGGTCTATGGTTTGAGTTAGGCTTCAGGTTAGGTTAGGTTTGAACTTAGTTTGAGGGAGTAAGTTTAGGGCTACTGTTTGTTTTCGGTTCAGTGTTTCGGTTGGAGTTAGCGTGAGGGTCAGGTTAGGGTATGGGTTAAGCTTAAGGTGTCCGCCTAGGGTTAGGGTTAGGTGTATGGTTTGATTTAGGCTTCAGGTTAGGTTAGGTTTGAACTTAGTTTGAGGGAGTAAGTTTAGGGCTACTGTTAGTTTTCAGTTCAGTGTTACGGTTGGATTTAGCGTGAGGGTCAGGTCAGGTTTGGGGTTGAGCTTAAGGTGTCCGCCTAGGGTTAGGGTAGGTGTATGGTTTGATTTAGGCTTCAGGTTAGGTTAGGTTTGAACTTAGATTGAGGGAATAAGTTTAGGGCTACTGTTAGCTTTCGGGTAACTGTTATGGTTGGGGTTAGCGTCAGGGCCATTTTAGGATTGGGGTTGAGCTTAAGGTGTCCGCCAAGGGTTACGGTTTGGTCTATGGTTTGAGTTAGGCTTCAGGTTAGGTTAGGTTTGAACTTAGTTTGAGGGAGTAAGTTTAGGGCTACTGTTAGTTTTCGGTTCAGTGTTACGGTTGGAGATAGCGTCAGGGTCAGGTTAGGGTTGGGGTTGAGCTTCAGGTGTCCGCCTAGGGTTAGGGTTATGTCTATGGTTTGAGTTAGGCTTCAGGTTAGGTTAGGTTTGAACTTAGTTTGAGGGATTAAGTTTAGGGCTACAGTTAGTTTTCGTTTCAGTGTTACGGTTGGATTTAGCGTGAGGGTCAGGTTAAGGTTGGGTTGAGCT
The DNA here is from genome assembly GCA_026018925.1 of Tupaia tana. NCBI lineage: Eukaryota > Metazoa > Chordata > Mammalia > Scandentia > Tupaiidae > Tupaia > Tupaia tana. The sequence goes on along the minus strand of JAKSZU010000042.1, from coordinate 1,472,600 downwards.
TAAGGTGTCCGCCTAGGGTTAGGGTTAGGTGTATGGTTTGATTTAGGCTTCAGGTTAGGTTAGGTTTGAACTTAGTTTGAGGGAGTAAGTTTCGGGATACTGTTAGTTTTCGGTTCAGTGTTACGGTTGGAGATAGCGTCAGGGTCAGGTTAGGGTTGGGGTTGAGCTTAAGGTGTCCGCCTAGGGTTAGGGTTAGGTGTATGGTTTGATTTAGGCTTCAGGTTAGGTTAGGTTTGAACTTAGTTTGAGGGAGTAAGTTTAGGGCTACTGTTCGTTTTCGGGTAACTGTTACGGTTGGAGTTAGCGTTAGGTCCAGGTTAGGGTTGGCGTTGAGGTAAAGGTGTCCGCCTAGGGTTAGGATTAGGTGTATGGTTTGATTTATGCTTCAGGTTAGGTTAGGTTTGAAGTTAGTTTGAGGGAGTAAGTTTAGGGCTACTGTTAGTTTTTGGTTAAGTGTTACGGTTGGAGATAGCGTCAGGGCCAGGTTAGGGTTGGGCTTGAACTTCAGGTGTCCGCCTAGGGTTAGGGTTAGGTCTATGATTTGAGTTAGGCTTCAGGTTAGGTTAGGTTTGAACTTAGTTTGAGGGAGTAAGTTTAGGGCTTCTGTTTGTGTTCGGTTCAGTGTTACGGTTGGAGATAGCGTCAGGGTCAAGTTAGCGTTGGGGGTGAGCTTCAGGTGTCCGCCTAGGGTTAGGGTTAGGTGTACGGTTTGAGTTAGGCTTCAGGTTAGGTTAGGTTTGAACTTAGTTTGAGGGAGTAAGTTTAGGGCTACTGTTATTTTCGGGTAACTGTTATGGTTGGAGTTAGCGTCAGGGCCATTTTAGGATTGGGGTTGAGCTTAAGGTGTCCGCCAAAGGTTAGGGTTAGGTCTATGGTTTGAGTTAGGCTTCAGGTTATGTTAGGTTTGAACTTAGTTTGAGGGAGTAAGTTTAGGGCTACTGTTAGTTTTCGGTTCAGTGTTACTTTTGGAGATAGCGTCAGGGTCAGGTTAGGGTTGGGGTTGAGCTTCAGGTGTCCGCCTAGGGTTAGGGTTAGGTCTATGGTATGAGTTAGGCTTCAGGTTAGGTTAGGTTTGAACTTACTTTGAGGGAGTAAGTTTAGGGCTACTGTTAGGTTTCGGTTCAGTGTTACGGTTGGAGTTAGCGTGAGGGTCAGGTTAGGGTTGGGGTTGAGCTTAAGGTGTCCGCCTAGGGTTAGAGTTAGGTGTATGGTTTGATTTAGGCTTCAGGTTAGCTTAGGTTTGAACTTAGTTTGAGGGAGTAAGTTTAGGGCTACTGTTAGTTTTCGCGTAACTGTTATGGTTGGAGTTAGCGTCAGGGCCAGGTTAGGGTTGGGGTTGAGCTTAAGGTGTCCGCCTAGGGTTAGCGTTAGGTCTTTGGTTTGTGTTAGACTTCAGGTGAGGTTAGGGTTGAACTTAGTTTGAGGGAGTAAATTTAGGGCTACTGTTAGTTTTCGGTTAAGTGTTACGGTTGGAGTAAGAGTCAGGGTCAGGTTAGGGTTGGGGTTGAGCTTCAGGTGTCCGCCTAGGGTTAGGGTTAGGTGTATGGTTTGATTTAGGCTTCAGGTTAGGTTAGGTTTGAACTTAGTTTGAGGGAGTAAGTTTAGGGCTACTGTTAGTTTTCGGGTAACTGTTACGTTTGGAGTTAGCGTCAGGTCCAGGTTAGGGTTGGGGTTGAGTTTCAGGTGTCCGCCTAGGGTTAGGGTAGGTGTATGGTTTGATTTAGGCTTCAGATTAGGTTAGGTTTGAAGTTAGTTTGAGGGAGTAAGTTTAGGGCTACTGTTAGTTTTCGGTTAACTGTTACAGTTGGAGTAAGCGTGAGGGTCAGGTTATGGTAGGGGTTGAGCTTAAGGTGTCCGCCTGTGGTTAGGGTTAGGTGTATGATTTGATTAAGGCTTCAGGTAAGGTCAGGTTTGAACTTAGTTTGAGGGAGTAAGTTTAGGGCTACTGTTCGTTTTCGGGTAACTGTTATGGTTGGAGTTAGCGTCAGGGCCAGGTTAGGTTTGGGGTTGAGCTTAAGGTGTCCGCCTAGGGTTAGGGTTAGGTCTATGGTTTGAGTTAGGCTTCAGGTTAGGTTAGGTTTGAACTTAGTTTGAGGGCGTAAGTTTAGGGCTACTGTTAGTTTTCGGTTCAGTGTTACGGTTGGAGATAGCGTCAGGGTCAGGTTAGGGTTGGGGTTGAGCTTAAGGTGTCCGCCTAGGGTTAGGGTTAGGTGTATGGTATGATTTAGACTTCTGGTTAAGTTAGGATTGAACTTAGTTTGAGGGAGTAAGTTTAGGGCTATTGTTAGTTTTCGGTTCAGTGTTATGGTTGGAAATAGCGTCAGGGTCAGTTTAGGGTTGGGCTTGAACTTCAGGTGTCCCCCTAGGGTTAGGGTAAGTTCTATGGTTTGAGTTAGGCTTCAGGTTAGGTTAGGTTGAAATTAGTTTGAAGGAGTAAGTTTAGGGCTACTGTTAGGTTTCGGTTCAGTGCTACGTTTGGAGTTAGCGTGAGGGTCAGGTTAGTGTTGGGGTTGAACTTAAGGTGTCCGCCTAGGGTTAGAGTTAGGTGTATGGTTTGATTTAGGCTTCAGGTTAGCTTAGGTTTGAACTTAGTTTGAGGGAGTAAGTTTAGGGCTACTGTTAGTTTTCGGGTAACTGTTATGGTTGGAGGTAGCGTCAGGGCCAGGTTAGGGTTGGGGTTGAACTTAAGGTGTCCGCCTAGGGTTAGGGTTAGGTCTACGGTTTGAGTTAGGCTTCAGGTTAGGTTAGGTTTGAACTTAGTTTGAGGGATTAAGTTTAGGGCTACTGTTAGTTTTCGTTTCAGTGTTACGGTTGGATTTAGCGTGAGGGTCAGGTTAAGGTTGGGTTGAGCTTAAGGTGTCCGCCTAGGGTTAGGGTTAGGTGTATGGTTTGATTTAGGCTTCAGGTTAGGTTAGGTTTGAACTTAGTTTGAGGGAGTAAGTTTAGGGCTACTGTTCGTTTTCGGGTAACTGTTACGGTTGGAGTTAGCGTTAGGTCCAGGTTAGGGTTGGCGTTGAGCTAAAGGTGTCCGCCTAGGGTTAGGATTAGGTGTATGGTTTGATTTACGCTTCAGGTTAGGTTAGGTTTGAAGTTAGTTTGAGGGAGTAAGTTTAGGGCTACTGTTAGTTTTCGGTTCAGTGTTACGGTTGGAGATAGCGTCAGGGTCAGGTTAGGGTTGGGCTTGAACTTCAGGTGTCCGCCTAGGGTTAAGGTTAGGTCTATGATTTGAGTTAGGCTTCAGGTTAGGTTAGGTTTGAAATTAGTTTGAGGGAGTAAGTTTAGGGCTACTGTTAGTTTTCGGTTAAGTGTTACGGTTGGAGTAAGAGTCAGGGTCAGGTTAGGTTTGGGGTTGAGCTTCAGGTGTCCGCCTAGGGTTAGGGTTAGGTGTATGGTTTGATTTAGGCTTCAGGTTAGGTTAGGTTTGAACTTAGTTTGAGGGAGTAAGTTTAGGGCTACTGTTAGTTTTCGAGTAAGTGTTACGGTTGGAGTTAGCGTCAGGTCCAGGTTAGGGTTGTGGTTGAGTTTCAGGTGTCCGCCTAGGGTTAGGGTAGGTGTATGGTTTGATTTAGGCTTCAGATTAGGTTAGGTTTGAATTAGTTTGAGGGAGTAAGTTTAGGGCTACTGTTAGTTTTCGGTTAACTGTTACATTTGGAGTAAGCGTGAGGGTCAGGTTATGGTAGGGGTTGAGCTTAAGGTGTCCGCCTGTGGTTAGGGTTAGGTGTATGATTTGATTAAGGCTTCAGGTTAGGTTAGGTTTGAACTTAGTTTGAGGGAGTAAGTTTAGGGCTACTGTTCGTTTTCGGGTAACTGTTATGGTTGGAGTTAGCGTCAGGGCCAGGTTAGGGTTGGGGTTGAGCTTAAGGTGTCCGCCTAGGGTTAGGGTTAGGTGTATGGTATGATTTAGGCTTCTGGTTAAGTTAGGTTTGAACTTAGTTTGAGGGAGTAAGTTTAGGGCTATTGTTAGTTTTCGGTTCAGTGTTATGGTTGGAAATAGCGTCAGGGTCAGTTTAGGGTTGGGCTTGATCTTCAGGTGTCCCCCTAGGGTTAGGGTAAGTTCTATGGTTTGATTTAGGCTTCAGGTTAGGTTAGGTTTGAAATTAGTTTGAAGGAGTAAGTTTAGGGCTACTGTTAGGTTTCGGTTCAGTGCTACGGTTGGAGTTAGCGTGAGGGTCAGGTTAGTGTTGGGGTTGAAATTAAGGTGTCCGCCTAGGGTTAGAGTTAGGTGTATGGTTTGATTTAGGCTTCAGGTTAGCTTAGGTTTGAACTTAGTTTGAGGGAGTAAGTTTAGGGCTACTGTTAGTTTTCGGGTAACTGTTATGGTTGGAGTTAGCGTCAGGGCCAGGTTAGGGTTGGGGTTGAACTTAAGGTGTCCGCCTATGGTTAGGGTTAGGTCTACGGTTTGAGTTAGGCTTCAGGTTAGGTTAGGTTTGAACTTAGTTTGAGGGATTAAGTTTAGGGCTACTGTTAGTTTTCGTTTCAGTGTTACGGTTGGATTTAGCGTGAGGGTCAGGTTAAGGTTGGGTTGAGCTTAAGGTGTCCGCCTAGGGTTAGGGTTAGGTGTATGGTTTGATTTAGGCTTCAGGTTAGGTTAGGTTTGAACTTAGTTTGAGGGAGTAAGTTTAGGGCTACTGTTCGTTTTCGGGTAACTGTTACGGTTGGAGTTAGCGTTAGGTCCAGGTTAGGGTTGGCGTTGAGCTAAAGGTGTCCGCCTAGGGTTAGGATTAGGTGTATGGTTTGATTTACGCTTCAGGTTAGGTTAGGTTTGAAGTTAGTTTGAGGGAGTAAGTTTAGGGCTACTGTTAGTTTTCGGTTCAGTGTTACGGTTGGAGATAGCGTCAGGGTCAGGTTAGGGTTGGGCTTGAACTTCAGGTGTCCGCCTAGGGTTAGGGTTAGGTCTATGATTTGAGTTAGGCTTCAGGTTAGGTTAGGTTTGAAATTAGTTTGAGGGAGTAAGTTTAGGGCTACTGTTAGTTTTCGGTTCAGTGTTACGGTTGGAGTTAGCGTGAGGGTCAGGTTAGGGTTGGGGTTGAGCTTAAGGTGTCCGCCTAGGGTTAGAATTAGGTGTATGGTTTGATTTAGGGTTCACGTTAGCTTAGGTTTGAACTTAGTTTGAGGGAGTAAGTTTAGGGCTACTGTTAGTTTTCGGGTAACTGTTATGGTTGGAGTTAGCGTCAGGGCCAGGTTAGGGTTGGGGTTGAGCTTAAGGTGTCCGCCTAGTGTTAGGGTTAGGTCTATGGTTTGAGTTAGGCTTCAGGTTAGGTTAGGTTTGAACTTAGTTTGAGGGAGTAAGTTTAGGGCTACTGTTAGTTTTCGGTTCAGTGTTACGGTTGGATATAGCGTCAGGGTCAAGTTAGCGTTGGGGGTGAGCTTCAGGTGTCCGCCTAGGGTTAGGGTTAGGTGTATGGTTTGATTTAGGCTTCAGGTTAGGTTAGGTTTGAACTTAGTTTGAGGGAGTAAGTTTAGGGCTACTGTTAGTTTTCGGGTAACTGTTATGGTTGGAGTTAGCGTCAGGGCCATTTTAGGATTGTGGTTGAGCTTAAGGTGTCCGCCAAGGGTTAGGGTTAGGTCTATGGTTTGAGTTAGGCTTCAGGTTAGATTAGGTTTGAACTTAGTATGAGGGAGTAAGTTTAGGGCTACTGTTAGTTTTCGGTTCAGTGTTACGGTTGGAGATAGCGTCAGGGTCAGGTTAGGGTTGGGGTTGAGCTTCAGGTGTCCGCCTAGGGTTAGGGTTAGGTCTATGGTATGAGTTAGGCTTCAGGTTAGGTTAGGTTTGAACTTACTTTGAGGGAGTAAGTTTAGGGCTTCTGTTAGGTTTCGGTTCAGTGTTACGGTTGGAGTTAGCGTGAGGGTCAGGTTAGGGTTGGGGTTGAGCTTAAGGTGTCCGCCTAGGGTTAGGGTTAGGTCTATGGTTTGAGTTAGGCTTCAGGTTAGCTTAGGTTTGAACTTAGTTTGAGGGAGTAAGTTTAGGGCTACTGTTAGTTTTCGGTTCAGTGTTACGGTTGGAATTAGCGTCAGGTTCAGGTTAGGGTTGGGGTTGAACTTAAGGTGTCTGCCTAGGGTTAGGTCTTTGGTTTGTGTTAGACTTCAGGTGAGGTTAGGGTTGAACTTAGTTTGAGGGAGTAAATTTAGGGCTACTGTTAGTTTTCGGTTAAGTGTTACGGTTGGAGTAAGAGTGAGGGTCAGGTTAGGGTTGGGCTTGAACTTCAGGTGTCCCCCTAGGGTTAGGGTAAGTTCTATGGTTTGAGTTAGGCTTCAGGTTAGGTTAGGTTTGAACTTAGTTTGAGGGAGTAAGTTTAGGGCTACTGTTAGTTTTCGGTTCAGTGTTACGGTTGGATTTAGCGTGAGGGTCAGGTTAGGGTTGGGGTTGAGCTTAAGGTGTCCGCCTAGGGTTAGGGTTAGGTCTATGGTTTGAGTTAGGCTTCAGGTTAGGTTAGGTTTGAACTTAGTTTGAGGGATTAAGTTTAGGGCTACTGTTAGTTTTCGTTTCAGTGTTACGGTTGGATTTAGCGTGAGGGTCAGGTTAAGGTTGGGTTGAGCTTAAGGTGTCCGCCTAGGGTTAGGGTTAGGTGTATGGTTTGATTTAGGCTTCAGGTTAGGTTAGGTTTGAACTTAGTTTGAGGGAGTAAGTTTAGGGCTACTGTTCGTTTTCGGGTAACTGTTACGGTTGGAGTTAGCGTTAGGTCCAGGTTAGGGTTGGCGTTGAGCTAAAGGTGTCCGCCTAGGGTTAGGATTAGGTGTATGGTTTGATTTACGCTTCAGGTTAGGTTAGGTTTGAAGTTAGTTTGAGGGAGTAAGTTTAGGGCTACTGTTAGTTTTCGGTTCAGTGTTACGGTTGGAGATAGCGTCAGGGTCAGGTTAGGGTTGGGCTTGAACTTCAGGTGTCCGCCTAGGGTTAAGGTTAGGTCTATGATTTGAGTTAGGCTTCAGGTTAGGTTAGGTTTGAAATTAGTTTGAGGGAGTAAGTTTAGGGCTACTGTTAGTTTTCGGTTAAGTGTTACGGTTGGAGTAAGAGTCAGGGTCAGGTTAGGTTTGGGGTTGAGCTTCAGGTGTCCGCCTAGGGTTAGGGTTAGGTGTATGGTTTGATTTAGGCTTCAGGTTAGGTTAGGTTTGAACTTAGTTTGAGGGAGTAAGTTTAGGGCTACTGTTAGTTTTCGAGTAAGTGTTACGGTTGGAGTTAGTGTCAGGTCCAGGTTAGGGTTGTGGTTGAGTTTCAGGTGTCCGCCTAGGGTTAGGGTAGGTGTATGGTTTGATTTAGGCTTCAGATTAGGTTAGGTTTGAATTAGTTTGAGGGAGTAAGTTTAGGGCTACTGTTAGTTTTCGGTTAACTGTTACATTTGGAGTAAGCGTGAGGGTCAGGTTATGGTAGGGGTTGAGCTTAAGGTGTCCGCCTGTGGTTAGGGTTAGGTGTATGATTTGATTAAGGCTTCAGGTTAGGTTAGGTTTGAACTTAGTTTGAGGGAGTAAGTTTAGGGCTACTGTTCGTTTTCGGGTAACTGTTATGGTTGGAGTTAGCGTCAGGGCCAGGTTAGGGTTGGGGTTGAGCTTAAGGTGTCCGCCTAGGGTTAGGGTTAGGTGTATGGTATGATTTAGGCTTCTGGTTAAGTTAGGTTTGAACTTAGTTTGAGGGAGTAAGTTTAGGGCTATTGTTAGTTTTCGGTTCAGTGTTATGGTTGGAAATAGCGTCAGGGTCAGTTTAGGGTTGGGCTTGATCTTCAGGTGTCCCCCTAGGGTTAGGGTAAGTTCTATGGTTTGATTTAGGCTTCAGGTTAGGTTAGGTTTGAAATTAGTTTGAAGGAGTAAGTTTAGGGCTACTGTTAGGTTTCGGTTCAGTGCTACGGTTGGAGTTAGCGTGAGGGTCAGGTTAGTGTTGGGGTTGAAATTAAGGTGTCCGCCTAGGGTTAGAGTTAGGTGTATGGTTTGATTTAGGCTTCAGGTTAGCTTAGGTTTGAACTTAGTTTGAGGGAGTAAGTTTAGGGCTACTGTTAGTTTTCGGGTAACTGTTATGGTTGGAGTTAGCGTCAGGGCCAGGTTAGGGTTGGGGTTGAACTTAAGGTGTCCGCCTATGGTTAGGGTTAGGTCTACGGTTTGAGTTAGGCTTCAGGTTAGGTTAGGTTTGAACTTAGTTTGAGGGATTAAGTTTAGGGCTACTGTTAGTTTTCGTTTCAGTGTTACGGTTGGATTTAGCGTGAGGGTCAGGTTAAGGTTGGGTTGAGCTTAAGGTGTCCGCCTAGGGTTAGGGTTAGGTGTATGGTTTGATTTAGGCTTCAGGTTAGGTTAGGTTTGAACTTAGTTTGAGGGAGTAAGTTTAGGGCTACTGTTCGTTTTCGGGTAACTGTTACGGTTGGAGTTAGCGTTAGGTCCAGGTTAGGGTTGGCGTTGAGCTAAAGGTGTCCGCCTAGGGTTAGGATTAGGTGTATGGTTTGATTTACGCTTCAGGTTAGGTTAGGTTTGAAGTTAGTTTGAGGGAGTAAGTTTAGGGCTACTGTTAGTTTTCGGTTCAGTGTTACGGTTGGAGATAGCGTCAGGGTCAGGTTAGGGTTGGGCTTGAACTTCAGGTGTCCGCCTAGGGTTAGGGTTAGGTCTATGATTTGAGTTAGGCTTCAGGTTAGGTTAGGTTTGAAATTAGTTTGAGGGAGTAAGTTTAGGGCTACTGTTAGTTTTCGGTTCAGTGTTACGGTTGGAGTTAGCGTGAGGGTCAGGTTAGGGTTGGGGTTGAGCTTAAGGTGTCCGCCTAGGGTTAGAATTAGGTGTATGGTTTGATTTAGGGTTCACGTTAGCTTAGGTTTGAACTTAGTTTGAGGGAGTAAGTTTAGGGCTACTGTTAGTTTTCGGGTAACTGTTATGGTTGGAGTTAGCGTCAGGGCCAGGTTAGGGTTGGGGTTGAGCTTAAGGTGTCCGCCTAGGGTTAGGGTTAGGTCTATGGTTTGAGTTAGGCTTCAGGTTAGGTTAGGTTTGAACTTAGTTTGAGGGAGTAAGTTTAGGGCTACTGTTAGTTTTCGGTTCAGTGTTACGGTTGGATATAGCGTCAGGGTCAAGTTAGCGTTGGGGGTGAGCTTCAGGTGTCCGCCTAGGGTTAGGGTTAGGTGTATGGTTTGATTTAGGCTTCAGGTTAGGTTAGGTTTGAACTTAGTTTGAGGGAGTAAGTTTAGGGCTACTGTTAGTTTTCGGGTAACTGTTATGGTTGGAGTTAGCGTCAGGGCCATTTTAGGATTGTGGTTGAGCTTAAGGTGTCCGCCAAGGGTTAGGGTTAGGTCTATGGTTTGAGTTAGGCTTCAGGTTAGGTTAGGTTTGAACTTAGTATGAGGGAGTAAGTTTAGGGCTACTGTTAGTTTTCGGTTCAGTGTTACGGTTGGAGATAGCGTCAGGGTCAGGTTAGGGTTGGGGTTGAGCTTCAGGTGTCCGCCTAGGGTTAGGGTTAGGTCTATGGTATGAGTTAGGCTTCAGGTTAGGTTAGGTTTGAACTTACTTTGAGGGAGTAAGTTTAGGGCTTCTGTTAGGTTTCGGTTCAGTTTTACGGTTGGAGTTAGCGTGAGGGTCAGGTTAGGGTTGGGGTTGAGCTTAAGGTGTCCGCCTAGGGTTAGGGTTAGGTCTATGGTTTGAGTTAGGCTTCAGGTTAGCTTAGGTTTGAACTTAGTTTGAGGGAGTAAGTTTAGGGCTACTGTTAGTTTTCGGTTCAGTGTTACGGTTGGAATTAGCGTCAGGTTCAGGTTAGGGTTGGGGTTGAACTTAAGGTGTCTGCCTAGGGTTAGGTCTTTGGTTTGTGTTAGACTTCAGGTGAGGTTAGGGTTGAACTTAGTTTGAGGGAGTAAATTTAGGGCTACTGTTAGTTTTCGGTTAAGTGTTACGGTTGGAGTAAGAGTGAGGGTCAGGTTAGGGTTGGGCTTGAACTTCAGGTGTCCCCCTAGGGTTAGGGTAAGTTCTATGGTTTGAGTTAGGCTTCAGGTTAGGTTAGGTTTGAACTTAGTTTGAGGGAGTAAGTTTAGGGCTACTGTTAGTTTTCGGTTCAGTGTTACGGTTGGATTTAGCGTGAGGGTCAGGTTAGGGTTGGGGTTGAGCTTAAGGTGTCCGCCTAGGGTTAGGGTTAGGTCTATGGTTTGAGTTAGGCTTCAGGATAGGTTAGGTTTGAACTTAGTTTGAGGGAGTAAGTTTAGGGCTACTGTTAGTTTTCGGTTCAGTGTTACGGTTGGAGATAGCGTCAGGGTCAAGTTAGCGTTGGGGTTGAGCTTCAGGTGTCCGCCTAGGGTTAGGGTTAGGTGTATGGTTTGATTTAGGCTTCAGGTTAGGTTAGGTTTGAACTTAGTTTGAGGGAGTAAGTTTAGGGCTACTGTTAGTTTTCGGGTAACTGTTATGGTTGGAGTTAGCGTCAGGGCCATTTTAGGATTGGGGTTGAGCTTAAGGTGTCCGCCAAGGGTTAGGGTTAGGTCTATGGTTTGAGTTAGGCTTCAGGTTAGGTTAGGTTTGAACTTAGTTTGAGGGAGTAAGTTTAGGGCTACTGTTAGTTTTCGGTTCAGTGTTACGGTTGGAGTTAGCGTGAGGGTCAGGTTAGGGTTGGGGTTGAGCTTAAGGTGTCCGCCTAGGGTTAGAGTTAGGTGTATGGTTTGATTTAGGCTTCAGGTTAGCTTAGGTTTGAACTTCGTTTGAGGGAGTAAGTTTAGGGCTACTGTTAGTTTTCGCGTAACTGTTATGGTTGGAGTTAGCGTCAGGGTCAGGTTAGGGTTGGGGTTGAGCTTAACGTGTCCGCCTAGGGTTAGAGTTAGGTGTATGGTTTGATTTAGGGTTCACGTTAGCTTAGGTTTGAACTTAGTTTGAGGGAGTAAGTTTAGGGCTACTGTTAGTTTTCGGGTAACTGTTATGGTTGGAGTTAGCGTCAGGTTCAGGTTAGGGTTGGGGTTGAACTTAAAGTGTCTGCCTAGGGTTAGGTCTTTGGTTTGAGTTAGACTTCAGGTAGGGTTAGGTTTGAACTTAGTTTGAGGGAGTAAGTTTAGGGCTACTGTTAGTTTTCGGTTAAGTGTTACGGTTGGAGTAAGAGTCAGGGTCAGGTTAGGGTTGGGGTTGAGCTTCAGGTGTCCGCCTAGGGTTAGGGTTAGGTGTATGGTTTGATTTAGGCTTCAGGTTAGGTTAGGTTTGAACTTAGTTTGAGGGAGTAAGTTTAGGGCTACTGTTAGTTTTCGGGTAACTGTTACGGTTGGAGTTAGCGTCAGGTCCAGGTTAGGGTTGGGGTTGAGTTTCAGGTGTCCGCCTAGGGTTAGGGTAGGTGTATGGTTTGATTTAGGCTTCAGATGAGGTTAGGTTTGAAGTTAGTTTGAGGGAGTAAGTTTAGGGCTACTGTTAGTTTTCGGTTAACTGTTACAGTTGGAGTAAGCGTGAGGGTCAGGTTATGGTAGGGGTTGAGCTTAAGGTGTCCGCCTGTGGTTAGGGTAAGGTGTATGATTTGATTAAGGCTTCAGGTTAGGTTAGGTTTGAACTTAGTTTGAGGGAGTAAGTTTAGGGCTACTGTTCGTTTTCGGGTAACTGTTATGGTTGGAGTTAGCGTCAGGGCCAGTTTAGGGTTGGGGTTGAGCTTAAGGTGTCCGCCTAGGGTTAGGGTTAGGTCTATGGTTTGAGTTAGGCTTCAGGTTAGGTTAGGTTTGAACTTAGTTTGAGGGAGTAAGTTTAGGGCTACTGTTAGTTTTCGGTTCAGTGTTACGGTTGGAGATAGCGTCAGGGTCAGGTTAGGGTTGGGGTTGAGCTTAAGGTGTCCGCCTAGGGTTAGGGTTAGGTGTATGGTATGATTTAGGCTTCTGGTTAAGTTAGGATTGAACTTAGTTTGAGGGAATAAGTTTAGGGCTATTGTTAGTTTTCGGTTCAGTGTTACGGTTGGAAATAGCGTCAGGGTCAGTTTAGGGTTGGGCTTGAACTTCAGGTGTCCCCCTAGTGTTAGGGTAAGTTCTATGGTTTGAGTTAGGCTTCAGGTTAGGTTAGGTTTGAACTTAGTTTGAGGGAGTAAGTTTAGGGCTACTGTTAGTTTTCGGGTAACTGTTATGGTTGGAGTTAGCGTCAGGGCCATTTTAGGATTGGGGTTGAGCTTAAGGTGTTCGCCAAGGGTTAGGGTTAGGTCTATGGTTTGTGTTAGGCTTCAGGTTAGGTTAGGTTTGAACTTAGTTTGAGGGAGTAAGTTTAAGGCTACTGTTAGTTTTCGGTTCAGTGTTACGGTTGGAGATAGCGTCAGGGTCAGGTTAGGGTTGGGGTTGAGCTTCAGGTGTCCGTCTAGGGTTAGGGTTAGTTCTATGGTTTGAGTTAGGCTTCAGGTTAGGTTAGGTTTGAACTTACTTTGAGGGAGTAAGTTTAGGGCTACTGTTAGGTTTCGGTTCAGTGTTACGGTTGGAGTTAGCGTGAGGGTCAGGTTAGGGTTGGGGTTGAGCTTAAGGTGTCCGCCTAGGGTTAGAGTTAGGTGTATGGTTTGATTTAGGCTTCAGGTTAGCTTAGGTTTGAACTTAGTTTGAGGGAGTAAGTTTAGGGCTACTGTTAGTTTTCGCGTAACTGTTATGGTTGGAGTTAGCGTCAGGGCCAGGTTAGGTTTGGGATTGAGCTTAAGGTGTCCGCCTAGTGTTAGGGTTAGGTCTATGGTTTGAGTTAGGCTTCAGGTTAGCTTAGGTTTGAACTTAGTTTGAGGGAGTAAGTTTAGGGCTACTGTTAGTTTTCAGGTAACTGTTATGGTTGGAGTTAGCGTCAGGGCCAGGTTAGGGTTGGGGTTGAACTTAAGGTGTCCGCCTAGGGTTAGGGTTAGGTCTACGGTTTCAGTTAGGCTTCAGGTTAGGTTAGGTTTGAACTTAGTTTGAGGGAGTAAGTTTAGGGCTACTGTTAGTTTTCGGTTCAGTGTTACGGTTGGATATAGCGTCAGGGTCAGGTTAGGGTTGGGGTTGAGCTTCAGGTGTCCGCCTAGGGTTAGGGTTAGGTCTACGGTTTGAGTTAGGCTTCAGGTTAGGTTAGGTTTGAACTTAGTTTGAGGGAGTAATTTTAGGGCTACTGTTAGTTTTCGGTTCAGTGTTACGGTTGGAGATAGCTTCAGGGTCAAGTTAGCGTTGGGGTTGAGCTTCAGGTGTCCGCCTAGCGTTAGGGTTAGGTGTATGGTTTGATTTAGGCTTCAGGTTAGGTTAGGTTTGAACTTAGTTTGAGGGAGTAAGTTTAGGGCTACTGTTAGTTTTCGGGTAACTGTTATGGTTGGAGTTAGCATCAGGGCCATTTTAGGATTGGGGTTGAGCTTAAGGTGTCCGCCAAGGGTTAGGGTTAGGTCTGTGGTTTGAGTTAGGCTTCAGGTTAGGTTAGGTTTGAACTTAGTTTGAGGGAGTAAGTTTAGGGCTACTGTTAGTTTTCGGTTCAGTGTTACGGTTGGAGATAGCGTCAGGGTCAGGTTAGGGTTGGGGTTGAGCTTCAGGTGTCCGCCTAGGGTTAGGATTAGGTCTATGGTTTGAGTTAGGCTTCAGGTTAGGTTAGGTTTGAACTTACTTTGAGGGAGTAAGTTTAGGGCTACTGTTAGGTTTCGGTTCAGTGTTACGGTTGGAGTTAGCGTGAGGGTCAGGTTAGGGTTGGGGTTGAGCTTAAGGTGTCCGCCTAGGGTTAGAGTTAGGTGTATGGTTTGATTTAGGCTTCAGGTTAGCTTAGGTTTGAACTTAGTTTGAGGGAGTAAGTTTAGGGCTACTGTTAGTTTTCGCGTAACTGTTATGGTTGGAGTTAGCGTCAGGGCCAGGTTAGGTTTGGGATTGAGCTTAAGGTGTCCGCCTAGTGTTAGGGTTAGGTCTATGGTTTGAGTTAGGCTTCAGGTTAGCTTAGGTTTGAACTTAGTTTGAGGGAGTAAGTTTAGGGCTACTGTTAGTTTTCAGGTAACTGTTATGGTTGGAGTTAGCGTCAGGGCCAGGTTAGGGTTGGGGTTGAACTTAAGGTGACCGCCTAGGGTTAGGGTTAGGTCAACGGTTTCAGTTAGGCTTCAGGTTAGGTTAGGTTTGAACTTAGTTTGAGGGAGTAAGTTTAGGGCTACTGCTAGTTTTCGGTTCAGTGTTACTGTTGGAGTTAGCGTCAGGTTCAGGTTAGGGTTGGGGTTGAACTTAAGGTGTCTGCCTTGGGTTAGGTCTTTGGTTTGAGTTAGACTTCAGGTAGGGTTAGGTTTGAACTTAGTTTGAGGGAGTAAGTTTAGGGCTACTGTTAGTTTTCGGTTAAGTGTTACGGTTGGAGTAAGAGTCAGGGTCAGGTTAGGGTTGGGGTTGAGCTTCAGGTGTCCGCCTAGGGTTAGGGTTAGGTGTATGGTTTGATTTAGGCTTCAGGTTAGGTTAGATTTGAACTTAGTTTGAGGGAGTAAGTTTAGGGCTACTGTTAGTTTTCGGGTAACTGTTACGGTTGGAGTTAGCGTCAGGTCCAGGTTAGGGTTGAGGTTGAGTTTCAGGTGTCCGCCTAGGGTTAGGGTAGGTGTATGGTTTGATTTAGGCTTCAGATTAGGTTAGGTTTGAAGTTAGTTTGAGGGAGTAAGTTTAGGGCTACTGTTAGTTTTCGGTTCAGTGTTACGGTTGGAGATAGCGTCAGGGTCAGGTTAGGGTTGGGGTTGAGCTTAAGGTGTCCGCCTAGGGTTAGGGTTAGGTGTATGGTATGATTTAGGCTTCTGGTTAAGTAAGGTTTGAACTTAGTTTGAGGGAGTAAGTTTAGGGCTATTGTTAGTTTTCGGTTCAGTGTTACGGTTGGAAATAGCGTCAGGGTCAGTTTAGGGTTGGGCTTGAACTTCATGTGTCCCCCTAGGGTTAGGGTAAGTTCTATGGTTTGAGTTAGGCTTCAGGTTAGGTTAGGTTTGAAATTAGTTTGAGGGAGTAAGTTTAGGGCTACTGTTAGGTTTCGGTTCAGTGCTACGGTTGGAGTTAGCGTGAGGGTCAGGTTAGTGTTGGGGTTGAACTTAAGGTGTCCGCCTAGGGTTAGAGTTAGGTGTATGGTTTGATTTAGGCTTCAGGTTAGCTTAGGTTTGAACTTAGTTTGAGGGAGTAAGTTTAGGGCTACTGTTAGTTTTCGGGTAACTGTTATGGTTGGAGTTAGCGTCAGGGCCAGGTTAGGGTTGGGGTTGAACTTAAGGTGTCCGCCTAGGGTTAGGGTTAGGTCTACGGTTTGAGTTAGGCTTCAGGTTAGGTTAGGTTTGAACTTAGTTTGAGGGAGTAAGTTTAGGACTACTGTTAGTTTTCGGTTCAGTGTTACGGTTGGATATAGCGTCAGGGTCAGGTTAGGGTTGGGGTTGAGCTTCAGGTGTCCGCCTAGGGTTAGGGATAGGTCTACGGTTTGAGTTAGGCTTCAGGTTAGGTTAGGTTTGAACTTAGTTTGAGGGAGTAAGTTTAGGGCTACTGTTAGTTTTCGGTTCAGTGTTACGGTTGGATTTAGCGTGAGGGTCAGGTTAGGGTTGGGGTTGAGCTTAAGGTGTCCGCCTAGGGTTAGGGTTAGGTCTATGGTTTGAGTTAGGCTTCAGGTTAGGTTAGGTTTGAACTTAGTTTGAGGGAGTAAGTTTAGGCCTACTGTTAGTTTTCGGTTCAGTGTTACGGTTGGAGATAGCTTCAGGGTCAAGTTAGCGTTGGGGTTGAGCTTCAGGTGTCCGCCTAGGGTTAGGGTTAGTTGCATGGTTTGATTTAGGCTTCAGGTTATGTTAGGTTTGAACTTAGTTTGAGGGAGTAAGTTTAGGGCTACTGTTAGTTTTCGGGTAACTGTTATGGTTGGAGTTAGCGTCAGGGCCATTTTAGGATTGGGATTGAGCTTAAGGTGTCCGCCAAGGGTTAGGGTTAGGTCTATGGTTTGAGTTAGGCTTCAGGTTAGGTTAGGTTTGAACTTAGTTTGAGGGAGTAAGTTTAGGGCTACTGTTAGTTTTCGGTTCAGTGTTACGGTTGGAGATAGCGTCAGGGTCAGGTTAGGGTTGGGGTTGAGCTTCAGGTGTCCGCCTAGGGTTAGGATTAGGTCTATGGTTTGAGTTAGGCTTCAGGTTAGGTTAGGTTTGAACTTACTTTGAGGGAGTAAGTTTAGGGCTACTGTTAGGTTTCGGATCAGTGTTACGGTTGGAGTTAGCGTGAGGGTCAGGTTAGGGTTGGGGTTGAGCTTAAGGTGTCCGCCTAGGGTTAGAGTTAGGTGTATGGTTTGATTTAGGCTTCAGGTTAGCTTAGGTTTGAACTTAGTTTGAGGGAGTAAGTTTAGGGCTACTGTTAGTTTTCGCGTAACTATTATAGTTGGAGTTAGCGTCAGGGCCAGGTTAGGTTTGGGATTGAGCTTAAGGTGTCCGCCTAGTGTTAGGGTTAGGTCTATGGTTTGAGTTAGGCTTCAGGTTAGGTTAGGTTTGAACTTAGTTTGAGGGAGTAAGTTTAGGGCTACTGTTAGTTTTCGGTTCAGTGTTACGGTTGGAGTTAGCGTCAGGTTCAGGTTAGGGTTGGGGTTGAACTTAAGGTGTCTGCCTAGGGTTAGGTCTTTGGTTTGAGTTAGACTTCAGGTGAGGTTAGGGTTGAACTTAGTTTGAGGGAGTACGTTTAGGGCTACTGTTAGTTTTCGGTTAAGTGTTACGGTTGGAGTAAGAGTCAGGGTCAGGTTAGGGTTGGGGTTGTGCTTCAGGTGTCCGCCTAGGGTTAGGGTTAGGTGTATGGTTTGATTTAGGCTTCAGGTTAGGTTAGGATTGAACTTAGTTTGAGGGAGTAAGTTTAGGGCTACTGTTAGTTTTCGGGTAACTGTTACGGTTGGAGTTAGCGTCAGGTCCAGGTTAGGGTTGGGGTTGAGTTTCAGGTGTGCGCCTTGGGTTAGGGTAGGTGTATGGTTTGATTTAGGCTTCAGATTAGGTTAGGTTTGAAGTTAGTTTGAGGTAGTAAGTTTAGGGCTACTGTTAGTTTTCGGTTAACTGTTACAGTTGGAGTAAGCGTGAGGGTCAGGTTATGGTAGGGGTTGAGCTTAAGGTGTCCGCCTGTGGTTAGGGTTAGGTGTATGATTTGATTAAGGCTTCAGGTTAGGTTAGGTTTGAACTTAGTTTGAGGGAGTAAGTTTAGGGCTACTGTTCGTTTTCGGGTAACTGTTATGGTTGGATTTAGCGTCAGGGCCAAGTTAGGGTTGGGGTTGAGCTTAAGGTGTCCGCCTAGGGTTAGGGTTAGGTCTATGGTTTGAGTTAGGCTTCAGGTTAGGTTAGGTTTGAACTTAGTTTGAGGGAGTAAGTTTAGGGCTACTGTTAGTTTTCGGTTCAGTGTTACGGTTGGAGATAGCGTCAGGGTCAGGTTAGGGTTGGGGTTGAGCTTCAGGTGTCCGCCTAGTGTTAGGGTTAGGTCTATGGTTTGAGTTAGGCTTCAGGTTAGGTTAGGTTTGAACTTAGTTTGAGGGAGTAAGTTTAGGGCTACTGTTAGTTTTCGGTTCAGTGTTACGGTTGGAGTTAGCGTCAGGTTCAGGTTAGGGTTGGGGTTGAACTTAAGGTGTCTGCCTAGGGTTAGGTCTTTGGTTTGAGTTAGACTTCAGGTGAGGTTAGGGTTGAACTTACTTTGAGGGAGTAAGTATAGGGCTACTGTTAGTTTTCGGTTAAGTGTTACGGTTGGAGTAAGAGTCAGGGTCAGGTTAGGGTTGGGGTTGAGCTTCAGGTGTCCGCCTAGGGTTAGGGTTAGGTGTATGGTTTGATTTAGGCTTCAGGTTAGGTTAGGATTGAACTTAGTTTGAGGGAGTAAGTTTAGGGCTACTGTTAGTTTTCGGGTAACTGTTACGGTTGGAGTTAGCGTCAGGTCCAGGTTAGGGTTGGGGTTGAGTTTCAGGTGTCCGCCTAGGGTTAGGGTAGGTGTATGGTTTGATTTAGGCTTCAGATTAGGTTAGGTTTGAAGTTAATTTGAGGGAGTAAGTTTAGGGCTACTGTTAGTTTTCGGTTAACTGTTACAGTTGGAGTAAGCGTGAGGGTCAGGTTATGGTAGGGGTTGAGCTTAAGGTGTCCGCCTGTGGTTAGGGTTAGGTGTATGATTTGATTAAGGCTTCAGGTTAGGTTAGGTTTGAACTTAGTTTGAGGGAGTAAGTTTAGGGCTACTGTTCATTTTCGGGTAACTGTTATGGTTGGAGTTAGCGTCAGGGCCAGGTTAGGGTTGGGGTTGAGCTTAAGGTGTACGCCTAGGGTTAGGGTTAGGTCTATGGTTTGAGTTAGGCTTCAGGTTAGGTTAGGTTTGAACTTAGTTTGAGGGAGTAAGTTTAGGGCTACTGTTAGTTTTCGGTTCAGTGTTACTGTTGGAGATAGCGTCAGGGTCAGGTTAGGGTTGGGTTTGAGCTTAAGGTGTCCGCCTAGGGTTAGGGTTAGGTGTATGGTATGATTTAGGCTTCTGGTTAAGTTAGGTTGGAACGTAGTTTGAGGGAGTAAGTTTAGGGCTATTGTTAGTTTTCGGTTCAGTGTTACGGTTGGAAATAGCGTCAGGGTCAGTTTAGGGTTGGGCTTGAACTTCATGTGTCCCCCCAGGGTTAGGGTAAGTTCTATGGTTTGAGTTAGGCTTCAGGTTAGGTTAGGTTTGAAATTAGTTTGAGGGAGTAAGTTTAGGGCTACTGTTAGGTTTCGGTTCAGTGCTACGGTTGGAGTTAGCGTGAGGGTCAGGTTAGTGTTGGGGTTGAACTTAAGGTGTCCGCCTAGGGTTAGAGTTAGGTGTATGGTTTGATTTAGGCTTCAGGTTAGCTTAGGTTTGAACTTAGTTTGAGGGAGTAAGTTTAGGGCTACTGTTAGTTTTCGGGTAACTGTTATTGTTGGAGTTAGCGTCAGGGCCAGGTTAGGGTTGGGGTTGAACTTAAGGTGTCCGCCTAGGGTTAGGGTTAGGTCTACGGTTTGATTTAGGCTTCAGGTTAGGTTAGGTTTGAGCTTAGTTTGAGGGAGTAGGTTTAGGGCTAGTGTTAGTTTTCGGTTCAGTGTTACGGTTGGAGTTAGCGTCAGGGTCAGGTTAGGGTTGGGGTTGAGCTTCAGGTGTCCGCCTAGGGTTAGGGTTAGGTCTATGGTTTGAGTTAGGCTTCAGGTTAGGTTAGGTTTGAACTTAGTTTGAGGGAGTAAGTTTAGGGCTACTGTTACTTTTTGGTTCAGTGTTTCGGTTGGAGTTAGCGTGAGGGTCAGGTTAGGGTAGGGGTTGAGCTTAAGGTGTCCGCCTAGGGTTAGGGTTAGGTGTAAGGTTTGATTTAGGCTTCAGGTTAGGATAGGTTTTAACTTAGTTTGAGGGAGTAAGTTTAGGGCTACTGTTAGTTTTCGGGTAACTGTTACGGTTGGAGTTAGCGTCAGGTCCAGGTTAGTGTTGGCGTTAAGCTAATGGTGTCCTCCTAGGGTTAGGATTAGGTGTATGGTTTGATTTAGGCTTCATGTTAGTTTAGGTTTGAACTTAGTTTGAGGGAGTAAGTTTAGGGCTAATGTTAGTTTTCGGTTCAGTGTTACGGTTGGAGATAGCGTCAGGGTCAGGTTAGGGTTGGGTTTGAACTTCAGGTGTCCGCCTAGGGTTAGGGTTAGGTCTATGGTTTGAGTTAGGCTTCAGGTTAGGTTAGGTTTGAACTTAGTTTGAGGGAGTAAGTTTAGGGCTACTGTTTGTTTTCGGTTCAGTGTTTCGGTTGGAGTTAGCGTGAGGGTCAGCTTAGGGTAGGGGTTGAGCTTAAGGTGTCCGCCTAGGGTTAGGGTTAGGTGTATGGTTTGATTTAGGCTTCAGGTTAGGTTAGGTTTGAACTTAGTTTGAGGGAGTAAGTTTAGGGCTACTGTTAGTTTTCGGGTAACTGTTACGGTTGGTGTTAGCGTCAGGTCCAGGTTAGGGTTGGCGTTGAGCTAATGGTGTCCGCCTAGGGTTAGGGTTAGGTGTATGGTTTGATTTAGGCTTCAGGTTAGGTTAGGTTTGAAGTTAGTTTGAGGGAGTAAGTTTCGGGCTACTGTTAGTTTTCGGTTAACTGTTTCAGTTGGAGTAAGCGTGAGGGTCAGGTTAGGGTAGGGGTTGAGCTTAAGGTGTCCGCCTAGGGTTAAGGTTAGGTGTATGATTTGATTAAGGCTTCAGTTTAGGTTAGGTTTGAACTTAGTTTGCGGGAGTAAGTTTAGGGCTACTATTAGTTTTCGGTTCAGTGTTACGGTTGGAGATAGCGTCAGGGTCAGGTTAGGTTTGGGGTTGAGCTTCAGGTGTCCGCCTAGGGTTAGGGATAGGTCTATGGTTTGAGTTAGGCTTCAGGTTAGATTAGGTTTGAACTTAGTTTGAGGGAGTAAGTTTAGGGCTACTGTTCGTTTTCGGTTCAGTGTTACGGTTGGAGATAGCGTCAGGGTCAGGGTAGGGTTGGGGTTGAGCTTCAGGTGTCCGCCTAGGGTTAGGGTTATGTCTATGGTTTGAGTTAGGCTTCAGGTTAGGTTAGGTTTGAACTTAGTTTGAGGGATTAAGTTTAGGGCTACTGTTAGTTTTCGTTTCAGTGTTACGGTTGGATTTAGCGTGAGGGTCAGGTTAAGGTTGGGTTGAGCTTAAGGTGTCCGCCTAGGGTTGGGGTTAGGTGTATGGTTAGATTTAGGCTTCAGGTTAGGTTAGGTTTGAACTTAGTTTGAGGGAGTAAGTTTAGGGCTACTGTT
The DNA here is from genome assembly GCA_026018925.1 of Tupaia tana. Taxonomy (NCBI): domain Eukaryota; kingdom Metazoa; phylum Chordata; class Mammalia; order Scandentia; family Tupaiidae; genus Tupaia; species Tupaia tana. The sequence continues at coordinate 1,452,052 of JAKSZU010000042.1, read as the reverse complement.
AGTTTTCGGGTAACTGTTACGGTTGGAGTTAGCGTCAGGTCCAGGTTAGGGTTGGCGTTGAGCTAATGGTGTCCGCCTAGGGTTAGGGTTAGGTGTATGGTTTGATTTAGGCGTCAGGTTAGGTTAAGTTTGAAGTTAGTTTGAGGTAGTAAGTTTAGGGCTACTGTTAGTTTTCGGTTAACTGTTACAGTTGGAGTAAGCGTGAGGGTCAGGTTAGGGTAGGGGTTGAGCTTTAGGTGTCCGCCTAGGGTTAGAGTTAGCTGTATGATTTGATTAAGCTTCAGGTTAGGTTAGGTTTGAACTTAGTTTGAGGGAGTAAGTTTAGGGCTACTGTTAGTTTTCGGTTCAGTGTTACGGTCGGAGATAGCGTCAGGGTCAGTTTAGGGTTGGGTTTGAACTTAAGGTGTCCGCCTAGGGTTAGGGTTAGGTGTATGGTTTGATTTAGGCTTCAGGTTAGGTTAGGTTTGAACTTAGTTTGAGGGAGTAAGTTTAGGGCTACTGTTAGTTTTCGGTTCAGTGTTACGGTTGGAGATAGCGTCAGGGTCAGGTTAGCGTTGGGGTTGAGCTTCAGGTGTCCGCCTAGGGTTAGGGTTAGGTCTATGCTTTGAGTTAGGCTTCAGGTTAGGTTAGGTTTGAACTTAGTTTGAGGGAGTAAGTTTAGGGCTACTGTTCGTTTTCGGTTCAGTGTTACGGTTGGAGATAGCGTCAGGGTCAGGTTAGGGTTGGGGTTGAGCTTCAGGTGTCCGCCTAGGGTTAGGGTTATGTCTATGGTTTGAGTTAGGCTTCAGGTTAGGTTAGGTTTGAACTTAGTTTGAGGGATTAAATTTAGGGCTACTGTTAGTTTTCGTTTCAGTGTTACGGTTGGATTTAGCGTGAGGGTCAGGTTAAGGTTGGGTTGAGCTTAAGGTGTCCGCCTAGGGTTGGGGTTAGGTGTATGGTTTGATTTAGGCTTCAGGTTAGGCTAGGTTTGAACTTTGTTTGAGGGAGTAAGTTTAGGGCTACTGTTAGCTTTCGGGTAACTGTTATGGTTGGAGTTAGCGTCAGGGCCATTTTAGGATTGGGGTTGAGCTTAAGGTGTCCGCCAAGGGTTACGGTTTGGTCTATGGTTTGAGTTAGGCTTCAGTTTAGGTTATGTTTGAACTTAGTTTGAGGGAGTAAGTTTAGGGCTACTGTTAGTTTTCGGTTCAGTGTTAGGGTTGGAGATAGCGACAGGTTCAGGTTAGGGTTGGGGTTGAGCTTCAGGTGTCCGCCTAGGGTTAGGGTTATGTCTATGGTTTGAGTTAGGCTTCAGGTTAGGTTAGGTTTGAACTTAGTTTGAGGGATTAAGTTTAGGGCTGCTGTTAGTTTTCGTTTCAGTGTTACGGTTGGATTTAGCGTGAGGGTCAGGTTAAGGTTGGGTTGAGTTTAAGGTGTCCGCCTAGGGTTGGGGTTAGGTGTATGGTTTGATTTAGGCTTCAGGTTAGGTTAGGTTTGAACTTAGTTTGAGGGAGTAAGTTTAGGGCTACTGTTAGTTTTCGGGTAACTGTTATGGTTGGAGTTAGCGTCAGGGCCATTTTAGGATTGGGGTTGAGCTTAAGGTGTCCGCCAAGGGTTAGGGTTAGGTCTATGGTTTGATGTAGGCTTCAGGTTAGGTTAGGTATGAACTTAGTTTGAGGGAGTAAGTTTAGGGCTACTGTTAGTTTTCGGTTCACTGTTACGTTTGGAGATAGCGTCAGGGTCAGGTTAGGGTTGGGGTTGAGCTTCAGGTGTCCGCCTAGGGTTAGGGTTAGGTCTATGGTTTGAGTTAGGCTTCAGGTTAGGTTAGGTTTGAACTTAGTTTGAGGGAGTAAGTTTTGGGCTACTGTTATTTTTCGTTTCAGTGTTACGGTAGGAGTAAGAGTCAGGGTCAGGTTACGGTTGGGATTGAACTTCAGGTGTCCGCCTAGGGTTAGGGTTAGGTGTATGGTTTGAGTTAGGCTTCAGGTTAGGTTAGGTTTGAACTTAGTTTGAGGGAGTAAGTTTAGGGCTACTGTTAGTTTTCGGTTCAGTGTTTCGGTTGGAGTTAGCGTGAGGGTCAGGTTAGGGTAGGGGTTGAGCTTAAGGTGTCCGCCTAGGGTTAGGGTTAGGTGTATGGTTTGATTTAGGCTTCAGGTTAGGTTAGGTTTGAACTTAGTTTGAGGGAGTAAGTTTAGGGCTACTGTTAGTTTTCGGGTAACTGTTACGGTTGGAGTTAGCGTCAGGTCCAGGTTAGGGTTGGCGTTGAGCTAATGGTGTCCGCCTAGGGTTAGGGTTAGGTGTATGGTTTGATTTAGGATTCAGGTTAGGTTAGGTTTGAAGTTAGTTTGAGGGAGTAAGTTTAGGGCTACTGTTAGTTTTCGGTTAAATGTTACAGTTGGAGTAAGCGTGAGGGTCAGGTTAGGGTAGGGGTTGAGCTTAAGGTGTCTGCCTAGGGTTAGGGTTAGGTGTATGATTTGATTAAGGCTTCAGGTTAGGTTAGGTTTGAACTTAGTTTGAGGGAGTAAGTTTAGGGCTACTGTTCGTTTTCGGGTAACTGTTATGGTTGGAGTTAGCGTCAGGGCCAGGTTAGGGTTGGGGTTGAGCTTAAGGTGTCCGCCTAGGGTTAGGGTTAGGTCTATGGTTTGAGTTAGGCTTCAGGTTAGGTTAGGTTTGAACTTAGATTGAGGGAGTAAGTTTAGGGCTACTGTTAGTTTTCGGTTCAGTGTTACGGTTGGAGATAGCGTCAGGGTCAGGTTAGGGTTGGGGTTGAGCTTAAGGTGTCCGCCTAGGGTTAGGGTTAGGTGTATGATATGATTTAGGCTTCTGGTTACGTTAGGTTTGAACTTAGTTTGAGGGAGTAAGTTTAGGGCTATTGTTAGTTTTCGGTTCAGTGTTACGGTTGGAAATAGCGTCAGGGTCAGTTTAGGGTTGGGCTTGAACTTCAGGTGTCCCCCTAGGGTTAGGGTAAGTTCTATGGTTTGAGTTAGGATTCAGGTTAGGTTAGGTTTGAAATTAGTTTGAGGGAGTAAGTTTAGGGCTACTGTTAGGTTTCGGTTCAGTGTTACGGTTGGAGTTAGCGTGAGGGTCAGGTTAGTGTTGGGGTTGAGCTTAAGGTGTCCGCCTAGGGTTAGAGTTAGGTGTATGGTTTGATTTAGGCTTCAGGTTATCTTAGGTTTGAACTTAGTTTGAGGGAGTAAGTTTAGGGCTACTGTTAGTTTTCGGGTAACTGTTATGGTTGGAGTTAGCGTCAGGGGATTTTAGGGTTGGGGTTGAGCTTAAGGTGTCCGCCAAGGGATAGGGTTAGGTCTATGGTTTGAGTTAGGGTTCAGGTTAGGTTAGGCTTGAACTTAGTTTGAGGGAGTATGTTTAGGGCTACTGTTAGTTTACGGTTCAGTGTTACGGTTGGAGTTACCGTGAGGGTCAGGTTAGGGTTGGGGTTGAACTAAAGGTGTCCGCCTAGGGTTAGGTTTAGGTCTATGGTTTCATTTAGGATTCAGGTTAGGTTAGGATTGAACTTAGTTTGAGGGAGTAAGTTTAGGGCTACTGTTAGTTTTCGGTTCAGTGTTACCGTTGGTGATAGCGTCAGGGTCAGGTTAGTGTTGGGGTTGAGCTTCAGGTGTCCGCCTAGGGTTAGGGTTAGGTCTATGGTTTGAGTTAGGCTTCAGGTTAGGTTAGGTTTGAACTTAGTTTGAGGGAGTAAGTTTAGGGCTACTGTTAGTTTTCGGTTAACTGTTACAGTTGGAGTAAGCGTGAGGGTCAGGTTATGGTAGGGGTTGAGCTTAAGGTGTCCGCCTGTGGTTAGGGTTAGGTGTATGATTTGATTAAGGCTTCAGGTTAGTTTAGGTTTGAACTTAGTTTGAGGGAGCAAGTTTAGGGCTACTGTTCGTTTTCGGGCAACTGTTATGGTTGGAGTTAGCGTCAGGGCCAGGTTAGGGTTGGGGTTGAGCTTAAGGTGTCCGCATAGGGTTAGGGTTAGGTCTATGGTTTGAGTTAGACTTCAGGTTAGGTTAGGTTTGAACTTAGTTTGAGGGAGTAAGTTTAGGGCTACTGTTCGTTTTCGGGTAACTGTTATGGTTGGAGTTAGCGTCAGGGCCAGGTTAGGGTTGCGGTTGAGCTTAAGGTGTCCGCCTAGGGTTAGGGTTAGGTCTATGGTTTGAGTTAGGCTTCAGGTTAGGTTAGGTTTGAACTTAGTTTGAGGGAATAAGTTTAGGGCTACTGTTAGTTTTTGGTTCAGTGTTACGGTTGGAGATAGCGTCAGGGTCAGGTTAGGTTTGGGGTTGAGCTTAAGGTGTCCGCCTAGGGTTAGGGTTAGGTGTATGGTATGATTTAGGCTTCTGGTTAATTTAGGTTTGAACTTAGTTTGAGGGAGTAAGTTTAGGGCTATTGTTAGTTTTCGGTTCAGTGTTACGTTTGGAAATAGCGTCAGGGTCAGTTTAGGGTTGGGCTTGAACTTCAGGTGTCCCCCTAGGGTTAGGGTAAGTTCTATGGTTTGAGTTAGGCTTCAGGTTAGGTTAGGCTTGAACTTAGTTTGAGGGAGTAAGTTTAGGGCTACTGTTAGTTTACGATTCAGTGTTAAGGTTGGAGTTAGCGTGAGGGTCAGGTTAGGGTTGGGGTTGAGCTAAAGGTGTCCGCCTAGGGTTAGGTTTAGGTCTATGGTTTCATTTAGGATTCAGGTTAGGTTAGGATTGAACTTAGTTTGAGGGAGTAAGTTTAGGGCTACTGTTAGTTTTCGGTTCAGTGTTACGGTTGGATATAGCGTCAGGGTCAGGTTAGGGTTGGGGTTGAGCTTCAGGTGTCCGCCTAGGGTTAGGGTTAGGTGTATGGTTTGATTTAGGCTTCAGGTTAGGTTAGGTTTGAACTTAGTTTGAGGGAGTAAGTTTAGGGCTACTGTTAGTTTTCGGGTAACTGTTATGGTTGGAGTTAGCGTCAGGGCCATTTTAGGATTGGGGTTGAGCTTAAGGTGTCCGCCAAGGGTTAGGGTTAGGTCTATGGTTTGAGTTAGGCTTCTGGTTAGGTTAGGTTTGAACTTAGTTTGAGGGAGTAAGTTTAGGGCTACTGTTAGTTTTCGGTTCAGTGTTACGGTTGGAGATAGCGTCAGGGTCAGGTTAGGGTTGGGGTTGAGCTTCAGGTGTCCGCCTAGGGTTAGGGTTAGGTCTATGGTTTGAGTTAGGCTTCAGGTTAGGTTAGGTTTGAACTTAGTTTGAGGGAGTAAGTTTAGGGCTACTGTTTGTTTTCGGTTCAGTGTTACGGTTGGAGTTAGCGTGAGGGTCACGTTAGGGTAGGGGTTGAGCTTAAGGTGTCCGCCTAGGGTTAGGGTTAGGTGTATGGTTTGATTTAGGCTTCAGGTTAGCTTAGGTTTGAACTTAGTTTGAGGGAGTAAGTTTAGGGCTACTGTTAGTTTTCGCGTAACTGTTATGGTTGGAGTGAGCGTCAGGGCCAGGTTAGGTTTGGGATTGAGCTTAAGGTGTCCGCCTAGTGTTAGGGTTAGGTCTATGGTTTGAGTTAGGCTTCAGGTTAGCTTAGGTTTGAACTTAGTTTGAGGGAGTAAGTTTAGGGCTACTGTTAGTTTTCGGTTCAGTGTTACGGTTGGAGTTAGCGTCAGGTTCAGGTTAGGGTTGGGGATGAACTTAAGGTGTCGGCCTAGGGTTAGGGTTAGGTCTTTGGTTTGAGTTAGGCTTCAGGTGAGGTTAGGTTTGAACTTAGTTTGAGGGATTAAGTTTAGGGCTACTGTTAGTTTTCGGTTAAGTGTTACGGTTGGAGTAAGAGTCAGGGTCAGATTAGGGTTGGGGTTGAGCTTCAGGTGTCCGACTAGGGTTAGGGTTAGGTGTATGGTTTGATTTAGGCTTCAGGTTAGGTTAGGTTTGAACTTAGTTTGAGGGAGTAAGTTTACGGCTACTGTTAGTTTTCGGGTAAGTGTTACGGTTGGAGTTAGCGTCAGGTCCAGGTTAGGGTTGGGGTTTAGTTTCAGGTGTCCGCCTAGGGTTAGGGTAGGTGTATGGTTTGATTTAGGCTTCAGATTAAGTTAGGTTTGAAGTTAGTTTGAGGAGTGAGTTTAGGGCTACTGTTAGTTTTCGGTTAACTGTTACAGTTGGAGTAAGCGTGAGGGTCAGGTTATGGTAGGGGTTGAGCTTAAGGTGTCCGCCTGTGGTTAGGGTTAGGTGTATGATTTGATTAAGGCTTCAGGTTAGTTTAGGTTTGAACTTAGTTTGAGGGAGTAAGTTTAGGGCTACTGTTCGTTTTCGGGCAACTGTTATGGTTGGAGTTAGCGTCAGGGCCAGGTTAGGGTTGGGGTTGAGCTTAAGGTGTCCGCATAGGGTTAGGGTTAGGTCTATGGTTTGAGTTAGACTTCAGGTTAGGTTAGGTTTGAACTTAGTTTGAGGGAGTAAGTTTAGGGCTACTGTTCATTTTCGGGTAACTGTTATGGTTGGAGTTAGCGTCAGGGCCAGGTTAGGGTTGGGGTTGAGCTTAAGGTGTCCGCCTAGGGTTAGGGTTAGGTCTATGGTTTGAGTTAGGCTTCAGGTTAGGTTAGGTTTGAACTTAGTTTGAGGGAATAAGTTTAGGGCTACTGTTAGTTTTCGGTTCAGTGTTACGGTTGGAGATAGCGTCAGGGTCAGGTTAGGGTTGGGGTTGAGCTTAAGGTGTCCGCCTAGGGTTAGGGTTAGGTGTATGGTATGATTTAGGCTTCTGGTTAATTTAGGTTTGAACTTAGTTTGAGGGAGTAAGTTTAGGGCTATTGTTAGTTTTCGGTTCAGTGTTACGGTTGGAAATAGCGTCAGGGTCAGTTTAGGGTTGGGCTTGAACTTCAGGTGTCCCCCTAGGGTTAGGGTAAGTTCTATGGTTTGAGTTAGGCTTCAGGTTAGGTTAGGTTTGAAATTAGTTTGAGGGAGTAAGTTTAGGGCTACTGTTAGGTTTCGGTTCAGTGTTACGGTTGGAGTTAGCGTGAGGGTCAGGTTAGTGTTGGGGTTGAGCTTAAGGTGTCCGCCTAGGGTTAGAGTTAGGTGTATGGTTTGATTTAGGCTTCAGGTTATCTTAGGTTTGAACTTAGTCTGATGGAGTAAGTTTAGGGCTACTGTTAGTTTTCGGGTAACTGTTATGGTTGGAGTTAGCGTCAGGGGATTTTAGGGTTGGGGTTGAGCTTAAGGTGTCCGCCAAGGGATAGGGTTAGGTCTATGGTTTGAGTTAGGCTTCAGGTTAGGTTAGGCTTGAACTTAGTTTGAGGGAGTAAGTTTAGGGCTACTGTTAGTTTACGATTCAGTGTTAAGGTTGGAGTTAGCGTGAGGGTCAGGTTAGGGTTGGGGTTGAGCTTAAGGTGTCCGCCTAGGGTTAGGTTTAGGTCTATGGTTTCATTTAGGATTCAGGTTAGGTTAGGATTGAACTTAGTTTGAGGGAGTAAGTTTAGGGCTACTGTTAGTTTTCGGTTCAGTGTTACGGTTGGATATAGCGTCAGGGTCAGGTTAGGGTTGGGGTTGAGCTTCAGGTGTCCGCCTAGGGTTAGGGTTAGGTGTATGGTTTGATTTAGGCTTCAGGTTAGGTTAGGTTTGAACTTAGTTTGAGGGAGTAAGTTTAGGGCTACTGTTAGTTTTCGGGTAACTGTTATGGTTGGAGTTAGCGTCAGGGCCATTTTAGGATTTGGGGTTGAGCTTAAGGTGTCCGCCAAGGGTTAGGGTTAGGTCTATGGTTTGAGTTAGGCTTCTGGTTAGGTTAGGTTTGAACTTAGTTTGAGGGAGTAAGTTTAGGGCTACTGTTAGTTTTCCGTTCAGTGTTACGGTTGGAGATAGCGTCAGGGTCAGGTTAGGGTTGGGGTTGAGCTTCAGGTGTCCGCCTAGGGTTAGGGTTAGGTCTATGGTTTGAGTTAGGCTTCAGGTTAGGTTAGGTTTGAACTTAGTTTGAGGGAGTAAGTTTAGGGCTACTGTTTGTTTTCGGTTCAGTGTTACGGTTGGAGTTAGCGTGAGGGTCATGTTAGGGAAGGGGTTGAGCTTAAGGTGTCCGCCTAGGTTTAGGGTTAGGTGTATGGTTTGATTTAGGCTTCAGGTTAGCTTAGGTTTGAACTTAGTTTGATGGAGTAAGTTTAGGGCTACTGTTAGTTTTCGCGTAACTGTTATGGTTGGAGTGAGCGTCAGGGCCAGGTTAGGTTTGGGATTGAGCTTAAGGTGTCCGCCTAGTGTTAGGGTTAGGTCTATGGTTTGAGTTAGGCTTCAGGTTAGCTTAGGTTTGAACTTAGTTTGAGGGAGTAAGTTTAGGGCTACTGTTAGTTTTCGGTTCAGTGTTACGGTTGGAGTTAGCGTCAGGTTCAGGTTAGGGTTGGGGTTGAACTTAAGGTGTCTGCCTAGGGTTAGGGTTAGGTCTTTGGTTTGAGTTAGGCTTCAGGTGAGGTTAGGTTTGAACTTAGTTTGAGGGAGTAAGTTTAGGGCTACTGTTAGTTTTCGGTTAAGTTTTACGGTTGGAGTAAGAGTCAGGGTCAGGTTAGGGTTGGGGTTGAGCTTCAGGTGTCCGACTAGGGTTAGGGTTAGGTGTATGGTTTGATTTAGGCTTCAGGTTAGGTTAGGTTTGAACTTAGTTTGAGGGAGTAAGTTTACGGCTACTGTTAGTTTTCGGGTAACTGTTACGGTTGGAGTTAGCGTCAGGTCCAGGTTAGGGTTGGGGTTGAGTTTCAGGTGTCCGCCTAGGGTTAGGGTAGGTGTATGGTTTGATTTAGGCTTCAGATTAAGTTTTGTTTGAAGTTAGTTTGAGGGAGTAAGTTTAGGGCTACTGTTAGTTTTCGGTTAACTGTTACAGTTGGAGTAAGCGTGAGGGTCAGGTTATGGTAGGGGTTGAGCTTAAGGTGTCGGCCTGTGGTTAGGGTTAGGTGTAGGATTTGATTAAGGCTTCAGGTTAGTTTAGGTTTGAACTTAGTTTGAGGGAGTAAGTTTAGGGCTACTGTTCGTTTTCGGGTAACTGTTATGGTTGGAGTTAGCGTCAGGGCCAGGTTAGGGTTGGGGTTGAGCTTAAGGTGTCCGCATAGGGTTAGGGTTAGGTCTATGGTTTGAGTTAGGCTTCAGGTTAGGTTAGGTTTGAACTTAGTTTGAGGGAGTAAGTTTAGGGCTACTGTTAGTTTTCGGTTCAGTGTTACGGTTGGATTTAGCGTGAGGGTCAGGTTAGGGTTGGGGTTGAGCTTAAGGTGTCCGCCTAGGGTTAGGGTTAAGTGTATGGTTTGATTTAGGCTTCAGGTTAGGTTAGGTTTGAACTTAGTTTGAGGGAGTAAGTTTAGGGCTACTGTTCGTTTTCGGGTACCTGTTATGGTTGGAGTTAGCGTCAGGGCCAGGTTAGGGTTGGGGTTGAGCTTAAGGTGTCCGCCTAGGGTTAGGGTTAGGTCTATGGTTTGAGTTAGGCTTCAGGTTAGGTTAGGTTTGAACTTAGTTTGAGGGAGTAAGTTTAGGGCTACTGTTAGTTTTCGGTTCAGTGTTACCGTTGGTGATAGCGTCAGGGTCAGGTTAGTGTTGGGGTTGAGCTTAAGGTGTCCGCCTAGGGTTAGGGTTAGGTCTATGGTTTGAGTTAGGCTTCAGGTAAGGTTAGGATTGAACTTAGTTTGAGGGAGTAAGTTTAGGGCTACTGTTAGTTTTCGGTTCAGTGTTACGGTTGGAGTTAGCGTCAGGGTCACGTTAGGGTTGGGGTTGAGCTTCAGGTGTCCGCCTAGGGTTAGGGTTAGGTCTATGGTTTGAGTTAGGCTTCAGGTTAGGTTAGGTTTGAACTTAGTTTGAGGGAGTAAGTTTAGGGCTACTGTTTGTTTTCGGTTCAGTGTTTCGGTTGGAGTTAGCGTGAGGGTCAGATTAGGGTAGGGGTTGAGCTTAAGGTGTCCGCCTAGGGTTAGGGTTAGGTCTACGGTTTGAGTTAGGCTTCAGGTTAGGTTAGGTTTGAACTTAGTTTGAGGGAGTAAGTTTAGGGCTACTGTTAGTTTTCGGTTCAGTGTTACGGTTGGATATAGCGTCAGGGTCAGGTTAGGGTTGGGGTTGAGCTTCAGGTGTCCGCCTAGGGTTAGGGTTAGGTCTATGGATTGAGTTAGGCTTCAGGTTAGGTTAGGTTTGAACTTAGTTTGAGGGAGTAAGTTTAGGGCTACTGTTAGTTTTCGGTTCAGTGTTACGGTTGGATTTAGCGTGAGGGTCAGGTTAGGGTTGGGGTTGAGCTTAAGGTGTCCGCCTAGGGTTAGGGTTAGGTGTATGGTTTGATTTAGGCTTCAGGTTAGGTTAGGTTTGAACTTAGTTTGAGGGAGTAAGTTTAGGGCTACTGTTCGTTTTCGGGTAACTGTTATGGTTGGAGTTAGCGTCAGGGCCAGGTTAGGGTTGGGGTTGAGCTTAAGGTGTCCGACTAGGGTTAGGGTTAGGTCTATGGTTTGAGTTAGGCTTCAGGTTAGGTTAGGTTTGAACTTAGTTTGAGGGAGTAAGTTTAGGGCTACTGTTAGTTTTCGGTTCATTGTTACGGTTGGAGATAGCGTCAGGGTCAGGTTAGGGTTGGGGTTGAGCTTAAGGTGTCCGCCTAGGGTTAGGGTTAGGTGTATGGTATGATTTAGGCTTCTGGTTAAGTTAGGTTTGAACTTAGTTTGAGGGAGTAAGTTTAGGGCTATTGTTAGTTTTCGGTTCAGTGTTACGGTTGGAAATAGCGTCAGGGTCAGTTTAGGGTTGGGCTTGAACTTCAGGTGTCCCCCTAGGGTTAGGTTAAGTTCTATGGTTTGAGTTAGGCTTCAGGTTAGGTTAGGTTTGAAATTAGTTTGAGGGAGTAAGTTTAGGGCTACTGTTAGGTTTCGGTTCAGTGTTACGGTTGGAGTTAGCGTGAGGGTCAGGTTAGTGTTGGGGTTGAGCTTAAGGTGTCCGCCTAGGGTTAGAGTTAGGTGTATGGTTTGATTTAGGCTTCAGGTTATCTTAGGTTTGAACTTAGTTTGATGGAGTAAGTTTAGGGCTACTGTTAGTTTTCGGGTAACTGTTATGGTTGGAGTTAGCGTCAGGGGATTTTAGGGTTGGGGTTGAGCTTAAGGTGTCCGCCAAGGGATAGGGTTAGGTCTATGGTTTGAGTTAGGCTTCAGGTTAGGTTAGGCTTGAACTTAGTTTGAGGGAGTAAGTTTAGGGCTACTGTTAGTTTTCGGTTCAGTGTTACCGTTGGAGTTAGCGTCAGGTCCAGGTTAGGGTTGGCGTTGAGCTAATGGTGTCCGCCTAGGGTTAGGATTAGGTGTATGGTTTGATTTACGCTTCAGGTTAGGTTAGGTTTGAAGTTAGTTTGAGGGAGTAAGTTTAGGGCTACTGTTAGTTTTCGGTTAACTGTTACCGTTGGAGTAAGCGTGAGGGTCAGGTTAGGGTAGGGGTTGAGCTTAAGGTGTCCGCCTAGGGTTAGGGTTAGGTGTATGATTTGATTAAGGTTTCAGGTTAGGTTAGGTTTGAACTTAGTTTGAGGGAGTAAATTTAGGGCTACTGTTTGTTTTCGGTTCAGTGTTTCGGTTGGAGTTAGCGTGAGGGTCACGTTAGGGTAGGGGTTGAGCTTAAGGTGTCCGCCTAGGGTTAGGGTTAGGTGTATGGTTTGATTTAGGCTTCAGGTTAGGTTAGGTTTGAACTTAGTTTGAGGGAGTAAGTTTAGGGCTACTGTTAGTTTTCGGTTCAGTGTTACGGTTGGATTTAGCGTGAGGGTCAGGTTAGGGTTGGGGTTGAGCTTAAGGTGTCCGCCTAGGGTTAGGGTTAGGTGTATGGTTTGATTTAGGCTTCAGGTTAGGTTAGGTTTGAACTTAGTTTGAGGGAGTAAGTTTAGGGCTACTGTTCGTTTTCGGGTAACTGTTATGGTTGGAGTTAGCGTCAGGGCCAGGTTAGGGTTGGGGTTGAGCTTAAGGTGTCCGACTAGGGTTAGGGTTAGGTCTATGGTTTGAGTTAGGCTTCAGGTTAGGTTAGGTTTGAACTTAGTTTGAGGGAGTAAGTTTAGGGCTACTGTTAGTTTTCGGTTCATTGTTACGGTTGGAGATAGCGTCAGGGTCAGGTTAGGGTTGGGGTTGAGCTTAAGGTGTCCGCCTAGGGTTAGGGTTAGGTGTATGGTATGATTTAGGCTTCTGGTTAAGTTAGGTTTGAACTTAGTTTGAGGGAGTAAGTTTAGGGCTATTGTTAGTTTTCGGTTCAGTGTTACGGTTGGAAATAGCGTCAGGGTCAGTTTAGGGTTGGGCTTGAACTTCAGGTGTCCCCCTAGGGTTAGGTTAAGTTCTATGGTTTGAGTTAGGCTTCAGGTTAGGTTAGGTTTGAAATTAGTTTGAGGGAGTAAGTTTAGGGCTACTGTTAGGTTTCGGTTCAGTGTTACGGTTGGAGTTAGCGTGAGGGTCAGGTTAGTGTTGGGGTTGAGCTTAAGGTGTCCGCCTAGGGTTAGAGTTAGGTGTATGGTTTGATTTAGGCTTCAGGTTATCTTAGGTTTGAACTTAGTTTGATGGAGTAAGTTTAGGGCTACTGTTAGTTTTCGGGTAACTGTTATGGTTGGAGTTAGCGTCAGGGGATTTTAGGGTTGGGGTTGAGCTTAAGGTGTCCGCCAAGGGATAGGGTTAGGTCTATGGTTTGAGTTAGGCTTCAGGTTAGGTTAGGCTTGAACTTAGTTTGAGGGAGTAAGTTTAGGGCTACTGTTAGTTTTCGGTTCAGTGTTACCGTTGGAGTTAGCGTCAGGTCCAGGTTAGGGTTGGCGTTGAGCTAATGGTGTCCGCCTAGGGTTAGGATTAGGTGTATGGTTTGATTTACGCTTCAGGTTAGGTTAGGTTTGAAGTTAGTTTGAGGGAGTAAGTTTAGGGCTACTGTTAGTTTTCGGTTAACTGTTACCGTTGGAGTAAGCGTGAGGGTCAGGTTAGGGTAGGGGTTGAGCTTAAGGTGTCCGCCTAGGGTTAGGGTTAGGTGTATGATTTGATTAAGGTTTCAGGTTAGGTTAGGTTTGAACTTAGTTTGAGGGAGTAAATTTAGGGCTACTGTTTGTTTTCGGTTCAGTGTTTCGGTTGGAGTTAGCGTGAGGGTCACGTTAGGGTAGGGGTTGAGCTTAAGGTGTCCGCCTAGGGTTAGGGTTAGGTGTATGGTTTGATTTAGGCTTCAGGTTAGGTTAGGTTTGAACTTAGTTTGAGGGAGTAAGTTTAGGGCTACTGTTAGTTTTCGGGTAACTGTTACGGTTGGAGTTAGCGTCAGGTCCAGGTTAGGGTTGGCGTTGAGCTAATGGTGTCCGCCTAGGGTTAGTATTAGGTGTATGGTTTGATTTACGCTTTAGGATAGGTTTGGTTTGAACTTAGTTTGAGGGATAAGTTTAGGGCGACTGTTAGTTTTCGGGTAACTGTTATGGTTGGAGTTAGCGTCAGGGCCAGGTTAGGGTTGGGGTTGAGCTTAAGGTGTCCGCCTAGGGTTTGGGTTAGGTCTATGGTTTGAGTTAGGCTTCAGGTTAGGTTAGGTTTGAACTTAGTTTGAGGGAGTAAGTTTAGGGCTACTGTTAGTTTTCGGTTCAGTTTTACGGTTGGAGATAGCGTCAGGGTCAAGTTAGCGTTGGGGTTGAGCTTCAGGTGTCCGCCTAGGGTTAGGGTTAGGTGTATGGTTTGATTTAGGCTTCAGGTTAGGTTAGGTTTAACTTAGTTTGAGGGAGTAAGTTTAGGGCTACTGTTAGTTTTCGGGTAACTGTTATGGTTGGAGTTAGCGTCAGGGCCATTTTAGGATTGGGGTTGAGCTTAAGGTGTCCGCTAAGGGTTAGGGTTAGGTCTATGGTTTGAGTTAGGCTTCAGGTTAGGTTAGGTTTGAACTTAGTTTGAGGGAGTAAGTTTAGAGCTACTGTTAGTTTTCGGTTCAGTGTTATGGTTGGAGTTAGCGTGAGGGTCAGGTTAGGGTTGGGTTTGAGCTTAAGGTGTCCGCCTAGGGTTAGGGTTAGGTGTATGGTTTGATTTAGGCTTCAGGTTAGGTTAGGTTTGAACTTAGTTTGAGGGAGTAAGTTTAGGGCTACTGTTAGTTTTCGGTTCAGTGTTACGGTTGGAGATAGCGTCAGGGTCAGGTTAGGGTTGGGGTTGAGCTTCAGGTGTCCGCCTAGGGTTAGGGTTAAGTCTATGGTTTGAGTTAGGCTTCAGGTTAGGTTAGGTTTGAAATTAGTTTGAGGGAGTAAGTTTAGGGCTAATGTTAGTTTTCGGTTCAGTGTTACGGTTGGAGTTTGCGTGAGGGTCAGGTTAGGGTTGGGGTTGAGGTTAAGGTGTCCGCCTAGGGTTAGGGTTAGGTGTATGGTTTGATTTAGGCTTCAGGTTAGGTTAGGTTTGAGCTTAGTTTGAGGGAGTAAGTTTAGGGCGACTGTTAGTTTTCTGGTAACTGATATGGTTGGAGTTAGCGTCAGGGCCAGGTTAGGGTTGGGGTTGAGCTTAAGGTGTCCGCCTAGGGTTAGGGTTAGGTCTATGGTTTGAGTTAGGCTTCAGGTTAGGTTAGGTTTGAACTTAGTTTGAGGGAGTAAGTTTAGGGCTACTGTTAGTTTTCGGTTCAGTGTTACCGTTGGTGATAGCGTCAGGGTCAGGTTAGTGTTGGGGTTGAGCTTAAGGTGTCCGCCTAGGGTTAGGGTTAGGTCTATGGTTTGAGTTAGGCTTCAGGTAAGGTTAGGATTGAACTTAGTTTGAGGGAGTAAGTTTAGGGCTACTGTTAGTTTTCGGTTCAGTGTTACGGTTGGAGTTAGCGTCAGGGTCACGTTAGGGTTGGGGTTGAGCTTCAGGTGTCCGCCTAGGGTTAGGGTTAGGTCTATGGTTTGAGTTAGGCTTCAGGTTAGGTTAGGTTTGAACTTAGTTTGAGGGAGTAAGTTTAGGGCTACAGTTTGTTTTCGGTTCAGTGTTTCGGTTGGAGTTAGCGTGAGGGTCAGATTAGGGTAGGGGTTGAGCTTAAGGTGTCCGCCTAGGGTTAGGGTTAGGTCTACGGTTTGAGTTAGGCTTCAGGTTAGGTTAGGTTTGAACTTAGTTTGAGGGAGTAAGTTTAGGGCTACTGTTAGTTTTCGGTTCAGTGTTACGGTTGGATATAGCGTCAGGGTCAGGTTAGGGTTGGGGTTGAGCTTCAGGTGTCCGCCTAGGGTTAGGGTTAGGTCTATGGATTGAGTTAGGCTTCAGGTTAGGTTAGGTTTGAACTTAGTTTGAGGGAGTAAGTTTAGGGCTACTGTTAGTTTTCGGTTCAGTGTTACGGTTGGATTTAGCGTGAGGGTCAGGTTAGGGTTGGGGTTGAGCTTAAGGTGTCCGCCTAGGGTTAGGGTTAGGTGTATGGTTTGATTTAGGCTTCAGGTTAGGTTAGGTTTGAACTTAGTTTGAGGGAGTAAGTTTAGGGCTACTGTTCGTTTTCGGGTAACTGTTATGGTTGGAGTTAGCGTCAGGGCCAGGTTAGGGTTGGGGTTGAGCTTAAGGTGTCCGACTAGGGTTAGGGTTAGGTCTATGGTTTGAGTTAGGCTTCAGGTTAGGTTAGGTTTGAACTTAGTTTGAGGGAGTAAGTTTAGGGCTACTGTTAGTTTTCGGTTCATTGTTACGGTTGGAGATAGCGTCAGGGTCAGGTTAGGGTTGGGGTTGAGCTTAAGGTGTCCGCCTAGGGTTAGGGTTAGGTGTATGGTATGATTTAGGCTTCTGGTTAAGTTAGGTTTGAACTTAGTTTGAGGGAGTAAGTTTAGGGCTATTGTTAGTTTTCGGTTCAGTGTTACGGTTGGAAATAGCGTCAGGGTCAGTTTAGGGTTGGGCTTGAACTTCAGGTGTCCCCCTAGGGTTAGGTTAAGTTCTATGGTTTGAGTTAGGCTTCAGGTTAGGTTAGGTTTGAAATTAGTTTGAGGGAGTAAGTTTAGGGCTACTGTTAGGTTTCGGTTCAGTGTTACGGTTGGAGTTAGCGTGAGGGTCAGGTTAGTGTTGGGGTTGAGCTTAAGGTGTCCGCCTAGGGTTAGAGTTAGGTGTATGGTTTGATTTAGGCTTCAGGTTATCTTAGGTTTGAACTTAGTTTGATGGAGTAAGTTTAGGGCTACTGTTAGTTTTCGGGTAACTGTTATGGTTGGAGTTAGCGTCAGGGGATTTTAGGGTTGGGGTTGAGCTTAAGGTGTCCGCCAAGGGATAGGGTTAGGTGTATGGTTTGAGTTAGGGTTCAGGTTAGGTTAGGCTTGAACTTAGTTTGAGGGAGTAAGTTTAGGGCTACTGTTAGTTTTCGGGTAACTGTTACGGTTGGAGTTAGCGTCAGGTCCAGGTTAGGGTTGGCGTTGAGCTAATGGTGTCCGCCTAGGGTTAGTATTAGGTGTATGGTTTGATTTACGCTTCAGGTTAGGTTTGGTTTGAACTTAGTTTGAGGGATAAGTTTAGGGCGACTGTTAGTTTTCGGGTAACTGTTATGGTTGGAGTTAGCGTCAGGGCCAGGTTAGGGTTGGGGTTGAGCTTAAGGTGTCCGCCTAGGGTTTGGGTTAGGTCTATGGTTTGAGTTAGGCTTCAGGTTAGGTTAGGTTTGAACTTAGTTTGAGGGAGTAAGTTTAGGGCTACTGTTAGTTTTCGGTTCAGTGTTACGGTTGGAGATAGCGTCAGGGTCAAGTTAGCGTTGGGGTTGAGCTTCAGGTGTCCGCCTAGGGTTAGGGTTAGGTGTATGGTTTGATTTAGGCTTCAGGTTAGGTTAGGTTTAACTTAGTTTGAGGGAGTAAGTTTAGGGCTACTGTTAGTTTTCGGGTAACTGTTATGGTTGTAGTTAGCGTCAGGGCCAGGTTAGGGTTGGGGTTGACCTTAAGGTGTCCATCTAGGGTTAGGGTTAGGTCTATGGTGTGAGATAGGCTTCAGGTTAGGTTAGGTTTGAACTTAGTTTGAGGGAGTAAGTTTAGGGCTACTGTTAGTTTTCGGTTCAGTGTTACGGTCGGAGATAGCGTCAGGGTCAGTTTAGGGTTGGGGTTGAGCTTAAGGTGTCCGCCTAGGGTTAGGGTTAGGTGTATGGTTTGATTTAGGCTTCAGGTTAGGTTAGGTTTGAACTTAGTTTGAGGGAGTAAGTTTAGGGCTACTGTTAGTTTTCGGTTCAGTGTTACGGTTGGAGATAGCGTCAGGGTCAGGTTAGCGTTGGGGTTGAGCTTCATTTGTCCGCCTAGGGTTAGGGTAGGTGTATGGTTTGATTTAGGCTTCAGGTTAGGTTAGGTTTGAACTTAGTTTGAGGGAGTAAGTTTATGGCTACTGTTAGCTTTCGGGTAACTGTTATGGTTGGGGTTAGCGTCAGGGCCATTTTAGGATTGGGGTTGAGCTTAAGGTGTCCGCCAAGGGTTACGGTTTGGTCTATGGTTTGAGTTAGGCTTCAGGTTAGGTTAGGTTTGAACTTAGTTTGAGGGAGTAAGTTTAGGGCTACTGTTAGTTTTCGGTTCAGTGTTACGGTTGGAGATAGCGTCAGGGTCAGGTTAGGGTTGGGGTTGAGCTTCAGGTGTCCGCATAGGGTTAGGGTTATGTCTATGGTTTGAGTTAGGCTTCAGGTTAGGTTAGGTTTGAACTTAGTTTGAGGGATTAAGTTTAGGGCTACTGTTAGTTTTCGTTTCAGTGTTACGGTTGGATTAGCGTGAGGGTCAGGTTAAGGTTGGGTTGAGCTTAAGGTGTCCGCCTAGGGTTAGGGTTAGGTGTATGGTTTGATTTAGGCTTCAGGTTAGGTTAGGTTTGAACTTAGTTTGAGGGAGTAAGTTTAGGGCTACTGTTAGTTTTCGGGTAACTGTTACGGTTGGAGTTAGCGTCAGGTCCAGGTTAGGGTAGGGGTTGAGCTTAAGGTGTCCGCCTAGGGTTTGAGTTAGGTGTATGATTTGATTAAGGCTTCAGGTTAGGTTAGGTTTGAACTTAGTTTGAGGGAGTAAGTTTAGGGCTACTGTTAGTTTTCGGGTAACTGCTATGGTTGGAGTTAGCGTCAGGGCCAGGTTAGGGTTGGGGTTGACCTTAAGGTGTCCGTCTAGGGTTAGGGTTAGGTCTATGGTGTGAATTAGGCTTCAGGTTAGGTTAGGTTTCAACTTAGTTTGAGGGAGTAAGTTTAGGGCTACTGTTAGTTTTCGGTTCAGTGTTACGGTCGGAGATAACGTCAGGGTCAGTTTAGGGTTGGGGTTGAGCTTAAGGTGTCCGCCTAGGGTTAGGGTTAGGTGTATGGTTTGATTTAGGCTTCAGGTTAGGTTAGGTTTGAACTTAGTTTGAGGGAGTAAGTTTAGGGCTACTGTTACTTTTCGGTTCAGTGTTACGGTTGGAGATAGCGTCAGGGTCATGTTAGCGTTGGGGTTGAGCTTCAGGTGTCCGCCTAGGGTTAGGGTTAGGTCTATGGTTTGAGTTAGGCTTCAGGTTAGGTTAGGTTTGAACTTAGTTTGAGGGAGTAAGTTTAGGGCTACTGTTTGTTTTCGGTTCAGTGTTTCGGTTGGAGTTAGCGTGAGGTTCAGGTTAGGGTAGGGGTTAAGCTTAAGGTGTCCGCCTAGGGTTAGGGTTAGGTGTATGGTTTGATTTAGGCTTCAGGTTAGGTTAGGTTTGAACTTAGTTTGAGGGAGTAAGTTTAGGGCTACTGTTAGTTTTCGGGTAACTGTTGCGGTTGGAGTTAGCGTCAGGTCCAGGTTAGGGTTGGCGTTGAGCTAATGGTGTCCGCCTAGGGTTAGGGTTAGGTGTATGGTTTGATTTAGGCTTCAGGTTAGGTTAGGTTTGAAGTTAGTTTGAGGGAGTAAGTTTCGGGCTACTGTTAGTTTTCGGTTAACTGTTACAGTTGGAGTAAGCGTGAGGGTCAGGTTAGGGTAGGGGTTGAGCTTAAGGTGTCCGCCTAGGGTTTGAGTTAGGTGTATGATTTGATTAAGGCTTCAGGTTAGGTTAGGTTTGAACTTAGTTTGAGGGAGTAAGTTTAGGGCTACTGTTAGTTTTCGGGTAACTGTTATGGTTGTAGTTAGCGTCAGGGCCAGGTTAGGGTTGGGGTTGACCTTAAGGTGTCCATCTAGGGTTAGGGTTAGGTCTATGGTGTGAGATAGGCTTCAGGTTAGGTTAGGTTTGAACTTAGTTTGAGGGAGTAAGTTTAGGGCTACTGTTAGTTTTCGGTTCAGTGTTACGGTCGGAGATAGCGTCAGGGTCAGTTTAGGGTTGGGGTTGAGCTTAAGGTGTCCGCCTAGGGTTAGGGTTAGGTGTATGGTTTGATTTAGGCTTCAGGTTAGGTTAGGTTTGAACTTAGTTTGAGGGAGTAAGTTTAGGGCTACTGTTAGTTTTCGGTTCAGTGTTACGGTTGGAGATAGCGTCAGGGTCAGGTTAGGGTTGGGGTTGAGCTTCAGGTGTCCGCCTAGGGTTAGGGTAGGTGTATGGTTTGATTTAGGCTTCAGGTTAGGTTAGGTTTGAACTTAGTTTGAGGGAGTAAGTTTATGGCTACTGTTAGCTTTCGGGTAACTGTTATGGTTGGGGTTAGCGTCAGGGCCATTTTAGGATTGGGGTTGAGCTTAAGGTGTCCGCCAAGGGTTACGGTTTGGTCTATGGTTTGAGTTAGGCTTCAGGTTAGGTTAGGTTTGAACTTAGTTTGAGGGAGTAAGTTTAGGGCTACTGTTAGTTTTCGGTTCAGTGTTACGGTTGGAGATAGCGTCAGGGTCAGGTTAGGGTTGGGGTTGAGCTTCAGGTGTCCGCATAGGGTTAGGGTTATGTCTATGGTTTGAGTTAGGCTTCAGGTTATGTTAGGTTTGAACTTAGTTTTTGGGATTAAGTTTAGGGCTACTGTTAGTTTTCGTTTCAGTGTTACGGTTGGATTTAGCGTGAGGGTCAGGTTAAGGTTGGGTTGAGCTTAAGGTGTCCGCCTAGGGTTAGGGTTAGGTGTATGGTTTGATTTAGGCTTCAGGTTAGGTTAGGTTTGAACTTAGTTTGAGGGAGTAAGTTTAGGGCTACTGTTAGTTTTCGGGTAACTGTTACGGTTGGAGTTAGCGTCAGGTCCAGGTTAGGGTAGGGGTTGAGCTTAAGGTGTCCGCCTAGGGTTTGAGTTAGGTGTATGATTTGATTAAGGCTTCAGGTTAGGTTAGGTTTGAACTTAGTTTGAGGGAGTAAGTTTAGGGCTACTGTTAGTTTTCGGGTAACTGCTATGGTTGGAGTTAGCGTCAGGGCCAGGTTAGGGTTGGGGTTGACCTTAAGGTGTCCGTCTAGGGTTAGGGTTAGGTCTATGGTGTGAATTAGGCTTCAGGTTAGGTTAGGTTTCAACTTAGTTTGAGGGAGTAAGTTTAGGGCTACTGTTAGTTTTCGGTTCAGTGTTACGGTCGGAGATAGCGTCAGGGTCAGTTTAGGGTTGGGGTTGAGCTTAAGGTGTCCGCCTAGGGTTAGGGTTAGGTGTATGGTTTGATTTAGGCTTCAGGTTAGGTTAGGTTTGAACTTAGTTTGAGGGAGTAAGTTTAGGGCTACTGTTACTTTTCGGTTCAGTGTTACGGTTGGAGATAGCGTCAGGGTCATGTTAGCGTTGGGGTTGAGCTTCAGGTGTCCGCCTAGGGTTAGGGTTAGGTCTATGGTTTGAGTTAGGCTTCAGGTTAGGTTAGGTTTGAACTTAGTTTGAGGGAGTAAGTTTAGGGCTACTGTTTGTTTTCGGTTCAGTGTTTCGGTTGGAGTTAGCGTGAGGGTCAGGTTAGGGTAGGGGTTAAGCTTAAGGTGTCCGCCTAGGGTTAGGGTTAGGTGTATGGTTTGATTTAGGCTTCAGGTTAGGTTAGGTTTGAACTTAGTTTGAGGGAGTAAGTTTAGGGCTACTGTTAGTTTTCGGGTAACTGTTGCGGTTGGAGTTAGCGTCAGGTCCAGGTTAGGGTTGGCGTTGAGCTAATGGTGTCCGCCTAGGGTTAGGGTTAGGTGTATGGTTTGATTTAGGCTTCAGGTTAGGTTAGGTTTGAAGTTAGTTTGAGGGAGTAAGTTTCGGGCTACTGTTAGTTTTCGGTTAACTGTTACAGTTGGAGTAAGCGTGAGGGTCAGGTTAGGGTAGGGGTTGAGCTTAAGGTGTCCGCCTAGGGTTTGAGTTAGGTGTATGATTTGATTAAGGCTTCAGGTTAGGTTAGGTTTGAACTTAGTTTGAGGGAGTAAGTTTAGGGCTACTGTTAGTTTTCGGGTAACTGTTATGGTTGTAGTTAGCGTCAGGGCCAGGTTAGGGTTGGGGTTGACCTTAAGGTGTCCATCTAGGGTTAGGGTTAGGTCTATGGTGTGAGATAGGCTTCAGGTTAGGTTAGGTTTGAACTTAGTTAGAGGGAGTAAGTTTAGGGCTACTGTTAGTTTTCGGTTCAGTGTTACGGTTGGAGATAGCGTCAGGGTCAAGTTAGCGTTGGGGTTGAGCTTCAGGTGTCCGCCTAGGGTTAGGGTTAGGTGTATGGTTTGATTTAGGCTTCAGGTTAGGTTAGGTTTAACTTAGTTTGAGGGAGTAAGTTTAGGGCTACTGTTAGTTTTCGGGTAACTGTTATGGTTGTAGTTAGCGTCAGGGCCAGGTTAGGGTTGGGGTTGACCTTAAGGTGTCCATCTAGGGTTAGGGTTAGGTCTATGGTGTGAGATAGGCTTCAGGTTAGGTTAGGTTTGAACTTAGTTTGAGGGAGTAAGTTTAGGGCTACTGTTAGTTTTCGGTTCAGTGTTACGGTCGGAGATAGCGTCAGGGTCAGTTTAGGGTTGGGGTTGAGCTTAAGGTGTCCGCCTAGGGTTAGGGTTAGGTGTATGGTTTGATTTAGGCTTCAGGTTAGGTTAGGTTTGAACTTAGTTTGAGGGAGTAAGTTTAGGGCTACTGTTAGTTTTCGGTTCAGTGTTACGGTTGGAGATAGCGTCAGGGTCAGGTTAGCGTTGGGGTTGAGCTTCAGGTGTCCGCCTAGGGTTAGGGTAGGTGTATGGTTTGATTTAGGCTTCAGGTTAGGTTAGGTTTGAACTTAGTTTGAGGGAGTAAGTTTATGGCTACTGTTAGCTTTCGGGTAACTGTTATGGTTGGGGTTAGCGTCAGGGCCATTTTAGGATTGGGGTTGAGCTTAAGGTGTCCGCCAAGGGTTACGGTTTGGTCTATGGTTTGAGTTAGGCTTCAGGTTAGGTTAGGTTTGAACTTAGTTTGAGGGAGTAAGTTTAGGGCTACTGTTAGTTTTCGGTTCAGTGTTACGGTTGGAGATAGCGTCAGGGTCAGGTTAGGGTTGGGGTTGAGCTTCAGGTGTCCGCATAGGGTTAGGGTTATGTCTATGGTTTGAGTTAGGCTTCAGGTTAGGTTAGGTTTGAACTTAGTTTGAGGGATTAAGTTTAGGGCTACTGTTAGTTTTCGTTTCAGTGTTACGGTTGGATTAGCGTGAGGGTCAGGTTAAGGTTGGGTTGAGCTTAAGGTGTCCGCCTAGGGTTAGGGTTAGGTGTATGGTTTGATTTAGGCTTCAGGTTAGGTTAGGTTTGAACTTAGTTTGAGGGAGTAAGTTTAGGGCTACTGTTAGTTTTCGGGTAACTGTTACGGTTGGAGTTAGCGTCAGGTCCAGGTTAGGGTAGGGGTTGAGCTTAAGGTGTCCGCCTAGGGTTTGAGTTAGGTGTATGATTTGATTAAGGCTTCAGGTTAGGTTAGGTTTGAACTTAGTTTGAGGGAGTAAGTTTAGGGCTACTGTTAGTTTTCGGGTAACTGCTATGGTTGGAGTTAGCGTCAGGGCCAGGTTAGGGTTGGGGTTGACCTTAAGGTGTCCGTCTAGGGTTAGGGTTAGGTCTATGGTGTGAATTAGGCTTCAGGTTAGGTTAGGTTTCAACTTAGTTTGAGGGAGTAAGTTTAGGGCTACTGTTAGTTTTCGGTTCAGTGTTACGGTCGGAGATAGCGTCAGGGTCAGTTTAGGGTTGGGGTTGAGCTTAAGGTGTCCGCCTAGGGTTAGGGTTAGGTGTATGGTTTGATTTAGGCTTCAGGTTAGGTTAGGTTTGAACTTAGTTTGAGGGAGTAATTTTAGGGCTACTGTTACTTTTCGGTTCAGTGTTACGGTTGGAGATAGCGTCAGGGTCATGTTAGCGTTGGGGTTGAGCTTCAGGTGTCCGCCTAGGGTTAGGGTTAGGTCTATGGTTTGAGTTAGGCTTCAGGTTAGGTTAGGTTTGAACTTAGTTTGAGGGAGTAAGTTTAGGGCTACTGTTTGTTTTCGGTTCAGTGTTTCGGTTGGAGTTAGCGTGAGGGTCAGGTTAGGGTAGGGGTTAAGCTTAAGTTGTCCGCCTAGGGTTAGGGTTAGGTGTATGGTTTGGGTTAGGCTTCAGGTTAGGTTAGGTTTGAACTTTGTTTGAGGGAGTAAGTTTAGGGCTACTGTTAGTTTTCAGTTCAGAGTTACGGTTGGATTTAGCGTGAGGGTCAGGTTAGGGTTGGGGTTGAGCTTAAGGTGTCCGCCTAGTGTTGGGGTTAGGTGTATGGTTTGATTTAGGCTTCAGGTTAGGTTAGGTTTGAACTTAGTTTGAGGGAGTAAGTTTAGGGCTACTGTTAGTTTTCAGTTCAGTGTTACGGTTGGATTTAGCGTGAGGGTCAGGTTAGGGTTGGGGTTGAGCTTAAGGTGTCCGCCTAGGGTTAGGGTAGGTGTATGTTTTGATTTAGGCTTCAGGTTAGGTTAGGTTTGAACTTAGTTTGAGGGAGTAAGTTTAGGGCTACTGTTAGCTTTCGGGTAACTGTTATGGTTGGAGTTAGCGTCAGGGCCATTTTAGGATTGGGGTTGAGCTTAAGGTGTCCGCCAAGGGTTACGGTTAGGTCTATGGTTTGAGTTAGGCTTCAGGTTAGGTTAGGTTTGAACTTAGTTTGAGGGAGTAAGTTTAGGGCTACTGTTTGTTTTCGGTTCAGTGTTTCGGTTGGAGTTAGCGTGAGGGTCAGGTTAGGGTAGGGGTTAAGCTTAAGGTGTCCGCCTAGGGTTAGGGTTAGGTGTATGGTTTGATTTAGGCTTCAGGTTAGGTTAGGTTTGAACTTAGTTTGAGGGAGTAAGTTTAGGGCTACTGTTAGTTTTCGGGTAACTGTTACGGTTGGAGTTAGCGTCAGGTCCAGGTTAGGGTTGGCGTTGAGCTAATGGTGTCCGGCTAGGGTTAGGGTTAGGTGTATGGTTTGATTTAGGCTTCAGGTTAGGTTAGGTTTGAAGTTAGTTTGAGGGAGTAAGTTTCGGGCTACTGTTAGTTTTCGGTTAACTGTTACAGTTGGAGTAAGCGTGAGGGTCAGGTTAGGGTAGGGGTTGAGCTTAAGGTGTCCGCCTAGGGTTTGAGTTAGGTGTATGATTTGATTAAGGCTTCAGGTTAGGTTAGGTTTGAACTTAGTTTGAGGGAGTAAGTTTAGGGCTACTGTTAGTTTTCGGGTAACTGTTATGGTTGTAGTTAGCGTCAGGGCCAGGTTAGGGTTGGGGTTGACCTTAAGGTGTCCATCTAGGGTTAGTGTTAGGTCTATGGTGTGAGATAGGCTTCAGGTTAGGTTAGGTTTGAACTTAGTTTGAGGGAGTAAGTTTAGGGCTACTGTTAGTTTTCGGTTCAGTGTTACGGTCGGAGATAGCGTCAGGGTCAGTTTAGGGTTGGGGTTGAGCTTAAGGTGTCCGCCTAGGGTTAGGGTTAGGTGTATGGTTTGATTTAGGCTTCAGGTTAGGTTAGGTTTGAACTTAGTTTGAGGGAGTAAGTTTAGGGCTACTGTTAGTTTTCGGTTCAGTGTTACGGTTGGAGATAGCGTCAGGGTCAGGTTAGCGTTGGGGTTGAGCTTCAGGTGTCCGCCTAGGGTTAGGGTAGGTGTATGGTTTGATTTAGGCTTCAGGTTAGGTTAGGTTTGAACTTAGTTTGAGGGAGTAAGTTTAGGGCTACTGTTAGCTTTCGGGTAACTGTTATGGTTGGGGTTAGCGTCAGGGCCATTTTAGGATTGGGGTTGAGCTTAAGGTGTCCGCCAAGGGTTACGGTTTGGTCTATGGTTTGAGTTAGGCTTCAGGTTAGGTTAGGTTTGAACTTAGTTTGAGGGAGTAAGTTTAGGGCTACTCTTAGTTTTCGGTTCACTGTTACGGTCGGAGATAGCGTCAGGGTCAGTTTAGGGTTGGGGTTGAGCTTAAGGTGTCCGCCTAGGGTTAGGGTTAGGTGTATGGTTTGATTTAGGCTTCAGGTTAGGTTAGGTTTGAACTTAGTTTGAGGGAGTAAGTTTAGGGCTACTGTTACTTTTCGGTTCAGTGTTACTGTTGGAGATAGCGTCAGGGTCATGTTAGCGTTGGGGTTGAGCTTCAGGTGTCCGCCTAGGGTTAGGGTTAGGTCTATGGTTTGAGTTAGGCTTCAGGTTAGGTTAGGTTTGAACTTAGTTAGAGGGAGTAAGTTTAGGGCTACTGTTAGTTTTCAGTTCAGTGTTACGGTTGGATTTAGCGTGAGGGTCAGGTTAGGTTTGGGGTTGAGCTTAAGGTGTCCGCCTAGGGTTAGGGTAGGTGTATGGTTTGATTTAGGCTTCAGGTTAGGTTAGGTTTGAACTTAGATTGAGGGAATAAGTTTAGGGCTACTGTTAGCTTTCGGGTAACTGTTATGGTTGGGGTTAGCGTCAGGGCCATTTTAGGATTGGGGTTGAGCTTAAGGTGTCCGCCAAGGGTTACGGTTTTTTCTATTTTTTGAGTTAGGCTTCAGGTTAGGTTAGGTTTGAACTTAGTTTGAGGGAGTAAGTTTAGGGCTACTGTTAGTTTTCGGTTCAGTGTTACGGTTGGAGATAGCGTCAGGGTCAGGTTAGGGTTGGGGTTGAGCTTCAGGTGTCCGCCTAGGGTTAGGGTTAGGTCTATGGTTTGAGTTAGGCTTCAGGTTAGGTTAGGTTTGAACTTAGTTTGAGGGAGTAAGTTTAGGGCTGCTGTTAGTTTTCGGTTCAGTGTTACGGTTGGAGATAGAGTCAGGGTCAGGTTAGTGTTGGGGTTGAGCTTCAGGTGTCCTCCTAGGGTTAGGGTGAGGTCTATGGTTTGGGTTAGGCTTCAGGTTAGGTTAGGTTTGAACTTAGTTTGAGGGAGTAAGTTTAGGGCTACTGTTAGTTTTCAGTTCAGAGTTACGGTTGGATTTAGCGTGAGGGTCAGGTTAGGGTTGGGGTTGAGCTTAAGGTGTCCGCCTAGTGTTGGGGTTAGGTGTATGGTTTGATTTAGGCTTCAGGTTAGGTTAGGTTTGAACTTAGTTTGAGGGAGTAAGTTTAGGGCTACTGTTAGTTTTCAGTTCAGTTTTACGGTTGGATTTAGCGTGAGGGTCAGGTTAGGTTTGGGGTTGAGCTTAAGGTGTCCGCCTAGGGTTAGGGTAGGTGTATGGTTTGATTTAGGCTTCAGGTTAGGTTAGGTTTGAACTTAGTTTGAGGGAGAAAGTTTAGGGCTACTGTTAGCTTTCGGGTAACTGTTATGGTTAGAGTTAGCGTCAGGGCCATTTTAGGATTGGGGTTGAGCTTAAGGTGTCCGCCAAGGGTTACGGTTAGGTCTATGGTTTGAGTTAGGCTTCAGGTTAGGTTAGGTTTGAACTTAGTTTGAGGGAGTAAGTTTAGGGCTACTGTTTGTTTTCGGTTCAGTGTTTCGGTTGGAGTTAGCGTGAGGGTCAGGTTAGGGTTGGGGTTGAGCTTCAGGTGTCCGCCTAGGGTTAGGGATATGTCTATGGTTTGAGTTAGGCTTCAGGTTAGGTTAGGTTTGAACTTAGTTTGAGGGATTAAGTTTAGGGCTACTGTTAGTTTTCGTTTCAGTGTTACGGTTGGATTTAGCGTGAGGGTCAGGTTAAGGTTGGGTTGAGCTTAAGGTGTCCGCCTAGGGTTAGGGTTAGGTGTATGGTTTGATTTAGGCTTCAGGTTAGGTTAGGTTTGAACTTAGTTTGAGGGAGTAATTTTAGGGCTACTGTTAGTTTTCGGGTAACTGTTACGGTTGGAGTTAGCGTCAGGTCCAGGTTAGGGTAGGGGTTGAGCTTAAGGTGTCCGCCTAGGGTTTGAGTTAGGTGTATGATTTGATTAAGGCTTCAGGTTAGGTTAGGTTTGAACTTAGTTTGAGGGAGTAAGTTTAGGGCTACTGTTAGTTTTCGGGTAAATGCTATGGTTGGAGTTAGCGTCAGGGCCAGGTTAGGGTTGGGGTTGACCTTAAGGTGTCCGTCTAGCGTTAGGGTTAGGTCTATGGTGTGAGTTAGGCTTCAGGTTAGGTTAGGTTTGAACTTAGTTTGAGGGAGTAAGTTTAGGGCTACTGTTAGTTTTCGGTTCAGTGTTACGGTCGGAGATAGCGTCAGGGTCAGTTTAGGGTTGGGGTTGAGCTTAAGGTGTCCGCCTAGGGTTAGGGTTAGGTGTATGGTTTGATTTAGGCTTCAGGTTAGGTTAGGTTTGAACTTAGTTTGAGGGAGTAAGTTTAGGGCTACTGTTACTTTTCGGTTCAGTGTTACGGTTGGAGATAGCGTCAGGGTCATGTTAGCGTTGGGGTTGAGCTTCAGGTGTCCGCCTAGGGTTAGGGTTAGGTCTATGGTTTGAGTTAGGCTTCAGGTTAGGTTAGGTTTGAACTTAGTTTGAGGGAGTAAGTTTAGGGCTACTGTTAGTTTTCAGTTCAGTGTTACGGTTGGATTTAGCGTGAGGGTCAGGTTAGGTTTGGGGTTGAGCTTAAGGTGTCCGCCTAGGGTTAGGGTAGGTGTATGGTTTGATTTAGGCTTCAGGTTAGGTTAGGTTTGAACTTAGATTGAGGGAATAAGTTTAGGGCTACTGTTAGCTTTCGGGTAACTGTTATGGTTGGGGTTAGCGTCAGGGCCATTTTAGGATTGGGGTTGAGCTTAAGGTGTCCGCCAAGGGTTACGGTTTGGTCTATGGTTTGAGTTAGTCTTCAGGTTAGGTTAGGTTTGAACTTAGTTTGAGGGAGTAAGTTTAGGGCTACTGTTAGTTTTCGGTTCAGTGTTACGGTTGGAGATAGCGTCAGGGTCAGGTTAGGGTTGGGGTTGAGCTTCAGGTGTCCGCCTAGAGTTAGGGTTATGTCTATGGTTTGAGTTAGGCTTCAGGTTAGGTTAGGTTTGAACTTAGTTTGAGGGATTAAGTTTAGGGCTACTGTTAGTTTTCGTTTCAGTGTTACGGTTGGATTTAGCGTGAGGGTCAGGTTAAGGTTGGGTTGAGCTTAAGTTGTCGGCCTAGGGTTAGGGTTAGGTGTATGGTTTGATTTAGGCTTCAGGTTAGGTTAGGTTTGAACTTAGTTTGAGGGAGTAAGTTTAGGGATACTGTTAGTTTTCGGTTCAGTGTTACGGTTGGAGATAGCGTCAGGGTCAGGTTAGGGTTGGGGTTGAGCTTAAGGTGTCCGCCTAGGGTTAGGGTTAGGTGTATGGTTTGATTTAGGCTTCAGGTTAGGTTAGGTTTGAACTTAGTTTGAGGGAGTAAGTTTAGGGCTACTGTTCGTTTTTGGGTAACTGTTACGGTTGGAGTTAGCGTTAGGTCCAGGTTAGGGTTGGCGTTGAGCTAAAGGTGTCCGCCTAGGGTTAGGATTAGGTGTATGGTTTGATTTATGCTTCAGGTTAGGTTAGGTTTGAAGTTAGTTTGAGGGAGTAAGTTTAGGGCTACTGTTAGTTTTCGGTTCAGTGTTACGGTTGGAGATAGCGTCAGGGTCAGGTTAGGGTTGGGCTTGAACTTCAGGTGTCCGCCTAGGGTTAGGGTTAGGTCTATGATTTGAGTTAGGCTTCAGGTTAGGTTAGGTTTGAAATTAGTTTGAGGGAGTAAGTTTAGGGCTACTGTTAGTTTTCGGTTCAGTGTTACGGTTGGAGTTAGCGTGAGGGTCAGGTTAGGGTTGGGGTTGAGCTTAAGGTGTCCGCCTAGGGTTAGAGTTAGGTGTATGGTTTGATTTAGGGTTCACGTTAGCTTAGGTTTGAACTTAGTTTGAGGGAGTAAGTTTAGGGCTACTGTTAGTTTTCGGGTAACTGTTATGGTTGGAGTTAGCGTCAGGGCCAGGTTAGGGTTGGGGTTGAGCTTAAGGTGTCCGCCTAGGGTTAGGGTTAGGTCTATGGTTTGAGTTATGCTTCAGGTTAGGTTAGGTTTGAACTTAGTTTGAGGGAGTAAGTTTAGGGCTTCTGTTTGTTTTCGGTTCAGTGTTACGGTTGGAGATAGCGTCAGGGTCAAGTTAGCGTTGGGGGTGAGCTTCAGGTGTCCGCCTAGGGTTAGGGTTAGGTGTATGGTTTGATTTAGGCTTCAGGTTAGGTTAGGTTTGAACTTAGTTTGAGGGAGTAAGTTTAGGGCTACTGTTAGTTTTCGGGTAACTGTTATGGTTGGAGTTAGCGTCAGGGCCATTTAGGATTGGGGTTGAGCTTAAGGTGTCCGCCAAGGGTTAGGGTTAGGTCTATGGTTTGAGTTAGGCTTCAGGTTATGTTAGGTTTGAACTTAGTTTGAGGGAGTAAGTTTAGGGCTACTGTTAGTTTTCGGTTCAGTGTTACGTTTGGAGATAGCGTCAGGGTCAGGTTAGGGTTGGGGTTGAGCTTCAGGTGTCCGCCTAGGGTTAGGGTTAGGTCTATGGTATGAGTTAGGCTTCAGGTTAGGTTAGGTTTGAACTTACTTTGAGGGAGTAAGTTTAGGGCTACTGTTAGGTTTCGGTTCAGTGTTACGGTTGGAGTTAGCGTGAGGGTCAGGTTAGGGTTGGGGTTGAGCTTAAGGTGTCCGCCTAGGGTTAGAGTTAGGTGTATGGTTTGATTTAGGCTTCAGGTTAGCTTAGGTTTGAACTTAGTTTGAGGGAGTAAGTTTAGGGCTACTGTTAGTTTTCGCGTAACTGTTATGGTTGGAGTTAGCGTCAGGGCCAGGTTAGGTTTTGGATTGTGCTTACGGTGTCCGCCTAGTGTTAGGGTTAGGTCTATGGTTTGAGTTAGGCTTCAGGTTAGCTTAGGTTTGAACTTAGTTTGAGGGAGTAAGTTTAGGGCTACTCTTAGTTTTCGGTTCAGTGTTACGGTTGGAGTTAGCGTCAGGTTCAGGTTAGGTTTGGGGTTGAACTTAAGGTGTCTGCCTAGGGTTAGGTCTTTGGTTTGTGTTAGACTTCAGGTGAGGTTAGGGTTGAACTTAGTTTGAGGGAGTAAGTTTAGGGCTACTGTTAGTTTTCGGTTAAGTGTTACGGTTGGAGTAAGAGTCAGGGTCAGGTTAGGTTTGGGGTTGAGCTTCAGGAGTCCGCCTAGGGTTAGGGTTAGGTGTATGGTTTGATTTAGGCTTCAGGTTAGGTTAGGTTTGAACTTAGTTTGAGGGAGTAAGTTTAGGGCTACTGTTAGTTTTCGAGTAAGTGTTACGGTTGGAGTTAGCGTCAGGTCCAGGTTAGGGTTGGGGTTGAGTTTCAGGTGTCCGCCTAGGGTTAGGGTAGGTGTATGGTTTGATTTAGGCTTCAGATTAGGTTAGGTTTGAAGTTAGTTTGAGGGAGTAAGTTTAGGGCTACTGTTAGTTTTCGGTTAACTGTTACAGTTGGAGTAAGCGTGAGGGTCAGGTTATGGTAGGGGTTGAGCTTAAGTTGTCCGCCTGTGGTTAGGGTTAGGTGTATGATTTGATTAAGGCTTCAGGTTAGGTTAGGTTTGAACTTAGTTTGAGGGAGTAAGTTTAGGGCTACTGTTCGTTTTCGGGTAACTGTTATGGTTGGAGTTAGCGTCAGGGCCAGGTTAGGGTTGGGGTTGAGCTTAAGGTGTCCGCCTAGGGTTAGGGTTAGGTCTATGGTTTGAGTTAGGCTTCAGATTAGGTTAGGTTTGAACTTAGTTTGAGGGAGTAAGTTTAGGGCTACTGTTAGTTTTCGGTTCAGTGTTACGGTTGGAGATAGCGTCAGGGTCAGGTTAGGGTTGGGGTTGAGCTTAAGGTGTCCGCCTAGGGTTAGGGTTAGGTGTATGGTATGATTTAGGCTTCTGGTTAAGTTAGGTTTGAACTTAGTTTGAGGGAGTAAGTTTAGGGCTATTGTTAGTTTTCGGTTCAGTGTTATGGTTGGAAATAGCGTCAGGGTCAGTTTAGGGTTGGGCTTGAACTT
The DNA here is from genome assembly GCA_026018925.1 of Tupaia tana. NCBI lineage: Eukaryota > Metazoa > Chordata > Mammalia > Scandentia > Tupaiidae > Tupaia > Tupaia tana. The sequence goes on along the minus strand of JAKSZU010000042.1, from coordinate 1,421,281 downwards.
CAGGTGTCCCCCTAGGGTTAGGGTAAGTTCTATGGTTTGAGTTAGGCTTCAGGTTAGGTTAGATGAAATTAGTTTGAAGGAGTAAGTTTAGGGCTACTGTTAGGTTTCGGTTCAGTGCTACGTTTGGAGTTAGCGTGAGGGTCAGGTTAGTGTTGGGGTTTAACTTAAGGTGTCCGCCTAGGGTTAGAGTTAGGTGTATGGTTTGATTTAGGCTTCAGGTTAGCTTAGGTTTGAACTTAGTTTGAGGGAGTAAGTTTAGGGCTACTGTTAGTTTTCGGGTAACTGTTATGGTTGGAGTTAGCGTCAGGGCCAGGTTAGGGTTGGGGTTGAACTTAAGGTGTCCGCCTAGGGTTAGGGTTAGGTCTACGGTTTGAGTTAGGCTTCAGGTTAGGTTAGGTTTGAACTTAGTTTGAGGGATTAAGTTTAGGGCTACTGTTAGATTTCGTTTCAGTGTTACGGTTGGATTTAGCGTGAGGGTCAGGTTAAGGTTGGGTTGAGCTTAAGGTGTCCGCCTAGGGTTAGGGTTAGGTGTATGGTTTGATTTAGGCTTCAGGTTAGGTTAGGTTTGAACTTAGTTTGAGGGAGTAAGTTTAGGGCTACTGTTCGTTTTCGGGTAACTGTTACGGTTGGAGTTAGCGTTAGGTCCAGGTTAGGGTTGGCGTTGAGCTAAAGGTGTCCGCCTAGGGTTAGGATTAGGTGTATGGTTTGATTTACGCTTCAGGTTAGGTTAGGTTTGAAGTTAGTTTGAGGGAGTAAGTTTAGGGCTACTGTTAGTTTTCGGTTCAGTGTTACGGTTGGAGATAGCGTCAGGGTCAGGTTAGGGTTGGGCTTGAACTTCAGGTGTCCGCCAAGGGTTAGGGTTAGGTCTATGATTTGAGTTAGGCTTCAGGTTAGGTTAGGTTTGAAATTAGTTTGAGGGAGTAAGTTTAGGGCTACTGTTAGTTTTCGGTTCAGTGTTACGGTTGGAGTTAGCGTGAGGGTCAGGTTAGGTTTGGGGTTGAGCTTAAGGTGTCCGCCTAGGGTTAGAGTTAGGTGTATGGTTTGATTTAGGGTTCACGTTAGCTTAGGTTTGAACTTAGTTTGAGGGAGTAAGTTTAGGGCTACTGTTAGTTTTCGGGTAACTGTTATGGTTGGAGTTAGCGTCAGGGCCAGGTTAGGGTTGGGGTTGAGCTTAAGATGTCCGCCTAGGGTTAGGGTTAGGTCTATGGTTTGAGTTAGGCTTCAGGTTAGGTTAGGTTTGAACTTAGTTTGAGGGAGTAAGTTTAGGGCTACTGTTAGTTTTCAGTTCAGTGTTACGGTTGGATATAGCGTCAGGGTCAAGTTAGCGTTTGGGGTGAGCTTCAGGTGTCCGCCTAGGGTTAGGGTTAGGTGTATGGTTTGATTTAGGCTTCAGGTTAGGTTAGGTTTGAACTTAGTTTGAGGGAGTAAGTTTAGGGCTACTGTTAGTTTTCGGGTAAATGTTACGGTTGGAGTTAGCATCAGGTCCAGGTTAGGGTTGGGGTTGAGTTTCAGGTGTCCGCCTAGGGTTAGTGTAGTTGTATGGTTTGATTTAGGCTTCAGATTAGGTTAGGTTTGAAGTTAGTTTGAGGGAGTAAGTTTAGGGCTACTGTTAGTTTTCGGTTCAGTGTTACGGTTGGAGATAGCGTCAGGGTCAGGTTAGGGTTGGGCTTGAACTTCAGGTGACCGCCTAGGGTTAGGGTTAGGTCTATGATTTGAGTTAGGCTTCAGGTTAGGTTAGGTTTGAAATTAGTTTGAGGGAGTAAGTTTAGGGCTACTGTTAGTTTTCGGTTCAGTGTTACGGTTGGAGTTAGCGTGAGGTTCAGGTTAGGGTTGGGGTTGAGCTTAAGGTGTCCGCCTAGGGTTAGAGTTAGGTGTATGGTTTGATTTAGGGTTCACGTTAGCTTAGGTTTGAACTTAGTTTGAGGGAGTAAGTTTAGGGCTACTGTTAGTTTTCGAGTAACTGTTATGGTTGGAGTTAGCGTCAGGGCCAGGTTAGGGTTTGGGTTGAGCTTAAGATGTCCGCCTAGGGTTAGGGTTAGGTCTATGGTTTGAGTTAGGCTTCAGGTTAGGTTAGGTTTGAAGTTAGTTTGAGGGAGTAAGTTTAGGGCTACTGTTAGTTTTCGGTTTAGTGTTACGGTTGGAGATAGCGTCAGGGTCAGGTTAGGGTTGGGCTTGAACTTCAGGTGTCCGCCTAGGGTTAGGGTTAGGTCTATGATTTGAGTTAGGCTTCAGGTTAGGTTAGGTTTGAAATTAGTTTGAGGGAGTAAGTTTAGGGCTACTGTTAGTTTTCGGTTCAGTGTTACGGTTGGAGTTAGCGTGAGGGTCAGGTTAGGGTTGGGGTTGAGCTTAAGGTGTCCGCCTAGGGTTAGAGTTAGGTGTATGGTTTGATTTAGGGTTCACGTTAGCTTAGGTTTGAACTTAGTTTGAGGGAGTAAGTTTAGGGCTACTGTTATTTTTCGAGTAACTGTTATGGTTGGAGTTAGCGTCAGGGCCAGGTTAGGGTTTGGGTTGAGCTTAAGATGTCCGCCTAGGGTTAGGGTTAGGTCTATGGTTTGAGTTAGGCTTCAGGTTAGGTTAGGTTTGAACTTAGTTTGAGGGAGTAAGTTTAGGGCTACTGTTAGTTTTCGGTTCAGTGTTACGGTTGGATATAGCGTCAGGGTCAAGTTAGCGTTGGGGGTGAGCTTCAGGTGTCCGCCTAGGGTTAGGGTTAGGTGTATGGTTTGATTTAGGCTTCAGGTTAGGTTAGGTTTGAACTTAGTTTGAGGGAGTAAGTTTAGGGCTACTGTTAGTTTTCGGGTAACTGTTATGGTTGGAGTTAGCGTCAGGGCCATTTTAGGATTGGGGTTGAGCTTAAGGTGTCCGCCAAGGGTTAGGGTTAGGTCTATGGTTTGAGTTAGGCTTCAGGTTATGTTAGGTTTGAACTTAGTTTGAGGGAGTAAGTTTAGGGCTACTATTAGTTTTCGGTTCATTGTTACGGTTGGAGATAGCGTCAGGGTCAGGTTAGGGTTGGGGTTGAGCTTCAGGTGTCCGCCTAGGGTTAGGGTTAGGTCTATGGTATGAGTTAGGCTTCAGGTTAGGTTAGGTTTGAACTTACTTTGAGGGAGTAAGTTTAGGGCTACTGTTAGGTTTCGGTTCAGTGTTACGGTTGGATTTAGCGTGAGGGTCAGGTTAGGGTTGGGGTTGAGCTTAAGGTGTCCGCCTAGGGTTAGGGTTAGGTCTATGGTTTGAGTTAGGCTTCAGGTTAGCTTAGGTTTGAACTTAGTTTGAGGGAGTAAGTTTAGGGCTACTGTTAGTTTTCGGTTCAGTGTTACGGTTGGAGTTAGCGTCAGGTTCAGGTTAGGGTTGGGGTTGAACTTAAGGTGTCTGCCTAGGGTTAGGTCTTTGGTTTGTGTTAGACTTCAGGTGAGGTTAGGGTTGAACTTAGTTTGAGGGAGTAAGTTTAGGGCTACTGATAGTTTTCGGTTAAGTGTTACGGTTGGAGTAAGAGTCAGGGTCAGGTTAGGGTTGGGGTTGAGCTTCAGGTTTCCGCCTAGGGTTAGGGTTAGGTGTATGGTTTGATTTAGGCTTCAGGTTAGGTTAGGTTTGAACTTAGTTTGAGGGAGTAAGTTTAGGGCTACTGTTAGTTTTCGGTTCAGTGTTATGGTTGTAAATAGCGTCAGGGTCAGTTTAGGGTTGGGCTTGAACTTCAGGTGTCCCCCTAGGGTTAGGGTAAGTTCTATGGTTTGAGTTAGGCTTCAGGTTAGGTTAGGTTTGAAATTAGTTTGAAGGAGTAAGTTTAGGGCTACTGTTAGTTTTCGGGTAACTGTTACGGTTGGAGTTAGCGTCAGGTCCAGGTTAGTGTTGGCGTTGAGCTAATGGTGTCCTCCTAGGGTTAGGATTAGGTGTATGGTTTGATTTATGCTTCACGTTAGTTTAGGTTTGAACTTAGTTTGAGGGAGTAAGTTTAGGGCTAATGTTAGTTTTCGGTTCAGTGTTACGGTTGGAGATAGCGTCAGGGTCAGGTTAGGGTTGGGTTTGAACTTCAGGTGTCCGCCTAGGGTTAGGGTTAGGTCTATGGTTTGAGTTAGGCTTCAGGTTAGGTTAGGTTTGAAATTAGTTTGAGGGAGTAAGTTTAGGGCTACTGTTAGTTTTCGGTTCAGTGTTACGGTTGGAGTTAGCGTGAGGGTCAGGTTAGGGTTGGGGTTGAGCTTAAGGTGTCCGCCTAGGGTTAGAGTTAGGTGTATGGTTTGAATTAGGCTTCAGGTTAGGTTAGGTTTGAACTTAGTTTGAGGGAGTAAGTTTAGGGCTACTGTTAGTTTTCGGGTAACTGTTATGGTTGGAGTTAGCGTCAGAGCCAGGTTAGGGTTGGGGTTGAGCTTAAGGTGTCCGCCTAGGGTTAGGGTTAGGTCTATGGTTTGAGTTAGGCTTCAGGTTAGGTTAGGTTTGAACTTAGTTTGAGGGAGTAAGTTTCGGGCTACTGTTAGTTTTCGGTTAACTGTTACAGTTGGAGTAAGCATGAGGGTCAGGTTAGGGTAGGGGTTGAGCTTAAGGTGTCCGCCTAGGGTTAGGGTTAGGTGTATGATTTGATTAAGGCTTCAGGTTAGGTTAGGTTTGAACTTAGTTTGAGGGAGTAAGTTTAGGGCTACTGTTAGTTTTCGGGTAACTTTTATGGTTGGAGTTAGCGTCAGGGCCAGGTTAGGGTTGGGGTTGACCTTAAGGTGTCCGTCTAGGGTTAGGGTTAGGTCTATTGTGTGAGTTAGGCTTCAGGTTAGGTTAGGTCTGAACTTAGTTTGAGGGAGTAAGTTTAGGGCTACTGTTAGTTTTCGGTTCAGTGTTACGGTCGGAGATAGCGTCAGGGTCAGTTTAGGGTTGGGGTTGAGCTTAGGGTGTCCGCCTAGGTTTAGGGTTAGGTGTATGGTTTGATTTAGGCTTCAGGTTAGGTTAGGTTTGAACTTAGTTTGAGGGAGTAAGTTTCGGGCTACTGTTAGTTTTCGGTTAACTGTTACAGTTGGAGTAAGCGTGAGGGTCAGGTTAGGGTAGGGGTTGAGCTTAAGTTGTCCGCCTAGGGTTAGGGTTAGGTGTATGATTTGATTAAGGCTTCAGTTTACGTTAGGTTTGAACTTAGTTTGAGGGATTAAGTTTAGGGCTACTGTTAGTTTTCGTTTCAGTGTTACGGTTGTATTTAGCGTGAGGGTCAGGTTAAGGTTGGGTTGAGCTTAGGGTGTCCGCCTAGGGTTGGGGTTAGGTGTATGGTTTGATTTAGGCTTCAGGTTAGGTTAGGTTTGAACTTAGTTTGAGGGAGTAAGTTTTGGGCTACTGTTAGTTTTCGTTTCAGTGTTACGGTTGGAGTAAGAGTCAGGGTCAGGTTAGAGTTGGGATTGAACTTCAGGTGTCCGCCTAGGGTTAGGGTTAGGTGTATGGTTTGAGTTACGCTTCAGGTTAGGTTAGGTTTGAACTTAGTTTGAGGGAGTAAGTTTAGGGCTACTGTTTGTTTTCGGTTCAGTGTTTCGGTTGGAGTTAGCGTGAGGGTCAGGTTAGGGTAGGGGTTGAGCTTAAGGTGTCTGCCTAGGGTTAGGGTTAGGTGTATGATTTGATTAAGGCTTCAGGTTAGGTTAGGTTTGAACTTAGTTTGAGGGAGTAAGTTTAGCGCTACTGTTAGTTTTCGGGTAACTGTTATGGTTGGAGTTAGCGTCAGGGCAAGGTTAGGGTTGGGGTTGAGCTTAAGGTGTCCGCCTAGGATTAGGGTTAGTTCTAAGGTTTGAGTTAGGCTTCAGGTTAGGTTAGGTTTGAACTTAGATTGAGGGAGTAAGTTTAGGGCTACTGTTAGTTTTCGGTTCAGTGTTACGGTTGGAGATAGCGTCAGGGTCAGGTTAGGGTTGGGGTTGAGCTTAAGGTGTCCGCCTAGGGTTAGGGTTAGGTGTATGATGTGATTTAGGCTTCTGGTTACGTTAGGTATGAACTTAGTTTGAGGGAGTAAGTTTAGGGCTATTGTTAGTTTTCGGTTCAGTGTTACGGTGGGAAATAGCGTCAGGGTCAGTTTAGTGTTGGGCTTGAACTTCAGGTGTCCCCCTAGGGTTAGGGTAAGTTCTATGTTTTGAGTTAGGCTTCAGGTTAGGTTAGGTTTGAAATTAGTTTGAGGGAGTAAGTTTAGGGCTACTGTTAGGTTTCGGTTCAGTGTTACGGTTGGAGTTAGCGTGAGGGTCAGGTTAGTGTTGGGGTTGAGCTTAAGGTGTCCGCCTAGGGTTAGAGTTAGGTGTATGGTTTGATTTAGGCTTCAGGTTATCTTAGGTTTGAACTTCGTTTGAGGGAGTAAGTTTAGGGCTACTGTTAGTTTTCGGGTAACTGTTATGGGTGGAGTTAGCGTCAGGGGATTTTAGGGTTGGGGTTGAGCTTCAGGTGTCCGCCAAGGGATAGGGTTAGGTCTATGGTTTGAGTTAGGCTTCAGGTTAGGTTAGGTTTGAACTTAGTTTGAGGGAGTAAGTTTAGGGCTACTGTTAGTTTACGGTTCAGTGTTACGGTTGGAGTTAGCGTGAGGGTCAGGTTAGGGTTGGGGTTGAGCTAAAGGTGTCCGCCTAGGGTTAGGTTTAGGTCTATGGTTTCATTTAGGATTCAGGTTAGGTTAGGATTGAACTTAGTTTGAGGGAGTAAGTTTAGGGCTACTGTTAGTTTTCGGTTCAGTGTTACCGTTGGTGATAGCGTCAGGGTCAGGTTAGTGTTGGGGTTGAGCTTAAGGTGTCCGCCTAGGGTTAGGGTTAGGTCTATGGTTTGAGTTAGGCTTCAGGTAAGGTTAGGTTTGAACTTAGTTTGAGGGAGTAAGTTTAGGGCTACTGTTAGTTTTCGGTTCAGTGTTACGGTTGGAGTTAGCGTCAGGGTCAGGTTAGGGTTGGGGTTGAGCTTCAGGTGTCCGCCTAGGGTTAGGGTTAGGTCTATGGTTTGAGTTAGGCTTCAGGTTAGGTTAGGTTTGAACTTAGTTTGAGGGAGTAAGTTTAGGGCTACTGTTTGTTTTCGGTTCAGTGTTTCGGTTGGAGTTAGCGTGAGGGTCAGGTTAGGGTAGGGGTTGAGCTTAAGGTGTCCGCCTAGGGTTAGGGTTAGGTGTATGGTTTGAGTTAGGCTTCAGGTTAGGTTAGGGTTGAACTTAGTTTGAGGGAGTAAGTTTAGGGCTACTGTTAGTTTTCGGTTCAGTGTTACGGTTGGAGATAGCGTCAGGGTCAAGTTAGCGTTGGGGTTGAGCTTCAGGTGTCCGCCTAGGGTTAGGGTTAGGTCTATGGTTTGAGTTAGGCTTCAGGTTAGGTTAGGTTTGAACTTAGTTTGAGGGAGTAAGTTTAGGGCTACTGTTAGTTTTCGGTTCAGTGTTATGGTTGGAGATAGCGTCAGGGTCAGGTTAGGGTTGGGGTTGAGCTTCAGGTGTCCGCCTAGGGTTAGGGTTAGGTCTATGGTTTGAGTTAGGCTTCAGGTTAGGTTAGGTTTTAACTTAGTTTTAGGGAGTAAGTTTAGGGCTACTGTTAGGTTTCGGTTCAGTGTTACGGTTGGAGTTAGCGTGAGGGTCAGGTTAGGGTTGGGGTTGAGCTTAAGGTGTCCGCCTAGGGTTAGAGTTAGGTGTATGGTTTGATTTAGGCTTCATGTTAGCTTAGGTTTGAACTTAGTTTGAGGGAGTAAGTTTAGGGCTACTGTTAGTTTTCGCGTAACTGTTATGGTTGGAGTTAGCGTCAGGGCCAGGTTAGGTTTGGGATTGAGCTTAAGGTGTCCGCCTAGTGTTAGGGTTAGGTCTATGGTTTGAGTTACGCTTCAGGTTAGCTTAGGTTTGAACTTAGTTTGAGGGAATAAGTTTAGGGCTACTGTTAGTTTTCGGTTCAGTGTTACGGTTGGAGTTAGCGTCAGGTTCAGGTTAGGGTTGGGGTTGAGCTTCAGGTGTCCGCCTAGGGTTAGGGTTAGGTCTATGGTTTGAGTTAGGCTTCAGGTTAGGTTAGGTTTGAACTTAGTTTGAGGGAGTAAGTTTAGGGCTACTGTTTGTTTTCGGTTCAGTGTTTCGGTTGGAGTTAGCGTGAGGGTCAGGTTAGGGTAGGGGTTGAGCTTAAGGTGTCCGCCTAGGGTTAGGGTTAGGTGTATGGTTTGATTTAGGCTTCAGGTTAGGTTAGGTTTGAACTTAGTTTGAGGGAGTAAGTTTAGGGCTACTGTTCGTTTTCGGGTAACTGTTACGGTTGGAGTTAGCGTCAGGTCCAGGTTAGGGTTGGCGTTGAGCTAATGGTGTCCGCCTAGGGTTAGGATTAGGTGTATGGTTTGATTTACGCTTCAGGTTAGGTTAGGTTTGAAGTTAGTTTGAGGGAGTAAGTTTAGGGCTACTGTTAGTTTTCGGTTAACTGTTACCGTTGGAGTAAGCGTGAGGGTCAGGTTAGGGTAGGGGTTGAGCTTAAGGTGTCCGCCTAGGGTTAGGGTTAGGTGTATGATTTGATTAAGGTTTCAGGTTAGGTTAGGTTTGAACTTAGTTTGAGGGAGTAAGTTTAGAGCTACTGTTAGTTTTCGGGAAACTGTTATGGTTGGAGTTAGCGTCAGGGCCAGGTTAGGGTTGGGGTTGAGCTTAAGGTGTCCGCCTACGGTTAGGGTAAGGTCTATGGTTTGAGTTAGGCTTCAGGTTAGGTTAGGTTTGAACTTAGTTTGAGGGAGTAAGTTTAGGGCTACTGTTAGTTTTCGGTTCAGTGTTACCGTTGGAGATAGCGTCAGGGGAAGGTTAGGGTTGGTGTTGAGCTTAAGGTGTCCGCCTAGGGTTAGGGTTAGGTGTATGGTTTGGTTTAGGCTTCAGGTTAGGTTAGGTTTGAACTTAGTTTGAGGGAGTAAGTTTAAGGCTACTGTTAGTTTTCGGTTCAGTGTTACGGTTGGAGATAGCGTCAGGGTCAGGTTAGGGTTGGGCTTGAACTTCAGGTGTCCGCCTAGTGTTAGGGTTAGGTCTATGATTTGAGTTAGGCTTCAGGTTAGGTTAGGTTTGAAATTAGTTTGAGGGAGTAAGTGTAGGGCTACTGTTAGTTTTCGGTCAGTGTTACGTTTGGAGTTAGCGTGAGGGTCAGGTTAGGGTTGGGGTTGAGCTTAAGGTGTCCGCCTAGGGTTAGAGTTAGGTGTATGGTTTGATTTAGGGTTCAGGTTAACTTAGGTTTGAACTTAGTTTGAGGGAGTAAGTTTAGGGCTACTGTTAGTTTTCGGGAAACTGTTATGGTTGGAGTTAGCGTCAGGGCCAGGTTAGGGTTGGGGTTGAGCTTAAGGTGTCCGCCTAGGGTTAGGGTTAGGTCTATGGTTTGAGTTAGGCTTCAGGTTAGGTTAGGTTTGAACTTAGTTTGAGGGAGTAAGTTTAGGGCTACTGTTAGTTTTCGGTTCAGTGTTACGGTTGGAGTTAGCGTCAGGGTCAGGTTAGGGTTGGGGTTGAGCTTCAGGTGTCCGCCTAGGGTTAGGGTTAGGTCTATGGATTGAGTTAGGCTTCAGGTTAGGTTAGGTTTGAAATTAGTTTGAGGGAGTAAGTTTAGGGCTACTGTTAGCTTTCGGTTCAGTGTTACGGTTGGAGTTAGCGTGTGGGTCAGGTTATGGTTGGGGTTGAGCTTAAGGTGTCCGCCTCGGGTAAGGGTTACGTGTATGGTTTGATTTAGGCTTCAGGTTAGGTTAGGTTTGAAGTTATTTTGAGGGAGTAAGTTTAGGGCGAGTGTTAGTTTTCGGGTAACTGTTATGGTTGGAGATAGCGTCAGGGCCAGGTTAGGGTTGGGGTTGAGCTTAAGGTGTCCGCCTAGGGTTAGGGTTAGCTGTATGGTTCGATTTAGGCTTCAGGTTAGGTTAGGTTTGAACTTAGTTTGAGGGAGTAAGTTTAGGGCTACTGTTAGTTTTCGGGTAACTATTATGGTTGGGGTTAGTGTCAGGGCCAGGTTAGCGTTGGGGTTGAGCTTCAGGTGTCCACCTAGGGTTAGGGTTAGGTGTATGGTTTGAGTTAGGCTTCAGGTTAGGTTAGGTTTGAACTTAGTTTGAGGGAGTAAGTTTAGGGCTACTGTTAGTTTTCGGTTCAGTGTTACGGTTGGAGATAGCGTCAGGGTCAAGTTAGCGTTGGGGTTGAGCTACAGGTGTCCGCCTAGGGTTAGGGTTAGGTCTATGGTTTGAGTTAAGCTTCAGGTTAGGTTAGGTTTGAACTTAGTTTGAGGGAGTAAGTTTAGAGCTACTGTTAGCTTTCGGGTAACTGTTATGGTTGGAGTTAGCGTCAGGGCCATTTTAGGATTGGGGTTGAGCTTAAGGTGACCGCCAAGGGTTACGGTTAGGTCTATGGTTTGAGTTAGGCTTCAGGTTATGTTAGGTTTGAACTTAGTTTGAGGGAGTAAGTTTATGGCTATTGTTAGTTTTCGGTTCAGTGTTACGGTCAGAGATAGCGTCAGGGTCAGGTTAGGTTTGGGGTTGAGCTTCAGGTGTCCGCCTAGGGTTAGGGTTAGGTCTATGGTTTGAGTTAGGCTTCAGGTTAGGTTAGGTTTGAACTTAGTTTGAGGGAGTAAGTTTAGGGTTACTGTTAGTTTTCGGTTCAGTGTTACGGTTGGAGTTAGCATGAGGGTCAGGTTAGGGTTGGGGTTGAGCTTAAGGTGTCCGCCAAGGGTTAGCGTTAGGTGTATGGTTTGATTTAGGCTTCAGGTTAGGTTAGGATTGAACTTAGTTTGAGGGAGTAAGTTTAGGGCTACTGTTAGTTTTCGGTTCAGTGTTACGGTTGGATTTAGCGTCAGGGTCAGGTTAGGGTTGGGGTTGAGCTTAAGGTGTCCGCCTAGGGTTGGGGTTAGGTGTATGGTTTGATTTAGGCTTCAGGTTAGGTTAGGTTTGAACTTAGTTTGAGGGAGTAAGTTTAGGGCTACTGTTAGTTTTCGGGTAACTGTTATGGTTGGAGTTAGCATCAGGGGATTTTAGGGTTGGGGTTGAGCTTAAGGTGTCCGCCAAGGGTTAGGGTTAGGTCTATGGTTTGAGTTAGGCTTCAGGTTAGGTTAGGTAAGAACTTAGTTTGAGGGAGTAAGATTAGGGCTACTGTTAGTTTTCGGTTCAGTGTTACGGTTGGAGTTAGCGCGAGGGTCAGGTTAGGGTTGGGGTTGAGCTAAAGGTGTCCGCCTAGGGTTAGGTTTAGGTCTATGGTTTCATTTAGGCTTCAGGTTAGGTTAGGATTGAACTTAGTTTGAGGGAGTAAGTTTAGGGCTACTGTTAGTTTTCGGTTCAGTGTTACCGTTGGAGATAGCGTCAGGGTAAGGTTAGGGTTGGGGTTGAGCTTAAGGTGTCCGCCTAGGGTTAGGGTTAGGTCTATGGTTTGAGTTAGGCTTCAGGTTAGGTTAGGTTTCAATTTAGTTTGAGGGAGTAAGTTTAGGGCTACTGTTAGTTTTCGGTTCTGTGTTACGGTTGGAGTTAGCGTCAGGGTCAGGTTAGGGTTGGGGTTGAGCTTCAGGTTTCCGCCTAGGGTTAGGGTTAGGTCTATGGTTTGAGTTAGGCTTCAGGTTAGGTTAGGTTTGAACTTAGTTTGAGGGAGTAAGTTTAGGGCTACTGTTCGTTTTCGGTTCAGTGTTTCGGTTGGAGTTAGCGTGAGGGTCAGGTTAGGGTAGGGGTTGAGCTTAAGGTGTCCGCCTAGGGTTAGGTTTAGGTGTATGTTTTGATTTAGGCTTCAGGTTAGGTTAGGTTTGAACTTAGTTTGAGGGAGTAAGTTTAGGGCTACTCTTAGTTTTCGGGTAATTGTTACGGTTGGAGTTAGCGTCAGGTCCAGGTTAGGGTTGGCGTTGAGCTAATGGTGTCCGCCTAGGGTTAGGATTAGGTGTATGGTTTGATTTAGGCTTCAGGTTAGGTTAGGTTTGAAGTTAGTTTGAGGGAGTAAGTTTAGGGCTACTGTTAGTTTTTGGTTAACTGTTACAGTTGGAGTAAGCGTGAGGGTCAGGTTAGGGTAGGGGTTGAGCTTAAGATGTCCGCCGAGGGTTAGGGTTAGTGTATGATTTGATTAAGGCTTCAGGTTAGGTTAGGTTTGAACTTAGTTTGAGGGAGTAAGTTTAGGGCTACTGTTAGTTTTCGGGTAACTGTTATGGTTGGAGTTAGCGTCAGGGCCAGGTTCGGTTGGGGTTGAGTTTAAGGTGTCCGCCTAGGGTTAGGGTTAGGTCTATGGTTTGAGTTAGGCTTCAGGTTAGGTTAGGTTTGAAATTAGTATGAGGGAGTAAGTTTAGGGCTAATGTTAGTTTTCGGTTCAGTGTTACGGTTGGAGTTAGCGTGAGGGTCATGTAAGGGTTGGGGTTGAGCTTAAGGTGTCCGCCTAGGGTTAGGGTTAGGTGTATGTTTTGATTTAGGCTTCAGGTTAGGTTAGGTTTGAACTTAGTTTGAGGGAGTAAGTTTAGGGCGACTGTTAGTTTTCGGGTAACTGTTATGGTTGGAGTTAGCGTCAGGGCCAGGTTAGGGTTGGGGTTGAGCTTAAGGTGTGCGCCTAGGATTAGGGTTAGGTCTATGGTTTGATTTAGGCTTCAGGTTAGGTTAGGTTTGAACTTAGTTTGAGGGAGTAAGTTTAGGGCTACTGTTAGTTTTCGGTTCAGTGTTACGGTTGGAGATAGCGTCAGGGTCAGGTTAGGGTTGGCGTTGAGCTTCAGGTGTCCGCCTAGGGTTAGCGTTAGGTCTATGGTTTGAGTTAAGCTTCAGGTTAAGTTAGGTTTGAACTTAGTTTGAGGGAGTAAGTTTAGGGCTACTGTTAGTTTTCGGTTCAGTGTTACGGTTGGATTTAGCGTGAGGGTCAGGTTAGGGTTGGGGTTGAGCTTAAGGTGTCCGCCTAGGGTTAGGGTTAGGTCTATGGTTTGAGTTAGGCTTCAGGTTAGGTTAGGTTTGAACTTAGTTTGAGGGAGTAAGTTTAGTGCTACTGTTAGTTTTCCGGTAACTGTTATGGTTGGAGTTAGCGTCAGGGCCATTTTAAGATTGGGGTTAAGCTTAAGGTGTCCGCCAAGGGTTAGGGTTAGGTCTATGGTTTGAGTTAGGCTTCAGGTTAGGTTAGGTTTGAACTTAGTTTGAGGGAGTAAGTTTAGGGCTACTGTTAGTTTTCGGTTCAGTGTTACGTTTGGAGATAGCGTGAGGGTCAGGTTAGGGTTGGGGTTGAGCTTCAGGTGTCCGCCTAGGGTTAGGATTAGGTCTATGGTTTGAGTTAGGCTTCAGGTTAGGTTAGGTTTGAACTTAGTTTGAGGGAGTAAGTTTAGGGCTACTGTTTGTTTTCGGTTCAGTGTTTCGGTTGGAGTTAGCGTGAGGGTCAGGTTAGGGTAGGGGTTGAGCTTAAGGTGTCCGCCTAGGGTTAGGGTTAGGTGTATGGTTTGATTTAGGCTTCAGGTTAGGTTTGGTTTGAACTTAGTTTGAGGGAGTAAGTTTAGGGCTACTGTTAGTTTTCGGGTAACTGTTACGATTGGAGTTAGCGTCAGGTCCAGGTTAGGGTTGGCGTTGAGCTAATGGTGTCCGCCTAGGGTTAGGGTTAGGTGTATGCTTTGATTTAGGCTTCAGGTTAGGTTAGGTTTGAAGTTAGTTTGAGGGAGTAAGTTTAGGGCTACTGTTAGTTTTCGGTTAACTGTTACAGTTGGAGTAAGCGTGAGGGTCAGGTTAGGGTAGGGGTTGAGCTTAAGGTGTCCGCCTAGGGTTAGAGTTAGGTGTATGATTTGATTAAGGTTTCAGTTTAGGTTAGGTTTGAACTTAGTATGAGGTTGTAAGTTTAGGGCTACTGTTAGTTTTCGGTTCAATGTTACGGTTGGAGATAACGTCAGGGTCAGGTTAGGGTTGGGGTTGAGCTTCAGGTGTCCGCCTAGGGTTAGGGTTAGGTCTATGGTTTGAGTTAGGCTTCAGGTTAGGTTAGGTTTGAAATTAGTATGAGGGAGTAAGTTTAGGGCTAATGTTAGTTTTCGGTTCAGTGTTACGGTTGGAGTTAGCGTGAGGGTCATGTAAGGGTTGGGGTTGAGCTTAAGGTGTCCGCCTAGGGTTAGGGTTAGGTGTATGGTTTGATTTAGGCTTCAGGTTAGGTTAGGTTTGAACTTAGTTTGAGGGAGTAAGTTTAGGGCGACTGTTAGTTTTCGGGTAACTGTTATGGTTGGAGTTAGCGTCAGGGCCAGGTTAGGGTTGGGGTTGAGCTTAAGGTGTCCGCCTAGGGTTAGGGTTAGGTCTATGGTTTGAGTTAGGCTTCAGGTTAGGTTAGGTTTGAACTTAGTTTGAGGGAGTAAGTTTAGGGCTGCTGTTAGTTTTCGGTTCAGTGTTACGGTTGGATTTAGCGTGTGGGTCAGGTTAGGGTTGGGGTTGAGCTTAAGGTGTCCGCCTAGGGTTAGGATTAGGTGTATGGTTTGATTTAGGCTTCAGGTTAGGTTATGTTTGAACTTAGTTTGAGGGAGTAAGTTTAGGGCTACTGTTAGTTTTCGGGTAACTGTTATGGTTGGAGTTAGCGTCAGGGCCATTTTAGGATTGGGGTTGAGCTTAAGGTGTCCGCCAAGGGTTAGGGTTAGGTCGATGGTTTGAGTTAGGCTTCAGGTTAGATTAGGTTTCAACTTAGTTTCAGGGAGTAAGTTTAGGGCTACTGTTAGTTTTCGGTTCAGGGTTATGTTTGGAGATAGCGTCAGGGTCAGGTTAGGGTTGGGGTTGAGCTTCAGGTGTCCGCCTAGGGTTAGGGTTAGGTCTATGGTTTGAGTTAGGCTTCAGGTTAGGTTAGGTTTGAACTTAGTTTGAGGGAATAAGTTTAGGGCTACTGTTTGTTTTCGGTTCAGTGTTTCGGTTGGAGTTAGCGTGAGGGTCAGGTTAGGGTAGGGGTTGAGCTTAAGGAGTCCGCCTAGGGTTAGGGTTAGGTGTATGGTTTGATTTAGGCTTCAGGTTAGGTTAGGTTTGAAGTTAGTTTGAGGGAGTAAGTTTAGGGCTACTGTTAGTTTTCGGTTAACTGTTACAGTTGGAGTAAGCGTAAGGGTCAGGTTAGGGTAGGGGTTGAGCTTAAGGTGTCCGCCTATGGTTAGGGTTAGGTGTATGATTTGATTAAGGCTTCAGGTTAGGTTAGGTGTGAACTTAGTTTGAGGGAGTAAATTTAGGGCTACTGTTAGTTTTCGGGTAACTGTTACGGTTGGAATTAGCGTCAGGGCCATTTTAGGATTGTGGTTGAGCTTAAGGTGTCGGCCAAGGGAAAGGGTTAGGTCTATGGTTTGATTTAGGCTTCAGGTTAGGTTAGGTTTGAACTTAGTTTGAGGGAGTAAGTTTAGGGCTACTGTTAGTTTTCGGTTCAGTGTTACGGTTGGAGATAGCGTCAGGGTCAGGTTAGGGTTGGCGTTGAGCTTCAGGTGTCCGCCTAGGGTTAGGGTTAGATCTATGGTTTGAGTTAAGCTTCAGGTTAGGTTAGGTTTGAACTTAGTTTGAGGGAGTAAGTTTAGGGCTACTGTTAGTTTTCGGTTCAGTGTTACGGTTGGATTTAGCGCGAGGGTCACGTTAGGGTTGGGGTGAGCTTAAGGTGTCCGCCTAGGGTTAGGGTTAGGTCTATGGTTTGAGTTAGGCTTCAGGTTAGGTTAGGTTTGAACTTAGTTTGAGGGAGTAAGTTTAGTGCTACTGTTAGTTTTCCGGTAACTGTTATGGTTGGAGTTAGCGTCAGGGCCATTTTAAGATTGGGGTTAAGCTTAAGGTGTCCGCCAAGGGTTAGGGTTAGGTCTATGGTTTGAGTTAGGCTTCAGGTTAGGTTAGGTTTGAACTTAGTTTGAGGGAGTAAGTTTAGGGCTACTGTTAGTTTTCGGTTCAGTGTTACGTTTGGAGATAGCGTCAGGGTCAGGTTAGGGTTGGGGTTGAGCTTCAGGTGTCCGCATAGGGTTAGGGTTAGGTCTATGGTTTGAGTTAGGCTTCAGCTTAGGTTAGGTTTGAACTTAGTTTGAGGGAGTAAGTTTAGGGCTACTGTTACTTTTCGGTTCAGTGTTACGGTTGGAGTAAGAGTCAGGGTCAGGTTAGGGTTGGGGTTGAGCTTCAGGTGTCCGCCTAGGGTTAGGATTAGGTCTATGGTTTGAGTTAGGCTTCAGGTTAGGTTAGGTTTGAACTTAGTTTGAGGGAGTAAGTTTAGGGCTACTGTTTGTTTTCGGTTCAGTCTTTCGGTTGGAGTTAGCGTGAGGGTCAGGTTAGGGTAGGGGTTGAGCTTAAGGTGTCCACCTAGGGTTAGGGTTAGGTGTATGGTTTGATTTAGGCTTCAGGTTAGGTTTGGTTTGAACTTAGTTTGAGGGAGTAAGTTTAGGGCTACTGTTAGTTTTCGGGTAACTGTTACGGTTGGAGTTAGCGTCAGGTCCAGGTTAGGGTTGCCGTTGAGCTAATGGTGTCCGCCTAGGGTTAGGGTTAGGTCTATGGTTTGAGTTAGGCTTCAGGTTAGGTTAGGTTTGAAATTAGTATGAGGGAGTAAGTTTAGGGCTAATGTTAGTTTTCGGTTCAGTGTTACGGTTGGAGTTAGCGTGAGAGTCATGTAAGGGTTGGGGTTGAGCTTAAGGTGTCCGCCTAGGGTTAGGGTTAGGTGTATGGTTTGATTTAGGCTTCAGGTTAGGTTAGGTTTGAACTTAGTTTGAGGGAGTAAGTTTATGGCGACTGTTAGTTTTCGGGTAACTGTTATGGTTGGAGTTAGCGTCAGGGCCAGGTTAGGGTTGGGGTTGAGCTTAAGGTGTCCGCCTAGGGTTAGGGTTAGGTCTATGGTTTGAGTTAGGCTTCAGGTTAGGTTAGGTTTGATCTTAGTTTGAGGGAGTAAGTTTAGGGCTACTGTTAGTTTTCGGTTCAGTGTTACGGTTGGATTTAGCGTGTGGGTCAGGTTAGGGTTGGGGTTGAGCTTAAGGTGTCCGCCTAGGGTTAGGGTTAGGTCTATGGTTTGATTTAGGCTTCAGGTTAGGTTAGGTTTGAACTTAGTTTGAGGGAGTAAGTTTAGGGCTACTGTTAGTTTTCGGGTAACTGTTATGGTTGGAGTTAGCGTCAGGGCCATTTTAGGATTGGGGTTGAGCTTAAGGTGTCCGCCAAGGGTTAGGGTTAGGTCGATGGTTTGAGTTAGGCTTCAGGTTAGATTAGGTTTCAACTTAGTTTCAGGGAGTAAGTTTAGGGCTACTGTTAGTTTTCGGTTCAGTGTTATGTTTGGAGATAGCGTCAGGGTCAGGTTAGGGTTGGGGTTGAGCTTCAGGTGTCCGCCTAGGGTTAGGGTTAGGTCTATGGTTTGAGTTAGGCTTCAGGTTAGGTTAGGTTTGAACTTAGTTTGAGGGAATAAGTTTAGGGCTACTGTTTGTTTTCGGTTCAGTGTTTCGGTTGGAGTTAGCGTGAGGGTCAGGTTAGGGTTGGGGTTGAGCTAAAGGTGTCCGCCTAGGATTAGGTTTAGGTCTATGGTTTCATTTAGGCTTCAGATTAGGTTAGGATTGAACTTAGTTTGAGGGAGTAAGTTTAGGGCTACCGTTAGTTTTTGGTTCAGTGATACCGTTGGAGATAGCGTCAGGGTAAGGTTAGGGTTGGGGTTGAGCTTAAGGTGTCCGCCTAGGGTTAGGGTTAGGTCTATGATTTTAGTTAGGCTTCAGGTTAGGTTAGGTTGGAACTTAGTTTGAGGGAGTAAGTTTAGGGCTACTGTTAGTTTTCGGTTCTGTGTTACGGTTGGAGTTAGCGTCAGGGTCAGGTTAGGGTTGGGGTTGGGCTTCAGGTGTCCGCCTAGGGTTAGGGTTAGGTCTATGGTTTGAGTTAGGCTTCAGGTTAGGTTAGGTTTGAACTTAGTTTGAGGGAGTAAGTTTAGGGCTACTGTTAGTTGTCGGTTCAGTGTTACGGTTGGAGTTAGCGTGAGGGTCAGGTTGGGGTTGGGGTTGAGCTTAAGGTGTCCGCCTAGGGTTAGGGTTAGGTCTATGGTTTGAGTTAGGCTTCAGGTTAGGTTAGGTTTGAACTTAGTTTGAGGGAGTAAGTTTAGGGCTACTGTTAGTTTTCGGTTCAGTGTTACGGTTGGATTTAGCGTGAGGGTCAGTTTAGGGTTGGGGTTGAGCTTAAGGTGTCCGCCTAGGGTTGGGGTTCGGTGTATGGTTTGATTTAGGCTTCAGGTTAGGTTAGGTTTGAACTTAGTTTTAGGGAGTAAGTTTAGGGCTACTGTTAGTTTTCGGTTCAGTGTTACGGTTGGAGATATCGTCAGGGTCAGGTTAGGTTTGGGGTTGAGCTTAAGGTGTCAGCCTAGGTTTAGGGTTAGGTCTGTGGTTTGAGTTAGGCTTCAGGTGAGGTTAGGTTTGAACTTAGTTTGAGGGAGTAAGTTTAGGGCTACTGTTAGTTTTCGGTTCAGTGTTACGGTTGGTGTAAGAGTTAGGGTCAGGTTAGGGTTGGGGTTGAGCTTAAGGTGTCCGCCTAGGGTTAGGGTTAGGTCTATGGTTTGAGTTAGGCTTCAGGTTAGGTTAGGTTTGAACTTAGTTTGAGGGAGTAAGTTTAGGGCTACTGTTAGTTTTCGGTTCAGTGTTACGGTTGGATTTAGCGTGTGGGTAAGGTTAGGGTTGGGGTTGAGCTTAAGGTGTCCGCCTAGGGTTAGGGTTAGGTGTATGGTTTGATTTAGGCTTCAGGTTATGTTAGGTTTGAACTTAGTTTGAGGGAGTAAGTTTATGGCTACTGTTAGTTTTCGGGTAACTGTTATGGTTGGAGTTAGCGTCAGGGCCATTTTAGGATTGGGGTTGAGCTTAAGGTGTCCGCCAAGGGTTAGGGTTAGATCGATGGTTTGAGTTAGGCTTCAGGTTAGATTAGGTTTCAACTTAGTTTCAGGGAGTAAGTTTAGGGCGACTGTTAGTTTTCGGGTAACTGTTATGGTTGGAGTTAGCGTCAGGCCCAGGTTAGGGTTGGGGTTGAGCTTAAGGTGTCCGCCTAGGGTTAGGGTTAGGTCTATGGTTTGAGTTAGGCTTCAGGTTAGGTTAGGTTTGAACTTAGTTTGAGGGAGTAAGTTTAGGGCTACTGTTAGTTTTCGGTTCAGTGTTACGGTTGGATTTAGCGTGTGGGTCAGGTTAGGGTTGGGGTTGAGCTTAAGGTGTCCGCCTAGGGTTAGGGTTAGGTGTATGGTTTGATTTAGGCTTCAGGTTAGGTTAGGTTTGAACTTAGTTTGAGGGAGTAAGTTTAGGGCTACTGTTAGTTTTCGGTTCAGTGTTACGGTTGGAGATAGCGTCAGGGTCAGGTTAGGGTTGGCGTTGAGCTTCAGGTGTCCGCCTAGGGTTAGGGTTAGGTCTATGGTTTGAGTTAAGCTTCAGGTTAGGTTAGGTTTGAACTTAGTTTGAGGGAGTAAGTTTAGGGCTACTGTTAGTTTTCGGTTCAGTGTTACGGTTGGATTTAGCGTGAGGGTCAGGTTAGTGTTGGGGTTGAGCTTAAGGTGTCCGCCTAGGGTTAGGGTTAGGTCTATGGTTTGAGTTAGGCTTCAGGTTAGGTTAGGTTTGAACTTAGTTTGAGGGAGTAAGTTTAGTGCTACTGTTAGTTTTCCGGTAACTGTTATGGTTGGAGTTAGCGTCAGGGCCATTTTAAGATTGGGGTTAAGCTTAAGGTGTACGCCAAGGGTTAGGGTTAGGTCTATGGTTTGAGTTAGGCTTCAGGTTATGTTAGGTTTGAACTTAGTTTGAGGGAGTAAGTTTAGGGCTACTGTTAGTTTTCGGTTCAGTGTTACGTTTGGAGATAGCGTCAAGGTCAGGTTAGGGTTGGGGTTGAGCTTCAGGTGTCCGCATAGGGTTAGGGTTAGGTCTATGATTTGAGTTAGGCTTCAGCTTAGGTTAGGTTTGAACTTAGTTTGAGGGAGTAAATTTAGGGCTACTGTTACTTTTCGGTTCAGTGTTACGGTTGGAGTAAGAGTCAGGGTCAGGTTAGGGTTGGGGTTGAGCTTCAGGTGTCCGCCTAGGGTTAGGATTAGGTCTATGGTTTGAGTTAGGCTTCAGGTTAGGTTAGGTTTGAACTTAGTATGAGGTTGTAAGTTTAGGGCTACTGTTAGTTTTCGGTTCAGTGTTACGGTTGGAGATAGCGTCAGGGTCAGGTTAGGGTTGGGGTTGAGCTTCAGGTGTCCGCCTAGGGTTAGGGATAGGTCTATGGTTTGAGTTAGGCTTCAGGTTAGGTTAAGTTTGAACTTAGTTTGAGGGAGTAAGTTTAGGGCTACTGTTAGTTTTCGTTTCAGTGTTACGGTTGGATTTAGCGTGAGGGTCAGGTTCGGGTTGGGGTTGAGCTTAAGGTGTCCGCCTAGGATTAGGGTTAGGTGTATGGTTTGATTTAGGCTTCAGGTTAGGTTAGGTTTGAACTTAGTTTGAGGGAGTAAGTTTATGGCTATTGTTAGTTTGCGGGTAACTGTTATGGTTGGAGTTAGCGTCAGGGGATTTTAGGGTTGGGGTCGAGCTTAAGGTGTCCGCCTAGGGTTGGGGTTAGGTCTATGGTTTGATATAGGCTTCAGGTTAGGTTAGGTTTGAACTTAGTTTGAGGGAGTAAGATTAGGGCTACTGTTAGTTTTCGGTTCAGTGTTACGGTTGGAGTTAGCACGAGGGTCAGGTTAGGGTTGGCTTTGAGCTAAAGGTGTCCGCCTAGGGTTAGGTTTAGGTCTATGGTTTCATTTAGGCTTCAGGTTAGGTTAGGATTGAACTTAGTTTGAGGGAGTAAGTTTAGGGCTACTGTTAGTTTTTGGTTCAGTGATACCGTTGGAGATAGCGTCAGGGTAAGGTTAGGGTTGGGGTTGAGCTTAAGGTGTCCGCCTAGGGTTAGGGTTAGGTCTATGGTTTGAGTTAAGCTTCAGGTTAGGTTAGGTTTGAACTTAGATTGAGGGAGTAAGTTTAAGGCTACTGTTAGTTTTCGGTTCAGTGTTACGGTTGGAGTTAGCGTCAGGGTCAGGTTAGGTTTGGGGTTGAGCTTAAGGTGTCCGCCTAGGGTTAGGGTTAGGCCTGTGGTTTGAGTTAGGCTTCAGGTGAGGTTAGGTTTGAACTTAGTTTGAGGGAGTAAGTTTAGGGCTAGTGTTAGTTTTGGTTCAGTGTTACGGTTGGAGTAAGAGTCAGGGTCAGGTTAGGGTTGGGGTTGAGCTTCTGGTGTCAGCCTAGGGTTAGGGTTAGGTCTATGGTTTGAGTTAGGCTTCAGGTTAGGTTAGGTTTGAACTTAGTTTGAGGGAGTAAGTTTAGGGCTACTGTTTGTTTTCGGTTCAGTGTTTCGGTTGGAGTTAGCGTGAGGGTCAGGTTAGGGTAGGGGTTGAGCTAAAGGTGTCCGCCTAGGGTTAGGGTTAGGTCTCTGGTTTGACTTAGGCTTCAGGTTAGGTTAGGTTTGAATTTAGTTTGAGGGAGTAAGTTTAGGGCTACTGTTAGTTTACGGTTCAGTGGTATGGTTGGAGTTAGCGTCAGGGTCAGGTTAGGGTTGGGGTTGAGCTTAAGGTGTCCGCCTAGGTTTAGGGTTAGGTCTGTGGTTTGAGTTAGGCTTCAGGTGACGTTAGGTTTGAACTTAGTTTGAGGGAGTAAGTTTAGGGCTACTGTTAGTATTCGGTTCAGTGTTACGGTTGGAGTAAGAGTCAGGGTCAGGTTAGGGTTGGGGTTGAGATTCAGGTGTCCGCCTAGGGTTAGGGTTAGGTCTATGGTTTGAGTTAGGCTTCAGGTTAGGTTAGGTTTGAAATTAGTTTGAGGGAGTAAGTTTAGGGCTACTGTTAGGTTTCCGTTCAGTGTTACGTTTGGAGTTAGCGTGAGGGTCAGGTTAGGGTTGGGGTTGAGCTTAAGGTGTCTGCCTAGGGTTAGAGTTAGGTGTATGGTTTGATTTAGGCTTCAGGTTAGGTTAGGTTCGAACTTAGTTTGAGGGAGTAAGTTTAGGGCTATTGTTAGTTTTCGATTCAGTGTTACGGTTGGAGTTAGCGTCAGGTTCAGGTTAGGGTTGGGGTTGAACTTAAGGTGTCTGCCTAGGGTTAGGGTTAGGTCTGTGGTTTGAGTTAGGCTTCAGGTGAGGTTAGGTTTGAACATAGATTGAGGGAGTAAGTTTAGGACGACTGTTAGTTTTCGGTTAAGTGTTACGGTTGGAGTAAGAGTCAGGGTCAGGTTAGGTTTGGGGTTGAGCTTCAGGTGTCCACCTAGCGTTAAGGTTAGGTATATGGTTTGATTTAGGCTTCAGGTTAAGTTAGGTTTGAACATAGTTTGAGGGAGTAAGTTTAGGGCTACTGTTAGTTTTCGGGTAACTGTTACAGTTGGAGTTAGTGTCAGGTCCAGGTTAGGGTTGGGGTTGGGCTTCATGTGTCCGCCTAGGGTTAGGGTAGGTGTATGGTTTGATTTAGGCTTCAGGATAGTTTAGGTTTGAACTTAGTTTGAGGGAGTAAGTTTAGGGCTACTGTTAGTTTTTGGGTAATTGTTATGGTTGGAGTTAGCGTCAGGGCCAGGTTAGGGTTGGGGTTGAGCTTAAGGTGTCCGCCTAGGGTTAGGGTTAGGTCTATGGTTTGAGTTATGCTTCAGGTTAGGTTAGGTTTCAATTTAGTTTGAGGGAGTAAGTTTAGGGCTACTGTTAGTTTTCGGTTCTGTGTTACGGTTGGAGTTAGCGTCAGGGTCAGGTTAGGGTTGGGGTTGAGCTTCAGGTGTCCGCCTAGGGTTAGGGTTAGGTCTATGGTTTGAGTTAGGCTTCAGGTTAGGTTAGGTTTGAACTTAGTTTGAGGGAGTAAGTTTAGGGCTACTGTTCGTTTTCGGTTCAGTGTTTCGGTTGGATTTAGCGTGAGGGTCAGGTTAGGGTTGGGGTTGAGCTTAAGGTGTCCGCCTAGGGTTAGGGTTAGGTGTATGGTTTGATTTAGGCTTCAGGTTAGGTTAGGTTTGAACTTAGTTTGAGGGAGTAAGTTTAGGGCTACTGTTAGTTTTCGGGTAACTGTTATGGTTGGAGTTAGCGTCAGGGCCATTTTAGGATTGGGGTTGAGCTTAAGGTGTCCGCCAAGGGTTAGGGTTAGGTCGATGGTTTGAGTTAGGCTTCAGGTTAGATTAGGTTTCAACTTAGTTTGAGGGAGTAAGTTTAGGGCTACTGTTAGTTTTCGGTTCAGTGTTATGTTTGGAGATAGCGTCAGGGTCAGGTTAGGTTTGGGGTTGAGCTTCAGGTGTCCGCCTAGGGTTAGGGGTAGGTCTATGGTTTGAGTTAGGCTTCAGGTTAGGTTAGGTTTGAACTTAGTTTGAGGGAGTAAGTTTAGGGTTACTGTTAGTTTTCGGTTCAGTGTTACGGTTGGAGTTAGCGTCAGGGTCAGGTTAGGGTTGGGATTGAGCTTAAGGTGTCCGCCAAGGGTTAGCGTTAGGTGTATGGTTTGATTTAGGCTTCAGGTTAGGTTAGGTTTGAACTTAGTTTGAGGGAGTAAGTTTAGGGCTACTGTTAGTTTTCGGTTCAATGTTACGGTTGGATTTAGCGTGAGGGTCAGGTTAGGGTTGGGGTTGAGCTTAAGGTGTCCGCCTAGGGTTGGGGTTAGGTGTATGGTTTGATTTAGGCTTCAGGTTAGGTTAGGTTTGAACTTAGTTTGAGGGAGTAAGTTTAGTGCTACTGTTAGTTTTCCGGTAACTGTTATGGTTGGAGTTAGCGTCAGGGCCATTTTAAGATTGGGGTTAAGCTTAAGGTGTCCGCCAAGGGTTAGGTTTAGGTCTATGGTTTGAGTTAGGCTTCAGGTTAGGTTAGGTTTGAACTTTGTTTGAGGGAGTAAGTTTAGGGCTACTGTTAGTTTTCGGTTCAGTGTTACGTTTGGAGATAGCGTCAGGGTCAGGTTAGGGTTGGGGTTGAGCTTCAGGTGTCCGCATAGGGTTAGGGTTAGGTCTATGATTTGAGTTAGGCTTCAGCTTAGGTTAGGTTTGAACTTAGTTTGAGGGAGTAAGTTTAGGGCTACTGTTACTTTTCGGTTCAGTGTTACGGTGGGAGTAAGAGTCAGGGTCAGGTTAGGGTTGGGGTTGAGCTTCAGGTGTCCGCCTAGGGTTAGGATTAGGTCTATGGTTTGAGTTAGGCTTCAGGTTAGGTTAGGTTTGAACTTAGTTTGAGGGAGTAAGTTTAGGGCTACTGTTTTTTTTCGGTTCAGTGTTTCGGTTGGAGTTAGCGTGAGGGTCAGGTTAGGGTAGGGGTTGAGCTTAAGGTGTCCGCCTAGGGTTAGGGTTAGGTGTATGGTTTGATTTAGGCTTCAGGTTAGGTTAGGTTTGAACTTAGTTTGAGGGAGTAAGTTTAGGGCTACTGTTAGTTTTCGGGTAACTGTTACGGTTGGAGTTAGCGTCAGGTCCAGGTTATGGTTGGCGTTGAGCTAATGGTGTCCGCCTAGTGTTAGGGTTAGGTGTATGGTTTTATTTAGGCTTCAGGTTAGGTTAGGTTTGAACTTAGTTTGAGGGAGTAAGTTTAGGGCTACTGTTAGCTTTCGGGTAACTGTTATGGTTGGAGTTAGCGTCAGGGCCATTTTAGGATTGGGGTTGAGCTTAAGGTGTCCGCCAAGGGTTACGATTAGGTCTATGGTTTGAGTTAGGCTTCAGGTTATGTTAGGTTTGAACTTAGTTTGAGGGAGTAAGTTAAGGGCTACTGTTAGTTTTCGGTTCAGTGTTACGGTTGGAGATAGCGTCAGGGTCAGTTTAGGTTTGGGGTTGAGCTTCAGGTGTCCGCCTTGGGTTAGGGTTAGGTCTGTGGTTTGAGTTAGGCTTCAGGTTAGGTTAGGTTTGAACTTAGTTTGAGGGAGTAAGTTTAGGGTTACTGTTAGTTTTCGGTTCAGTGTTACGGTTGGAGTTAGCGTCAGGGTCAGGTTAGGGTTGGGATTGAGCTTAAGGTGTCCGCCAAGGGTTAGCGTTAGGTGTATGGTTTGATTTAGGCTTCAGGTTAGGTTAGGTTTGAACTTAGTTTGAGGGAGTAAGTTTAGGGCTACTGTTAGTTTTCGGTTCAGTGTTACGGTTGGATTTAGCGTGAGGGTCAGGTTAGGGTTGGGGTTGAGCTTAAGGTGTTTGCCTACGTTTGGGGTTAGGTGTATGGTTTGATTTAGGCTTCAGGTTAGGTTAGGTTTGAACTTAGTTTGAGGGAGTAAGTTTAGGGCTACTGTTAGTTTTCGGTTCAGTGTTACCGTTGGAGATAGCGTCAGGGTCAGGTTAGGGTTGGAATTGAGCTTAAGGTGTCAGCCTAGGTTTAGGGTTAGGTCTGTGGTTTGAGTTAGGCTTCAGGTGAGGTTAGGTTTGAACTTAGTTTGAGGGAGTAAGTTTAGGGCTACTGTTAGTTTTCGGTTCAGTGTTACGGTTGGTGTAAGGGTTAGGGTCAGGTTAGGGTTGGGGTTGAGCTTAAGGTGTCCGCCTAGGGTTAGGGTTAGGTCTATGGTTTGAGTTAGGCTTCAGGTTAGGTTAGGTTTGAACTTAGTTTGAGGGAGTAAGTTTAGGGTTACTGTTAGTTTTCGGTTCAGTGTTACGGTTGGAGTTAGCGTGAGGGTCAGGTTAGGGTTGGGGTTGAGCTTCAGGTGTCCGCCTAGGGTTAGGGTTAGGTCTATGGTTTGAGTTAGGCTTCAGGTTAGGTTAGGTTTGAAATTAGTTTGAGGGAGTAAGTTTAGGGCTACTGTTAGTTTTCGGTTTAGTGTTACGGTTGGAGTAAGTGTGAGGGTCAGGTTAGGGTAGGGGTTGAGCTTAAGGTGTCCGCCTAGGGTTAGGGTTAGGTGTATGATTTGATTAAGGCTTCAGGTAGGTTAAGTTTGAACTTAGTTTGAGGGAGTAAGTTTAGGGCTACAGTTAGTTTTCGGGTAACTGTTATGGTTGGAGTTAGCGTCAGGGCCAGG
This sequence comes from Tupaia tana, assembly GCA_026018925.1. NCBI lineage: Eukaryota > Metazoa > Chordata > Mammalia > Scandentia > Tupaiidae > Tupaia > Tupaia tana. The sequence continues at coordinate 1,395,618 of JAKSZU010000042.1, read as the reverse complement.
TTAGGGTTGGGGTTGAGCTTAATGTATCCGCCTAGGGTTAGGGTTAGGTCTATGGTTTGAGTTAGGCTTCAGGTTAGGTTAGGTTTGAACTTAGTTTGAGGGAGTAAGTTTAGGGCTACTGTTAGTTTTCGGTTCAGTGTTACGGTTGGAGTTAGCGTGAGGGTCAGGTTAGGGTTGGGGTTGATCTTAAGGTGTCCGCCTAGGGTTAGGGTTAGGTGTATGGTTTGATTTAGGCTTCAGGTTATGTTAGGTTTGAACTTAGTTTGAGGGAGTAAGTTTAGTGCGACTCTTAGTTTTCGGGTAACTGTTATGGTTGGAGTTAGCGTCAGGGCCAGGTTACGGTTGGCGTTGAGCTTAAGGTGTCCACCTACGTTTAGGGTTAGGTCTATGGTTTGAGTTAGGCTTCAGGTTAGGTTAGGTTTGAACTTAGTTTGAGGGAGTAAGTTTAGGGCTACTGTTAGTTTTCGGTTCAGTGTTACGGTTGAAGACAGCGTCAGGGTCAGGTTAGGGTTGGGATTGAGCTTCAGGTGTGCGCCTAGGTTTAGGGTTAGGTCTATGGTTTGAGTTAGGCTTCAGGTTAGGTTAGGTTTGAACTTAGTTTGAGGGAGTAAGTTTAGGGCTACTGTTAGTTTTCGGTTCAGTGTTACGGTTGGAGTTAGCGTGAGGGTCAGGTTAGGGTTGGGGTTGAGCTTAAGGTGTCCGCCTAGGGTTAGGGTTAGGTCTATGGTTTGACTTAGGCTTCAGGTTAGGTTAGGTTTGAACTTAGTTTGAGGGAGTAAGTTTAGGGCTACTGTTAGTTTTCGTGTAACTGTTATGGTTGGAGTTAGCGTCAGGGCCATTTTAGGGTTTGGGTTGAACTTAAGGTGTCTGCCTAGGGTAAGGGTTAGGTCTATGTTTTCAGTTAGTCTTCCGGTTAGGTTAGGTTTGAAGTTAGTTTGAGGGAGTAAGTTTAGGGATACTGTTAGTTTTCGGTTCAGTGTTACGGTTGGAGTTAGCGTCATGGTCAGGTTATGGTGGGAGATAAGCATAAGGTGTCCGACTAGGGTTAGTGTTAGCTCTATGATTTGATTTAAGCTTTAGGTTAGGTTAGGTTTGAACTTAGTTTGAGGTAGTCAGTTTAGGGCTACTGTTAGTTTTCGGTTAACTATTACGGTTGGAGTAAGCGTCAGGGTCAGGTTAGGTTTGGGGTTGAGCTTAAGGTGTCCGCCTAGGGTTAGGGTTAGGTGTATGGTTTGATTTAGGCTTCAGTTTAGGTAAGGTTTGAACTTAGTTTGAGGGAGTAAGTTTAGGGCTACTGTTAGGTTTCCGTTCAGTGTTACGTTTGGAGTTAGCGTGAGGGTCAGGTTAGGGTTGGGGTTGAGCTTAAGGTGTCCGCCTAGGGTTTGAGTTAGGTGTATGGTATGATTTAGGCTTCAGGTTAGGTTAGGTTCGAACTTAGTTTGAGGGAGTAAGTTTAGGGCTATTGTTAGTTTTCGATTCAGTGTTACGGTTGGAGTTAGCGTCAGGTTCAGGTTAGGGTTGGGGTTGACCTTAAGGTGTTTGCCTAGGGTTAGGGTTAGGTCTGTGGTTTGAGTTATGCTTCAGGTGAGGTTAGGTTTGAACTTAGATTGAGGGAGTAAGTTTAGGGCTACTGTTAGTTTTCGGTTAAGTGTTACGTTTGGAGTAAGAGTCAGGGTCAAGTTAGGGTTGGGGTTGAGCTTCAGGTGTCCGCCTAGCGTTAAGGTTAGGTGTATGGTTTGATTTAGGCTTCAGGTTAAGTTAGGTTTGAACTTAGTTTGAGGGAGTAAGTTTAGGGCTACTGTTAGTTTTCGGGTAACTGTTACAGTTGGAGTTAGCGTCAGGTCCAGGTTAGGGTTGGGGTTGGGCTTCAGGTGTCCGCCTAGGGTTAGGGTAGGTGTATGGTTTGATTTAGGCTTCAGGATAGTTTAGGTTTGAACTTAGTTTGAGGGAGTAAGTTTAGGGCTACTGTTAGTTTTCGGGTAATTGTTATGGTTGGAGTTAGCGTCAGGGCCAGGTTAGGGTTGGGGTTGAGCTTAAGGTGTCCGCCTAGGGTTAGGGTTAGGTCTATGGTTTGAGTTAGGCTTCAGGTTAGGTTAGGTTTCAATTTAGTTTGAGGGAGTAAGTTTAGGGCTACTGTTAGTTTTCGGTTCTGTGTTACGGTTTGAGTTAGCGTCAGGGTCAGGTTAGGGTTGGGGTTGAGCTTCAGGTGTCCGCCTAGGGTTAGGGTTAGGTCTATGGTTTGAGTTAGGCTTCAGGTTAGGTTAGGTTTGAACTTAGTTTGAGGGAGTAAGTTTAGGGCTACTGTTCGTTTTCGGTTCAGTGTTTCGGTTGGAGTTAGCGTGAGGGTCAGGTTAGGGTAGGGGTTGAGCTTAAGGTGTCCGCCTAGGGTTAGGTTTAGGTGTATGGTTTGATTTAGGCTTCAGGTTAGGTAAGGTTTGAACTTAGTTTGAGGGAGTAAGTTTAGGGCTACTCTTAGTTTTCGGGTAATTGTTACGGTTGGAGTTAGCGTCAGGTCCAGGTTAGGGTTGGCGTTGAGCTAATGGTGTCCGCCTAGGGTTAGGATTAGGTGTATGGTTTGATTTAGGCTTCAGGTTAGGTTAGGTTTGAAGTTAGTTTGAGGGAGTAAGTTTAGGGCTACTGTTAGTTTTCGGTTAACTGTTACAGTTGTAGTAAGCGTAAGGGTCAGGTTAGGGTAGGGGTTTAGCTTAAGGTGTCCGCCGAGGGTTAGGGTTAGGTGTATGGTTTGAGTTAGGCTTCAGGTTAGGTTAGGTTTGAAATTAGTATGAGGGAGTAAGTTTAGGGCTAATGTTAGTTTTCGGTTCAGTGTTTCGGTTGGAGTTAGCGTGAGGGTCATGTAATGGTTGGGGTTGAGCTTAAGGTGTCCGCCTAGGGTTAGGGTTAGGTGTATGGTTTGATTTAGGCTTCAGGTTAGGTTAGGTTTGAACTTAGTTTGAGGGAGTAAGTTTAGGGCGACTGTTAGTTTTCGGGTAACTGTTATGGTTGGAGTTAGCGTCAGGGCCAGGTTAGGGTTGGGGTGAGCTTAAGGTGTCCGCCTAGGGTTAGGGTTAGGTCTATGGTTTGAGTTAGGCTTCAGGTTAGGTTAGGTTTGAACTTAGTTTGAGGGAGTAAGTTTAGGGCTACTGTTAGTTTTCGGTTCAGTGTTACGGTTGGATTTAGCGTGAGGGTCAGGTTAGGGTTGGGGTTGAGCTTAAGGTGTCCGCCTAGGGTTAGGGTTAGGTGTATGGTTTGAGTTAGGCTTCAGGTTAGGTTAGGGTTGAACTTAGTTTGAGGGAGTAAGTTTAGGGCTACTGTTAGTTTTCGGTTCAGTGTTACGGTTGGAGATAGTGTCAGGGTCTAGTTAGCGTTGGGGTTGAGCTTCAGGTGTCCGCCTAGGGTTAGGGTTAGGTGTATGGTTTGATTTAGGCTTCAGGTTAGGTTAGGTTTGAACTTAGTTTGAGGGAGTAAGTTTAGGGCTACTGTTAGTTTTCGGGTAACTGTTATGTTTGGAGTTAGCGTCAGGGCCATTTTAGGATTGGGGTTGAGCTTAAGGTGTCCGCCAAGGGTTAGGGTTAGGTCTATGGTTTGAGTTAGGCTTCAGGTTAGGTTAGGTTTGAACTTAGTTTGAGGGAGTAAGTTTAGGGCTACTGTTAGTTTTCGGTTCAGTGTTACGGTTGGAGATAGCGTCAGGGTCAGGTTAGGGTTGGGGTTGAGCTTCAGGTGTCCGCCTAGGGTTAGGGTTAGGTCTATGGTTTGAGTTAGGCTTCAGGTTAGGTTAGGTTTGAACTTACTTTGAGGGAGTAAGTTTAGGGCTACTGTTAGGTTTCGGTTCAGTGTTACGGTTGGAGTTAGCGTGAGGGTTAGGTTAGGGTTGGGGTTGAGCTTAAGGTGTCCGCCTAGGGTTAGAGTTAGGTGTATGGTTTGATTTAGGCTTCATGTTAGCTTAGGTTTGAACTTAGTTTGAGGGAGTAAGTTTAGGGCTACTGTTAGTTTTCGCGTAACTGTTATGGTTGGAGTTAGCGTCAGGGCCAGGTTAGGTTTGGGATTGAGCTTAAGGTGTCCGCCTAGTGTTAGGGTTAGGTCTATGGTTTGAGTTAGGCTTCAGGTTAGGTTAGCTTTGAAATTAGTTTGAGGGAGTAAGTTTAGGACTACTGTTAGTTTTCGGGTAAGTGTTACGGTTGGAGTTAGCGTCAGGTCCAGGTTAGGGTTGGGGTTGAGTTTCAGGTGTCCGCCTAGGGTTAGGGTAGGTGTATGGTTTTATTTAGGCTTCAGATTAAGTTAGGTTTTAAGTTAGTTTGAGGGAGTAATTTTAGGGCTACTGTTAGTTTTCGGTTAACTGTTACAGTTGGAGTAAGCGTGAGGGTCAGGTTATGGTAGGGGTTGAGCTTAAGGTGTCCGCCTGTGGTTAGGGTTAGGTGTATGATTTGATTAAGGCTTCAGGTTAGTTTAGGTTTGAACTTAGTTTGAGGGAGTAAGTTTAGGGCTCCTGTTCGTTTTCGGGTAACTGTTATGGTTGGAGTTAACGTCAGGGCCAGGTTAGGGTTGGGGTTGAGCTTAAGGTGTCCGCATAGGGTTAGGGTTAGGTCTATGGTTTGAGTTAGGCTTCAGGTTAGGTTAGGTTTGAACGTAGTTTGAGGGAGTAAGTTTAGGGCTACTGTTAGTTTTCGGTTCAGTGTTACGGTTGGAGATAGCGTCAGGGTCAGGTTAGGTTTGGGGTTGAGTTTAAGGTGTCCGCCTAGGGTTAGGGTTAGGTGTATGGTATGATTTAGGCTTCTGGTTAAGTTAGGTTTGAACTTAGTTTGAGGGAGTAAGTTTAGGGCTATTGTTAGTTTTCGGTTCAGTGTTACGGTTGGAAATAGAGTCAAGGTCAGTTTAGGGTTGGGCTTGAACTTCAGGTGTCCCCCTAGGGTTAGGGTAAGTTCTATGGTTTGAGTTAGGCTTCAGGTTAGGTTAGGTTTGAAATTAGTTTGAGGGAGTAAGTTTAGGGCTACTGTTAGTTTTCGGGTAACTGTTATGGTTGGAGTTAGCGTCAGGGGATTTTAGGGTTGGGGTTGAGCTTAAGGTCTCCGCCAAGGGATAGGGTTAGGTCTATGGTTTGAGTTAGGCTTCAGGTTAGGTTAGGCTTGAACTTAGTTTGAGGGAGTAAGTTTAGGGCTACTGTTAGTTTACGATTCAGTGTTACGGTTGGAGTTAGCGTGAGGGTCAGGTTAGGGTTGGGGTTGAGCTAAAGGTGGCCGCCTACGGTTAGGTTTAGGTCTATGGTTTCATTTACGATTCAGGTTAGGTTAGGATTGAACTTAGTTTGAGGGAGTAAGTTTAGGGCTACGGTTAGTTTTCGGTTCAGTGTTACCGTTGGTGATAGCGTCAGGGTCAGGTTAGTGTTGGGGTTGAGCTTAAGGTGTCCGCCTAGGGTTAGGGTTAGGTCTATGGTTTGAGTTAGGCTTCAGGTAAGGTTAGGTTTGAACTTAGTTTGAGGGAGTAAGTTTAGGGCTACTGTTAGTTTTTGGTTCAGTGTTACGGTTGGAGTTAGCGTCAGGGTCAGGTTAGGGTTGGGGTTGAGCTTCAGGTGTCCGCCTAGGGTTAGGGTTAGGTCTATGGTTTGAGTTAGGCTTCATGTTAGGTTAGGTTAGAACTTAGTTTGAGGGAGTAAGTTTAGGGCTACTGTTTGTTTTCGGTACAGTGTTTCGGTTGGAGTTAGCGAGAGGGTCAGGTTAGGGTAGGGGTTGAGCTTAAGGTTTCCGCCTAGGGTTAGGGTTAGGTCTACGGTTTGAGTTAGGCTGCAGGTTAGGTTAGGTTTGAACTTAGTTTGAGGGAGTAAGTTTAGGGCTACTGTTAGTTTTCGGGTCAGTGTTACGGTTGGATATAGCGTCAGGGTCAGGTTAGGGTTGGGGTTGAGCTTCAGGTGTCCGCCTAGGGTTAGGGTTAGGTCTATGGTTTGAGTTAGGCTTCAGGTTAGGTTAGGCTTGAACTTAGTTTGAGGGAGTAAGTTTAGGGCTACTGTTAGTTTCCGGTTCAGTGTTTCGGTTGGAGTTAGCGTGAGGGTCAGGTTAGTTTTGGGGTTGAGCTAAAGGTGTCCGCCTAGTGTTAGGTTTAGGTCTATGGTTTCATTTAGGATTCAGGTTAGGTTAGGATTGAACTTAGTTTGAGTGAGTAAGTTTAGGGCTACTGTTAGTTTTCGGTACAGTGTTACCGTTGGTGATAGCGTCAGGGTCAGGTTAGTGTTGGGGTTGAGCTTAAGGTGTCCGCCTAGGGTTAGGGTTAGGTCTATGGTTTGAGTTAGGCTTCAGGTAAGGTTAGGTTTGAACTTAGTTTGAGGGAGTAAGTTTAGGGCTACTGTTAGTTTTCGGTTCAGTGTTACGGTTGGAGTTAGCGTCAGGGTCAGGTTAGGGTTGGGGTTGAGCTTCAGGTGTCCGCCTAGGGTTAGGGTTAGGTCTATGGTTTGAGTTAGGCTTCAGGTTAGGTTAGGTTTAAACTTAGTTTGAGGGAGTAAGTTTAGGGCTACTGTTTGTTTTCGGTTCAGTGTTTCGGTTGGAGTTAGCGTGAGGGTCAGGTTAGGGTAGGGGTTGAGCTTAAGGTGTCCGCCTAGGGTTAGGGTTAGGTGTATGGTTTGAGTTAGGCTTCAGGTTAGGTTAGGGTTGAACTTAGTTTGAGGGAGTAAGTTTAGGGCTACTGTTAGTTTTCGGTTCAGTGTTACGGTTGGAGATAGCGTGAGGGTCATGTTAGCGTTGGGGTTGAGCTTCAGGTGTCCGCCTAGGGTTAGGGTTAGGCGTATGGTTTGATTTAGGCTTCAGGTTAGGTTAGGTTTGAACTTAGTTTGAGGGAGTAAGTTTAGGGCTACTGTTAGTTTTCGGGTAACTGTTATGGTTGGAGTTAGCGTCAGGGCCATTTTAGGATTGGGGTTGAGCTTAAGGTGTCCGCCAAGGGTTAGGGTTAGGTCTATGGTTTGAGTTAGGCTTCAGGTTAGGTTAGGTTTGAACTTAGTTTGAGGGAGTAAGTTTAGGGCTACTGTTAGTTTTCGGTTCAGTGTTACGGTTGGAGATAGCGTCAGGGTCAGGTTAGGGTTGGGGTTGAGCTTCAGGTGTCCGCCTAGGGTTAGGGTTAGGTCTATGGTTTGAGTTAGGCTTCAGGTTAGGTTAGCTTTGAACTTACTTTGAGGGAGTAAGTTTAGGGCTACTGTTAGGTTTCGGTTCAGTGTTACGGTTGGAGTTAGCGTGAGGGTCAGGTTAGGGTTGGGGTTGAGCTTAAGGTGTCCGCCTAGGGTTAGAGTTAGGTGTATGGTTTGATTTAGGCTTCAGGTTAGGTTAGGTTTGAACTTAGTTTGAGGGAGTAAGTTTAGGACTACTGTTAGTTTTCGGGTAAGTGTTACGGTTGGAGTTAGCGTCAGGTCCAGGTTAGGGTTGGGGTTGAGTTTCAGGTGTCCGCCTAGGGTTAGGGTAGGTGTATGGTTTTATTTAGGCTTCAGATTAAGTAGGTTTGAAGTTAGTTTGAGGGAGTAATTTTAGGGCTACTGTTAGTTTTCGGTTAACTGTTACAGTTGGAGTAAGCGTGAGGGTCAGGTTATGGTAGGGGTTGAGCTTAAGGTGTCCGCCTGTGGTTAGGGTTAGGTGTATGATTTGATTAAGGCTTCAGGTTAGTTTAGGTTTGAACTTAGTTTGAGGGAGTAAGTTTAGGGCTCCTGTTCGTTTTCGGGTAACTGTTATGGTTGGAGTTAGCGTAAGGGCCAGGTTAGGGTTGGGGTTGAGCTTAAGGTGTCCGCATAGGGTTAGGGTTAGGTCTATGGTTTGAGTTAGGCTTCAGGTTAGGTTAGGTTTGCACGTAGTTTGAGGGAGTAAGTTTAGGGCTACTCTTAGTTTTCGGTTCAGTGTTACGGTTGGAGATAGCGTCAGGGTCAGGTTAGGTTTGGGGTTGAGCTTAAGGTGTCCGCCTAGGGTTAGGGTTAGGTGTATGGTATGATTTAGGCTTCTGGATAAGTTAGGTTTGAACTTAGTTTGAGGGAGTAAGTTTAGGGCTATTGTTAGTTTTCGGTTCAGTGTTACGGTTGGAAATAGAGTCAGGGTCAGTTTAGGGTTGGGCTTGAACTTCAGGTGTCCCCCTAGGGTTAGGGTAAGTTCTATGGTTTGAGTTAGGCTTCAGGTTAGGTTAGGTTTGAACTTAGTTTGAGGGAGTAAGTTTAGGGCTACTGTAAGTTTTCGGGTAACTGTTATGGTTGGAGTTAGCGTCAGGGGATTTTAGGGTTGGGGTTAAGCTTAAGGTGTCCGCCAAGGGATAGGGTTAGGTCTATGGTTTGAGTTAGGCTTCAGGTTTGGTTAGGCTTGAACTTAGTTTGAGGGAGTAAGTTTAGGGCTACTGTTAGTTTACGGTTCAGTGTTACGGTTGGAGTTAGCGTGAGGGTCAGGTTAGGTTTGGGGTTGAGCTAAAGGTGTCCGCCTAGGGTTAGGTTTAGGTCTATGGTTTCATTTAGGATTCAGGTTAGGTTAGGATTGAACTTAGTTTGAGGGAGTAAGTTTAGGGCTACTGTAAGTTTTCGGTTCAGTGTTACGGTTGGAGTTAGCGTCAGGGTCAGGTTAGGGTTGGGGTTGAGCTTCAGGTGTCCGCCTAGGGTTAGGGTTAGGTCTATGGTATGAGTTAGGCTTCAGGTTAGGTTAGGTTTGAACTTAGTTTGAGGGAGTAAGTTTAGGGCTACTGTTTGTTTTCGGTTCAGTGTTTCGGTTGCAGTTAGCGTGAGGGTCAGGTTAGGGTAGGGGTTGAGCTTAAGGTGTCCGCCTAGGGTTAGGGTTAGGTGTATGGTTTGATTTAGGCTTCAGGTTAGGTTAGGTCTGAACTTAGTTTGAGGGAGTAAGTTTAGGGCTACTGTTAGTTTTCGGGTAACTGTTATGGTTGGAGTTAGCGTCAGGGCCAGGTTAGGGTTGGGGTTGAGCTTAAGGTGTTCGCCTACGGTTAGGGTTAGGTCTATGGTTTGAGTTAGGCTTCAGGTTAGGTTAGGTTTGAACTTAGTTTGATGGAGTAAGTTTAGGGCTACTGTTAATTTTCGGTTCAGTGTTACCGTTGGAGATAGCGTCAGGGTCAGGTTAGGGTTGGGGTTGAGCTTAAGGTGTCCGCCTAGGGTTAGGGTTAGGTGTATGGTTTGGTTTAGGCTTCAGGTTAGGTTAGGTTTGAACTTAGTTTGAGGGAGTAAGTTTAGGGCTACTGTTAGTTTTCGGTTCAGTGTTACGGTTGGAGATAGCGTCAGGGTCAGGTTAGGGTTGGGCTTGAACTTCAGGTGTCCGCCTATGTTAGGGTTAGGTCTATGATTTGAGTTAGGCTTCAGGTTAGGTTAGGTTTGAAATTAGTTTGAGGGAGTAAGTGTAGGGCTACTGTTAGTTTTCGGTTCAGTGTTACGGTTGGAGTTAGCGTGAGGGTCAGGTTAGGGTTGGGGTTGAGCTTGAGGTGTCCGCCTAGGGTTAGAGTTAGGTGTATGGTTTGATTTAGGGTTCAGGTTATCTTAGGTTTGAACTTAGTTTGAGGGAGTAAGTTTAGGGCTACTGTTAGTTTTCGGGTAACTGTTATGGTTGGAGTTAGCGTCAGGGCCAGGTTAGGGTTGGGGTTGAGCTTAAGGTGTCCGCCTAGGGTTAGGGTTAGGTCTATGGTTTGAGGTAGGCTTCAGGTTAGGTTAGGTTTGAACTTAGTTTGAGGGAGTAAGTTTAGGGCTACTGTTAGTTTTCGGTTCAGTGTTACGGTTGGAGATAGCGTCAGGGTCAAGTTAGCGTTGGGGTTGAGCTTCAGATGTCCGCCTAGGGTTAGGGTTAGGTGTATGGTTTGATTTAGGCTTCAGGTTAGGTTAGGTTTGAACTTAGTTTGAGGGAGTAAGTTTAGGGCTACTGTTAGTTTTCGGGTAACTGTTATGGTTGGAGTTAGCGTCAAGGCCATTTTAGGATTGGGGTTGAGCTTAAGGTGTCCGCCAAGGGTTAGGGTTAGGTCTATGGTTTGAGTTAGGCTTCAGGTTAGGTTAGGTTTGATCTTAGTTTGAGGGAGTAAGTTTTGGGCTACTGTTAGTTTTCGGTTCAGTGTTACGGTTGGAGATAACGTCAGGGTCAGGTTAGGGTTGGGGTTGAGCTTCAGGTGTCCGCCTAGGGTTAGGGTTAGGTCTATGGTTTGAGTTAGGCTTCAGGTTAGGTTAGGTTTGAACTTACTTTGAGGGAGTAAGTTTAGGGCTACTGTTAGGTTTCGGTTCAGTGTTACGGTTGGAGTTAGCGTGAGGGTCAGGTTAGGGTTGGGGTTGAGCTTAAGGTGTCCGCCTAGGGTTAGAGTTAGGTGTATGGTTTGATTTAGGCTTCAGGTTAGGTTAGGTTTGAACTTAGTTTGAGGGAGTAAGTTTAGGGCTACTGTTAGTTTTCGGTTCAGTGTTATGGTTGGAGATAGCGTCACGGTCAGGTTATGGTTGGGCTTGAACTTCAGGTGTCCGCCTAGGGTTAGGGTTAGGTCTATGGTTTGAGTTAGGCTTCAGGTTAGGTTAGGTTTGAACTTAGTTTGAGGGAGTAAGTTTAGGGATACTGTTAGTTTTCGGTTCAGTGTTACGGTTGGAGTTAGCGTGAGGGTCAGGTTAGGGTTGGGGTTGAGCTTAAGGTGTCCGCCTAGGGTTAGAGTTAGTTGTATGGTTTGATTTAGGCTTCAGGTTAGGTTAGGTTTGAACTTAGTTTGAGGGAGTAAGTTTAGGGCTACTGTTAGTTTTCGGGTAACTGTTATGGTTGGAGTTAGCGTCAGGGCCAGGTTAGGGTTGGGGTTGAGCTTAAGGTGTCCGCCTAGGGTTAGGGTTAGGTCTATGGTTTGAGTTAGGCTTCAGGTTAGGTTAGGTTTGAACTTAGTTTGAGGGAGTAAGTTTAGGGCTACTGTTAGTTTTCGGTTCAGTGTTACCGTTGGAGTTAGCGTGAGGGTCAGGTTATGGTTGGGGTTGATCTTAAGGTGTCTGCCTAGGGTTAGCATTAGGTCTACGCTTTGATTTAGGCTTCAGGTTAGGTTAGGTCTGAACTTAGTTTGAGGGAGTAAGTTTAGGGCTACTGTTAGTTTTCGGTTCAGTGTTACGGTTGGAGATAGCGTCAGGGTCAGGTTAGGGTTGGGGTTGAGCTTCAGGTGTCCGCCTAGGGTTAGGGATATGTCTATGGTTTGAGTTAGGCTTCAGGGTAGGTTAGGTTTGAACTTAGTTTGAGGGAGTAAGTTTAGGGCTACTGTTAGTTTTCGGGCAACTGTTATGTTTGGAGTTAACGTCAGGGCCATTTTAGGATTGGGGTTGAGCTTAAGGTGTCCGCCAAGGGTTAGGGTTAGGTCTATGGTTTGAGTTAGGCTTCAGGTTAGGTTAGGTTTGAACTTAGTTTGAGGGAGTAAGTTTAGTGCTACTGTTAGTTCTCGGTTGAATGTTACGGTTGGAGTAAGAGTCAGGGTCAGGTTAGGGTTGGGGTTGAGCTTCAGGTGTCCGCCTAGGATTAGAGTTAGGTCTATGGTTTGAGTTAGGCTTCAGGTTAGGTTAGGTTTGAACTTAGTTAGAGGGAGTAAGTTTAGGGCTACTGTTTGTTTTCGGTTCAGCGTTTCGGTTGGAGTTAGCGTGAGGTTCAGGTTAGGGTAGGGGTTGAGCTTAAAGTGTCCGCCTAGGGTTAGGGTTAGGTGTAAGGTTTGATTTAGGCTTCAGGTTAGGTTAGGTTTGAACTTAGTTTGAGGGAGTAATTTTAGGGCTACTGTTAGTTTTCGGGTAACTGTTACGGTTGGAGTTAGGGTCAGGTCCAGGTTAGGGTTGGCGTTGAGCTAATGGTGTCCGCCTAGGGTTAGGGTTAGGTGTATGGTTTGATTTAGGCTTCAGGTTAGGTTAGGTTTGAAGTTAGTTTGAGGGAATACATTTACGGCTACTGTTAGTTTTCGGTTAACTGTTACAGTTGGAGTAAGTGTGAGGGTCAGGTTAAGGTAGGGGTTGAGCTTAAGGTGTCTGCCTAGGGTTAGGGTTAGGTGTATGATTTGATTAAGGCTTCAGGTTAGGTTAGGTTTGAACGTAGTTTGAGGGAGTAAGTTTAGGGCTACTGTTATTTTTCGGGTAACTGTTATGGTTGGAGTTAGCGTCAGGGCCATTTTATCATTGGGCCTGAGCTTAAGGTGTCCGCCAAGGGTTAGGGTTAGGTCTATGGTTTGAGTTAGGCTTCAGGTTAGGTTAGGTTTGAACTTAGTTTGAGGGAGTAAGTTTAGGGCTACTGTTAGTTTTCGGTTCAGTGTTACGGTTGGAGATAGCGTCAGGGTCAGGTTAGGGTTGGGGTTGAGCTTCAGGTGTCCGCCTAGGGTTAGGGTTATGTCTATGGTTTGAGTTAGGCTTCAGGTTAGGTTAGGTTTGAAATTAGTTTGAGGGAGTAAGTTTAGGGCTAATGTTAGTTTTCGGTTCAGTGTTACGGTTGGAGTTAGCGTGAGGGTCAGGTTAGGGTTGGGGTTGAGGTTAAGGTGTCCGCCTAGGGTTAGGGTTAGGTGTATGGTTTGATTTAGGCTTCAGGTTAGGTTAGGTTTGAGCTTAGTTTGAGGGAGTAAGTTTAGGGCGACTGTTAGTTTTCTGGTAACTGTTATGGTTGGAGTTAGCGTCAGGGCCAGGTTAGGGTTGGGGTTGAGCTTAAGGTGTCCGCCTAGGGTTAGGGTTAGCTCTATGGTTTGAGTTAGGCTTCAGGTTAGGTTAGGTTTGAACTTAGTTTGAGGGAGTAAGTTTAGGGCTACTGTTAGTTTTCGGTTCAGTGTTACGGTTGGAGATAGCGTCAGGGTCAGGTTAGCGTTGGGGTTGAGCTTCAGGTGTCCTCCTAGGGTTAGGGTTAGGTCTATGGTTTGAGTTAGGCTTCAGGTTAGGTTACGTTGGAACTTAGTTTGAGGGAGTAAGTTTAGGGATACTGTTAGTTTTCAGTTCAGTGTTACGGTTGGATTTAGCGTGAGGGTCAGGTTAGGGTTGGGGTTGAGCTTAAGGTGTCCGCCTATGGTTGGGGTTAGGTGTATGGTTTGATTTAGGCTTCAGGTTACGTTAGGTTTGAACTTAGTTTGAGGGAGTAAGTTTAGGGCGACTGTTAGTTTTCGGGTAACTGTTATGGTTGGAGTTAGCGTCAGGGCCAGGTTAGGGTTGGGGTTGAGCTTAAGGTGTCCTCCAAGGGTTAGGGTTAGGTCTATGGTTTGAGTGAGGCTTCCGGTTAGGTTAGGTTTGAAGTTAGTTTGAGGGAGTAAGTTTAGGGCTACTGTTAGTTTTCGGTTCAGTTTTACGGTTGGAGATAGCGTCAGGGTTAGGTTAGGGTTGGGGTTGAGCTTCAGGTTTCCGCCTAGGGTTAGGGTTAGGTCTATGGTTTGAGTTAGGCTTCAGGTTAGGTTAGGTTTGAACTTAGTTTGAGGGAGTAAGTTTAGGGCTACTGTTAGTTTTCGGTTCAGTGTTACGGTTGGATTTAGCGTGAGGGTCAGGTTAGGGTTGGGGTTGAGCTTAAGGTGTCCGCCTAGGTTTAGGGTTAGGTGTATGGTTTGATTTAGGCTTCAGGTTAGGTTAGGTTTGAACTTAGTTTGAGGGAGTAAGTTTAGGGGTACTGTTAGTTTTCGGTTCAGTTTTACGGTTGGAGGTAGCGTCAGGGTCAGGTTAGGGTTGGGGTTGAGCTTCAGGTGTCCGCCTAGGGTTAGGGTTAGGTCTATGGTTTGAGTTAGGCTTCAGGTTAGGTTAGGTTTGAACTTAGTTTGAGGGAGTAAGTTTAGGGCTGCTGTTAGTTTTCGGTTCAGTGTTACGGTTGGAGATAGAGTCAGGGTCAGGTTAGTGTTGGGGTTGAGCTTCAGGTGTCCTCCTAGGGTTAGGGTTACGTCTATGGTTTGGGTTAGGCTTCAGGTTAGGTTAGGTTTGAACTTAGTTTGAGGGATAAGTTTAGGGCTACTGTTAGTTTTCAGTTCAGAGTTACGGTTGGATTTAGCGTGAGGGTCATGTTAGGGTTGGGGTTGAGCTTAAGGTGTCCGCCTAGGGTTAGAGTTAGGTGTATGGTTTGATTTAGGGTTCAGGTTATCTTAGGTGTGAACTTAGTTTGAGGGAGTAAGTTTAGGGCTACTGTTAGTTTTCGGGTAACTGTTATGGTTGGAGTTAGCGTCAGGGCCAGGTTACGGTAGGGGTTGAGCTTAAGGTGTCCCCCTGGGGTTAGGGTTAGGTCTATGGTTTGAGTTAGGCTTCAGGTTAGGTTAGGTTTGAACTTAGTTTGAGGGAGTAAGTTTAGGGCTACTGTTAGTTTTCGGTTCAGTGTTACGGTTGGAGATAGCGTCAGGGTCAAGTTAGCGTTGGGGTTGAGCTTCAGGTGTCCGCCTAGGGTTAGGGTTAGGTCTATGGTTTGAGTTAAGCTTCAGGTTAGGTTAGGTTTGAACTTAGTTTGAGGGAGTAAGTTTAGGGCTACTGTTAGCTTTCGGGTAACTGTTATGGTTGGAGTTAGCGTCAGGGCCATTTTAGGATTGGGGTTGAGCTAAAGGTGTCCGCCTAGGGTTAGGTTTAGGTCTATGGTTTCATTTAGGCTTCAGGTTAGGTTAGGATTGAACTTAGTTTGAGGGAGTAAGTTTAGGGCTACTGTTAGTTTTCGGTTCAATGTTACCGTTGGAGATAGCGTCAGGGTCAGGTTAGGGTTGGGGTTGAGCTAAAGGTGTCCGCCTAGGGTTAGGGTTAGGTGTATGGTTTGATTTAGGCTTCAGGTTAGGTTAGGTTTGAACTTAGTTTGAGGGAGTAAGTTTAGGGTGACTGTTAGTTTTCGGGTAACTGTTATGGTTGGAGTTAGCGTCAGGGCCAGGTTAGGGTTGGGGTTGAGCTTAAGGTGTACGCCTAGGATTAGGGTTAGGTCTATGGTTTGATTTAGGCTTCAGGTTAGGTTAGGTTTGAACTTAGTTTGAGGGAGTAAGTTTAGGGCTACTGTTAGTTTTCGGTTCAGTGTTACGGTTGGAGATATCGTCAGGGTCAGGTTAGGGTTGGCGTTGAGCTTCAGGTGTCCGCCTAGGGTTAGGGTTAGGTCTATGGTTTGAGTTAAGCTTCAGGTTAAGTTAGGTTTGAACTTAGTTTGAGGGAGTAAGTTTAGGGCTACTGTTAGTTTTCGGTTCAGTGTTACGGTTGGATTTAGCGTGAGGGTCAGGTTAGGGTTGGGGTTGAGCTTAAGGTGTCCGCCTAGGGTTAGGGTTAGGTGTATGGTTTGATTTAGGCTTCAGGTTAGGTTAGGTTTGAACTTAGTTTGAGGGAGTAAGTTTAGGGCTACTGTTAGTTTTCGGGTAACTGTTATGGTTGGAGTTAGCGTCAGGGCCATTTTAGGATTGGGGTTGAGCTTAAGGTGTCCGCCTATGGTTAGGGTTAAGTGTATGATTTGATTAAGGCTTCAGGTTAGGTTATGTGTGAACTTAGTTTGAGGGAGTAAATTTAGGGCTACTGTTAGTTTTCGGGTAACTGTTACGGTTGGAATTAGCGTCAGGGCCATTTTAGGATTGTGGTTGAGCTTAAGGTGTCCGCCAAGGGTTAGGGTTAGGTCTATGGTTTGATTTAGGCTTCAGGTTAGGTTAGGTTTGAACTTAGTTTGAGGGAGTAAGTTTAGGGCTACTGTTAGTTTTCGGTTCAGTGTTATGGTTGGAGATAGCGTCAGGGTCAGGTTAGCGTTGGCGTTGAGCTTCAGGTGTCCGCCTAGGGTTAGGGTTAGGTCTATGGTTTGAGTTAAGCTTCAGGTTAGGTTAGGTTTGAACTTAGTTTGAGGGAGTAAGTTTAGGGCTACTGTTAGTTTTCGGTTCAGTGTTACGGTTGACTTTAGCGTGAGGGTCAGGTTAGGGTTGGGGTTGAGCTTAAGGTGTCCGCCTAGGGTTAGGGTTAGGTCTATGGTTTGAGTTAGGCTTCAGGTTAGGTTAGGTTTGAACTTAGTTTGAGGGAGTAAGTTTAGGGCTATTGTTAGTTTTCGGGTAACTGTTATGGTTGGAGTTAGCGTCAGGGGATTTTAGGGTTGGGGTTGAGCTTAAGGTGTCCGCCTAGGGTTGGGGTTAGGTCTATGGTTTGATTTAGGCTTCAGGTTAGGTTAGGTTTGAACTTAGTTTGAGGGAGTAAGATTAGGGCTACTGTTAGTTTTCGGTTCAGTGTTACGTTTGGAGTTAGCGCGAGGGTCAGGTTAGGGTTGGGGTTGAGCTAAAGGTGTCCGCCTAGGGTTATGTTTAGGTCTATGGTTTCATTTAGGCTTCAGGTTAGGTTAGTATTGAACTTAGTTTGAGGGAGTAAGTTTAGGGCTACTGTTAGTTTTTGGTTCAGTGATACCGTTGGAGATAGCGTCAGGGTAAGGTTAGGTTTGGGGTTGAGCTTAAGGTGTCCGCCTAGGGTTAGGGTTAGGTCTATGATTTTAGTTAGGCTTCAGGTTAGGTTAGGTTTGAACTTAGTTTGAGGGAGTAAGTTTAGGGCTACTGTTAGTTTTCGGTTCTGTGTTACGGTTGGAGTTAGCGTCAGGGTCAGGTTAGGGTTGGGGTTGAGCTTCAGGTGTCCGCCTAGGGTTAGGGTTAGGTCTATAGTTTGAGTTAGGCTTCAGGTTAGGTTAGGTTTGAACTTAGTTTGAGGGATTAAGTTTAGGGCTACTGTTAGTTGTCGGTTCAGTGTTACGGTTGGAGTTAGCGTGAGGGTCAGGTTGGGGTTGGGGTTGAGCTTAAGGTGTCCGCCTAGGGTTAGGGTTAGGTGTATGGTTTGATTTAGGCTTCAGGTTAGGTTAGGTTTGAACTTAGTTTGAGGGAGTAAGTTTAGGGCTACTGTTAGCTTTCGGGTAACTGTTATGGTTGGAGTTAGCGTCAGGGCCAGGTTAGGGTTGGGGTTGAGCTTAAGGTGTCCGCATAGGGTTAGGGTTAGGTGTATGGTTTTATTTAGGCTTCAGGTTAGGTTAGGTTTGAACTTAGTTTGAGGGAGTAAGTTTAGGGCTACTGTTAGCTTTCGGGTAACTGTTATGGTTGGAGTTAGCGTCAGGGCCATTTTAGGATTGGGGTTGAGCTTAAGGTGTCCGCCAAGGGTTACGATTAGGTCTATGGTTTGAGTTAGGCTTCAGGTTATGTTAGGTTTGAACTTAGTTTGAGGGAGTAAGTTAAGGGCTACTGTTAGTTTTCCGTTCAGTGTTACGGTTGGAGATAGCGTCAGGGTCAGTTTAGGTTTGGGGTTGAGCTTCAGGTGTCCGCCTAGGGTTAGGGTTAGGTCTATGGTTTGAGTTAGGCTTCAGGTTAGGTTAGGTTTGAACTTAGTTTGAGGGAGTAAGTTTAGGGCTACTGTTAGTTTTCGGTTCAGTGTTGTGGTTGGATTTAGCGTGTGGGTAAGGTTAGGGTTGGGGTTGAGCTTAAGGTGTCCGCCTAGGGTTAGGGTTAGCTGTATGGTTTGATTTAGGCTTCAGGTTAGGTTAGGTTTGAACTTAGTTTGAGGGAGTAAGTTTAGGGCTACTGTTAGTTTTCGGGTAACTGTTATGGTTGGAGTTAGCGTCAGGGCCATTTTAGGATTGGGGTTGAGCTTAAGGTGTCCGCCAAGGGTTAGGGTTAGGTCTATGGTTTGAGTTAGGCTTCAGGTTAGGTTAGGTTTGAACTTAGTTTGAGGGAGTAAGTTTAGTGCTACTGTTAGTTTTCCGGTAACTGTTATGGTTGGAGTTAGCGTCAGGGCCATTTTAAGATTGGGGTTAAGCTTAACGTGTCCGCCAAGGGTTAGGGTTAGGTCTATGGTTTGAGTTAGGCTTCAGGTTAGGTTAGGTTTGAACTTAGTTTGAGGGAGTAAGTTTAGGGCTACTGTTAGTTTTCGGTTCAGTGTTACGTTTGGAGATAGCGTCAGGGTCAGGTTAGGGTTGAGGTTGAGCTTCAGGTGTCCGCATAGGGTTAGGGTTAGGTCTATGATTTGAGTTAGGCTTCAGCTTAGGTTAGGTTTGAACTTAGTTTGAGGGAGTAAATTTAGGGCTACTGTTACTTTTCGGTTCAGTGTTACGGTTGGAGTAAGAGTCAGGGTCAGGTTAGGGTTGGGGTTGAGCTTCAGGTGTCCGCCTAGGGTTAGGATTAGGTCTATGGTTTGAGTTAGGCTTCAGGTTAGGTTAGGTTTGAACTTAGTATGAGGTTGTAAGTTTAGGGCTACTGTTAGTTTTCGGTTCAGTGTTACGGTTGGAGATAGCGTCATGATCAGGTTAGGGTTGGGGTTGAGCTTCAGGTGTCCGCCTAGGGTTAGGGATAGGTCTATGGTTTGAGTTAGGCTTCAGGTTAGGTTAAGTTTGAACTTAGTTTGAGGGAGTAAGTTTAGGGCTACTTTTAGTTTTCGTTTCAGTGTTACGGTTGGATTTAGCGTGAGGGTCAGGTTCGGGTTTGGGTTGAGCTTAAGGTGTCCGCCTAGGATTAGGGTTAGGTGTATGGTTTGATTTAGGCTTCAGGTTAGGTTAGGTTTGAACTTAGTTTGAGGGAGTAAGTTTAGGGCTATTGTTAGTTTTCGGGTAACTGTTATGGTTGGAGTTAGCGTCAGGGGATTTTAGGGTTGGGGTTGAGCTTAAGGTGTCCGCCTAGGGTTGGGGTTAGGTCTATGGTTTGATTTAGGCTTCAGGTTAGGTTAGGTTTGAACTTAGTTTGAGGGAGTAAGATTAGGGCTACTGTTAGTTTTCGTTTCAGTGTTACGGTTGGAGTTAGCGCGAGGGTCAGGTTAGGGTTGGGGTTGAGCTAAAGGTGTCCGCCTAGGGTTAGGTTTAGGTCTATGGTTTCATTTAGGCTTCAGGTTAGGTTAGGATTGAACTTAGTTTGAGGGAGTAAGTTTAGGGCTACTGTTAGTTTTTGGTTCAGTGATACCGTTGGAGATAGCGTCAGGGTAAGGTTAGGGTTGGGGTTGAGCTTAAGGTGTCCGCCTAGGGTTAGGGTTAGGTTTATGATTTTAGTTAGGCTTCAGGTTAGGTTAGGTTTGAACTTAGTTTGAGGGAGTAAGTTTAGGGCTACTGTTAGTTTTCGGTTCTGTGTTACGGTTGGAGTTAGCGTCAGGGTCAGGTTAGGGTTGGGGTTGAGCTTCAGGTGTCCGCATAGGGTTAGGGTTAGGTCTATGGTTTGAGTTAGGCTTCACGTTAGGCTAGGTTTGAACTTAGTTTGAGGGAGTAAGTTTAGGGCTACTGTTAGTTGTCGGTTCAGTGTTACGGTTGGAGTTAGCGTGAGGGTCAGGTTGGGGTTGGGGTTGAGCTTAAGGTGTCCGCCTAGGGTTAGGGTTAGGTGTATGGTTTGATTTAGGCTTCAGGTTAGGTTAGGTTTGAACTTAGTTTGAGGGAGTAAGTTTAGGGCTACTGTTAGCTTTCGGGTAACTGTTATGGTTGGAGTTAGCGTCAGGGTCAGGTTAGGGTAGGGGTTGAGCTTAAGGTGTCCGCCTAGGGTTAGGGTTAGGTGTATGATTTGATTAAGGCTTCAGTTTAGGTTAGGTTTGAACTTAGTATGAGGTTGTAAGTTTAGGGCTACTGTTAGATTTCGGTTCAGTGTTACGGTTGGAGATAGCGTCAGGGTCAGGTTAGGGTTGGGGTTGAGCTTCAGGTGTCCGCCTAGGGTTAGGGTTAGGTCTATGGGTTGAGTTAGGCTTCAGGTTAGGTTAGGTTTGAAATTAGTATGAGGGAGTAAGTTTAGGGCTAATGTTAGTTTTCGGTTCAGTGTTACGGTTGGAGTTAGCGTGAGGGTCATGTAAGGGTTGGGGTTGAGCTTAACGTGTCCGCCTATGGTTAGGGTTAGGTGTATGGTTTGATTTAGGCTTCAGGTTAGGTTAGGTTTGAACTTAGTTTGAGGGAGTAAGTTTAGGGCGACTGTTAGTTTTCGGGTAACTGTTATGGTTGGAGTTAGCGTCAGGGCCAGGTTAGGGTTGGGGTTGAGCTTAAGGTGTCCGCCTAGGGTTAGGGTTAGGTCTATGGTTTGAATTAGGCTTCAGGTTAGGTTAGGTTTGAACTTAGTTTGAGGGAGTAAGTTTAGGGCTACTGTTAGTTTTCGGTTCAGTGTTACGGTTGGATTTAGCGTGTGGGTCAGGTTAGGGTTGGGGTTGAGCTTAAGGTGTCCGCCTAGGGTTAGGCTTAGGTGTATGGTTTGATTTACGCTTCAGGTTAGGTTAGGTTTGAACTTAGTTTGAGGGAGTAAGTTTAGGGCTACTGTTAGTTTTCGGGTAACTGTTATGGTTGGAGTTAGCGTCAGGGCCATTTTAGGATTGGGGTTGAGCTTAAGGTGTCCGCCAAGGGTTAGGGTTAGGTCGATGGTTTGAGTTAGGCTTCAGGTTAGATTAGGTTTCAACTTAGTTTCAGGGAGTAAGTTTAGGGCTACTGTTAGTTTTCGGTTCAGTGTTATGTTTGGAGATAGCGTCAGGGTCAGGTTAGGGTTGGGGTTGAGCTTCAGGTGTCCGCCTAGGGTTAGGGTTAGGTCTATGGTTTGAGTTAGGCTTCAGGTTAGGTTGGGTTTGAACTTAGTTTGAGGGAATAAGTTTAGGGCTACTGTTTGTTTTCGGTTCAGTGTTTCGGTTGGAGTTAGCGTGAGGGTCAGGTTAGGGTAGGGGTTGAGCTTAAGGAGTCCGCCTAGGGTTAGGGTTAGGTGTATGGTTTGATTTAGGCTTCAGGTTAGGTTAGGTTTGAAGTTAGTTTGAGGGAGTAAGTTTAGGGCTACTGTTAGTTTTCGGTTAACTGTTACAGTTGGAGTAAGCGTAAGGGTCAGGTTAGGGTAGGGGTTGAGCTTAAGGTGTCCGCCTATGGTTAGGGTTAAGTGTATGATTTGATTAAGGCTTCAGGTTAGGTTAGGTTTGAACTTAGTTTGAGGGAGTAAGTTTAGGGCTACTGTTAGTTTTCGGTTCAGTGTTACGGTTGGATTTAGCGTGTGGGTCAGGTTAGGGTTGGGGTTGAGCTTAAGGTGTCCGCCTAGGGTTAGGGTTAGGTGTATGGTTTGATTTAGGCTTCAGGTTAGGTTAGGTTTGAACTTAGTTTGAGGGAGTAAGTTTGGGGCTACTGTTAGTTTTCGGGTAACTGTTATGGTTTTAGTTAGCGTCAGGGCCATTTTAGGATTGGGGTTGAGCTTAAGGTGTCCGCCAAGTGTTAGGGTTAGGTCGATGGTTTGAGTTAGGCTTCAGGTTAGATTAGGTTTCAACTTAGTTTCAGGGAGTAAGTTTAGGGCTACTGTTAGTTTTCGGTTCAGTGATACCGTTGGAGTTAGCGTCAGGGGATTTTAGGGTTAGGGTTGAGCTTAAGGTGTCCGCCTAGGGTTGGGGTTAGGTCTATGGTTTGATTTAGGCTTCAGGTTAGGTTAGGTTTGAACTTAGTTTGAGGGAGTAAGATTAGGGCTACTGTTAGTTTTCGGTTCAGTGTTACGTTTGGAGTTAGCGCGAGGGTCAGGTTAGGGTTGGGGTTGAGCTAAAGGTGTCCGCCTAGGGTTAGGTTTAGGTCTATGGTTTCATTTAGGCTTCAGGTTAGGTTAGTATTGAACTTAGTTTGAGGGAGTAAGTTTAGGGCTACTGTTAGTTTTTGGTTCAGTGATACCGTTGGAGATAGCGTCAGGGTAAGGTTAGGTTTGGGGTTGAGCTTAAGGTGTCCGCCTAGGGTTAGGGTTAGGTCTATGATTTTAGTTAGGCTTCAGGTTAGGTTAGGTTTGAACTTAGTTTGAGGGAGTAAGTTTAGGGCTACTGTTAGTTTTCGGTTCTGTGTTACAGTTGGAGTTAGCGTCAGGGTCAGGTTAGGGTTGGGGTTGAGCTTCAGGTGTCCGCCTAGGGTTAGGGTTAGGTCTATAGTTTGAGTTAGGCTTCAGGTTAGGTTAGGTTTGAACTTAGTTTGAGGGAGTAAGTTTACGGCTACTGTTAGTTGTCGGTTCAGTGTTACGGTTGGAGTTAGCGTGAGGGTCAGGTTGGGGTTGGGGTTGAGCTTAAGGTGTCCGCCTAGGGTTAGGGTTAGGTGTATGGTTTGATTTAGGCTTCAGGTTAGGTTAGGTTTGAACTTAGTTTGAGGGAGTAAGTTTAGGGCTACTGTTAGCTTTCGGGTAACTGTTATGGTTGGAGTTAGCGTCAGGGTCAGGTTGGGGTTGGGGTTGAGCTTAAGGTGTCCGCCTAGGGTTAGGGTTAGGTGTATGGTTTGATTTAGGCTTCAGGTTAGGTTAGGTTTGAACTTAGTTTGAGGGAGTAAGTTTAGGGCTACTGTTAGCTTTCGGGTAACTGTTATGGTTGGAGTTAGCGTCAGGGCCATTTTAGGATTGGGGTTGAGCTTAAGGTGCCCGCCAAGGGTTACGATTAGGTCTATGGTTTGAGTTAGGCTTCAGGTTATGTTAGGTTTGAACTTAGTTTCAGGGAGTAAGTTTAGGGCTACTGTTAGTTTTCCGTTCAGTGTTACGGTTGGAGATAGCGTCAGGGTCAGTTTAGGTTTGGGGTTGAGCTTCAGGTGTCCGCCTAGGGTTAGGGTTAGGTCTATGGTTTGAGTTAGGCTTCAGGTTAGGTTAGGTTTGAACTTAGTTTGAGGGAGTAAGTTTAGGGTTACTGTTAGTTTTCGGTTCAGTGTTACGGTTGGAGTTAGCGTCAGGGTCAGGTTAGGGTTGGGATTGAGCTTAAGGTGTCCGCCAAGGGTTAGCGTTAGGTTTATGGTTTGATTTAGGCTTCAGGTTAGGTTAGGTTTGAACTTAGTTTGAGGGAGTAAGTTTAGGGCTACTGTTAGTTTTCGGTTTGTGTTACGGTTGGATTTAGCGTGAGGGTCAGGTTAGGGTTGGGGTTGAGCTTAAGGTGTCCGCCTAGGGTTGGGGTTAGGTGTATGGTTTGATTTAGGCTTCAGGTTAGGTTAGGTTTGAACTTAGTTTGAGGGAGTAAGTTTAGGGCTACTGTTAGTTTTCGGTTCAGTGTTACCGTTGGAGATAGCGTCAGGGTCAGGTTAGGTTTGGGGTTGAGCTTAAGGTGTCAGCCTAGGTTTAGGGTTAGGTCTGTGGTTTGAGTTAGGCTTCAGGTGAGGTTAGGTTTGAACTTAGTTTGAGGGAGTAAGTTTAGGGCTACTGTTAGTTTTCGGTTCAGTGTTACGGTTGGTGTAAGAGTTAGGGTCAGGTTTGGGTTGGGGTTGAGCTTAAGGTGTCCGCCTAGGGTTAGGGTTAGGTCTATGGTTTGAGTTAGGCTTCAGGTTAGGTTAGGTTTGAACTTAGTTTGAGGGAGTAAGTTTAGGGCTACTGTTAGTTTTCGGTTCAGTGTTGCGGTTGGATTTAGCGTGTGGGTAAGGTTAGGGTTGGGGTTGAGCTTAAGGTGTCCGCCTAGGGTTAGGGTTAGGTGTATGGTTTGATTTAGGCTTCAGGTTAGGTTAGGTTTGAACTTAGTTTGAGGGAGTAAGTTTAGGGCTACTGTTAGTTTTCGGGTAACTGTTATGGTTGGAGTTAGCGTCAGGGCCATTTTAGGATTGGGGTTGAGCTTAAGGTGTCCGCCAAGGGTTAGGGTTAGGTCTATGGTTTGAGTAAGGCTTCAGGTTAGGTTAGGTTTGAACTTAGTTTGAGGGAGTAAGTTTAGTGCTACTGTTAGTTTTCCGGTAACTGTTATGGTTGGAGTTAGCGTCAGGGCCATTTTAAGATTGGGGTTAAGCTTAACGTGTCCGCAAAGGGTTAGGGTTAGGTCTATGGTTTGAGTTAGGCTTCAGGTTAGGTTAGGTTTGAACTTAGTTTGAGGGAGTAAGTTTAGGGCTACTGTTAGTTTTCGGTTCAGTGTTACGTTTGGAGATAGCGTTAGGGTCAGGTTAGGGTTGGGGTTGAGCTTCAGGTGTCCGCATAGGGTTAGGGTTAGGTCTATGATTTGAGTTAGGCTTCAGCTTAGGTTAGGTTTGAACTTAGTTTGAGGGAGTAAATTTAGGGCTACTGTTACTTTTCGGTTCAGTGTTACGGTTGGAGTAAGAGTCAGGGTCAGGTTAGGGTTGGGGTTGAGCTTCAGGTGTCCGCCTAGGGTTAGGATTAGGTCTATGGTTTGAGTTAGGCTTCAGGTTAGGTTAGGTTTGAACTTAGTATGAGGTTGTAAGTTTAGGGCTACTGTTAGTTTTCGGTTCAGTGTTACGGTTGGAGATAGCGTCATGATCAGGTTAGGGTTGGGGTTGAGCTTCAGGTGTCCGCCTAGGGTTAGGGATAGGTCTATGGTTTGAGTTAGGCTTCAGGTTAGGTTAAGTTTGAACTTAGTTTGAGGGAGTAAGTTTAGGGCTACTGTTAGTTTTCGTTTCAGTGTTACGGTTGGATTTAGCGTGAGGGTCAGGTTCGGGTTGGGGTTGAGCTTAAGGTGTCCGCCTAGGATTAGGGTTAGGTGTATGGTTTGATTTAGGCTTCAGGTTAGGTTAGGTTTGAACTTAGTTTGAGGGAGTAAGTTTAGGGCTATTGTTAGTTTTCGGGTAACTGTTATGGTTGGAGTTAGCGTCAGGGGATTTTAGGGTTGGGGTTGAGCTTAAGGTGTCCGCCTAGGGTTGGGGTTAGGTCTATGGTTTGATTTAGGCTTCAGGTTAGGTTAGGTTTGAACTTAGTTTGAGGGAGTAAGATTAGGGCTACTGTTAGTTTTCGTTTCAGTGTTACGGTTGGAGTTAGCGCGAGGGTCAGGTTAGGGTTGGGGTTGAGCTAAAGGTGTCCGCCTAGGGTTAGGTTTAGGTCTATGGTTTCATTTAGGCTTCAGGTTAGGTTAGGATTGAACTTAGTTTGAGGGAGTAAGTTTAGGGCTACTGTTAGTTTTTGGTTCAGTGATACCGTTGGAGATAGCATCAGGGTAAGGTTAGGGTTGGGGTTGAGCTTACGGTGTCCGCCTAGGGTTAGGGTTAGGTCTATGATTTTAGTTAGGCTTCAGGTTAGGTTAGGTTTGAACTTAGTTTGAGGGAGTAAGTTTAGGGCTACTGTTAGTTTTCGGTTCTGTGTTACGGTTGGAGTTAGCGTCAGGGTCAGGTTAGGGTTGGGGTTGAGCTTCAGGTGTCCGCATAGGGTTAGGGTTAGTCTATGGTTTGAGTTAGGCTTCAGGTTAGGTTAGGTTTGAACTTAGTTTGAGGGAGTAAGTTTAGGGCTACTGTTAGTTGTCGGTTCAGTGTTACGGTTGGAGTTAGCGTGAGGGTCAGGTTGGGGTTGGGGTTGAGCTTAAGGTGTCCGCCTAGGGTTAGGGTTAGGTGTATGGTTTGATTTAGGCTTCAGGTTAGGTTAGGTTTGAACTTAGTTTGAGGGAGTAAGTTTAGGGCTACTGTTAGCTTTCGGGTAACTGTTATGGTTGGAATTAGCGTCAGGGTCAGGTTAGGGTAGGGGTTGAGCTTAAGGTGTCCGCCTAGGGTTAGGGTTAGGTGTATGATTTGATTAAGGCTTCAGTTTAGGTTAGGTTTGAACTTAGTATGAGGTTGTAAGTTTAGGGCTACTGTTAGTTTTCGGTTCAGTGTTACGGTTGGAGATAGCGTCAGGGTCAGGTTAGGGTTGGGGTTGAGCTTCAGGTGTCCGCCTAGGGTTAGGGTTAGGTCTATGGTTTGAGTTAGGCTTCAGGTTAGGTTGGGTTTGAACTTAGTTTGAGGGAATAAGTTTAGGGCTACTGTTTGTTTTCGGTTCAGTGTTTCGGTTGGAGTTAGCGTGAGGGTCAGGTTAGGGTAGGGGTTGAGCTTAAGGAGTCCGCCTAGGGTTAGGGTTAGGTGTATGGTTTGATTTAGGCTTCAGGTTAGGTTAGGTTTGAAGTTAGTTTGAGGGAGTAAGTTTAGGGCTACTGTTAGTTTTCGGTTAACTGTTACAGTTGGAGTAAGCGTAAGGGTCAGGTTAGGGTAGGAGTTGAGCTTAAGGTGTCCGCCTATGGTTAGGGTTAGGTGTATGATTTGATTAAGGCTTCAGGTTAGGTTAGGTGTGAACTTAGTTTGAGGGAGTAAATTTAGGGCTACTGTTAGTTTTCGGGTAACTGTTACGGTTGGAATTAGCGTCAGGGCCATTTTAGGATTGTGGTTGAGCTTAAGGTGTCCGCCAAGGGTTAGGGTTAGGTCTATGGTTTGATTTAGGCTTCAGGTTAGGTTAGGTTTGAACTTAGTTTGAGGGAGTAAGTTTAGGGCTACTGTTAGTTTTCGGTTCAGTGTTACGGTTGGAGATAGCGTCAAGGTCAGGTTAGGGTTGGCGTTGAGCTTCAGGTGTCCGCCTAGGTTTAGGGTTAGGTCTATGGTTTGAGTTAAGCTTCAGGTTATGTTAGGTTTGAACTTAGTTTGAGGGTGTAAGTTTAGGGCTACTGTTAGTTTTCGCTTCAGTGTTACGGTTGGATTTAGCGTGAGGGTCAGGTTAGGGTTGGGGTTGAGCTTAAGGTGTCCGCCTAGGGTTAGGGTTAGGTCTATGGTTTGAGTTAGGCTTCAGGTTAGGTTAGGTTTGAACTTAGTTTGAGGGAGTAAGTTTAGTGCTACTGTTAGTTTTCCGGTAACTGTTATGGTTGGAGTTAGCGTCAGGGCCATTTTAAGATTGGGGTTAAGCTTAAGGTGTCCGCCAAGGGTTAGGGTTAGGTCTATGGTTTGAGTTAGGCTTCAGGTTAGGTTAGGTTTGAACTTAGTTTGAGGGAGTAAGTTTAGGGCTACTGTTAGTTTTCGGTTCAGTGTTACGTTTGGAGATAGCGTCAGGGTCAGGTTAGGGTTGGGGTTGAGCTTCAGGTGTCCGCATAGGGTTAGGGTTAGGTCTATGATTTGAGTTAGGCTTCAGCTTAGGTTATGTTTGAACTTAGTTTGAGGGAGTAAGTTTAGGGCTACTGTTAGTTTTCGGTTCAGTGTTACGGTTGGATTTAGCGTGAGGGTCAGGTTAGGGTTGGGGTTGAGCTTAAGGTGTCCGCCTAGGGTTGGGGTTAGGTGTATGGTTTGATTTAGGCTTCAGGTTAGGTTAGGTTTGAACTTAGTTTGAGGGAGTAAGTTTAGGGCTACTGTTAGTTTTCGGTTCAGTGTTACCGTTGGAGATAGCGTCAGGGTCAGGTTAGGTTTGGGGTTGAGCTTAAGGTGTCAGCCTAGGTTTAGGGTTAGGTCTGTGGTTTGAGTTAGGCTTCAGGTGAGGTTAGGTTTGAACTTAGTTTGAGGGAGTAAGTTTAGGGCTACTGTTAGTTTTCGGGTAACTGTTATGGTTGGAGTTAGCGTCAGGGCCATTTTAGGATTGGGATTGAGCTTAAGGTGTCTGCCAAGGGTTAGGGTTAGGTCGATGGTTTGAGTTAGTCTTCAGGTTAGATTAGGTTTCAACTTAGTTTCAGGGAGTAAGTTTAGGGCGACTGTTAGTTTTCGGGTAACTGTTATGGTTGGAGTTAGCGTCAGGGCCAGGTTAGGGTTGGGGTTGAGCTAAAGGTGTCCGCCTAGGGTTAGGTTTAGGTCTATGGTTTCATTTAGGCTTCAGGTTACGTTAGGATTGAACTTAGTTTGAGGGAGTAAGTTTAGGGCTACTGTTAGTTTTCGGTTCAGTGATACCGTTGGAGATAGCGTCAGGGTAAGGTTAGGGTTGGGGTTGAGCTTAAGGTGTCCGCCTAGGGTTAGGGTTAGGTCTATGATTTTAGTTAGGCTTCAGGTTAGGTTAGGTTTGAACTTAGTTTGAGGGAGTAAGTTTAGGGCTACTGTTAGTTTTCGGTTCTGTGTTACGGTTGGAGTTAACTTCAGGGTCAGGTTAGGGTTGGGGTTGAGCTTCAGGTGTCCGCCTAGGGTTAGGGTTAGGTCTATGGTTTGAGTTAGGCTTCAGGTTAGGTTAGGTTTGAACTTAGTTTGAGGGAGTAAGTTTAGGTCTACTGTTAGTTGTCGGTTCAGTGTTACGGTTGGAGTTAGCGTGAGGGTCAGGTTGTGGTTGGGGTTGAGCTTTAGGTGTCCGCCTAGTGTTAGGGTTAGGTCTATGGTTTGAGTTAGGCTTCAGGTTAGGTTAGGTTTGAACTTAGTTTGAGGGAGTAAGTTTAGGGCTACTGTTAGTTTTCGGTTCAGTGTTACGGTTGGATTTAGCGTGTGGGTCAGGTTAGGTTTGGGGTTGAGCTTAAGGTGTCCGCCTAGGGTTAGGGTTAGGTGTATGGTTTGATTTAGGCTTCAGGTTAGGTTAGGTTTGAACTTAGTTTGAGGGAGTAAGTTTAGGACTACTGTTAGTTTTCGGTTCAGTGTTACGGTTGGATTTAGCGTGAGGGTCAGGTTAGGGTTGGGGTTGAGCTTAAGGTGTCCGCCTAGGGTTGGGGTTAGGTGTATGGTTTGATTTAGGCTTCAGGTTAGGTTAGGTTTGAACTTAGTTTGAGGGAGTAAGTTTAGGGCTACTGTTAGTTTTCGGTTCAGTGTTACCGTTGGAGATAGCGTCAGGGTCAGGTTAGGTTTGGGGTTGAGCTTAAGGTGTCAGCCTAGGTTTAGGGTTAGGTCTGTGGTTTGAGTTAGGCTTCAGGTGAGGTTAGGTTTGAACTTAGTTTGAGGGAGTAAGTTTAGGGCTACTGTTAGTTTTCGGTTCAGTGTTACGGTTGGTGTAAGAGTTAGGGTCAGGTTAGGGTTGGGGTTGAGCTTAAGGTGTCCGCCTAGGGTTAGGGTTAGGTCTATGGTTTGAGTTAGGCTTCAGGTTAGGTTAGGTTTGAACTTAGTTTGAGGGAGTAAGTTTAGGGTTACTGTTAGTTTTCGGTTCAGTGTTACCGTTGGAGATAGCGTCAGGGTCAGGTTAGGTTTGGGGTTGAGCTTAAGGTGTCCGCCTAGGTTTAGGGTTAGGTCTGTAGTTTGAGTTAGGCAGGTGAGGTTAGGTTTGAACTTAGTTTGAGGGAGTAAGTTGGGGGCTACTGTTAGTTTTTGGTTCAGTGTTACGGTTGGTGTAAGAGTTAGGGTCAGGTTAGGGTTGGGGTTGAGCTTAAGGTGTCCGCCTAGGGTTAGGGTTAGGTCTATGGTTTCAGTTAAGCTTCAGGTTAGGTTAGGTTTGAACTTAGTTTGAGGGAGTAAGTTTAGGGTTAGTGTTAGTTTTCGGTTCAGTGTTACGGTTGGAGTTAGCGTGAGGGTCAGGTTAGGGTTGGGGTTGAGCTTAAGGTGTCCGCCTAGGGTTAGGGTTAGGTGTATGGTTTGATTTAGGCTTCAGGTTAGGTTAGGTTTGAACTTAGTTTGAGGGAGTAAGTTTAGGGCTACTGTTAGTTTTCGGTTCAGTGTTACTGTTGGAGATAGCGTCAGGGTCAGGTTAGGGTTGGGGTTGAGCTTCAGGTGTCCGCCTAGGGTTAGGGTTAGGTCTATGGTTTGAGTTAGGCTTCTGGTTAGGTTAGGTTTGAAATTAGTTTGAGGGAGTAAGTTTAGGGCTACTGTTAGTTTTCGGTTTAGTGTTATGGTTGGAGTAAGTGTGAGGGTCAGGTTAGGGTAGGGGTTGAGCTTAAGGTGTCCGCCTAGGGTTAGGTTTAGGTGTATGATTTGATTAAGGCTTCAGGTAGGTTAGGTTTGAACTTAGTTTGAGGGAGTAAGTTTAGGGCTACAGTTAGTTTTCGGGTAACTGTTATGGTTGGAGTTAGCGTCAGGGCCAGGTTAGGGTTGGGGTTGAGCTTAATGTATCCGCCTAGGGTTAGGGTTAGGTCTATGGTTTTAGTTAGGCTTCAGGTTAGGTTAGGTTTGAACTTAGTTTGAGGGAGTAAGTTTAGGGCTACTGTTAGTTTTCGGTTCAGTGTTACGGTTGGAGTTAGCGTGAGGGTCAGGTTAGGGTTGGGGTTGAGCTTAAGGTGTCCGCCTAGGGTTAGGGTTAGGTGTATGGTTTGATTTAGGCTTCAGGTTAGGTTAGGTTTGAACTTAGATTGAGGGAGTAAGTTTAGGGCGACTCTTAGTTTTCGGGTAACTGTTATGGTTGGAGTTAGCGTCAGGGCCAGGTTAGGGTTGGCGTTGAGCTTAAGGTGTCCACCTACGGTTAGGGTTAGGTCTATGGTTTGAGTTAGGCTTCAGGTTAGGTTAGGTTTGAACTTAGTTTGAGGGAGTAAGTTTAGGGCTACTGTTAGTTTTCAGTTCAGTGTTACGGTTGAAGACAGCGTCAGGGTCAGGTTAGGGTTGGGGTTGAGCTTCAGGTGTGCGCCTAGGTTTAGGGTTAGGTCTATGGTTTGAGTTAGGCTTCAGGTTAGGTTAGGTTTGAACTTAGTTTGAGGGAGTAAGTTTAGGGCTACTGTTAGTTTTCGGTTCAGTGTTACGGTTGGAGTTATCGTGAGGGTCAGGTTAGGGTTGGGGTTGAGCTTAAGGTGTCCGCCTAGGGTTAGGGTTAGGTCTATGGTTTGAGTTAGGCTTCAAGTTAGGTTAGGTTTGAACTTAGTTTGAGGGAGTAAGTTTAGGGCTACTGTTAGTTTTCGTGTAACTGTTATGGTTGGAGTTAGCGTCAGGGCCATTTTAGGGTTTGGGTTGAACTTAAGGTGTCTGCCTAGGATAAGGGTTAGGTCTATGTTTTCAGTTAGTCTTCCGGTTAGGTTAGGTTTGAAGTTAGTTTGAGGGAGTAAGTTTAGGGATACTGTTAGTTTTCGGTTCAGTGTTACGGTTGGAGTTAGCGTCATGGTCAGGTTATGGTGGGAGTTAAGCTAAGGTGTCCGCCTAGGGTTAGGGTTAGCTCTATGATTTGATTGAAGCTTTAGGTTAGGTTAGGTTTGAACTTAGTTTGAGCGAGTCAGTTTAGGGCTACTGTTAGTTTTCGGTTAACTATTACGGTTGGAGTAAGCGTCAGGATCAGGTTAGGTTTGGGGTTGAGCTTAAGGTGTCCGCCTAGGGTTAGGGTTAGGTGTATGGTTTGATTTAGGCTTCAGGTTAGGTAAGGTTTGAAGTTAGTTTGAGGGAGTAAGTTTAGGGCTACTGTTAGTTTTCGTTTAACTGTTACGGTTGGAGTAAGCGACAGGGTCAGGTTAGGGTGGGGGTTAAGCATAAAGTGTCCGCCTAGGGTTAGGGTTATGTCTATGGTTTCATTTAGGCTTCAGGTTAGGTTAGGATTGAACTTAGTTTGAGGCAGTAAGTTTAGGGATACTGTTAGCTTTTGGTTCAGTGTTACGGTTGGAGTTAGCCTGAGGGTCAGGTTAGGGTTGGGGTTGAGCTTAAGGTGTCCACCTAGGGTTAGGGTTAGGTCTATGGTTTGAGTTAGGCTTCAGGTTAGGTTAGGTTTGAACTTAGTTTGAGGGAATAAGTTTAGGGCTACTGTTAGTTTTCGGTTTAGTGTTACGGTTGGAGATAGCGTCAGGGTCAGGTTAGGGTTGGGGTTGAGCCTCAGGTGTCCGCCTAGGGTTAGGGTTAGGTCTATGGTTTGAGTTAGGCTTCAGGTTAGGTTAAGTTTGAAATTAGTTTGAGGGAGTAAGTTTAGGGCTAATGCTAGTTTTCGGTTAAGTGTTACGGTTGGAGTTAGCGTGAGGATCAGGTTAGTGTTGGGGTTGATCTTAAGGTGTCCGCCTAGGGTTAGAGTTAGGTGTATGGTTTGATTTAGGCTTCAGGTTAGGTTAGGTTTGAACTTAGTTTGAGGGAGTAAGTTTAGGGCTACTGTTAGTTTTCGGGTAACTGTTATGGTTGGAGTTAGCGTCAGGGTCAGGTTAGGTTTGGGGTAGAGCTTCAGGTGTCCGCCTAGGGTTAGGGTTAGGTGTATGGTTTGATTTAGCCTTCAGGTTACGTTAGGTTTGAACTTAGTTTGAGGGAGTAAGTTTAGGGCTACTGTTAGTTTTCGTTTAACTGTTATGGTTGGAGTAGGCGTCAGGGTCAGGTTAGGGTGGGGGTTAAGCATAAGGTGTCTGCCTAGGGTTAGGGTTAAGTCTATGGTCTCATTTAGGCGTCAGGTTAGGTTAGGATTGAACTTAGTTTGAGGGAGTAAGTTTAGGGCGACTGTTAGTTTTCGGTTCAGTGTTACGGTTGGATTAAGAGTCAGGGTCAGGTTAGGGTTGGGGTTGAGCTTCTGGTGTCCGCCTAGGGTTAGGGTTAGGTCTATGGTTTGAGTTAGGCTTCAGGTTAGGTTAGGTTTGAACTTAGTTTGAGGGAGTAAGTTTAGGGCTACTGTTTGTTTTCGGTTCAGTGTTTCGGTTGGAGTTAGCGTGAGGGTCAGGTTAGGGTAGGGGTTGAGCTAAAGGTGTCCGCCTAGGGTTAGGGTTAGGTCTCTGGTTTGACTTAGGCTTCAGGTTAGGTTAGGTTTGAACTTAGTTTGAGGGCGTAAGTTTAGGGCTACTGTTAGTTTACGGTTCAGTGGTATGGTTGGAGTTAGCGTCAGGGTCAGGTTAGGGTTGGGGTTGAGCTTAAGGTGTCCGCCTAGGTTTAGGGTTAGGTCTGTGCTTTGAGTTAGGCTTCAGGTGACGTTAGGTTTGAACTTAGTTTGAGGGAGTAAGTTTAGGGCTACTGTTAGTATTCGGTTCAGTGTTACGGTTGGAGTAAGAGTCAGGGTCAGGTTAGGGTTGGGGTTGAGCTTCAGGTGTCCGCCTAGGGTTAGGGTTAGGTCTATGGTTTGAGTTAGGCTTCAGGTTAGGTTAGGTTTGGAATTAGTTTGAGGGAGTAAGTTTAGGGCTACTGTTAGGTTTCCGTTCAGTGTTACGTTTGGAGTTAGCGTGAGGGTCAGGTTAGGGTTGGGGTTGAGCTTACGGTGTCTGCCTAGGGTTAGAGTTAGGTGTATGGTTTGATTTAGGCTTCAGGTTAGGTTAGGTTCGAATTAGTTTGAGGGAGTAAGTTTAGGGCTATTGTTAGTTTTCGATTCAGTGTTACGGTTGGAGTTAGCGTCAGGTTCAGGTTAGGGTTAGGGTTGAACTTAAGGTGTCTGCCTAGGGTTAGGGTTAGGTCTGTGGTTTGAGTTAGGCTTCAGGTGAGGTTAGGTTTGAACATAGATTGAGGGAGTAAGTTTAGGGCTACTGTTAGTTTTCGGTTAAGTGTTACGGTTGGAGTAAGAGTCAGGGTCAGGTTAGGGTTGGGGTTGAGCTTCAGGTGTCCACCTAGCGTTAAGGTTAGGTATATGGTTTGATTTAGGCTTCAGGTTAAGTTAGGTTTGAACATAGTTTGAGGGAGTAAGTTTAGGGCTACTGTTAGTTTTCGGGTAACTGTTACAGTTGGAGTTAGTGTCAGGTCCAGGTTAGGGTTGGGGTTGGGCTTCAGGTGTCCGCCTAGGGTTAGGGTAGGTGTATGGTTTGATTTAGGCTTCAGGATAGTTTAGGTTTGAACTTAGTTTGAGGGAGTAAGTTTAGGGCTACTGTTAGTTTTCGGGTAATTGTTATGGTTGGAGTTAGCGTCAGGGCCAGGTTAGGGTTGGGGTTGAGCTTAAGGTGTCCGCCTAGGGTTAGGGTTAGGTCTATGGTTTGAGTTAGGCTTCAGGTGACGTTAGGTTTGAACTTAGTTTGAGGGAGTAAGTTTAGGGCTACTGTTAGTATTCGGTTCAGTGTTACGGTTGGAGTAAGAGTCAGGGTCAGGTTAGGGTTGGGGTTGAGCTTCAGGTGTCCGCCTAGGGTTAGGGTTAGGTCTATGGTTTGAGTTAGGCTTCAGGTTAGGTTAGGTTTGAAATTAGTTTGAGGGAGTAAGTTTAGGGCTACTGTTAGGTTTCCGTTCAGTGTTACGTTGGAGTTAGCGTGAGGGTCAGGTTAGGGTTGGGTTTGAGCTTACGGTGTCTGCCTAGGGTTAGAGTTAGGTGTATGGTTTGATTTAGGCTTCAGGTTAGGTTAGGTTCGAACTTAGTTTGAGGGAGTAAGTTTAGGGCTATTGTTAGTTTTCGATTCAGTGTTACGGTTGGAGTTAGCGTCAGGTTCAGGTTAGGGTTGGGGTTGAACTTAAGGTGTCTGCCTAGGGTTAGGTTTAGGTCTGTGGTTTGAGTTAGGCTTCAGGTGAGGTTAGGTTTGAACATAGATTGAAGGAGTAAGTTTAGGGCTACTGTTAGTTTTCGGTTAAGTGTTACGGTTGGAGTAAGAGTCAGGGTCAGGTTAGGGTTGGGGTTGAGCTTCAGGTGTCCACCTAGCGTTAAGGTTAGGTATATGGTTTGATTTAGGCTTCAGGTTAAGTTAGGTTTGAACATAGTTTGAGGGAGTAAGTTTAGGGCTACTGTTAGTTTTCGGGTAACTGTTACAGTTGGAGTTAGTGTCAGGTCCAGTTTAGGGTTGGGGTTGGGCTTCAGGTGTCCGCCTAGGGTTAGGGTAGGTGTATGGTTTGATTTAGGCTTCAGGATAGTTTAGGTTTGAACTTAGTTTGAGGGAGTAAGTTTAGGGCTACTGTTAGTTTTCGGGTAATTGTTATGGTTGGAGTTAGCGTCAGGGCCAGGTTAGGGTTGGGGTTGAGCTTAAGGTGTCCGCCTAGGGTTAGGGTTAGGTCTATGGTTTGAGTTAGGCTTCAGGTTAGGTTAGGTTTCAATTTAGTTTGAGGGAGTAAGTTTAGGGCTACTGTTAGTTTTCGGTTCTGTGTTACGGTTGGAGTTAGCGTCAGGGTCAGGTTAGGGTTGGGGTTGAGCTTCAGGTGTCCGCCTAGGGTTAATGTTAGGTCTATGGTTTGAGTTAGGCTTCAGGTTAGGTTAGGTTTGAACTTAGTTTGAGGGAGTAAGTTTAGGGCTACTGTTCGTTTTCGGTTCAGTGTTTCGGTTGGAGTTAGCGTGTGGGTCAGGTTAGGGTAGCGGTTGAGCTTAAGGTGTCCGCCTAGGGTTAGGTTTAGGTGTATGGTTTGATTTAGGCTTCAGGTTAGGTTAGGTTTGAACTTAGTTTGAGGGAGTAAGTTTAGGGCTACTCTTAGTTTTCGGGTAATTGTTACGGTTGGAGTTAGCGTCAGGTCCAGGTTAGGGTTGGCGTTGAGCTAATGGTGTCCGCCTAGGGTTAGGATTAGGTGTATGGTTTGATTTAGGCTTCAGGTTAGGTTAGGTTTGAAGTTAGTTTGAGGGAGTAAGTTTAGGGCTACTGTTAGTTTTCGGTTAACTGTTACAGTTGTAGTAAGCGTGAGGGTCAGGTTAGGGTAGGGGTTGATCTTAAGGTGTCCGACGAGGGTTAGGGTTAGGTGTATGGTTTGAGTTAGGCTTCAGGTTAGGTTAGGTTTGAAATTAGTATGAGGGAGTAAGTTTAGGGCTAATATTAGTTTTCGGTTCAGTGTTACGGTTGGAGTTAGCGTGAGGTTCATGTAAGGGTTGGGGTTGAGCTTAAGGTGTCCGCCTATGGTTGGGGTTAGGTGTATGGTTTGATTTAGGCTTCACGTTAGGTTAGGTTTGAACTTAGTTTGAGGGAGTAAGTTTAGGGCTACTGTTAGTTTTCGGTTCAGTGTTACCGTTGGAGATAGCGTCAGGGTCAGGTTAGGTTTGGGGTTGAGCTTAAGGTATCAGCCTAGGTTTAGGGTTAGGCCTGTGGTTTGAGTTAGGCTTCAGGTGAGGTTAGGTTTGAACTTAGTTTGAGGGAGTAAGTTTAGGGCTACTGTTAGTTTTCGGTTCAGTGTTACGGTTGGTGTAAGAGTTAGGGTCAGGTTAGGGTTGGGGTTGACCTTAAGGTGTCCGCCTAGGGTTAGGGTTAGGTCTATGGTTTGAGTTAGGCTTCAGGTTAGGTTAGGTTTGAACTTAGTTTGAGGGAGTAAGTTTAGGGTTACTGTTAGTTTTC
The DNA here is from genome assembly GCA_026018925.1 of Tupaia tana. NCBI lineage: Eukaryota > Metazoa > Chordata > Mammalia > Scandentia > Tupaiidae > Tupaia > Tupaia tana. The sequence continues at coordinate 1,360,232 of JAKSZU010000042.1, read as the reverse complement.
GGTTCAGTGTTACGGTTGGAGTTAGCGTGAGGGTCAGGTTAGGTATGGGGTTGAGCTTAAGGTGTCCGCCTAGGGTTAGGGTTAGGTGTATGGTTTGATTTAGGCTTCAGGTTAGGTTAGGTTTGAACTTAGTTTGAGGGAGTAAGTTTAGGGCTACTGTTAGTTTTCGGTTCAGTGTTACGGTTGGAGATAGCGTCAGGGTCAGGTTAGGGTTGGGGTTGAGCTTCAGGTGTCCGCCTAGGTTTAGGGATCGGTCTATGGTTTGAGTTAGGCTTCAGGTTAGGTTAGGTTTGAAATTAGTTTGAGGGAGTAAGTTTAGGGCTACTGTTAGTTTTCGGTTTAGTGTTACGGTTGGAGTAAGTGTGAGGGTCAGGTTAGGGTAGGGGTTGAGCTTAAGGTGTCCGCCTAGGGTTAGGGTTAGGTGTATGATTTGATTAAGGCTTCAGGTAGGTTAGGTTTGAACTTAGTTTGAGGGAATAAGTTTAGGGCTACTGTTTGTTTTCGGTTCAGTGTTTCGGTTGGAGTTAGCGTGAGGGTCAGGTTAGGGTAGGGGTTGAGCTTAAGGAGTCCGCCTAGGGTTAGGGTTAGGTGTATGGTTTGATTTAGGCTTCAGGTTAGGTTAGGTTTGAAGTTAGTTTGAGGGAGTAAGTTTAGGGCTACTGTTAGTTTTCGGTTAACTGTTACAGTTGGAGTAAGCGTAAGGGTCAGGTTAGGGTAGGGGTTGAGCTTAAGGTGTCCGCCTATGGTTAGGGTTAGGTGTATGATTTGATTAAGGCATCAGGTTAGATTAGGTGTGAACTTAGTTTGAGGGAGTAAGTTTAGTGCTACTGTTAGTTTTCCGGTAACTGTTATGGTTGGAGTTAGCGTCAGGGCCATTTTAAGATTGGGGTTAAGCTTAAGGTGTACGCCAAGGGTTAGGGTTAGGTCTATGGTTTGAGTTAGGCTTCAGGTTAGGTTACGTTTGAACTTAGTTTGAGGGAGTAAGTTTAGGGCTACTGTTAGTTTTCGGTTCAGTGTTACGTTTGGAGATAGCGTCAGGGTCAGGTTAGGGTTGGGGTTGAGCTTCAGGTGTCCGCATAGGGTTAGGGTTAGGTCTATGATTTGAGTTAGGCTTCAGCTTAGGTTAGGTTTGAACTTAGTTTGAGGGAGTAAGTTTAGGGCTACTGTTACTTTTCGGTTCAGTGTTACGGTTGGAGTAAGTGTCAGGGTCAGGTTAGGGTTGGGGTTGAGCTTCAGGTGTCCGCCTAGGGTTAGGATTAGGTCTATGGTTTGAGTTAGGCTTCAGGTTAGGTTAGGTTTGAACTTAGTTTGAGGGAGTAAGTTTAGGGCTACTGTTTGTTTTCGGTTCAGTGTTTCGGTTGGAGTTAGCGTGAGGGTCAGGTTAGGGTAGGGGTTGAGCTTAAGGTGTCCGCCTAGGGTTAGGGTTAGGTGTATGGTTTGATTTAGGCTTCAGGTTAGGTTAGGTTTGAACTTAGTTTGAGGGAGTAAGTTTAGGGCTACTGTTGGTTTTCGGGTAACTGTTACGGTTGGAGTTAGCGTCAGGTCCAGGTTAGGGTTGGCGTTGAGCTTATGGTGTCCGCCTAGGGTTAGGGTTAGGTGTATGGTTTTATTTAGGCTTCAGGTTAGGTTAGGTTTGAACTTAGTTTGAGTGAGTAAGTTTAGGGCTACTGTTAGCTTTCGGGTAACTGTTATGGTTGGAGTTAGCGTCAGGGCCATTTTAGGATTGGGGTTGAGCTTAAGGTGTCCGCCAAGGGTTACGATTAGGTCTATGGTTTGAGTTAGGCTTCAGGTTATGTTAGGTTTGAACTTAGTTTGAGGGAGTAAGTTAAGGGCTACTGTTAGTTTTCGGTTCAGTGTTACGGTTGGAGTTAGCGTCAGGGTCAGTTTAGGGTTGGGATTGAGCTTAAGGTGTCCGCCAAGGGTTAGCGTTAGGTGTATGGTTTGATTTAGGCTTCAGGTTAGGTTAGGTTTGAACTTAGTTTGAGGGAGTAAGTTTAGGGCTACTGTTAGTTTTCGGTTCAGTGTTACGGTTGGATTTAGCGTGAGGGTCAGGTTAGGGTTGGGGTTGAGATTTAGGTGTCCGCCTAGGTTTGGGGTTAGGTGTATGGTTTGATTTAGGCTTCAGGTTAGGTTAGGTTTGAACTTAGTTTGAGGGAGTAAGTTTAGGGCTACTGTTAGTTTTCGGTTCACTGTTACCGTTGGAGATAGCGTCAGGGTCAGGTTAGGGTTGGGGTTGAGCTTAGGTGTCAGCCTAGGTTTAGGGTTAGGTCTGTGGTTTGAGTTAGGCTTCAGGTGAGGTTAGGTTTGAACTTAGTTTGAGGGAGTAAGTTTAGGGCTACTGTTAGTTTTCGGTTCAGTGTTACGGTTGGTGTAAGAGTTAGGGTCAGGTTAGGGTTGGGGTTGAGCTTAAGGTGTCCGCCTAGGGTTAGGGTTCGGTCTATGGTTTGAGTTAGGCTTCAGGTTAGGTTAGGTTTGAACTTAGTTTGAGGGAGTAAGTTTAGGGTTACTGTTAGTTTTCGGTTCAGTGTTACGGTTGGAGTTAGCGTGAGGGTCAGGTTAGGGTTGGGGTTGAGCTTCAGGTGTCCGCCTAGGGTTAGGGTTAGGTCTATGGTTTGAGTTAGGCTTCAGGTTAGGTTAGGTTTGAAATTAGTTTGAGGGAGTAAGTTTAGGGCTACTGTTAGTTTTCGGTTTAGTGTTACGGTTGGAGTAAGTGTGAGGGTCAGGTTAGGGTAGGGGTTGAGCTTAAGGTGTCCGCCTAGGGTTAGGGTTAGGTGTATGATTTGATTAAGGCTTCAGGTAGGTTAGGTTTGAACTTAGTTTGAGGGAGTAAGTTTAGGGCTACAGTTAGTTTTCGGGTAACTGTTATGGTTGGAGTTAGCGTCAGGGCCAGGTTAGGGTTGGGGTTGAGCTTAATGTATCCGCCTAGGGTTAGGGTTAGGTCTATGGTTTGAGTTAGGCTTCAGGTTAGGTTAGGTTTGAACTTAGCTTGAGGGAGTAAGTTTAGGGCTACTGTTAGTTTTCGGTTCAGTGTTACGGTTGGAGTTAGCGTGAGGGTCAGGTTAGGGTTGGGGTTGAGCTTAAGGTGTCCGTCTAGGGTTAGGGTTAGGTCTATGTTTTGACTTAGGCTTCAGGTTAGGTTAGGTTTGAACTTAGTTTGAGGGAGTAAGTTTAGGGCTACTGTTAGTTTTCGTGTAACTGTTATGGTTGGAGTTAGCGTCAGGGCCATTTTAGGGTTTGGGTTGAACTTAAGGTGTCTGCCTAGGGTAAGGGTTAGGTCTATGTTTTCAGTTAGGCTTCCGGTTAGGTTAGGTTTGAAGTTAGTTTGAGGGAGTAAGTTTAGGGATACTGTTAGTTTTCGGTTCAGTGTTACGGTTGGAGTTAGCGTCATGGTCAGGTTATGGTGGGAGTTAAGCATAAGGTGTCCGACTAGGGTTAGGGTTAGCTCTATGATTTGATTTAAGCTTTAGGTTAGGTTAGGTTTGAACTTAGTTTGAGGGAGTCAGTTTAGGGCTACTGTTAGTTTTCGGTTAACTATTACGGTTGGAGTAAGCGTCAGGGTCAGGTTAGGTTTGGGGTTGAGCTTAAGGTGTCCGCCTAGGGTTAGGGTTAGGTGTATGGTTTGATTTAGGCTTCAGGTTAGGTAAGGTTTGAACTTAGTTTGAGGGAGTAAGTTTAGGGCTACTGTTAGGTTTCCGTTCAGTGTTACGTTTGGAGTTAGCGTGAGGGTCAGGTTAGGGTTGGGGTTGAGCTTAAGGTGTCTGCCTAGGGTTTGAGTTAGGTGTATGGTTTGATTTAGGCTTCAGGTTAGGTTAGGTTCGAACTTAGTTTGAGGGAGTAAGTTTAGGGCTATTGTTAGTTTTCGATTCAGTGTTACGGTTGGAGTTAGCGTCAGGTTCAGGTTAGGGTTGGGGTTGAACTTAAGGTGTTTGCCTATGGTTAGGGTTAGGTCTGTGGTTTGAGTTAGGCTTCAGGTGAGGTTAGGTTTGAACTTAGATTGAGGGAGTAAGTTTAGGGCTACTGTTAGTTTTCGGTTAAGTGTTACGGTTGGAGTAAGAGTCAGGGTCAAGTTAGGGTTGGGGTTGAGCTTCAGGTGTCCGCCTAGCGTTAAGGTTAGGTGTATGGTTTGATTTAGGCTTCAGGTTAAGTTAGGTTTGAACTTAGTTTGAGGGAGTAAGTTTAGGGCTACTGTTAGTTTTCGGGTAACTGTTACAGTTGGAGTTAGCGTCAGGTCCAGGTTAGGGTTGGGGTTGGGCTTCAGGTGTCCGCCTAGGGTTAGGGTAGGTGTATGGTTTGATTTAGGCTTCAGGATAGTTTAGGTTTGAACTTAGTTTGAGGGAGTAAGTTTAGGGCTACTGTTAGTTTTCGGGTAATTGTTATGGTTGGAGTTAGCGTCAGGGCCAGGTTAGGGTTGGGGTTGAGCTTAAGGTGTCCGCCTAGGGTTTGGGTTAGGTCTATGGTTTGAGTTAGGCTTCAGGTTAGGTTAGGTTTCAATTTAGTTTGAGCGAGTAAGTTTAGGGCTACTGTTAGTTTTCGGTTCTGTGTTACGGTTGGAGTTAGCGTCAGGGTCAGGTTAGGGTTGGGGTTGAGCTTCAGGTGTCCGCCTAGGGTTAGGGTTAGGTCTATGGTTTGAGTTAGGCTTCAGTTTAGGTTAGGTTTGAACTTAGTTTGAGGGAGTAAGTTTAGGGCTACTGTTCGTTTTCGGTTCAGTGTTTCGGTTGGAGTTAGCGTGAGGGTCAGGTTAGGGTAGGGGTTGAGCTTAAGGTGTCCGCCTAGGGTTAGGTTTAGGTGTATGGTTTGATTTAGGCTTCAGGTTAGGTTAGGTTTGAACTTAGTTTGAGGGAGTAATTTTAGGGCTACTCTTAGTTTTCGGGTAATTGTTACGGTTGGAGTTAGTGTCAGGTCCAGGTTAGGGTTGGCGTTGAGCTAATGGTGTCCGCCTAGGGTTAGGATTAGGTGTATGGTTTGATTTAGGCTTCAGGTTAGGTTAGGTTTGAAGTTAGTTTGAGGGAGTAAGTTTAGGGCTACTGTTAGTTTTCGGTTAACTGTTACAGTTGTAGTAAGCGTGAGGGTCAGGTTAGGTTAGGGGTTTAGCTTAAGGTGTCCGCCGAGGGTTAGGGTTAGGTGTATGGTTTGAGTTAGGCTTCAGGTTAGGTTAGGTTTGAAATTAGTATGAGGGAGTAAGTTTAGGGCTAATGTTAGTTTTCGGTTCAGTGTTTCGGTTGGAGTTAGCGTGAGGGTCATGTAAGGGTTGGGGTTGAGCTTAAGGTGTCCGCCTAGGGTTAGGGTTAGGTGTATGGTTTGGTTTAGGCTTCAGGTTAGGTTAGGTTTGAACTTAGTTTGAGGGAGTAAGTTTAGGGCGACTGTTAGTTTTCGGGTAACTGTTATGGTTGGAGTTAGCGTCAGGGCCAGGTTAGGGTTGGGGTTGAGCTTAAGGTGTCCGCCTAGGGTTAGGGTTAGGTCTATGGTTTCAGTTAGGCTTCAGGTTAGGTTAGGTTTGAACTTAGTTTGAGGGAGTAAGTTTAGGGCTACTGTTAGTTTTCGGTTCAGTGTTACGGTTGGATTTAGCGTGAGGGTCAGGTTAGGGTTGGGGTTGAGCTTAAGGTGTCCGCCTAGGGTTAGGGTTAGGTGTATGGTTTGATTTAGGCTTCAGGTTAGGTTAGGTTTGAACTTAGTTTGAGGGAGTAAGTTTAGGGCTACTGTTAGTTTTCGGGTAACTGTTATGGTTGGAGTTAGCGTCAGGGCCATTTTAGGATTGGGGTTGAGCTTAAGGTGTCCGCCAAGGGTTAGGGTTAGGTCGATGGTTTGAGTTAGGCTTCAGGTTAGATTAGGATTCAACTTAGTTTCAGGGAGTAAGTTTAGGGCTACTGTTAGTTTTCGGTTCAGTGTTATGTTTGGAGATAGCGTCAGGGTCAGGTTAGGGTTGGGGTTGAGCTTAAGGAGTCCGCCTAGCGTTAGGGTTAGGTGTATGGTTTGATTTAGGCTTCAGGTTAGGTTAGGTTTGTAGTTAGTTTGAGGGAGTAAGTTTAGGGCTACTGTTAGTTTTCGGTTAACTGTTACAGTTGGAGTAAGCGTAAGGGCCAGGTTAGGGTAAGGGTTGAGCTTAAGGTGTCCGCCTAGGGTTAGTGTTAGGTGTATGATTTGATTAAGGCTTCAGGTTAGGTTAGGTGTGAACTTAGTTTGAGGGAGTAAATTTAGGGCTACTGTTAGATTTCGGGTAACTGTTACGGTAGGAATTAGCGTCAGGGCCATTTTAGTATTGGGGTTGAGCTTAAGGTGTCCGCCAAGGGTTAGGGTTAGGTCTATGGTTTGATTTAGGCTTCAGGTTAGGTTAGGTTTGAACTTAGTTTGAGGGAGTAAGTTTAGGGCTACTGTTAGTTTTCGGTTCAGTGTTACGGTTGGAGATAGCGTCAGGGTCAGGTTAGGGTTGGCGTTGAGCTTCAGGTGTCCGCCTAGGGTTAGGATTACGTCTATGGTTTGAGTTAGGCTTCAGGTTAGGTTAGGTTTGAACTTAGTTTGAGGGAGTAAGTTTAGGGCTACTGTTAGTTTTCGGTTCAGTGTTACCGTTGGATTTAGAGTGAGGGTCAGGTTAGGGTTGGGGTTGAGCTTAAGGTGTCCGCCTAGGATTAGGGTTAGGTGTATGGTTTGATTCAGGCTTCAGTTTAGGTTAGGTTTGAACTTAGTTTGAGGGAGTAAGTTTAGGGCTGCTGTTAGTTTTCGGGTAACTGTTATGGTGGGAGTTAGCGTCAGGGCCAGGTTAGGGTTGGGGTTGAGCTTAAGGTGTCTGCCTAGGGTAAGGGTTAGGTCTATGTTTTCAGTTAGGCTTCCGGTTAGGTTAGGTTTGAAGTTATTTTTAGGGAGTAAGTTTAGGGATACTGTTAGTTTTCGGTTCAGTGTTACGGTTGGAGTTAGCGTCATGGTCAGGTTATGGTGGGAGTTAAGCATAAGGTGTCCGCCTAGGGTTAGGGGTAGCTCTATGATTTGATTTAAGCTTTAGGTTAGGTTAGGTTTGAACTTAGTTTGAGGGAGTCAGTTTAGGGCTACTGTTAGTTTTCGGTTAACTATTACGGTTGGAGTAAGCGTCAGGGTCAGGTTAGGTTTGGGGTTGAGCTTAAGGTGTCCGCCTAGGGTTAGGGTTAGGTGTATGGTTTGATTTAGGCTTCAGGTTAGGTAAGGTTTGAAGTTAGTTTGAGGGAGTAAGTTTAGGGCTACTGTTAGTTTTCGTTTAACTGTTACGGTTGGAGTAAGCGACAGGGTCAGGTTAGGGTGGGGGTTAAGCATAAAGTGTCCGCCTAGGGTTAGGGTTATGTCTATGGTTTCATTTAGGCTTCAGGTTACATTAGGTTTGAACTTAGTTTGAGGGAGTAAGTTTAGGGCTACTGTTAGTTTTCGGTTCAGTGTTACGGTTGGAGTTAGCGTGAGGGTCAGGTTAGGGTTGGGGTTGAGCTAAAGGTGTCAGCCTAGGGTTAGGTTTAGGTCTATGGTTTCATTTAGGATTCAGGTTAGATTAGGATTGAACTTAGTTTGAGGGAGTAAGTTTAGGGCTACTGTTAGTTTTCGGTTCAGTGTTACGGTTGGAGATAGCGTCAGGGTCAGGTTAGGGTTGGGCTTGAACTTCAGGTGTCCGCGTAGAGTTAGGGTTAGGTCTATACTTTGAGTTAGGCTTCAGGTTAGTTTAGGTTTGAAATTAGTTTGAGGGAGTAAGTTTAGGGCTACTGTGAGGTTTCGGTTCAGTGTTACGGTCGGAGTTAGCGTGAGGGTCTGGTTAGTGTTGGGGTTGAGCTTAAGGTGTCCGCCTAGGGTTAGAGTTAGGTGTATGGTTTGATTTAGGCTTCAGGTTAGCTTAGGTTTGAACTTAGTTTGAGGGAGTAAGTTTAGGGCTACTGTTAGTTTTCGGGTAACTGTTATGGTTGGAGTTAGCGTCAGGGCCAGGTTAGGGTTGGGGTTGAGCTTAAGGTGTCCGCCTAGGGTTAGGGTTAGGTGTATGGTTTGAGTTAGGCTTCAGGTTAGGTTAGGTTTGAACTTAGTTTGAGGGAGTAAGTTTAGGGCTACTGTTAGTTTTCGGTTCAGTGTTACGGTTGGAGTTAGCGTGAGGATCAGGTTAGGGTTGGGGTTGAGCTAAAGGTGTCCGCCTAGGGTTAGATTAAGGTCTATGGTTTCATTTAGGATTCAGGTTAGGTTAGGATTGAACTTAGTTTGAGGGATTAAGTTTAGGGCTACTGTTAGTTTTCGGTTCAGTGTTACCGTTGGAGATAGCGTCAGGGTCAGGTTAGGGTTGGAGTTGAGCTTAAGGTTTCCGCCTAGTGTTAGGGTTAGGTCTATAGTTTGAGTTAGGCTTCAGGTTATGTTAGGTTTGAACTTAGTTTGAGGGAGTAAGTTTAGGGCTACTGTTAGTTTTCAGTTCAGTGTTACGGTTGGAGTTAGCGTCAGGGTCAGGTTAGGGTTGGGGTTGAGCTTCAGGTGTCCGCCTAGGGTTAGGGTTAGGTCTATGGTTCGAGTTAGGCTTCAGGTTAGGTTAGGTTTGAACTTAGTTTGAGGGAGTAAGTTTAGGGCTACTGTTTGTTTTCGGTTCAGTGTTTCGGTTGGAGTTAGCGTGAGGGTCAGGTTAGGGTAGGGGTTGAGCTTAAGGTGTCCGCCTAGGGTTAGGGTTAGGTGTATGGTTTGATTTAGGCTTCAGGTTAGGTTAGGTTTGAACTTAGTTTGAGGGAGTAAGTTTAGGGCTACTGTTAGTTTTCGGGTAACTGTTACGGTTGGAGTTAGCGTCAGGTCCAGGATAGTGTTGGCGTTGAGCTAATGGTATCCGCCTAGGGTTAGGATTAGGTGTATGGTTTGATTTAGGCTTCAGGTTAGGTTAGGTTTGAAGTTAGTTTGAGGGAGTAAGTTTAGGGCTACTGTTAGTTTTCGGTTAACTGTTACCGTTGGAGTAAGCGTGAGTATCAAGTTAGGGTAGGGGTTGAGCTTAATGTGTCCGCCTAGGGTTAGGATTAGGTGTATGGTATGATTTAGGCTTCAGGTTAGGTTAGGTTTGAACTTAGTTTGAGGGAGTAAGTTTAGGGCTACTGTTAGTTTTCGGTTCAGTGTTACGGTTGGAAATAGCGTCAGGGTCAGGTTAGGGTTGGGTCTGAACTTCAGGTGTCCGCCTAGGGTTAGGGTTAGGTCTATGGTTTGAGTTAGGCTTCAGGTTAGGTTAGGTTTGAAATTAGTTTGAGGGTGTAATTTTAGGGCTACTGTTAGGTTTCGGTTCAGTGTTATGGTTGGAGTTAGCGTGAGGGTCAGGTTAGGGTTGGGGTTGAGCTTAAGGTGTCCGCCTAGGGTTAGAGTTAGTTGTATGGTTTCATTTAGGCTTCAGGTTAGCTTAGGTTTGAACTTAGTTTGAGGGAGTAAGTTTAGGGCTACTGTTAGTTTTCGGGTAACTGTTATGGTTGGAGTTAGCGTCAGGGCCAGGTTAGGGTTGGGGTTGAGCTTAAGGTGTCCGCCTAGGGTTAGGGTTAGGTCTATGGTTTGAGTTAGGCTTCAGGTTAGGTTAGGTTTGAACTTAGTTTGAGGGAGTAAGTTTAGGTCTACTGTCAGTTTTCGGTTCAGTGTTACTGTTGGAGATAGCGTCAGGGTCAAGTTAGGGTTGGGGTTGAGGTTTAGGTGTCCGCCTAGTGTTAGGGTTAGGTCTATGGTTTGAGTTAGGCTTCAGGTTAGGTTAGGTTTGAACTTAGTTTGAGGGAGTAAGTTTAGGGCTACTGTTAGTTTTCGGGTAACTGTTATGGTTGGAGTTAGCGTCAGGGCCAGGTTAGGGTTGGGGTTGAGCTTCAGGTGTCCGCCTAGGGTTAGGGTTAGGTCTATGGTTTGAGTTAGGCTTCAGGTTAGGTTAGGTTTGAACTTAGTTTGAGGGAGTAAGTTTAGGGCTACTGTTTGTTTTCGGTTCAGTGTTTCGGTTGGAGTTAGCGTGAGGGTCAGGTTAGGGTAGGGGTTGAGCTTAAGGTGTCCGCCTAGGGTTAGGGTTAGGTCTATGGTTTGAGTTAGGCTTCAGGTTAGGTTAGGTTTGAACTTAGTTTGAGGGAGTAAGTTTAGGGCTACTGTTAGTTTTCGCGTAACTGTTAAGGTTGGATATAGCGTCAGGGCCAGGTTAGGTTTGGGATTGAGCTTAAGGTGTCCGCCTAGTGTTAGGGTTAGGTCTATGGTTTGAGTTAGGCTTCAGGTTAGCTTAGGTTTGAACTTAGTTTGAGGGAGTAAGTTTAGGGCTACTGTTAGTTTTCGGTTCAGTGTTACGGTTGGAGTTAGCGTCAGGTCCAGGTTAGGGTTGGCGTTGAGCTAATGGTGTCCGCCTAGGGTTAGGATTAGGTGTATGGTTTGATTTACGCTTCAGGTTAGGTTTGGTTTGAAGTTAGTTTGAGGGAGTAAGTTTAGGGCTACTGTTAGTTTTCGGTTCAGTGTTACGGTTGGAGATAGCGTCAGGGTCAGGTTAGGGTTGGGCTTGAACTTCAGGTGTCCGCCTAGGGTTAGGGTTAGGTCTATGATTTGAGTTAGGCTTCAGGTCTGGTTAGGTTTGAAATTAGTTTGAGGGAGTAAGTTTAGGGCTACTGTTAGTTTTCGGTTCAGTGTAACGGTTGGAGTTAGCGTGAGGGTCAGGTTAGGGTTGGGGTTGAGCTTAAGGTGTCTGCCTAGGGTTAGAGTTAGGTGTATGGTTTGATTTAGGGTTCAGGTTAGCTTAGGTTTGAACTTAGTTTGAGGGAGTAAGTTTAGGGCTACTGTTAGTTTTCGGGTAACTGTTATGGTTGGAGTTAGCGTCAGGGCCAGGTTAGGGTTGGGGTTGAGCTTAAGGTGTCCACCTAGGGTTAGGGTTAGGTCTATGGTTTGAGTTAGGCTTCAGGTTCGGTTAAGTTTGAACTTAGTTTGAGGGAGTAAGTTTAGGGCTACTGTTAGTTTTCGGTTCAGTGTTACGGTTGGAGATAGCGTCAGGGTCATGTTAGCGTTGGGGTTGATATTCAGGTGTCCGCCTAGGGTTACGGTTAGGTGTATGGATTGAATTGGGCTTCAGGTTAGGTTAGGTTTGAACTTAGTTTGAGGGAGTAAGTTTAGGGCTACTGTTAGTTTTCGGGTAACTGTTATGTTTGGAGTTAGCGTCAGGGCCATTTTAGGATTGGGGTTGAGCTTAAGGTGTCCGCCAAGGGTTAGGGTTAGGTCTATGGTTTGAGTTAGGCTTCAGGTTAGGTTAGGTTTGAACTTAGTTTGAGGGAGTAAGTTTAGGGCTACTGTTAGTTTTCGGTTCAGTGTTACGGTTGGAGATAGCGTCAGGGTCAGGTTAGGGTTGGGGTTGAGCTTCAGGTGTCCGCCTAGGGTTAGGGTTAGGTCTATGGTTTGAGTTAGGCTTCAGGTTAGGTTAGGTTTGAACTTACTTTGAGGGAGTAAGTTTAGGGCTACTGTTAGGTTTCGGTTCAGTGTTACGGTTGGAGTTAACGTGAGGGTCAGGTTAGGGTTGGGGTTGAGCTTAAGGTGTCCGCCTAGGGTTAGAATTAGGTGTATGGTTTGATTTAGGCTTCAGGTTAGCTTAGGTTTGAACTTAGTTTGAGGGAGTAAGTTTAGGGCTACTGTTAGTTTTCGCGTAACTGTTATGGTTGGAGTTAGCGTCAGGGCCAGGTTAGGTTTGGGATTGAGCTTAAGGTGTCCGCCTAGTGTTAGGGTTAGGTCTATGGTTTGAGTTAGGCTTCAGGTTAGCTTAGGTTTGAACTTAGTTTGAGGGAGTAAGTATAGGGCTACTGTTAGTTTTCGGTTCAGTGTTACGGTTGGAGTTAGCGTCAGGTTTAGGTTAGGGTTGGGGTTGAACTTAAGGTGTCTGCCTAGGGTTAGGGTTTGGTCTTTGGTTTGAGTTAGACTTCAGGTGAGGTTAGGTTTGAACTTAGTTTGAGGGAGTAAGTTTAGGGCTACTGTTAGTTTTCGGTTAAGTGTTACGGTTGGAGTAAAAGTCAGGGTCAGGTTAGTGTTGGGGTTGAGCTTCAGGTGTCCGCCTAGGGTTAGGGTTAGGTGTATGGTTTGCTTTAGGCTTCAGGTTAGGTTAGGTTTGAACTTAGTTTGAGGGAGTAAGTTTAGGGCTACTGTTCGTTTTCGGGTAACTGTTATGGTTGGAGTTAGCGTCAGGGCCAGGTTAGGGTTGGGGTTGAGCTTAAGGTGTCCGCCTAGGGTTAGGGTTAGGTCTATGGTTTGAGTTAGGCTTCAGGTTAGGTTAGGTTTGAACTTAGTTTGAGGGAGTAAGTTTAGGGCTACTGTTAGTTTTCGGTTCAGTGTTACGGTTGGAGATAGCGTCAGGGTCAGGTTAGGGTTGGGGTTGAGCTTAAGGTGTCCGCCTAGGGTTAGGGTTAGGTCTATGGTTTGAGTTAGGCTTCAGGTTAGGTTAGGTTTGAACTTAGTTTGAGGGAGTAAGTTTAGGGCTACTGTTAGTTTTCGGTTCAGTGTTACGGTTGGAGTTAGCGTCAGGGTCAGGTTAGGGTTGGGCTTGAGCTTCAGGTGTCTGCCTAGGTTTAGGGTTAGGTCTATGGTTTGAGTTAGGCTTCAGGTTAGGTTAGGTTTGAACTTAGTTTGAGGGAGTAAGCTTAGGGCTACTGTTTGTTTTCGGTTCAGTGTTTCGGTTGGAGTTAGCGTGAGGGTCAGGTTAGGGTAGGGGTTGAGCTTAAGGTGTCCGCCTAGGGTTAGGGTTAGGTCTATGGTTTGAGTTAGGCTTCAGGTTAGGTTAGGTTTGAACTTAGTTTGAGGGAGTAAGTTTAGGGCTACTGTTAGTTTTCGCGTAACTGTTAAGGTTGGATATAGCGTCAGGGCCAGGTTAGGTTTGGGATTGAGCTTAAGGTGTCCGCCTAGTGTTAGGGTTAGGTCTATGGTTTGAGTTAGGCTTCAGGTTAGCTTAGGTTTGAACTTAGTTTGAGGGAGTAAGTTTAGGGCTACTGTTAGTTTTCGGTTCAGTGTTACGGTTGGAGTTAGCGTCAGGTTCAGGTTAGGGTTGGGGTTGAACTTAAGGTGTCTGCCTAGGGTTAGGGTTAGGTCTTTGGTTTGAGTTAGGCTTCAGGTGAGGTTAGGTTTGAACTTAGTTTGAGGGAGTAAGTTTAGGGCTACTGTTAGTTTTCGGTTCAGTGTTAAGGTTGGATATAGCGTCAGGGTCAGGTTAGGGTTGGGGTTGAGCTTCAGGTGTCCGCCTAGGGTTAGGGTTAGGTCTATGGTTTGAGTTAGGCTTCAGGTTAGGTTAGGTTTGAACTTAGTTTGAGGGAGTAAGTTTAGGGCTACTGTTAGTTTTCGGGTAACTGTTGTGGTTGGAGTTAGCGTCAGGGGATTTTAGGGTTTGGGTTGAGCTTAGGTGTCCGCCAAGGGTTAGGGTTAGGTCTCTGGTTTGATTTAGGCTTCAGGTTAGGTTAGGTTTGAGCTTACTTTGAGGGAGTAAGTTTAGGGCTACTGTTAGTTTTCGGTTCAGTGTTACGGTTGGAGATAGCGTCAGGGTCAGGTTAGGGTTGGGGTTGAGCTTCAGGTGTCCGCCTAGGGTTAGGGTTAGGTCTATGGTTTGAGTTAGGCTTCAGGTTAGGTTAGGTTTGAACTTAGTTTGAGGGAGTAAGTTTAGGGCTACTGTTAGTTTTCAGTTCAGTGTTACGGTTGGATTTAGCGTGAGGGTCAGGTTAGGGTTGGGGTTGAGCTTCAGGTGTCCGCCTAGGGTTAGGGTTAGGTGTATGGTTTGATTTAGGCTTCAGGTTAGGTTAGGTTTGAACTTAGTTTGAGGGAGTAAGTATAGGGCTACTGTTAGTTTTCGGGTAACTGTTATGATTGGAGTTAGCGTCAGGGCCATTTTAGGATTGGGGTTGAGCTTTAGGTGTCCGCCAAGGGTTAGAGTTAGGTCTATGGTTTGAGTTAGGCTTCAGGTTAGTTTAGGTGTGAACTTAGTTTAAGGAGTCAGTTTAGGGATACTGTTAGTTTTCGGTTCAGTGTTACGGTTGGAGATAGCGTTAGGGTCAGGTTAGTGTTGGGGTTGAGCTTCAGGTGTCCGCCTAGGGTTAGGGTTAGGTCTATGGTTTGATTTAGGCTTCAGGTTAGGTTAGGTTTGAACTTAGTTTGAGGGAGTAAGTTTAGGGTTACTGTTAGTTTTCGGTTCAGTGTTACGGTTGGAGTTAGCGTGAGGGTCAGGTTAGGGTTGGGGTTGAGCTTAAGGTGTCCGCCTAGGGTTAGGTTTAGGTGTATGGTTTGATTTAGGCTTCAGGTTAGGTTAGGTTTGAACTTAGTTTTAGGGAGTAAGTTTAGGGATACTGTTAGTTTTCGGTTCAGTGTTACGGTTGGATATAGCTTCAGGGTCAGGTTAGGGTTGGGGTTGAGCTTCAGGTGTCCGCCTAGGGTTAGGGTTAGGTGTATGGTTTGATTTAGGCTTCAGGTTAGGTTAGGTTTGAACTTAGTTTGAGGGAGTAGGTTTAGGGCTACTGTTAGTTTTCGGGTAACTGTTACGGTTGGAGTTAGCGTCAGGTCCAGGTTAGGGTTGGCGTTGAGCTAATGGTGTCCGCCTAGGGTTAGGATTAGGTGTATGGTTTGATTTACGCTTCAGGTTAGGTTTGGTTTGAAGTTAGTTTGAGGGAGTAAGTTTAGGGCTACTGTTAGTTTTCGGTTCAGTGTTACGGTTGGAAATAGCGTCAGGGTCAGGTTAGGGTTGGGCTTGAACTTCAGGTGTCCGCCTAGGGTTAGGGTTAGGTCTATGATTTGAGTTAGGCTTCAGGTTAGGTTAGGTTTGAAATTAGTTTGAGGTAGTAAGTTTAGGGCTATTGTTAGTTTTCGGTTCAGTGTTACGGTTGGAGTTAGCGTGAGGGTCAGGTTAGGGTTGGGGTTGAGCTTAAGGTGTCCGCCTAGGGTTAGAGTTAGGTGTATGGTTTGATTTAGGGTTCAGGTTAGCTTAGGTTTGAACTTAGTTTGAGGGAGTAAGTTTAGGGCTACTGTTAGTTTTCGGGTAACTGTTATGGTTGGAGTTAGCGTCAGGGCCAGGTTAGGGTTGGGGTTGAGCTTAAGGTGTCCACCTAGGGTTAGGGTTAGGTCTATGGTTTGAGTTAGGCTTCAGGTTAGGTTAGGTTTGAACTTAGTTTGAGGGAGTAAGTTTAGGGCTACTGTTAGTTTTCGGTTCAGTGTTACGGTTGGAGATAGCGTCAGGGTCAGGTTAGGGTTGGGGTTGAGCTTCAGGTATCCGCCTAGGGTTAGGGTTAGGTCTATGGTTTGAGTTAGGCTTCAGGTTAGGTTAGGTTTGAACTTACTTTGAGGGAGTAAGTTTAGGGCTACTGTTAGGTTTCGGTTCAGTGTTACGGTTGGAGTTAACGTGAGGGTCAGGTTAGGGTTGGGGTTGAGCTGAAGTTGTCCGCCTAGGGTTAGAGTTAGGTGTATGGTTTGATTTAGGCTTCAGGTTAGCTTAGGTTTGAACTTAGTTTGAGGGAGTAAGTTTAGGGCTACTGTTAGTTTTCGGTTCAGTGTTACGGTTGGAGATAGCGTCAGGTTCAGGTTAGGGTTAGGGGTTGAACTTAAGGTGTCTGCCTAGGGTTAGGGTTTGGTCTTTGGTTTGAGTTAGACTTCATGTGAGGTTAGCTTTGAACTTAGTTTGAGGCAGTAAGTTTAGGGCTACTGTTAGTTTTCGGTTAAGTGTTACGGTTGGAGTAAGAGTCAGGGTCAGGTTAGTGTTGGGGTTGAGATTCAGGTGTCCGCCTAGGGTTAGGGTTAGGTGTATGGTTTGCTTTAGGCTTCAGGTTAAGTTAGGTTTGAACTTAGTTTGAGGGAGTAAGTTTAGGGCTATTGTTAGTTTGCGGTTCAGTGTTACGGTTGGAAATAGCGTCAGGGTCAGTTTAGGGTTGGGCTTGAACTTCAGGTGTCCCCCTAGGGTTAGGGTAAGTTCTATGGTTTGAGTTAGGCATCAGGTTAGGTTAGGTTTGAAATTAGTTTGAGGAAGTAAGTTTAGGGCTACTGTTAGGTTTCGGTTCAGTGTTACGGTTGGAGTTAGCGTGAGGGTCAGGTTAGTGTTGGGGTTGAACTTAAGGTGTCCGCCTAGGGTTAGAGTTAGTTGTATGGTTTGATTTAGGCTTCAGGTTAGCTTAGGTTTGAACTTAGTTTGAGGGAGTAAGTTTAGGGCTACTGTTAGTTTTCGGGTAACTGTTATGGTTGTAGTTAGCGTCAGGGGATTTTAGGGTTGGGGTTGAGCTTAAGGTGTCCGCCAAGGGTTAGGGTTAGGTCTATGGTTTGATTTAGGCTTCAGGTTAGGTTAGGTTTGAACTTAGTTTGAGGGAGTAGGTTTAGGGCTACTGTTAGTTTTCGGTTCAGTGTTACGGTTGGAGTTAGCGTCAGGGTCAGGTTAGGGTTGGGGTTGAGCTTCAGGTGTCCGCCTAGGGTTAGGGTTAGGTCTATGGTTTGAGTTAGGCTTCAGGTTAGGTTAGGTTTGAACTTAGTTTGAGGGAGTAAGTTTAGGGCTACTGTTAGTTTTCGGTTCAGTGTTTCGGTTGGAGTTAGCGTGAGGGTCAGGTTAGGGTAGTGGTTGAGCTTAAGGTGTCCGCCTAGGGTTAGTGTTAGGTGTATGGTTTGATTTAGGCTTCAGGTTAGGATAGGTTTTAACTTAGTTTGAGGGAGTAAGTTTAGGGCTACTGTTAGTTTTCGGGTAACTGTTACGGTTGGAGTTAGCGTCAGGTCCAGGTTAGGGTTGGCGTTGAGCTAATGGTGTCCTCCTAGGGTTAGGATTAGGTGTATGGTTTGATTTAGGCTTCACGTTAGTTTAGGTTTGAACTTAGTTTGAGGGAGTAAGTTTAGGGCTAATGTTAGTTTTCGGTTCAGTGTTACGGTTGGAGATAGCGTCAGGGTCAGGTTAGGGTTGGGTTTGAACTTCAGGTGTCCGCCTAGGGTTAGGGTTAGGTCTATGGTTTGAGTTAGGCTTCAGGTTAGGTTAGGTTTGAAATTAGTTTGAGGGAGTAAGTTTAGGGCTACTGTTAGTTTTCGGTTCAGTGTTACTGTTGGAGTTAGCGTGAGGGTCAGGTTAGGGTTGGGGTTGAGCTTAAGGTGTCCGCCTAGGTTTAGAGTTAGGTGTATGGTTTGAATTTGGCTTCAGGTTAGGTTAGGTTTGAACTTAGTTTGAGGGAGTAAGTTTAGGGTTACTGTTAGTTTTCGGGTAAATGTTATGGTTGGAGTTAGCGTCAGGGCCAGGTTAGGGTTGGGGTTGAGCTTAAGGTGTCCGCCTAGGGTTAGGGATAGGTCTATGGTTTGAGTTAGGCTTCAGGTTAGGTTAGGTTTGAACTTAGTTTGAGGGAGTAATTTTAGGGCTACTGTTAGTTTTCGGTTCAGTGTTACGGTTGGAGATAGCGTCAGGGTCAGGTTAGGGTTGGGGTTGAGCTTCAGGTGTCCGCCTAGGGTTAGGGTTAGGTCTATGGTTTGAGTTAGGCTTCAGGTTAGGTTAGGTTTGAACTTAGTTTGAGGGAGTAAGTTTAGGGCTACTGTTAGTTTTCAGTTCAGTGTTACGGT
Source organism: Tupaia tana (assembly GCA_026018925.1). Lineage (NCBI taxonomy): Eukaryota > Metazoa > Chordata > Mammalia > Scandentia > Tupaiidae > Tupaia > Tupaia tana. Next base: position 1,342,751 of record JAKSZU010000042.1, on the reverse strand, counting down.
TGGATTTAGCGTGAGGGTCAGGTTAGGGTTGGGGTTGAGCTTCAGGTGTCCGCCTAGGGTTAGGGTTAGGTGTATGGTTTGATTTAGGCTTCAGGTTAGGTTAGGTTTGAACTTAGTTTGAGGGAGTAAGTATAGGGCTACTGTTAGTTTTTGGGTAACTGTTATGGTTGGAGTTATCGTCAGGGCCATTTTAGGATTGGGGTTGAGCTTAAGGTGTCCGCCAAGGGTTAGAGTTAGGTCTATGGTTTGAGTTAGGCTTCAGGTTAGTTTAGGTGTGAACTTAGTTTAAGGAGTCAGTTTAGGGATACTGTTAGTTTTCGGTTCAGTGTTACGGTTGGAGATAGCGTCAGGGTCAGGTTAGTGTTGGGGTTGAGCTTCAGGTGTCCGCCTAGGGTTAGGGTTAGGTCTATGGTTTGATTTAGGCTTCAGGTTAGGTTAGGTTTGAACTTAGTTTGAGGGAGTAAGTTTAGGGTTACTGTTAGTTTTCGGTTCAGTGTTACGGTTGGAGTTAGCGTGAGGGTCAGGTTAGGGTTGGGGTTGAGCTTAAGGTGTCCGCCTAGGGTTAGGGTTAGGTGTATGGTTTGATTTAGGCTTCAGGTTAGGTTAGGTTTGAACTTAGTTTGAGAGAGTAAGTTTCGGGCTACTGTTAGTTTTCGGGTAACTGTTACGGTTGGAGTTAGCGTCAGGTCCAGGTTAGGGTTGGCGTTGAGCTAATGGTGTCCGCCTAGGGTTAGGATTAGGTGTATGGTTTGATTTACGCTTCAGGTTAAGTTAGGTTTGAAGTTAGTTTGAGGGAGTAAGTTTAGGGCTACTGTTAGTTTTCGGTTCAGTGTTACGGTTGGAAATAGCGTCAGGGTCAGGTTAGGGTTGGGCTTGAACTTCAGGTGTCCGCCTAGGGTTAGGGTTAGGTCTATGATTTGAGTTAGGCTTCAGGTTAGGTTAGGTTTGAAATTAGTTTGAGGGAGTAAGTTTAGGGCTACTGTTAGTTTTCGGTTCAGTATTACGGTTGGAGTTAGCGTGAGGGTCAGGTTAGGGTTGGGGTTGAGCTTAAGGTGTCCGCCTGGGGTTAGAGTTAGGTGTATGGTTTGATTTAGGCTTCAGGTTAGCTTAGGTTTGAACTTAGTTTGAGGGAGTAAGTTTAGGGCTACTGTTAGTTTTCGCGTAACTGTTATGGTTGGAGTTAGCGTCAGTGCCAGGTTAGGTTTGGGATTGAGTTTAAGGTGTCCGCCTAGTGTTAGGGTTAGGTCTATGGTTTGAGTTAGGCTTCAGGTTAGCTTAGGTTTGAACTTAGTTTGAGGGAGTAAGTATAGGGCTACTGTTAGTTTTCGGTTCAGTGTTACGGTTGGAGATAGCGTCAGGTTCAGGTTAGGGTTAGGGGTTGAACTTAAGGTGTCTGCCTAGGGTTAGGGTTTGGTCTTTGGTTTGAGTTAGACTTCAGGTGAGGTTAGGTTTGAACTTAGTTTGAGGGAGTAAGTTTAGGGCTACTGTTAGTTTTCGGTTAAGTGTTACGGTTGGAGTAAGAGTCAGGGTCAGGTTAGTGTTGGGGTTGAGAATCAGGTGTCCGCCTAGGGTTAGGGTTAGGTGTATGGTTTGCTTTAGGCTTCAGGTTAGGTTAGGTTTGAACTTAGTTTGAGGGAGTAAGTTTAGGGCTATTGTTAGTTTTCGGTTCAGTGTTACGGTTGGAAATAGCGTCAGGGTCAGTTTACGGTTGGGCTTGAACTTCAGGTGTCCCCCTAGGGTTAGGGTAAGTTCTATGGTTTGAGTTAGGCTTCAGGTTAGGTTAGGTTTGAAATTAGTTTGAGGAAGTAAGTTTAGGGCTACTGTTAGGTTTCGGTTCAGTGTTACGGTTGGAGTTAGCGTGAGGGTCAGGTTAGTGTTGGGGTTGAACTTAAGGTGTCCGCCTAGGGTTAGAGTTAGGTGTATGGTTTGATTTAGGCTTCAGGTTAGCTTAGGTTTGAACTTAGTTTGAGGGAGTAAGTTTAGGGCTACTGTTAGTTTTCGGGTAACTGTTATGGTTGTAGTTAGCATCAGGGGATTTTAGGGTTGGGGTTGAGCTTAAGGTGTCCGCCAAGGGTTAGGGTTAGGTCTATGGTTTGATTTAGGCTTCAGGTTAGGTTAGGTTTGAACTTAGTTTGAGGGAGTAGGTTTAGGGCTACTCTTAGTTTTCGGTTCAGTGTTACGGTTGGAGTTAGCGTCAGGGTCAGGTTAGGGTTGGGGTTGAGCTTCAGGTGTCCGCCTAGGGTTAGGGTTAGGTCTATGGTTTGAGTTAGGCTTCAGGTTAGGTTAGGTTTGAACTTAGTTTGAGGGAGTAAGTTTAGGGCTACTGTTAGTTTTCGGTGCAGTGTTTCGGTTGGAGTTAGCGTGAGGGTCAGGTTAGGGTAGTGGTTGAGCTTAAGGTGTCCGCCTAGGGTTAGTGTTAGGTGTATGGTTTGATTTAGGCTTCAGGTTAGGAAAGGTTTTAACTTAGTTTGAGGGAGTAAGTTTAGGGCTACTGTTAGTTTTCGGGTAACTGTTACGGTTGGAGTTAGCGTCAGGTCCAGGTTAGGGTTGGCGTTGAGCTAATGGTGTCCTCATAGGGTTAGGATTAGGTGTATGGTTTGATTTAGGCTTCACGTTAGTTTAGGTTTGAACTTAGTTTGAGGGAGTAAGTTTAGGGCTAATGTTAGTTTTCGGTTCAGTGTTACGGTTGGAGATAGCGTCAAGGTCAGGTTAGGGTTGGGTTTGAACTTCAGGTGTCCGCCTAGGGTTAGGGTTAGGTCTATGGTTTGAGTTAGGCTTCAGGTTAGGTTAGGTTTGAAATTAGTTTGAGGGAGTAAGTTTAGGGCTACTGTTAGTTTTCGGTTCAGTGTTACTGTTGGAGTTAGCGTGAGGGTCAGGTTAGGGTTGGGGTTGAGCTTAAGGTGTCCGCCTAGGGTTAGGGATAGGTCTATGGTTTGAGTTAGGCTTCAGGTTAGGTTAGGTTTGAACTTAGTTTGAGGGAGTAAGTTTAGGGCTACTGTTAGTTTTCGGTTCAGTGTTACGGTTGGAGATAGCGTCAGGGTCAGGTTAGGGTTGGGGTTGAGCTTCAGGTGTCCGCCTAGGGTTAGGGTTAGGTCTATGGTTTGAGTTAGGCTTCAGGTTAGGTTAGGTTTGAACTTAGTTTGAGGGAGTAAGTTTAGGGCTACTGTTAGTTTTCAGTTCAGTGTTACGGTTGGATTTAGCGTGAGGGTCAGGTTAGGGTTGGGGTTGAGCTTCAGGTGTCCGCCTAGGGTTAGGGTTAGGTGTATGGTTTGATTTAGGCTTCAGGTTAGGTTAGGTTTGAACTTAGTTTGAGGGAGTAAGTATAGGGCTACTGTTAGTTTTCGGGTAACTGTTATGGTTGGAGTTAGCTTCAGGGCCATTTTAGGATTGGGGTTGAGCTTAAGGTGTCCGCCAAGGGTTAGAGTTAGGTCTATGGTTTGAGTTAGGCTTCAGGTTAGTTTAGGTGTGAACTTAGTTTAAGGAGTCAGTTTAGGGATACTGTTAGTTTTCGGTTCAGTGTTACGGTTGGAGATAGCGTCAGGGTCAGGTTAGTGTTGGGGTTGAGCTTCAGGTGTCCGCCTAGGGTTAGGGTTAGGTCTATGGTTTGATTTAGGCTTCAGGTTAGGTTAGGTTTGAACTTAGTTTGAGGGAGTAAGTTTAGGGTTACTGTTAGTTTTCGGTTCAGTGTTACGGTTGGAGTTAGCGTGAAGGTCAGGTTAGGGTTGGGGTTGAGCTTAAGGTGTCCGCCTAGGGTTAGGTTTAGGTGTATGGTTTGATTTAGGCTTCAGGTTAGGTTAGGTTTGAACTTAGTTTTAGGGAGTAAGTTTAGGGCTACTGTTAGTTTTCGGTTCAGTGTTACGGTTGGAGATAGCGTCAGGGTCAGGTTAGGGTTGGGCTTGAACTTCAGGTGTCCGCCTAGGGTTAGGGTTAGGTCTATGATTTGAGTTAGGCTTCAGGTTAGGTTAGGTTTGAAATTAGTTTGAGGGAGTAAGTTTAGGGCTACTGTTAGTTTTCGGTTCAGTGTTACGGTTGGAGTTAGCGTGAGGGTCAGGTTAGGGTTGGGGATGAGCTTAAGGTGTCCGCCTAGGGTTAGAGTTAGGTGTATGGTTTGATTTAGGGTTCAGGTTAGCTTAGGTTTGAACTTAGTTTGAGGGAGTAAGTTTAGGGCTACTGTTAGTTTTCGGGTAACTGTTATGGTTGGAGTTAGCGTCAGGGCCAGGTTAGGGTTGGGGTTGAGCTTAAGGTGTCCACCTAGGGTTAGGGTTAGGTCTATGGTTTGAGTTAGGCTTCAGGTTCGGTTAAGTTTGAACTTAGTTTGAGGGAGTAAGTTTAGGGCTACTGTTAGTTTTCGGTTCAGTGTTACGGTTGGAGATAGCGTCAGGGTCAAGTTAGCGTTGGGGTTGAGATGCAGGTGTCCGCCTAGGGTTAGGGTTAGGTGTATGGATTGATTTAGGCTTCACGTTAGGTTAGGTTTGAACTTAGTTTGAGGGAGTAAGTTTAGGGCTACTGTTAGTTTTCGGGTAACTGTTAGGTTTGGAGTTAGCGTCAGGGCCATTTTAGGATTGGGGTTGAGCTTAAGGTGTCCGCCAAGGGTTAGGGTTAGGTCTATGGTTTGAGTTAGGCTTCAGGTTAGGTTAGGTTTGAACTTAGTTTGAGGGAGTAAGTTTAGAGCTACTGTTAGTTTCCGGTTCAGTGTTACGGTTGGAGATAGCGTCAGGGTCAGGTTAGGGTTGGGGTTGAGCTTCAGGTGTCCGCCTAGGGTTAGGGTTAGGTCTATGGTTTGAGTTAGGCTTCAGGTTAGGTTAGGTTTGAACTTACTTTGAGGGAGTAAGTTTAGGGCTACTGTTAGGTTTCGGTTCAGTGTTACGGTTGGAGTTAACGTGAGGGTCAGGTTAGGGTTGGGGTTGAGCTTAAGGTGTCCGCCTAGGGTTAGAGTTAGGTGTATGGTTTGATTTAGGCTTCAGGTTAGCTTAGGTTTGAACTTAGTTTGAGGGAGTAAGTTTAGGGCTACTGTTAGTTTTCGCGTAACTGTTATGGTTGGAGTTAGCGTCAGGGCCAGGTTAGGTTTGGGATTGAGCTTAAGGTGTCCGCCTAGTGTTAGGGTTAGGTCTATGGTTTGAGTTAGGCTTCAGGTTAGCTTATGTTTGAACTTAGTTTGAGGGAGTAAGTATAGGGCTACTGTTAGTTTTCGGTTCAATGTTACGGTTGGAGTTAGCGTCAGGTTCAGGTTAGGGTTGGGGTTGAACTTAAGGTGTCTGCCTAGGGTTAGGGTTTGGTCTTTGGTTTGAGTTAGACTTCAGGTGAGGTTAGGTTTGAACTTAGTTTGAGGGAGTAAGTTTAGGGCTACTGTTAGTTTTCGGTTAAGTGTTACGGTTGGAGTAAGAGTCAGGGTCACGTTAGTGTTGGGGTTGAGCTTCAGGTGTCCGCCTAGGGTTAGGGTTAGGTGTATGGTTTGCTTTAGGCTTCAGGTTAGGTTAGGTTTGAACTTAGTTTGAGGGAGTAAGTTTAGGGCTACTGTTCGTTTTCGGGTAACTGTTATGGTTGGAGTTAGCGTCAGGGCCAGGTTAGGGTTGGGGTTGAGCTTAAGGTGTCCGCCTAGGGTTAGGGTTAGGTCTATGGTTTGAGTTAGTCTTCAGGTTAGGTTAGGTTTGAACTTAGTTTGAGGGAGTAAGTTTAGGGCTACTGATAGTTTTCGTTTCAGTGTTACGGTTGGAGATAGCGTCAGGGTCAGGTTAGGGTTGGGGTTGAGCTTAAGGTGTCCGCCTAGGGTTAGGGTTAGGTGTATGGTTTGATTTAGGCTTCAGGTTAGGTTAGGTTTGAACTTAGTTTGAGGGAGTAAGTTTCGGGCTACTGTTAGTTTTCGGGTAACTGTTACGGTTGGAGTTAGCGTCAGGTCCAGGTTAGGGTTGGCGTTGAGCTAATGGTGTCCGCCTAGGGTTAGGATTAGGTGTATGGTTTGATTTACGCTTCAGGTTAGGTTAGGTTTGAAGTTAGTTTGAGGGAGTAAGTTTAGGGCTACTGTTAGTTTTCGGTTCATTGTTACGGTTGGAGATAGCGTCAGGGTCAGGTTAGGGTTGGGCTTGAACTTCAGGTGTCCGCCTAGGGTTAGGGTTAGGTCTATGATTTGAGTTAGGCTTCAGGTTAGGTTAGGTTTGAAATTAGTTTGAGGGAGTAAGTTTAGGGCTACTGTTAGTTTTCGGTTCAGTGTTACGGTTGGAGTTAGCGTGAGGGTCAGGTTAGGGTTGGGGTTGAGCTTAAGGTGTCCGCCTAGGGTTAGAGTTAGGTGTATGGTTTGATTTAGGGTTCAGGTTAGCTTAGGTTTGAACTTAGTTTGAGGGAGTAAGTTTAGGGCTACTGTTAGTTTTCGGGTAACTGTTATGGTTGGAGTTAGCGTCAGGGCCAGGTTAGGGTTGGGGTTGAGCTTAAGGTGTCCATCTAGGGTTAGGGTTAGGTCTATGGTTTGAGTTAGGCTTCAGGTTCGGTTTAGTTTGAACTTAGTTTGAGGGAGTAAGTTTAGGGCTACTGTTAGTTTTCGGTTCAGTGTTACGGTTGGAGATATCGTCAGGGTCAAGTTAGCGTTGGGGTTGAGATTCAGGTGTCCGCCTAGGGTTAGGGTTAGGTGTATGGATTGATTTAGGCTTCAGGTTAGGTTAGGTTTGAACTTAGTTTGAGGGAGTAAGTTTAGGGCTACTGTTAGTTTTCGGGTAACTGTTATGTTTGGAGTTAGCGTCAGGTCCATTTTAGGATTGGGGTTGAGCTTAAGGTGTCCGCCAAGGGTTAGGGTTAGGTCTATGGTTTGAGTTAGGCTTCAGGTTAGGTTAGGTTTGAACATAGTTTGAGGGAGTAAGTTTAGGGCTACTGTTAGTTTTCGGTTCAGTGTTACGGTTGGAGATAGCGTCAGGGTCAGGTTAGGGTTGGGGTTGAGCTTCAGGTGTCCGCCTAGGGTTAGGGTTAGGTCTATGGTTTGAGTTAGGCTTCAGGTTAGGTTAGGTTTGAACTTACTTTGAGGGAGTAAGTTTAGGGCTACTGTTAGGTTTCGGTTCAGTGTTACGGTTGGAGTTAACGTGAGGGTCAGGTTAGGGTTGGGGTTGAGCTTCAGGTGTCCGCCTAGGGTTAGGGTTAGTTCTATGGTTTGAGTTAGGCTTCAGGTTAGGTTAGGTTTGAACTTAGTTTGAGGGAGTAAGTTTAGGGCTACTGTTAGTTTTCGGTTCAGTGTTTCGGTTGGAGTTAGCGTGAGGGTCAGGTTAGGGTAGTGGTTGAGCTTAAGGTGTCCGCCTAGGGTTAGTGTTAGGTGTATGGTTTGATTTAGGCTTCAGGTTAGGATAGGTTTTAACTTAGTTTGAGGGAGTAAGTTTAGGGCTACTGTTAGTTTTCGGGTACCTGTTACGGTTGGAGTTAGCGTCAGGTCCAGGTTAGGGTTGGCGTTGAGCTAATGGTGTCCGCCTAGGGTTAGGATTAGGTGTATGGTTTGATTTACGCTTCAGGTTAGGTTAGGTTTGAAGTTAGTTTGAGGGAGAAAGTTTAGGGCTACTGTTAGTTTTCGGTTCAGTGTTACGGTTGGAGATAGCGTCAGGGTCAGGTTAGGGTTGCGCTTGAACTTCAGGAGTCCGCCTAGGGTTAGGGTTAGGTCTATGATTTGAGTTAGGCTTCAGGTTAGGTTAGGTTTGAAATTAGTTTGAGGGAGTAAGTTTAGGGCTACTGTTAGTTTTCGGTTCAGTGTTACGGTTGGAGTTAGCGTGAGGGTCAGGTTAGGGTTGGGGTTGAGCTTAAGGTGTCCGCCTAGGGTTAGAGTTAGGTGTATGGTTTGATTTAGGGTTCAGGTTAGGTTAGGTTTGAACTTAGTTTGAGGGAGTAAGTTTAGGGCTACTGTTAGTTTTCGGGTAACTGTTATGGTTGGAGTTAGCGTCAGGGCCATGTTAGGGTTGGGGTTGAGCTTAAGGTGTCCGCCTAGGGTTAGGGTTAGGTCTATGGTTTGAGTTAGGCTTCAGGATAGGTTAGGTTTGAACTTAGTTTGAGGGAGTAAGTTTAGGGCTACTGTTAGTTTTCGGTTCAGTGTTACGGTTGGAGATAGCGTCAGGGTCAAGTTAGCGTTGGGGTTGAGCTTCAGGTGTCCGCCTAGGGTTAGGGTTAGGTGTATGGTTTGACTTAGGATTCAGGTTAGTTTAGGTTTGAACTTAGTTTGAGGGAGTAAGTTTAGGGCTACTGTTAGTTTTCGGGTAACTGTTATGGTTGGAGTTAGCGTCAGGGCCATTTTAGGATTGGGGTTGAGCTTAAGGTGTCCGCCTAGTGTTAGGGTTAGGTCTATCGTTTGAGTTAGGCTTCAGGTTAGCTTAGGTTTGAACTTAGTTAGAGGGAGTAAGTTTAGGGCTACTGTTAGTTTTCGGTTCAGTGTTACGGTTGGAGTTAGCGTCAGGTTCAGGTTAGGGTTGGGGTTGAACTTAAGGTGTCTGCCTAGGGTTAGGGTTAGGTCTTTGGTTTGAGTTAGACTTCATGTGAGGTTAGGTTTGAACTTAGTTTGAGGGCGTAAATTTAGGGCTACTGTTAGTTTTCGGTTAAGTGTTATGGTTGGAGTAAGAGTCAGGGTCAGGTTAGGTTTGGGGTTGAGCTTAAGGTGTCCGCCTAGGGTTAGGGTTAGGTCTACGGTTTGAGTTAGACTTCAGGATAGGTTAGGTTTGAACTTAGTTTGAGGGAGTAAGTTTAGGGCTACTGTTAGTTTTCGGTTCAGTGTTACGGTTGGATATAGCGTCAGGGTCAGGTTAGGGTTGGAGTTGAGCTTCAGGTGTCCGCCTAGGGTTAGGGTTAGGTCTATGGTTTGAGTTAGGCTTCAGGTTAGGTTAGGTTTGAGCTTAGTTTGAGGGAGTAAGTTTAGGGCTACTGTTATTTTTCGGTTCAGTGTTACGGTTGGATTTAGCGTGAGGGTCAGGTTAGGGTTGGGGTTGAGCTTAAGGTGTCCGCCTAGGGTTAGGGTTAGGTCTAGGGTGTGAGTTAGGTTTCAGGTTAGGTTAGGTTTGAACTTAGTTTGAGGGAGTAAGTTTAGGGCTACTGTTAGTTTTCGGTACAGTGTTACGGTTGGAGATAGCGTCAAGGTCATGTTAGGGTTGGGGTTGAGCTTAAGGTGTCCGCCTAGGGTTAGGGTTAGGTTTATGGTTTGATTTAGGCTTCAGGTTAGGTTAGGTTTGAACTTAGTTTGAGGGAGTAAGTTTAGGGCTACTGTTAGTTTTCGGATCAGTGTTACGGTTGGAGATAGAGTCAGGGTCAGGTTAGGGTTGGGGTTGAGCTTCAGGTGTCCGCCTAGGGTTAGGGTTAGGTCTATGGTTTGAGTTAGGCTTCAGGTTAAGTTAGGTTTGAACTTAGTTTGAGGGAGTATGTTTAGGGCTACTGTTAGTTTTCGTTTCAGTGTTACGGTTGGAGTAAGAGTCAGGGTCAGGTTAGTGTGGGGTTGAACTTCAGGTGTCCGCCTAGGGTTAGGGTTAGGTCTATGGTTTGAGTTAGGCTTCAGGTTAGGTTAGGTTTGAACTTAGTTTGAGGGAGTAAGTTTAGGGCTACTGTTAGTTTTCGGGTAACTGTTATGGTTGTAGTTAGCGTCAGGGCCAGGTTAGGGTTGGGGTTGACCTTAAGGTGTCCGCCTAGGGTTAGGGTTAGGTCTATGGTGTGAGTTAGGCTTCAGGTTAGGTTAGGTTTGAACTTAGTTTGAGGGAGTAAGTTTAGGGCTACTGTTAGTTTTCGGTACAGTGTTACGGTTGGAGATAGCGTCAAGGTCATGTTAGGGTTGGGGTTGAGCTTAAGGTGTCCGCCTAGGGTTAGGGTTAGGTGTATGGTTTGATTTAGGCTTCAGGTTAGGTTTGGTTTGAACTTAGTTTGAGGGAGTAAGTTTAGGGCTACTGTTAGTTTTCGGTTCAGTGTTACGGTTGGAGATAGCGTCAGGGTCAGGTTAGGGTTGGGGTTGAGCTTCAGGTGTCCACCAAGGGTTAGGGTTAGGTCTATGGTTTGAGTTAGGCTTCAGGTTAGGTTAGGTTTGAACTTAGTTTGAGGGAGTAAGTTTAGGGCTACTGTTAGTTTTCGGTTCAGTGTTACGTTTGGAGATAGCGTCAGGGTCAGGTTAGGGTTGGGGTTGAGCTTCAGGTGTCCGCCTAGGGTTAGGGTTAGGTCTATGGTTTGAGTTAGGCTTCAGGTTAGGTTAGGTTTGAACTTAGTTTGAGGGAGTAAGTTTAGGGCTACTGTTAGTTTTCGGTTCAGTGTTACGGTTGGAGATAGCGTCAGGTTCAGGTTAGGGTTGGGGTTGAGGTTCAGGTGTCCGCCTAGGGTTAGGGTTAGGTCTATGGTTTGAGTTAGGCTTCAGGTTAGGTTAGGTTTGAACTTACTTTGAGGGAGTAAGTTTAGGGCTACTGTTAGGTTTCGGTTCAGTGTTACGGTTGGAGTTAGCGTGAGGGTCAGGTTATGGTAGGGGTTGAGCTTAAGGTGTCCGCCTGTGGTTAGGGTTAGGTGTATGATTTGATTAAGGCTTCAGGTGAGGTTAGGTTTGAACTTAGTTTGAGGGAGTAAGTTTAGGGCTACTGTTCGTTTTCGGGTAACTGTTATGGTTGGAGTTAGCGTCAGGGCCAGGTTAGGGTTGGGGTTGAGCTTAAGGTGTCCGCCTAGGGATAGGGTTAGGTCTATGGTTTGAGTTAGGCTTCAGGTTAGGTTAGGTTTGAACTTAGTTTGAGGGAGTAAGTTTAGGGCTACTGTTAGTTTTCGGTTCAGTGTTACGGTTGGAGATAGCGTCAGGTTCAGGTTAGGGTTGGGGTTGAGCTTAAGGTGTCCGCCTAGGGTTAGAGTTAGGTGTATGGTATGATTTAGGCTTCTGATTAAGTTAGGTTTGAACTTAGTTTGAGGGAGTAAGTTTAGGGCTATTGTTAGTTTTCTGTTCAGTGTTACGGTTGGAAATAGCGTCAGGGTCAGTTTACGGTTGGGCTTGAACTTCAGGTGTCCCCCTAGGGTTAGGGTAAGTTCTATGGTTTGAGTTAGGCTTCAGGTTAGGTTAGGTTTGAAATTAGTTTGAGGGAGTAAGTTTAGGGCTACTGTTAGGTTTCGGTTCAGTGTTATGGTTGGAGTTAGCGTGAGGGTCAGGTTAGTGTTGGGGTTGAGCTTAAGGTGTCCGCCTAGGGTTAGAGTTAGGTGTATGGTTTGATTTAGGCTTCAGGTTATCTTAGGTTTGAACTTAGTTTGATGGAGTAAGTTTAGGGCTACTGTTAGTTTTCGGGTAACTGTTATGGTTGGATTTAGCGTCAGGTCCAGGTTAGGGTTGGGGTTGAGCTTAAGGTGTCCGCCTAGGGTTAGGGTTAGGTGTATGGTTTGATTTAGGCTTCAGGTTAGGTTAGGTTTGAACTTAGTTTGAGGGAGTAAGTATAGGGCTACTGTTAGTTTTCGGGTAACTGTTATGGTTGGAGTTAGCGTCAGGGCCATTTTAGGATTGGGGTTGAGCTTAAGGTGTCCGCCAAGGGTTAGAGTTAGGTCTATGGTTTGAGTTAGGCTTCAGGTTAGGTTAGGTGTGAACTTAGTTTAAGGAGTAAGTTTAGGGATAATGTTAGTTTTCGGTTCAGTGTTACGGTTGGAGATAGCGTCAGGGTCAGGTTAGTGTTGGGGTTGAGCTTCAGGTGTCCGCTCAGGGTTAGGGTTAGGTCTATGGTTTGATTTAGGCTTCAGGTTAGGTTAGGTTTGAACTTAGTTTGAGGGAGTAAGTTTAGGGTTACTGTTAGTTTTCGGTTCAGTGTTACAGTTGGAGTTAGCGTGAGGGTCAGGTTAGGGTTGGGGTTGAGCTTCAGGTGTCCGCCTAGGTTTAGGTTTAGGTGTATGGTTTGATTTAGGCTTCAGGTTAGGTTAGGTTTGAACATAGTTTGAGGGAGTAAGTTTAGGGATACTGTTAGTTTTCGGTTCAGTGTTACGGTTGGATATAGCTTCAGGGTTAGGTTAGGGTTGGGGTTGAGCTTCAGGTGTCCACCTAGGGTTAGGGTTAGGTCTATGGTTTGAGATAGGCTTCAGGTTAGGTTAGGTTTGAACTTAGTTTGAGGGAGTAAGTTTAGGGCTACTGTTTGTTTTCGGTTCAGTGTTTCGGTTAGAGTTAGCGTGAGGGTCAGGTTAGGGTAGGGGTTGAGCTTAAGGTGTCCGCCTAGGGTTAGGGTTAGGTGTATGGTTTGATTTAGGCTTCAGGTTAGGTTAGGTTTGAACTTAGTTTGAGGGAGTAAGTTTAGGGCTACTGTTAGTTTTCGTTTCAGTGTTACGGTTGGAGATAGCGTCAGGGTCAGGTTAGGGTTGGGGTTGAGCTTAAGGTGTCCGCCTAGGGTTAGCGTTAGGTGTATGGTATGATTTAGGCTTCTGGTTAAGTTAGGTTTGAACGTAGTTTGAGGGAGTAAGTTTAGGGCTATTGTTAGTTTTCGGTTCAGTGTTACGGTTGGAAATAGCGTCAGGGTCAGTTTAGGGTTGGGCTTGAACTTCAGGTGTCCCCCTAGGGTTAAGGTAAGTTCTATGGTTTGAGTTAGGCTTCAGGTTAGGTTAGGTTTGAACTTAGTTTGAGGGAGTAAGTTTAGGGCTACTGTTAGTTTTCTGGTAACTGTTGTGGTTGGAGTTAGCGTCAGGGGAATTTAGGGTTGGGGTTGAGCTTCAGGTGTCCGCCTAAAGTTAGGGTTAGGTCTATGATTTGAGTTAGGCTTCAGGTTAGGTTAGGTTTGAACTTAGTTTGAGGGAGTAAGTTTAGGGCTACTGTTAGTTTTCGGTTCAGTGTTTCGGTTGGAGTTAGCGTGAGGTTCAGGTTAGGGTAGGGGTTGAGCTTAAGGTGTCCGCCTAGGGTTAGGGTTAGGTGTATGGTTTGATTTAGGCTTCAGGTTAGGATAGGTTTTAACTTAGTTTGAGGGAGTAAGTTTAGGGCTACTGTTAGATTTCGGGTAACTGTTACGGTTGGAGTTAGCGTCAGGTCCAGGTTAGGGTTGGCGTTGAGCTAATGGTGTCCTCCTAGGGTTAGGATTAGGTGTATGGTTTGATTTAGGCTTCACGTTAGTTTAGGTTTGAACTTAGTTTGTGGGAGTAAGTTTAGGGCTAATGTTAGTTTTCGGTTCAGTGTTACGGTTGGAGATAGCGTCAGGGTCAGGTTAGGGTTGGGTTTGAACTTCAGGTGTCCGCCTAGGGTTAGGGTTAGGTCTATGGTTCGAGTTAGGCTTCAGGTTAGGTTAGGATTGAAATTAGTTTGAGGGAGTAAGTTTAGGGCTACTGTTAGTTTTCGGTTCAGTGTTACGGTTGGAGTTAGCGTGAGGGTCAGCTTAGGGTTGGGGTTGGGCTTAAGGTGTCCGCCTAGGGTCAGGGTTAGGTGTATGGTTTGATTTAGGGTTCAGGTTAGCTTAGGTTTGAACTTAGTTTGAGGGAGTAAGTTTAGGGCTACTGTTAGTTTTCGGGTAACTGTTATGGTTGGAGTTAGCGTCAGGTCCAGCTTAGGGTTGGGGTTGTGCTTAAGGTGTCCGCATAGGGTTAGGGTTCGGTCTATGGTTTGAGTTAGGCTTCAGGTTCGGTTAGGTTTGAACTTAGTTTGAGGGAGTAAGTTTAGGGCTACTGTTAGTTTTCGGTTCAGTGTTACGGTTGGAGATAGCGTCAGGGTCAAGTTAGCGTTGGGGTTGAGCTTCAGGTGTCCGCCTAGGGTTAGGGTTAGGTGTATGGTTTGATTTAGGCTTCAGGTTAGGTTAGGTTTGAACTTAGTTTGAGGGAGTAAGTTTAGGGCTACTGTTAGTTTTCGGGTAACTGTTATGGTTGGAGTTAGCGTCAGGGCCAGGTAAGGGTTGGGGTTGAACTTAAGGTGTCCGCCTAGGGTTAGGGTTAGGTCTACGGTTTGAGTTAGGGTTCAGGTTAGGTTAGGTTTGAAGTTAGTTTGAGGGAGTAAGTTTAGGGCTACTGTTAGTTTTCGGTTCAGTGTTACGGTTGGATATAGCGTCAGGGTCAGTTTAGGGTTGGGGTTGAGCTTCAGGTGTCCGCCTAGGGTTAGGGTTAGGTCTATGGTTTGAGTTAGGCTTCAGGTTAGGTTAGGTTTGAACTTAGTTTGAGGGAGTAAGTTTAGGGCTACTGTTAGTTTTCGGTTCAGTGTTACGGTTGGATTTAGAGTGAGGGTCAGGTTAGGGTTGGGGTTGAGCTTAAGGTGTCCGCCTAGGGTTAGGGTTAGGTGTTTGGTTTGATTTAGGCTTCAGGTTAGGTTAGGTTTGAACTTAGTTTGAGGGAGTAAGTTTAGGGCTACTGTTAGTTTTCGGGTAACTGTTATGGTTGGAGTTAGCGTCAGGGCCAGGTTATGGTTGGGGTAGAACTTAAGGTGTCCGCCTAGGGTTAGGGTTAGGTCTATGGTGTGAGTTAGGCTTCAGGTTAGGTTAGGTTTGAACTTAGTTTGAGGGAGTAAGTTTAGGGCTACTGTTAGTTTTCGGTTCAGTGTTACGGTTGGAGATAGCGTCAGGGTCAGGTTAGGGTTGGGGTTGAGCTTCAGGTGTCCGCCTAGGGTTAGGGTTAGGTGTATGGTTTGATTTAGGCTTCAGGTTAGGTTAGGTTTGAACTTAGTTTGAGGGAGTAAGTTTAGGGCTACTGTTAGTTTTCGGTTCAGTGTTACGGTTGGAGATAGCGTCAGGGTCAGGTTAGGGTTGGGGTTGAGCTTCAGGTGTCCGCCTAGGGTTAGGGTTATGTCTATGGTTTGAGTTAGGCTTCAGGTTAGGTTAATTTTGAACTTAGTTTGAGGGATTAAGTTTAGGGCTACTGTTAGTTTTCGTTTCAGTGTTAAGGTTGGATATAGCTTCAGGGTTAGGTTAGGGTTGGGGTTGAGCTTCAGGTGTCCGCCTAGGGTTAGGGTTAGGTGTATGGTTTGATTTAGGCTTCAGGTTAGGTTAGGTTTGAACTTAGTTTGAGGGAGTAAGTTTAGGGCTAGTGTTAGTTTTCGGGTAACTCTTACGGTTGGAGTTAGCGTCAGGTCCAGGTTAGGGTTGGCGTTGAGCTAATGGTGTCCGCCTAGTGTTAGGATTAGGTGTATGGTTTGATTTACGCTTCAGGTTAGGTTAGGTCTGAAGTTAGTTTGAGGGAGTAAGTTTAGGGCTACTGTTAGTTTTCGGTTCAGTGTTACGGTTGGAGATAGCGTCAGGGTCAGATTAGGGTTGGGCTTGAAATTCAGGTGTCTGCCTATTGTTAGGGTTAGGTCTATGATTTGAGTTAGGCTTCAGGTTAGGTTAGGTTTGAAATTAGTTTGAGGGAGTAAGTTTAGGGCTACTGTTAGTTTTCGGTTCAGTGTTACGGTTGGAGTTAGCGTGAGGGTCAGGTTAGGGTTGGGGTTGAGCTTAAGGTGTCCGCCTAGGGTTAGCGTTAGGTGTATGGTTTGATTTAGGGTTCAGATTAGCTTAGGTTTGAACTTAGTTTGAGGGAGTAAGTTTAGGGCTACTGTTAGTTTTCGGGTAACTGTTATGGTTGGAGTTAGCGTCAGGGCCAGGTTAGGGTTGGGGTTGAGCTTAAGGTGTCCGCCTAGGGTTAGGGTTCGGTCTATGGTTTGAGTAAGGCTTCAGGTTCGGTTAGGTTTGAACTTAGTTTGAGGGAGTAAGTTTAGGGCTACTGTTAGTTTTCGGTTCAGTGTTACGGTTGGAGATAGCGTCAGGGTCAAGTTAGCGTTGGGGTTGAGCTTCAGGTGTCCGCCTAGGGTTAGGGTTAGGTGTATGGTTTGATTTAGGCTTCAGGTTAGGTTAGGTTTGAACTTAGTTTGAGGAAGTAAGTTTAGGTCTACTGTTAGTTTTCGGGTATCTGTTATGGTTGGAGTTAGCGTCAGGGCCATTTTAGGATTGGAGTTGAGCTTAAGGTGTCCGCCAAGGTTTAGGGTTAGGTCTATGGTATGAGTTAGGCTTCAGGTTAGGTTAGGTTTGAACTTAGTTTGAGGGAGTAAGTTTAGGGCTATTGTTAGTTTTCTGTTCAGTGTTATGGTTGGAGATAGCGTCAGGGTCAGGTTAGGGTTGGGGTTGAGCTTCAGGTGTCCGCCTAGGGTTAGGGTTAGGTCTATGGTTTGAGTTAGGCTTCAGGTTAGGTTAGGTTTGAACTTACTTTGAGGGAGTAAGTTTAGGGCTACTGTTAGGTTTCGGTTCAGTGTTACGGTTGGAGTTAGCGTGAGAGTCAGGTTAGAGTTGGGGTTGAGATTAAGGTGTTCGCCTAGGGTTAGAGTTAGGTGTATGGTTTGATTTAGGCTTCAGGTTAGCTTAGGTTTGAACTTAGTTTGAGGGAGTAAGTTTAGGGCTACTGTTAGTTTTCGCGTAACTGTTATGGTTGGAGTTAGCGTCAGGGCCAGGTTTGGTTTGGGATTGAGCTTAAGGTGTCCGCCTAGTGTTAGGTTAGGTCTATGGTTTGAGTTAGGCTTCAGGTTAGCTTAGGTTTGAACTTAGTTTGAGGGAGTAAGTATAGGGCTACTGTTAGTTTTCGGTTCAGTGTTACGGTTGGAGTTAGCGTCAGGTTCAGGTTAGGGTTGGGGTTGAACTTAAGGTGTCTGCCTAGGGTTAGGGTTAGGTCTTTGGTTTGAGTTAGACTTCAGGTGAGGTTAGGTTTGAACTTAGTTTGAGGGAGTAAGTTTAGGGCTACTGTTAGTTTTCTGTTAAGTGTTACGGTTGGAGATAGCGTCAGTGTCAGGTTAGGGTTGGGGTTGAGCTTAAGGTGTCCGCCTAGGGTTAGGGTTAGTTGTATGGTATGATTTAGGCTTCTGGTTAAGTTAGGTTTGAACTTAGTTTGAGGGAGTAAGTTTAGGGCTATTGTTAGTTTTCGGTTCAGTGTTACGGTTGGAAATAGCGTCAGGGTCAGTTTAGGGTTGGGCTTGAACTTCAGGTGTCCTCCTAGGGTTAGGGTAAGTCCTATGGTTTGAGTTAGGCTTCAGGTTAGGTTAGGTTTGAAATTAGTTTGAGGGAGTAAGTTTAGGGCTACTGTTAGGTTTCGGTTCAGTGTTACGGTTGGAGTTAGCGTGAGGGTCAGGTTAGTGTTGGGGTTGAACTTAAGGTGTCCGCCTAGGGTTAGAGTTAGGTGTATGGTTTGATTTAGGTTCAGGTTAGCTTAGGTTTCAACTTAGTTTGAGGGAGGAAGTTTAGGGCTACTGTTAGTTTTCGGGTAAGTGTTATGGTTGGAGTTAGCGTCAGGGCCAGGTTAGGGTTGGGGTTGAACTTAAGGTGTCCGCCTAGGGTTAGGGTTAGGTCTACGGTTTGAGTTAGGCTTCAGGTTAGGTTAGGTTTGAACTTAGTTTGAGGGAGTAAGTTTAGGGCTACTGTTAGTTTTCGGTTCAGTGTTACGGTTGGATATAGCGTCAGGGTCAGGTTAGGGTTGGGGTTGAGCTTCAGGTGTCCGCCTAGGGTTAGGGTTAGGTCTATGGTTTGAGTTAGGCTTCGGGTTAGGTTAGGTTTGAACTTAGTTTGAGGGAGTAAGTTTAGGGCTACTGTTAGTTTTCGGTTCAGTGTTACGGTTGGATTTAGCGTGAGGGTCACGTTAGGGTTGGGGTTGAGCTTAAGGTGTCCGCCTAGGGTTGGGGTTAGGTGTATGGTTTGATTTAGGCTTCAGGTTAGGTTAGGTTTGAACTTAGTTTGAGGGAGTAAGTTTAGGGCTACTGTTAGTTTTCGGGTAACTGTTATGGTTGGAGTTAGCGTCAGGGCCAGGTTAGGGTTGGGGTTGACCTTAAGGTGTCCGCCTAGGGTTAGGGTTAGGTCTATGGTGTGAGTTAGGCTTCAGGTTAGGTTAGGTTTGAACTAAGTTTGAGGGAGTAAGTTTAGGGCTACTGTTAGTTTTCGGTTCAGTGTTACGGTTGGAGATAGCGTCAGGGTCAGGTGAGGGTTGGGGTTGAGCTTCAGGTGTCCGCCTAGGGTTAAGGTTAGGTGTATGGATTGATTTAGGCTTCAGGTTAGGTTAGGTTTCAACTTAGTTTGAGGGAGTAAGTTTAGGGCTACTGTTAGGTTTCGGTTCAGTGTTACGGTTGGAGTTAGCGTGAGGGTCAGGTTAGTGTTGGGGTTGAACTTAAGGTGTCCGCCTAGGGTTAGAGTTAGGTGTATGGTTTGATTTAGGCTTCAGGTTAGCTTAGGTTTGAACTTAGTTTGAGGGAGTAAGTTTAGGGCTACTGTTAGTTTTCGGGTAACTGTTATGGTTGGAGTTAGCGTCAGGGCCATGTTAGGGTTGGGGTTGAAATTAAGGTGTCCGCCTAGGGTTAGGGTTAGGTCTACGGTTTGAGTTAGGCTTCAGGTTAGGTTAGGTTTGAACTTAGTTTGAGGGAGTAAGTTTAGGGCTACTGTTAATTTTAGGTTCAGTGTTACGGTTGGATTTAGCGTGAGGGTGAGGTTAGGGTTGGGGTTGAGATTAAGGTGTCCGCCTAGGGTTAGGGTTAGGTGTATGGTTTGATTTAGGCTTCAGGTTAGGTTAGGTTTGAACTTAGTTTGAGGGAGTAAGTTTAGGGCTACTGTTAGTTTTCGGGTAACTGTTGTGGTTGGAGTTAGCGTCAGGGGATTTTAGGGTTGGGGTTGAGCTTAAGGTGTCCGCCAAGGGTTAGGGTTAGGTCTATGGTTTGATTTAGGCTTCAGGTTAGGTTAGGTTTGAACTTAGTTTGAGGGAGTAGGTTTAGGGCTACTGTTAGTTTTCGGTTCAGTGTTACCGTTGGAGTTAGCGTCAGGGTCAGGTTAGGGTTGGGGTTGAGCTTCAGGTGTCCATCTAGGGTTAGGGTTAGGTCTATGGTTTGAGTTAGGCTTCAGGTTAGGTGAGGTTTGAACTTAGTTTGAGGGAGTAAGTTTAGGGCTACTGTTAGTTTTCGGTTCAGTGTTTCGGTTGGAGTTAGCGTGAGGGTCAGGTTAGGGTAGGGGTTGAGCTTAAGGTGTCCGCCTAGGTTTAGGGTTAGGTGTATGGTTTGATTTAGGCTTCAGGTTAGGTTAGGTTTGAACTTAGTTTGAGGGAGTAAGTTTAGGGCTACTGTTAGTTTTCGGGTAACTGTTACGGTTGGAGTTAGCGTCAGGTCCAGGTTAGGGTTGGCGTTGAGCTAATGGTGTCCGCCTAGGGTTAGGGTTAGGTGTATGGTTTGATTTAGGATTCAGGTTAGGTTAGGTTTGAAGTTAGTTTGAGGGAGTAAGTTTAGGGCTACTGTTAGTTTTCGGTTAACTGTTACAGTTGGAGTAAGCATGAGGGTCAGGTTAGGGTAGGGGTTGAGCTTAAGGTGTCTGCCTAGGGTTAGGGTTAGGTGTATGATTTGATTAAGGCTTCAGGTTAGGTTAGGTTTGAACTTAGTTTGAGGGAGTAAGTTTAGGGCTACTGTTAGTTTACGGGTAACTGTTATGGTTGGAGTTAGCGTCTGGGTCCGGTTAGCGTTGGGGTTGAGCTTAAGGTGTCCGCCTAGGGTTAGGGTTAGGTCTATGGTGTGAGTTAGGCTTCAGGTTAGGTTAGGTTTGAACTTAGTTTGAGGGAGTAAGTTTAGGGCTACTGTTAGTTTTCGGTTCAGTGTTACGGTTGGAGATAGCGTCAGGGTCAGGTTAGGGTTGGGGTTGAGCTTAAGGTGTCCGCCTAGGGTTAGGGTTAGGTGTATGGTTTGATTTAGGCTTCAGGTTAGGTTAGGTTTGAACTTAGTTTGAGGGAGTAAGTTTAGGGTAACTGTTAGTTTTCGGGTAACTGTTACGGTTGGAGTTAGCGTCAGGTCCAGGTTAGGGTTGGCGTTGAGCTAATGGTGTCCGCCTAGGGTTAGGATTAGGTGTATGGTTTGATTTACGCTTCAGGTTAGGTTAGGTTTGAAGTTAGTTTGAGGGAGTAAGTTTAGGGCTACTGTTAGTTTTCGGTTCAGTGTTACGGTTGGAGATAGCGTCAGGGTCAGGTTAGGGTTGGGCTTGAACTTCAGGTGTCCGCCTAGGGTTAGGGTTAGGTCTATGATTTGAGTTAGGCTTCAGGTTAGGTTAGGTTTGAAATTAGTTTGAGGGAGTAAGTTTAAGGCTACTGTTAGTTTTCGGTTTAGTGTTACGGTTGGAGTTAGCGTGAGGTTCAGGTTAGGGTTGGGGTTGAGCTTAAGGTGTCCGCCCAGGGTTAGAGTTAGGTGTATGGTTTGATTTAAGGTTCAGGTTAACTTAGGTTTGAACTTAGTTTGAGGGAGTAAGTTTAGGGCTACTGTTAGTTTTCGGGTAACTGTTATGGTTGGAGTTAGCGTCAGGGCCAGGTTAGGGTTGGGGTTGAGCTTAAGGTGGCCGCCTAGGGTTAGGGTTAGGTCTATTGTTTGAGTTAGGCTTCCGGTTAGGTTAGGTTTGAACTTAGTTTGAGGGAGTAAATTTAGGGCTACTGTTAGTTTTCGGTTCAGTGTTACGGTTGGAGATAGCGTCAGGGTCAAGTTAGCGTTGGGGTTGAGCTTCAGGTGTCCGCCTAGGGTTAGGGTTAGGTGTATGGTTTGATTTAGGCTTCAGGTTAGGTTGGGTTTGAACTTAGTTTGAGGGAGTAAGTTTAGGGCTACTGTTAGTTTTCGGGTAACTGTTATGGTTGGAGTTAGCGTCAGGGCCATTTTAGGATTGGGGTTGAGCTTAAGGTGTCCGCCTAGGGTTAGGGTTAGGTGTATGGTTTGATTTAGGCTTCAGATTAGGTTAGGTTTGAAGTTAGTTTGAGGGAGTAAGTTTAGGGCTACTCTTAGTTTTCAGTTAACTGTTACAGTTGGAGTAAGCGTGAGGGTCAGGTTATGGTAGGGGTTGAGCTTAAGGTGTCCGCCTGTGGTTAGGGTTAGGTGTATGATTTGATTAAGTCTTCAGGTTAGGTTAGGTTTGAACTTAGTTTGAGGGAGTAAGTTTAGGGCTACTGTTCGTTTTCGGGTAACTGTTATGGTTGGAGTTAGCGTCAGGGCCAGGTTAGGGTTGGGGTTGAGCTTAAGGTGTCCGCCTAGGGTTAGGGTTAGGTCTATGGTTTGAGTTAGGCTTCAGGTTAGGTTAGGTTTGAACTTAGTTTGAGGGAGTAAGTTTAGGGCTACTGTTAGTTTTCGGTTCAGTGTTACGGTTGGAGATATCGTCAGGGTCAGGTTAGGGTTGGGGTTGAGCTTAAGGTGACCGCCTAGGGTTAGGGTTAGGTGTATGGTATGATTTAGGCTTCTGGTTAAGTTAGGTTTGAACTTAGTTTGAGGGAGTAAGTTTAGGGCTATTGTTAGTTTTCGGTTCAGTGTTACGTTTGGAAATAGCGTCAGGGTCAGTTTAGGGTTGGGCTTGAACTTCAGGTGTCCCCCTAGGTTTAGGGTAAGTTCTATGGTTTGAGTTAGGCTTCAGGTTAGGTTAGGTTTGAAATTAGTTTGAGGGAGTAAGTTTAGGGCTACTGTTAGGTTTCGGTTCAGTGTTACGGTTGGAGTTAGCGTGAGGGTCAGGTTAGTGTTGGGGTTGAACTTAAGGTGTCCGCCTAGGGTTAGAGATAGGTGTATGGTTTGATTTAGGCTTCAGGTTAGCTTAGGTTTGAACTTAGTTTGAGGGAGTAAGTTTAGGGCTACTGTTAGTTTTCGGGTAACTGTTATGGTTGGAGTTAGCGTCAGGGCCATGTTAGGGTTGGGGTTGAAATTAAGGTGTCCGCCTAGGGTTAGGGTTAGGTCTACGGTTTGAGTTAGGCTTCACGTTAGGTTAGGTTTGAACTTAGTTTGAGGGAGTAAGTTTAGGGCTACTGTTAGTTTTCGGTTCAGTGTTACGGTTGTATTTAGCGTGAGGGTCAGGTTAGGGTTGGGGTTGAGCTTAAGGTGTCCGCCTAGGGTTAGGGTTAGGTGTATGGTTTGATTTAGGCTTCAGGTTAGGTTAGGTTTGAACTTAGTTTGAGGGAGTAAGTTTAGGGCTACTGTTAGTTTTCGGGTAACTGTTGTGGTTGGAGTTAGCGTCAGGGGATTTTAGGGTTGGTGTTGAGCTTAAGGGTGTCCGCCAAGGGTTAGGGTTAGGTCTATGGTTTGATATAGGCTTCAGGTTAGGTTAGGTTTGAACTTAGTTTGAGGGAGTAGGTTTAGGGCTACTGTTAGTTTTCGGTTCAGTGTTACCGTTGGAGTTAGCGTCAGGGTCAGGTTAGGGTTGGGGTTGAGCTTCAGGTGTCCATCTAGGGTTAGGGTTAGGTCTATGGTTTGAGTTAGGCTTCAGGTTAGGTGAGGTTTGAACTTAGTTTGAGGGAGTAAGTTTAGGGCTACTGTTAGTTTTCGGTTCAGTGTTTCGGTTGGAGTTAGCGTGAGGGTCAGGTTAGGGTAGGGGTTGAGCTTAAGGTGTCCGCCTAGGGTTAGGGTTAGCTGTATGGTTTGATTTAGGCTTCAGGTTAGGATAGGTTTTAACTTAGTTTGAGGGAGTAAGTTTAGGGCTACTGTTAGTTTTCGGGTAACTGTTCCGTTTGGAGTTAGCGTCAGGTCCAGGTTAGGGTTGGCGTTGAGCTAATGGTGTCCTCCTAGGGTTAGGATTAGGTGTATGGTTTGATTTAGGCTTCACGTTAGTTTAGGTTTGAACTTAGTTTGAGGGAGTAAGTTTAGGGCTAATGTTAGTTTTCGGTTCAGTGTTACGGTTGGAGATAGCGTCAGGGTCAGGATAGGGTTGGGTTTGAACTTCAGGTGTCCGCCTAGGGTTAGGGTTAGGTCTATGGTTTGAGTTAGGCTTCAGGTTAGGTTAGGTTTGAAATTAGTTTGAGGGAGTAAGTTTAGGGCTACTGTTAGTTTTCGGTTCAGTGTTACGGTTGGAGTTAGCGTGAGGGTCAGGTTAGGGTTGGGGTTGAGCTTAAGGTGTCCGCCTAGGGTTAGAGTTAGGTGTATGGTTTGAATTAGGCTTCAGGTTAGGTTAGGTTTGAACTTAGTTTGAGGGAGTAAGTTTAGGGCTACTGTTAGTTTTCGGGTAACTGTTATGTTTGGAGTTAGTGTCAGGGCAAGGTTAGGGTTGGGGTTGAGCTTAAGGTGTCCGCCTAGGGTTAGGGTTAGGTCTATGGTTTGAGTTAGGCTTCAGGTTAGGTTAGGTTTGAACTTAGTTTGAGGGAGTAAGTTTAGGGCTATTGTTAGTTTTCGGTTCAGTGTTACGGTTGGAGATAGCGTCAGGGTCAGGTTAGGGTTGGGGTTGAGCTTCAGGTGTCCGCCTAGGGTTAGGGTTAGGTCTATGGTTTGATTTAGGCTTCAGGTTAGTTTAGGTTTGAACTTAGTTTGAGGGAGTAAGTTTAGGGCTACTGTTAGTTTTCAGTTCAGTGTTACGGTTGGATTTAGCGTGAGGGTCAGGTTAGGGTTGGGGTTGAGCTTAAGGTGTCCGCCTAGTGTTAGGGTTAGGTGTATGGTTTGATTTAGGCTTCAGGTTAGGTTAGGTTTGAACTTAGTTTGAGGGAGTAAGTATAGGGCTACTGTTAGTTTTCGGGTAACTGTTATGGTTGGAGTAAGCGTCAGGGCCATTTTAGGATTGGGGTTGAGGTTAAGGTGTCCGCCAAGGGTTAGAGTTAGGTCTATAGTTTGAGTTAGGCTTCAGGTTAGGTTAGGTGTGAACTTAGTTTAAGGAGTAAGTTTAGGGATACTGTTAGTTTTCGGTTCAGTGTTACGGTTGGAGATAGCGTCAGGGTCAGGTTAGTGTTGGGGTTGAGCTTCAGGTGTCCGCCTAGGGTTAGGGTTAGGTCTATGGTTTGATTTAGGCTTCAGGTTAGGTTAGGTTTGAACTTAGTTTGAGGGAGTAAGTTTAGGGCTACTGTTAGTTTTCGGTTCAGTGTTACGTTTGGAGATAGTGTCAGGGTCAGGTTAGAGTTGGGGTTGAGCTTCAGGTGTCCGCCTAGGGTTAGGGTTAGGTCTATGGTTTGAGTTAGGCTTCAGGTTAGGTTAGGTTTGAACTTAGTTTGAGGGAGTAAGTTTAGGGCTACTGTTTGTTTTCGGTTCAGTGTTTCGGTTGGAGTTAGCGTGAGGGTCAGGTTAGGGTAGGGGTTGAGCTTAAGGTGTCCGCCTAGGGTTAGGGTTAGGTGTATGGTTTGATTTAGGCTTCAGGTTAGGTTAGGTTTGAACTTAGTTTGAGGGAGTAAGTTTAGGGCTACTGTTAGTTTTCGGGTAACTGTTACGGTTGGAGTTAGCGTCAGGTCCAGGTTAGGGTTGGCGTTGAGCTAATGGTGTCCGCCTAGGGTTAGGGTTAGGTGTATGGTTTGATTTAGGATTCAGGTTAGGTTAGGTTTGAAGTTAGTTTGAGGGAGTAAGTTTAGGGCTACTGTTAGTTTTCGGTTAACTGTTACAGTTGGAGTAAGCGTGAGGGTCAGGTTAGGGTAGGGGTTGAGCTTAAGGTGTCTGCCTAGGGTTAGGGTTAGGTGTATGATTTGATTAAGGCTTCAGGTTAGGTTAGGTTTGAACTTAGTTTGAGGGAGTAAGTTTAGGGCTACTGTTAGTTTTCGGGTAACTGTTATGGTTGGAGTTAGCGTCAGGGTCAGGTTAGGGTTGGGGTTGAGCTTAAGGTGTCCGCCTAGGGTTAGGGTTAGGTCTATGGTGTGAGTTAGGCTTCAGGTTAGGTTAGGTTTGAACTTAGTTTGAGGGAGTAAGTTCAGGGCTACTGTTAGTTTTCGGGTAACTGTTCCGTTTGGAGTTAGCGTCAGGTCCAGGTTAGGGTTGGCGTTGAGCTAATGGTGTCCTCCTAGGGTTAGGATTAGGTGTATGGTTTGATTTAGGCTTCACGTTAGTTTAGGTTTGAACTTAGTTTGAGGGAGTATGTTTAGGGCTAATGTTAGTTTTCGATTCAGTGTTACGGTTGGAGATAGCGTCAGGGTCAGGATAGGGTTGGGTTTGAACTTCAGGTGTCCGCCTA
This sequence comes from Tupaia tana, assembly GCA_026018925.1. Taxonomy (NCBI): domain Eukaryota; kingdom Metazoa; phylum Chordata; class Mammalia; order Scandentia; family Tupaiidae; genus Tupaia; species Tupaia tana. The sequence goes on along the minus strand of JAKSZU010000042.1, from coordinate 1,318,008 downwards.
GGGTTAGGGTTAGGTCTATGGTTTGAGTTAGGCTTCAGGTTAGGTTAGGTTTGAAATTAGTTTGAGGGAGTAAGTTTAGGGCTACTGTTAGTTTTCGGTTCAGTGTTACGGTTGGAGTTAGCGTGAGGGTCAGGTTAGGGTTGGGGTTGAGCTTAAGGTGTCCGCCTAGGGTTAGAGTTAGGTGTATGGTTTGAATTAGGCTTCAGGTTAGGTTAGGTTTGAACTTAGTTTGAGGGAGTAAGTTTAGGGCTACTGTTAGTTTTCGGGTAACTGTTATGTTTGGAGTTAGTGTCAGGGCCAGGTTAGGGTTGGGGTTGAGCTTAAGGTGTCCGCCTAGGGTTAGGGTTAGGTCTATGGTTTGAGTTAGGCTTCAGGTTAGGTTAGGTTTGAACTTAGTTTGAGGGAGTAAGTTTAGGGCTATTGTTAATTTTCGGTTCAGTGTTACGGTTGGAGATAGCGTCAGGGTCAGGTTAGGGTTGGGGTTGAGCTTCAGGTGTCCGCCTAGGGTTAGGGTTAGGTCTATGGTTTGATTTAGGCTTCAGGTTAGTTTAGGTTTGAACTTAGTTTGAGGGAGTAAGTTTAGGGCTACTGTTAGTTTTCAGTTCACTGTTACGGTTGGATTTAGCGTGAGGGTCAGGTTAGGGTTGGGGTTGAGCTTAAGGTGTCCGCCTAGTGTTAGGGTTAGGTGTATGGTTTGATTTAGGCTTCAGGTTAGGTTAGGTTTGAACTTAGTTTGAGGGAGTAAGTATAGGGCTACTGTTAGTTTTCGGGTAACTGTTATGGTTGGAGTAAGCGTCAGGGCCATTTTAGGATTGGGGTTGAGGTTAAGGTGTCCGCCAAGGGTTAGAGTTAGGTCTATAGTTTGAGTTAGGCTTCAGGTTAGGTTAGGTGTGAACTTAGTTTAAGGAGTAAGTTTAGGGATACTGTTAGTTTTCGGTTCAGTGTTACGGTTGGAGATAGCGTCAGGGTCAGGTTAGTGTTGGGGTTGAGCTTCAGGTGTCCGCCTAGGGTTAGGGTTAGGTCTATGGTTTGATTTAGGCTTCAGGTTAGGTTAGGTTTGAACTTAGTTTGAGGGAGTAAGTTTAGGGCTACTGTTAGTTTTCGGTTCAGTGTTACGTTTGGAGATAGCGTCAGGGTCAGGTTAGAGTTGGGGTTGAGCTTCAGGTGTCCGCCTAGGGTTAGGGTTAGGTCTATGGTTTGAGTTAGGCTTCAGGTTAGGTTAGGTTTGAACTTAGTTTGAGGGAGTATGTTTAGGGCTACTGTTAGTTTTCGTTTCAGTGTTACGGTTGGAGTAAGAGTCAGGGTCAGGTTAGGGTGGGGTTGAACTTCAGGTGTCCGCCTAGGGTTAGGGTTAGGTCTATGGTTTGAATTAGGCTTCAGGTTAGGTTAGGTTTGAACTTAGTTTGAGGGAGTAAGTTTAGGGCTACTGTTTGTTTTCGGTTCAGTGTTTCGGTTGGAGTTAGCGTGAGGGTCAGGTTAGGGTAGGGGTTGAGCTTAAGGTGTCCGCCTAGGGTTAGGGTTAGGTGTATGGTTTGATTTAGGCTTCAGGTTAGGTTAGGTTTGAACTTAGTTTGAGGGAGTAAGTTTAGGGCTACTGTTAGTTTTCGGGTAACTGTTACGGTTGGAGTTAGCGTCAGGTCCAGGTTAGGGTTGGCGTTGAGCTAATGGTGTCCGCCTAGGGTTAGGGTTAGGTGTATGGTTTGATTTAGGATTCAGGTTAGGTTAGGTTTGAAGTTAGTTTGAGGGAGTAAGTTTAGGGCTACTGTTAGTTTTCGGTTAACTGTTACAGTTGGAGTATGCGTGAGGGTCAGGTTAGGGTAGGGGTTGAGCTTAAGGTGTCTGCCTAGGGTTAGGGTTAGGTGTATGATTTGATTAAGGCTTCAGGTTAGGTTAGGTTTGAACTTAGTTTGAGGGAGTAAGTTTAGGGCTACTGTTAGTTTTCGGGTAACTGTTATGGTTGGAGTTAGCGTCAGGGTCAGGTTAGGGTTGGGGTTGAGCTTAAGGTGTCCGCCTAGGGTTAGGGTTAGGTCTATGGTGTGAGTTAGGCTTCAGGTTAGGTTAGGTTTGAACTTAGTTTGAGGGAGTAAGTTTAGGGCTACTGTTAGTTTTCGGTTCAGTGTTACGGTTGGAGATAGCGTCAGGGTCAGGTTAGGGTTGGGGTTGAGCTTAAGGTGTCCGCCTAGGGTTAGGGTTAGGTGTATGGTTTGATTTAGGCTTCAGGTTAGGTTAGGTTTGAACTTAGTTTGAGGGAGTAAGTTTAGGGTAACTGTTAGTTTTCGGGTAACTGTTACGGTTGGAGTTAGCGTCAGGTCCTGGTTAGGGTTGGCGTTGAGCTAATGGTGTCCGCCTAGTGTTAGGATTAGGTGTATGGTTTGATTTACGCTTCAGGTTAGGTTAGGTTTGAAGTTAGTTTGAGGGAGTAAGTTTAGGGCTACTGTTAGTTTTCGGTTCAGTGTTACGGTTGGAGATAGCGTCAGGGTCAGGTTAGGGTTGGGCTTGAAATTCAGGTGTCCGCCTAGGGTTAGGGTTAGGTCTATGATTTGAGTTAGGCTTCAGGTTAGGTTAGGTTTGAAATTAGTTTGAGGGAGTAAGTTTAAGGCTACTGTTAGTTTTCGGTTTAGTGTTACGGTTGGAGTTAGCGTGAGGTTCAGATTAGGGTTGGGGTTGAGCTTAAGGTGTCCGCACAGGGTTAGAGTTAGGTGTATGGTTTGATTTAAGGTTCAGGTTAACTTAGGTTTGAACTTAGTTTGAGGGAGTAAGTTTAGAGCTACTGTTAGTTTTCGCGTAACTGTTATGGTTGGAGTTAGCGTCAGGGCCAGGTTAGGTTTGGGATTGAGCTTAAGGTGTCCACCTAGTGTTAGGGTTAGGTCTATGGTTTGAGTTAGGCTTCAGGTTAGCTTAGGTTTGAACTTAGTTTGAGGGAGTAAGTTTAGGGCTACTCGTAGTTTTCGGTTCAGTGTTACGGTTGGAGTTAGCGTCAGGTTCAGGTTAGGGTTGGGGTTGAACTTAAGGTGTCTGCCTAGGGTTAGGGTTAGGTCTTTGGTTTGAGTTAGACTTCAGGTGAGGTTAGGTTTGAACTTAGTTTGAGGGAGTAAGTTTAGGGCTACGGTTAGTTTTCGGTTAAGTGTTACGGTTGGAGTTAGAGTCAGGGTCATGTTAGGGTTGGGGTTGAGCTTCAGGTGTCCGCCTAGGGTTAGGGTTAGGTGTATGGTTTGATTTAGGCTTCAGGATAGGTTAGGTTTGAACTTAGTTTGAGGGAGTAAGTTTAGGGCTACTGTTAGTTTTCGGGTAACTGTTACGGTTGGAGTTAGCGTCAGGTCCAGGTTAGGGTTGGGGTTGAGCTTCAGGTGTCCGCCTAGGGTTAGGGTTAGGTGTATGGTTTGATTTAGGCTTCAGATTAGGTTAGGTTTGAAGTTAGTTTGAGGGAGTAAGTTTAGGGCTACTGTTAGTTTTCGGTTAACTGTTACAGTTGGAGTAAGCGTGAGGGTCAGGTTTTGGTAGGGGTTGAGCTTACGGTGTCCGCCTGTGGTTAGGGTTAGGTGTATGATTTGATTAAGGCTTCAGGTTAGGTTAGGTTTGAACTTAGTTTGAGGGAGTAAGTTTAGGGCTACTGTTCGTTTTCGGGTAACTGTTATGGTTGGAGTTAGCGTCAGGGCCAGGTTAGGGTTAGGGGTTGAGCTTAAGGTGTCCGCCTAGGGTTAGGGTTAGGTCTATGGTTTGAGTTAGGCTTCATGTTAGGTTAGGTTTGAACTTAGTTTGAGGGAGTAAGTTTAGGGCTACTGTTAGTTTTCGGGTAACTGTTCCGTTTGGAGTTAGCGTCAGGTCCAGGTTAGGGTTGGCGTTGAGCTAATGGTGTCCTCCTAGGGTTAGGATTAGGTGTATGGTTTGATTTAGGCTTCACGTTAGTTTAGGTTTGAACTTAGTTTGAGGGAGTAAGTTTAGGGCTAATGTTAGTTTTCGGTTCAGTGTTACGGTTGGAGATAGCGTCAGGGTCAGGATAGGGTTGGGTTTGAACTTCAGGTGTCCGCCTATGGTTAGGGTTAGGTCTATGGTTTGAGTTAGGCCTCAGGTTAGGTTAGGTTTGAACTTAGTTTGAGGGAGTAAGTTTAGGGCTACTGTTAGTTTTCGGGTAACTGTTCCGTTTGGAGTTAGCGTCAGGTCCAGGTTAGGGTTGGCGTTGAGCTAATGGTGTCCTCCTAGGGTTAGGATTAGGTGTATGGTTTGATTTAGGCTTCACGTTAGTTTAGGTTTGAACTTAGTTTGAGGGAGTAAGTTTAGAGCTAATGTTAGTTTTCGGTTCAGTGTTACGGTTGGAGATAGCGTCAGGGTCAGGATAGGGTTGGGTTTGAACTTCAGGTGTCCGCCTAGGGTTAGGGTTAGGTCTATGGTTTGAGTTAGGCTTCAGGTTAGGTTAGGTTTGAAATTAGTTTGAGGGAGTAAGTTTAGGGCTACTGTTAGTTTTCGGTTCAGTGTTACGGTTGGAGTTAGCGTGAGGGTCAGGTTAGGGTTGGGGTTGAGCTTAAGGTGTCCGCCTAGGGTTAGGGTTAGGTGTATGGTTTGATTTAGGCTTCAGGTTAGGTTAGGTTTGAACTTAGTTTGAGGGAGTAAGTATATGGCTACTGTTAGTTTTCGGGTAACTGTTATGGTTGGAGTTAGCGTCAGGGCCATTTTAGGATTGGGGTTGAGGTTAAGGTGTCCGCCAAGGGTTAGAGTTAGGTCTATAGTTTGAGTTAGGCTTCAGGTTAGGTTAGGTGTGAACTTAGTTTAAGGAGTAAGTTTAGGGATACTGTTAGTTTTCGGTTCAGTGTTACGTTTGGAGATAGCGTCAGGGTCAGGTTAGAGTTGGGGTTGAGCTTCAGGTGTCCGCCTAGGGTTAGGGTTAGGTCTATTGTTTGATTTAGGCTTCAGGTTAGGTTAGGTTTGAACTTAGTTTGAGGGAGTAAGTTTAGGGCTACTGTTAGTTTTCGGTTCAGTGTTACGTTTGGAGATAGCGTCAGGGTCAGGTTAGAGTTGGGGTTGAGCTTCAGGTGTCCGCCTAGGGTTAGGGTTAGGTCTATGGTTTGAGTTAGGCTTCAGGTTAGGTTAGGTTTGAACTTAGTTTGAGGGAGTATGTTTAGGGCTACTGTTAGTTTTCGTTTCAGTGTTACGGTTGGAGTAAGAGTCAGGGTCAGGTTAGGGTGGGGTTGAACTTCAGGTGTCCGCCTAGGGTTAGGGTTAGGTCTATGCTTTGAGTTAGGCTTCAGGTTAGGTTAGGTTTGAACTTAGTTTGAGGGAGTAAGTTTAGGGCTACTGTTAGTTTTCGGTTAACTGTTACAGTTGGAGTAAGCGTGAGGGTCAGGTTAGGGTAGGGGTTGAGCTTAAGGTGTCTGCCTAGGGTTAGGGTTAGGTGTATGATTTGATTAAGGCTTCAGGTTAGGATAGGTTTGAACTTAGTTTGAGGGAGTAAGTTTAGGGCTACTGTTAGTTTTCGGGTAACTGTTATGGTTGGAGTTAGCGTCAGGGTCAGGTTAGGGTTGGGGTTGAGCTTAAGGTGTCCGCCTATGGTTAGGGTTAGGTCTATGGTGTGAGTTAGGCTTCAGGTTAGGGTAGGTTTGAACTTAGTTTGAGGGAGTAAGTTTAGGGTAACTGTTAGTTTTCGGGTAACTGTTACGGTTGGAGTTAGCGTCAGATCCAGGTTAGGGTTGGCGTTGAGCTAATGGTGTCCGCCTAGGGTTAGGATTAGGTGTATGGTTTGATTTACGCTTCAGGTTAGGTTAGGTTTGAAGTTAGTTTGAGGGATTAAGTTTAGGGCTACTGTTAGTTTTCGGTTCAGTGTTACGGTTGGAGATAGCGTCAGGGTCAGGTTAGGGTTGGGCTTGAACTTCAGGTGTCCGCCTAGGGTTAGGGTTAGGTCTATGATTTGAGTTAGGCTTCAGGTTAGGTTAGGTTTGAAATTAGTTTGAGGGAGTAAGTTTAAGGCTACTGTTAGTTTTCGGTTTAGTGTTACGGTTGGAGTTAGCGTGAGGTTCAGGTTAGGGTTGGGGTTGAGCTTAAGGTGTCCGCCCAGGGTTAGAGTTAGGTGTATGGTTTGATTTAAGGTTCAGGTTAACTTAGGTTTGAACTTAGTTTGAGGGAGTAAGTTTAGGGCTACTGTTAGTTTTCGGGTAACTGTTATGGTTGGAGTTAGCGTCAGGGCCAGGTTAGGGTTGGGGTTGAGATTAAGGTGTCCGCCTAGGGTTAGGGTTAGGTCTATGGTTTGAGTTAGGCTTCAGGTTAGGTTAGGTTTGAACTTAGTTTGAGGGAGTAAGTTTAGGGCTACTGTTAGTTTTCGGTTCAGTGTTACGGTTGGAGATAGCATCAGGGTCAAGTTAGCGTTGGGGTTGAGCTTCAGGTGTCCGCCTAGGGTTAGGGTTAGGTGTATGGTTTGATTTAGGCTTCAGGTTAGGTTAGGTTTGAACTTAGTTGGAGGAAGTAAGTTTAGGGCTACTGTTAGTTTTCGGGTAACTGTTATGGTTGGAGTTAGCGTCAGGGCCATTTTAGGATTGGGGTTGAGCTTAAGGTGTCCGCCAAGGGTTAGGGTTAGGTCTATGGTTTGAGTTAGGCTTCAGGTTAGGTTAGGTTTGAACTTAGTTTGAGGGAGTAAGTTTAGGGCTACTGTTAGTTTTCGGTTCAGTCTTACGGTTGGAGATAGCGTCAGGGTCAGGTTAGGGTTGGGGTTGAGTTTCAGGTGTCCGCCTAGGGTTAGGGTTAGGTCTATGGTTTGAGTTAGGCTTCAGGTTAGGTTAGGTTTGAACTTAGTTTGAGGGAGTAAGTTTAGGGCTACTGTTAGTTTTCGGTTCAGTGTTACGGTTGGAGTTAGAGTCAGGGTCATGTTAGGTTTGGGGTTGAGCTTCAGGTGTCCGCCTAGGGTTATGGTTAGGTGTATGGTTTGATTTAGGCTTCAGGATAGGTTAGGTTTGAACTTAATTTGAGGGAGTAAGTTTAGGGCTACTGTTAGTTTTCGGGTAACTGTTACGGTTGGAGTTAGCGTCAGGTCCAGTTTAGGTTTGGGGTTGAGCTTCAGGTGTCCGCCTAGGGTTAGGGTTAGGTGTATGGTTTGATTTAGGCTTCAGATTAGGTTAGGTTTGAAGTTAGTTTGAGGGAGTAAATTTAGGGCTACTGTTAGTTTTCGGTTAACTGTTCCAGTTGGAGTAAGCGTGAGGGTCAGGTTATGGTAGGGGTTGAGCTTAAGGTGTCCGCCTGTGGTTAGGGTTAGGTGTATGATTTGATTAAGGCTTCAGGTTAGGTTAGGTTTGAACTTAGTTTGAGGGAGTAAGTTTAGGGCTACTGTTCGTTTTCGGGTAACTGTTATGGTTGGAGTTAGCGTCAGGTCCAGTTTAGGGTTGGGGTTGAGTTTCAGGTGTCCGCCTAGGGTTAGGGTTAGGTGTATGGTTTGATTTAGGCTTCAGATTAGGTTAGGTTTGAAGTTAGTTTGAGGGAGTAAGTTTAGGGCTACAGTTAGTTTTCGCGTAACTGTTATGGTTGGAGTTAGCGTCAGGGCCAGGTTAGGTTTGGGATTGAGCTTAAGGTGTCCGCCTAGTGTTAGGGTTAGGTCTATGGTTTTAGTTAGGCTTCAGGTTAGCTTAGGTTTGAACTTAGTTTGAGGGAGTAAGTTTAGGGCTACTGTTAGTTTTCGGTTCAGTGTTACGGTTGGAGTTAGCGTCAGGTTCAGGTTAGGGTTGGGGTTAACTTAAGGTGTTTGCCTAGGGTTAGGGTTAGGTCTTTGGTTTGAGTTAGGCTTCAGGTGAGGTTAGGTTTGAACTTAGTTTGAGGGAGTAAGTTTAGGGCTACTCTTAGTTTTCGGTTAAGTGTTACGTTTGGAGTAAGAGTCAGGGTCAGGTTAGGGTTGGGGTTGAGCTTCAGGTGTCCACCTAGGGTTAGGGTTAGGTGTATGGTTTGATTTAGGCTTCAGGTTAGGTTAGGTTTGAACTTAGTTTGAGGGAGTAAGTTTGGGGCTACTGTTAATTTTCGGGTAACTGTTACGGTTGGAGTTAGCGTCAGGTCCAGGTTAGGGTTGGGGTTGTGTTTCAGGTGTCCGCCTAGGGTTAGGGTTAGATCTATGGTTTGAGTTAGGCTTCAGGTTAGGTTAGGTTTGAACTTAGTTTGAGGGAGTAGGTTTAGCGCTACTGTTAGTTTTCGGTTCAGTGTTTCGGTTGGAGTTAGCGTGAGGGTCAGGTTAGGGTAGGGGTTGAGCTTAAGGTGTCCGCCTAGGGTTAGGGTTAGGTGTATGGTTTGATTTAGGCTTCAGGTTAGGATAGGTTTTAACTTAGTTTGAGGGAGTAAGTTTAGGGCTACTGTTAGTTTTCGGGTAACTGTTACGGTTGGAGTTAGCGTCAGGTCCAGGTTAGGGTTGGCGTTGAGCTAATGGTGTCCTCCTAGGGTTAGGATTAGGTGTATGGTTTGATTTAGGCTTCATGTTAGTTTAGGTTTGAACTTAGTTTGAGGGAGTAAGTTTAGGGCTAATGTTAGTTTTCGGTTCAGTGTTACGGTTGGAGATAGCGTCAGGGTCAGGTTAGGGTTGGGTTTGAACTTCAGGTGTCCGCCTAGGGTTAGGGTTAGGTCTATGGTTTGAGTTAGGCTTCAGGTTAGGTTAGGTTTGAAATTAGTTTGAGGGAGTAAGTTTAGGGCTACTGTTAGTTTTCGGTTCAGTGTTACGGTTGGAGTTAGCGTGAGGGTCAGGTTAGGGTTGGGGTTGAGCTTAAGGTGTCCGCCTAGGGTTAGAGTTAGGTGTATGGTTTGAATTAGGCTTCAGGTTAGGTTAGGTTTGAACTTAGTTTGAGGGACTAGGTTTAGGGCTACTGTTAGTTTTCGGGTAACTGTTATGGTTGGAGTTAGCGTCAGGGCCAGGTTAGGGTTGGGTTTGAGCTTAAGGTGTCCGCCTAGGGTTAGGGTTAGGTCTATGGTTTGAGTTAGGCTTCAGGTTAGGTTAGATTTGAAATTAGTTTGAGGGAGTAAGTTTAGGGCTACTGTTAGTTTTCGGTTAAGTGTTACGGTTGGAGATAGCGTCAGTGTCTGGTTAGGTTTGGGGTTGAGCTTCAGGTGTCCGCCTAGGGTTAGGGTTAGGTCTATGGTTTGAGTTAGGCTTCAGGTTAGGTTAGGTTTGAACTTAGTTTTAGGGAGTAAGTTTAGGGTTACTGTTAGTTTTCGGTTCAGTGTTACGGTTGGATTTAGCGTGAGGGTCAGGTTAAGGATGGGTTGAGCTTAAGGTGTCCGCCTAGGGTTGGGGTTAGGTGTATGGTTTGATTTAGGCTTCAGGTTAGGTTAGGTTTGAACTTAGTTTGAGGGAGTAAGTTTAGGGCTACTGTTAGTTTTCGGGTATCTGTTATGGGTGGAGTTAGCGTCAGGGCCATTTTAGGATTGGGGTTGAGCTTAAGGTGTCCGCCAAGGGTTAGGGTTAGGTCTATGGTTTGAGTTAGGCTTCAGGTTAGGTTAGGTTTGAACTTAGTTTGAGGGACTAAGTTTAGGGCTACTGTTAGTTTTCGGTTCAGTGTTACGGTTGGATATAGCTTCAGGGTCAGGTTAGGGTTGGGGTTGAGCTTCAGGTGTCCGCCTAGGGTTAGGGTAAGGTCTATGGTTTGAGTTAGGCTTCAGGTTAGGTTAGGTTTGAACTTAGTTTGAGGGAGTAAGTTTAGGGCTACTGTTAGTTTTCGGTTCAGTGTTACGGTTGGAGATAGCGTAAGGGTCAGGTTAGGGTTGGGGTTGAGCTTAAGGTGTCCTCCTAGGGTTAGGGTTAGGTGTATGGTTTGATTTAGGCTTCAGGTTAGGTTAGGTTTGAACTTAGTTTGAGGGAGTAAGTTTAGGGCTACTGTTAGTTTTCGGGTAACTCTTACGGTTGGAGTTAGCGTCAGGTCCAGGTTAGGGTTGGCGTTGAGCTAATGGTGTCCGCCTAGGGTTACGGTTAGGTGTATGGTTTGATTTAGGCTTCAGGTTAGGTTAGGTTTGAAGTTAGTTTGAGGGAGTAAGTTTCGGGCTACTGTTAGTTTTCGGTTAACTGTTACAGTTGGAGTAAGCGTGGGGGTCAGGTTAGGGTAGGGGTTGAGCTTAAGGTGTCCGCCTAGGGTTAGGGTTAGGTGTATGATTTGATTAAGGCTTCAGTTTAGGTTAGGTTTGAATTTAGTTTGAGGGAGTAAGTTTATGGCTACTGTTAGTTTTCGGTTCAGTGTTACGGTTGGAGATAGCGTCAGGGTCAGGTTAGGTTTGGGGTTGAGCTTCAGGTGTCCGCCTAGGGTTAGGGTTAGGTCTATGGTTTGAGTTAGGCTTCAGGTTAGGTTAGGTTTGAACTTAGTTTGAGGGAGTAAGTTTAGGGCTACTGTTAGTTTTCGGGTAACTGTTACGGTTGGAGTTAGCGTCAGGTCCAGGTTAGGGTTGGCGTTGAGCTAATGGTGTCCGCCTAGGGTTAAGGTTAGGTGTATGGTTTGATTTAGGCGTCAGGTTAGGTTAAGTTTGAAGTTAGTTTGAGGGAGTAAGTTTACGGCTACTGTTAGTTTTCGGTTAACTGTTACACTTGGAGTAAGCTTGAGGGTCAGGTTAGGGTAGGGGTTGAGCTTAAGGTGTCCGCCTAGGGTTAGAGTTAGGTGTATGATTGGATTAAGGCTTCAGGTTAGGTTAGGTTTTAACTTAGTTTGAGGGAGTAAGTTTAGGGCTACTGTTAGTTTTCGGGTAACTGTTATGGTTGGAGTTAGCCTCAGGGCCAGGTTATGGTTGGGGTTGACCTTAAGGAGTCCGCCTAGGGTTAGGGTTAGGTCTATGGTGTGAGTTAGGCTTCAGGTTAGGTTAGGTTTGAACTTAGTTTGAGGGAGTAAGTTTAGGGCTACTGTTAGTTTTCGGTTCAGTGTTACGGTTGGAGATAGCGTCAGGGTCAGGTTAGGGTTGGGGTTGAGCTTATGGTGTCCGCCTAGGGTTAGGGTTAGGTGTATGGTTTGATTTAGGCTTCAGGTTAGGTTAGGTTTGAACTTAGTTTGAGGGAGTAAGTTTAGGGCTACTGTTAGTTTTCGGTTCAGTGTTACTGTTGGAGATAGCGTCAGGGTCAGGTTAGCGTTGGGGTTGAGCTTCAGGTGTCCGCCTAGGGTTAGGGTTAGGTCTATGGTTTGAGTTAGGCTTCAGGTTAGGTTAGGTTTGAACTTAGTTTGAGGGAGTAAGTTTAGGGCTACTGTTAGTTTTCGGTTAACTGTTACAGTTGGAGTAAGCGTGAGGGTCAGGTTAGGGTAGGGGTTGAGCTTAAGGTGTCTGCCTAGGGTTAGGGTTAGGTGTATGATTTGATTAAGGCTTCAGGTTAGGTTAGGTTTGAACTTAGTTTGAGGGAGTAAGTTTAGGGCTACTGTTAGTTTTCGGGTAACTGTTATGGTTGGAGTTAGCGTCAGGGCCAGGTTAGGGTTGGGGTTGAGCTTAAGGTGTCCGCCTAGGTTTAGGGTTAGGTCTATGGTTTGAGTTAGGCTTCAGGTTAGGTTAGGTTTGAACTTAGTTTGAGGGAGTAAGTTTAGGGCTACTGTTAGTTTTCGGTTCAGTGTTACGGTTGGAGATAGCGTCAGGGTCAGGTTAGGGTTGGGGTTGAGCTTAAGGTGTCCGCCTAGGGTTAGGGTTAGGTGTATGGTTTGATTTAGGCTTCAGGTTAGGTTAGGTTTGAACTTAGTTTGAGGGAGTAAGTTTAGGGCTACTGTTAATTTTCGGGTAACTCTTACGGTTGGAGTTAGCGTCAGGTCCAGGTTAGGGTTGGCGTTGAGCTAATGGTGTCCGCCTAGGGTTAGGGTTAGGTGTATGGTTTGATTTAGGCTTCAGGTTAGGTTAGGATTGAAGTTAGTTTGAGGGAGTAAGTTTCGGGCTACTGTTAGTTTTCGGTTAACTGTTACATTTGAAGTAAGCGTGAGGGTCAGGTTAGGGTAGGGGTTGAGCTTAAGGTGTCCGCCTAGGTTTAGGGTTAGGTGTATGATTTGATTAAGGCTTCAGGTTAGGTTAGGTTTGAACTTAGTTTGAGGGAGTAAGTTTAGGGCTACTGTTAGTTTTCGGGTAACTGTTATGGTTGGAGTTAGCGTCAGGGCCATGTTAGGGTTGGGGTTGACCTTAAGGTGTCCGCCTAGGGTTAGGGTTAGGTCTATGGTGTGAGTTAGGCTTCAGGTTAGGTTAGGTTTGAACTTAGTTTGAGGGAGTAAGTTTACGGCTACTGTTAGTTTTCGGTTCAGTGTTACGTTTGGAGATAGCGTCAGGGTCAGGTTAGGGTTGGGGTTGAGCTTCAGGTGTCCGCCTAGGGTTAGGTTTAGGTCTATGGTTTGAGTTAGGCTTCAGGTTAGGTTAGGTTTGAACTTAGTTTGAGGGAGTAAGTTTAGGGCTACTGTTAGTTTTCGTTTCAGTGTTAGGGTTGGAGTAAGAGTCAGGGTGAGGTTAGGGTGGGGTTGAACTTCAGGTGTCCGCCTAGGGTTAGGGTTAGGTCTATGGTTTGAGTTAGGCTTCAGGTTAGGTTAGGTTTGAACTTAGTTTGAGGGAGTAAGTTTAGGGCTACTGTTTGTTTTCGGTTCAGTGTTTCGGTTGGAGTTAGCGTGAGGGTCAGGTTAGGGTAGGGGTTGAGCTTAAGGTGTCCGCCTAGGGTTAGGGTTAGGTGTATGGTTTGATTTAGGCTTCAGGTTAGGTTAGGTTTGAACTTAGTTTGAGGGAGTACGTTTAGGGCTACTGTTAGTTTTCGGGTAACTGTTATGGTTGGAGTTAGCGTCAGGGCCATTTTAGGATTGGGGTTGAGCTTAAGGTGTCCGCCAAGGGTTAGGGTTAGGTCTATGGTTTGAGTTAGGCTTCAGGTTAGGTTAGGTTTGAACTTAGTTTGAGGGAGTAAGTTTAGGGCTACTGTTAGTTTTCGGTTCAGTGTTACGTTTGGAGATAGCGTCAGGGTCAGGTTAGGGTTGGCGTTGAGCTTCAGGTGTCCTCCTAGCGTTAGGGTTAGGTCTATGGTTTGAGTTAGGCTTCAGGTTAGGTTAGGTTTGAACTTAGTTTGAGGGAGTAAGTTTAGGGCTACTGTTAGTTTTCGTTTCAGTGTTACGGTTGGAGTAAGAGTCAGGGTAAGGTTAGGGTGGGGTTGAACTTCACGTGTCCGCCTAGGGTTAGGGTTAGGTCTATGGTTTGAGTTAGGCTTCAGGTTAGGTTAGGTTTGAACTTAGTTTGAGGGAGTAAGTTTAGGGCTACTGTTAGTTTTCGGTTCAGTGTTACGGTTGGAGATAGCGTCAGGGTCAGGTTAGGTTTGGGTTGAGCTTCAGGTGTCTGCCTAGGGTTAGGGTTAGGTCTATGGTTTGAGTTAGGCTTCAGGTTAGGTTAGGTTTGAACTTAGTTTGAGGGAGTAAGTTTAGGGCTACTGTTAGTTTTCGGGTAACTGTTACGGTTGGAGTTAGCGTCAGGTCCAGGTTAGGGTTGGCGTTGAGCTAATGGTGTCCGCCTAGGGTTAGGGTTAGGTGTATGGTTTGATTTAGGCGTCAGGTAAGGTTAAGTTTGAAGTAAGTTTGAGGGAGTAAGTTTATGGCTACTGTTAGTTTTCGGTTAACTGTTACAGTTGGAGTAAGCGTGAGGGTCAGGTTAGGGTAGGGGTTGAGCTTAAGGTGTCCGCCTGTGGTTAGGGTTAGGTGTATGATTTGATTAAGGCTTCAGGTTAGGTTAGGTTTGAACTTAGCTTGAGGGAGTAAGTTTAGGGCTACTGTTAGTTTTCGGGTAACTGTTATGGTTGGAGTTAGCGTCAGGGCCAGGTTAGGGTTGGGGATGACCTTAAGGTGTCCGCCTAGGGTTAGGGTTAGGTCTATGGTGTGAGTTAGGCTTCAGGTTAGGTTAGGTTTGAACTTAGTTTGAGGGAGTAAGTTTAGGGCTACTGTTATTTTTCGTTTCAGTGTTAAGGTTGGGTTTAGCGTGAGGGTCAGGTTAAGGTTGGGTTGAGCTTAAGGTGTCCGCCTAGGGTTGGGGTTAGGTGTATGGTTTGATTTAGGCTTCAGGTTAGGTTAGGTTTGAACTTAGTTTGAGGGAGTAAGTTTAGGGCTACTGTTAGTTTTCGGGTAACTGTTATGGTTGGAGTTAGCGTCAGGGCCATTTTAGGATTGGGGTTGAGCTTAAGGTGTCCGTCAAGGGTTAGGGTTAGGTCTATGGTTTGAGTTAGGCTTCAGGTTAGCTTAGGTTTGAACTTAGTTTGAGGGAGTAAGTTTAGGGCTACTGTTAGTTTTCGGTTCAGTGTTACGTTTGGAGATAGCGTCAGGGACAGGTTAGGTTTGGGGTTGAACTCCAGGTGTCCGCCTAGGGTTAGGGTTAGGTCTATGGTTTGAGTTAGGCTTCAGGTTAGGTTAGGTTTGAACTTAGTTTGAGGGTGTAAGTTTAGGGCTACTGTTAGTTTTCCGTTCAGTGTTACGGTTGGATTTAGCGTGAGGGTCAGGTTAGGGTTGGGGTTGAGCTTAAGGTGTCCGCCTAGGGTTAGGGATAGGTCTATGGTTTGAGTTAGGCTTCAGGTTAGGTTAGGTTTGAACTTAGTTTGAGGGAGTAAGTTTAGGGCTACTGTTAGTTTTCGGGTAACTGTTATGTTTGGAGTTAGCTTCAGGGGATTTTAGGGTTGGGGTTGAGCTTAAGGTGTCCGCCAAGGGTTAGGGTTAGGTCTATGGTTTGAGTTAGGCTTCAGGTTAGGTTAGGTTTGAACTTAGTTTGAGGGAGTAAGATTAGGGCTACTGTTAGTTTTCGGTTCAGTGTTACGGTTTCAGTTCGCGTGAGGGTCAGGTTAGGGTTGGGGTTGAGCTAAAGGTGTCCGCCTATGGTTAGGTTTAGGTCTATGGTTTCATTTAGGCTTCAGGTTAGGTTAGGATTGAACTTAGTTTGAGGGAGTAAGTTTAGGGCTACTGTTAGTTTTCGGTTCAGTGTTACCGTTGGAGATAGCGTCAGGGTAAGGTTAGGGTTGGGGTTGAGCTTAAGGTGTCCGCCTAGGGTTAGGGTTAGGTCTATGGTTTGAGTTAGGCTTCAGGTTAGATTAGGTTTGAACTTAGTTTGAGGGAGTAAGTTTAGGGCTACTGTTAGTTTTCAGTTCAGTGTTACGGTTGGAGTTAGCGTCAGGGTCAGGTTAGGGTTGGGGTTGAGCTTCAGGTGTCCGCCTAGGGTTAGGGTTAGGTCTATGGTTTGAGTTAGGCTTCAGGTTAGGTTAGGTTTGAACTTAGTTTGAGGGAGTAAGTTTAGGGCTACTGTTAGTTTTCGGTTCAGTGTTACGGTTGGAGTTAGCGTCAGGGTCAGGTTAGGGTTGGGGTTGAGCTTCAGGTGTCGGCCTAGGGTTAGGGTTAGGTCTATGGTTTGAGTTAGGCTTCAGGTTAGGTTAGGTTTGAACTTAGTTTGAGGGAGTAAGATTAGGGGTACTGTTAGTTTTCGGTTCAGTGTTTCGGTTGGAGTTAGCGTGAGGGTCAGGTTAGGGTAGGGGTTGAGCTTAAGGTGTCCGCCTAGGGTTAGGGTTAGGTGTATGGTTTGATTTAGGCTTCAGGTTAGGTTAGGTTTGAACTTACTTTGAGGGAGTAAGTTTAGGGCTACTGTTAGTTTTCGGGTAACTGTTACGGTTGGAGTTTGCGTCAGGTCCAGGTTAGGGTTGTCGTTGAGCTTATGGTGTCCGCCTAGGGTTAGGATTAGGTGTATGGTTTGATTTAGGCTTCAGGTTAGGTTAGGTTTGAAGTTAGTTTGAGGGAGTAAGTTTAGGGCTACTGTTAGTTTTCGGTTAACTGTTACAGTTGGAGTAAGCGTGAGGGTCAGGTTAGGGTAGGGGTTGAGCTTAAGGTGTCCGCCAAGGGTTAGGGTTAGGTGTATGACTTGATTAAGGCTTCAGGTTAGGTTAGGTTTGAACTTAGTTTGAGGGAATAAGTTTAGGGCTACTGTTAGTTTTCGGTTCAGTGTTACGGTTGGAGATAGCGTCAGGGTCAGGTTAGGGTTGCGCTGGAACTTCAGGTGTCCGCCTAGGGTTAGGGTTAGGTCTATGGTTTCAGTTAGGCTTCAGGTTAGGTTAGGTTTGAAATTAGTTTGAGGGAGTAAGTTTAGGGCTACTGTTAGTTTTCGGTTCAGTGTTACGGTTGGAGTTAGCGTGATGGTCAGGTTAGGGTTGGGGTTGAGCTTAAGGTTTCCGCCTAGGGTTAGGGTTAGGTCTATGGTTTGAGTTAGGCTTCAGGTTAGGTTAGGTTTGAACTTAGTTTGAGGGAGTAAGTTTAGGGCTACTATTAGTTTTCGAGTAACTGTTATGTTTGGAGTTAGCATCAGGGGATTTTAGGGTTTGGGTTGAGCTTAAGGTGTCCGCCAAGGGTTAGGGTTAGGTCTATGGTTTGAGATAGGCTTCAGGTTAGGTTAGGTTTGAACTTAGTTTGAGGGAGTAAGTTTAGGGCTACTGTTATTTTTCGGTTCAGTGTTACGTTTGGAGATAGCGTCAGGGTCAGGTTAGGGTTGGGGTTGAGCTTCAGGTGTCCTCCTAGGGTTAGGGTTAGGTCTATGGTTTGAGTTAGGCTTCAGGTTAGGTTAGGTTTGAACTTAGTTTGAGGGAGTAAGTTTAGGGCTACTGTTAGTTTTCGTTTCAGTGTTACGGTTGGAGTAAGAGTCAGGGTCAGGTTAGGGTGGGGTTGAACTTCAGGTGTCCGCCTAGGGTTAGGGTTAGGTCTATGGTTTGAGTTAGGCTTCAGGTTAGGTTAGGTTTGAACTTAGTTTGAGGGAGTAAGTTTAGGGCTACTATTTGTTTTCGGTTCAGTGTTTCGGTTGGAGTTAGCGTGAGGGTCAGGTTAGGGTAGGGGTTGAGCTGAAGGTGTCCGCCTAGGGTTAGGGTTAGGTGTATGGTTTGATTTAGACTTCAGGTTAGGTTAGGTTTGAACGTAGTTTGAGGGAGTAAGTTTAGGGCTACTGTTAGTTTTCGGGTAACTGTTACGGTTGGAGTTAGCGTCGGGTCCAGGTTAGGGTTGGCGTTGAGCTAATGGTGTCCGCCTAGGGTTAGGGTTAGGTGTATGGTTTGATTTAGGATTCAGGTTAGGTTAGGTTTGAAGTTAGTTTGAGGGAGTAAGTTTAGGGCTACTGTTAGTTTTCGGGTAACTGTTATGGTTGGAGTTAGCGTCAGGGCCATTTTAGGATTGGGGTTGAGCTTAAGGTGTCCGCCAAGGGTTAGGGTTAGGTCTATGGTTTGAGTTAGGCTTCAGGTTAGGTTAGGTTTCAAGTTAGTTTGAGGGAGTAAGTTTAGGCCTACTGTTAGTTTTCGGTTAACTGTTACAGTTGGAGTAAGCGTGAAGATCAGGTTAGGGTAGGGGTTGAGCTTAAGGTGTCTGCCTATGGTTAGGGTTAGGTGTATGATTTGATTAAGGCTTCAGGTTAGGTTAGGTTTGAACTTAGTTTGAGGGAGTACGTTTAGGGCTACTGTTAGTTTTCGGGTAACTGTTACGGTTGGAGTTAGCGTCAGGTCCAGGTTAGGGTTGGCGTTGAGCTAATGGTGTCCGCCTAGGGTTAGGGTTAGGTGTATGGTTTGATTTAGGCGTCAGGTTAGGTTAAGTTTGAAGTAAGTTTGAGGGAGTAAGTTTACGGCTACTGTTAGTTTTCGGTTAACTGTTACAGTTGGAGTAAGCGTGAGGGTCAGGTTAGGGTAGGGGTTGAGCTTAAGGTGTCCGCCTGTGGTTAGGGTTAGGTGTAGGATTTGATTAAGGCTTCAGGTTAGGTTAGGTATGAACTTAGTTTGAGGGAGTAAGTTTAGGGCTACTGTTAGTTTTCGGGTAACTGTTATGGTTGGAGTTAGCGTCAGGGCCATTTTAGGATTGGGGTTGAGCTTAAGGTGTCCGCCAAGGGTTAGGGTTAGGTCTATGGTTTGAGTTAGGCTTCAGGTTAGGTTAGGTTTGAAGTTAGTTTGAGGGAGTAAGTTTAGGGCTACTGTTAGTTTTCGGTTAACTGTTACAGTTGGAGTAAGCGTGACGGTCAGGTTAGGGTAGGGGTTGAGCTTAAGGTGTCTGCCTATGGTTAGGGTTAGGTGTATGATTTGATTAAGGCTACAGGTTAGGTTAGGTTTGAACTTAGTTTGAGGGAGTACGTTTAGGGCTACTGTTAGTTTTCGGGTAACTGTTATGGTTGGAGTTATCTTCAGGGCCAGGTTAGGGTTGGGGTTGAGCTTAAGGTGTCCACCTAGGGTTAGGGTTAGGTGTATGACTTGATTAAGGCTTCAGGTTAGGTTAGGTTTGAACTTAGTTTGAGGGAATAAGTTTAGGGCTACTGTTAGTTTTCGGTTCAGTGTTACGGTTGGAGATAGCGTCAGGGTCAGGTTAGGGTTGCGCTGGAACTTCAGGTGTCCGCCTAGGGTTAGGGTTAGGTCTATGGTTTCAGTTAGGCTTCAGGTTAGGTTAGGTTTGAAATTAGTTTGAGGGAGTAAGTTTAGGGCTACTGTTAGTTTTCGGTTCAGTGTTACGGTTGGAGTTAGCGTGATGGTCAGGTTAGGGTTGGGGTTGAGCTTAAGGTGTCCGCCTAGGGTTAGGGTTAGGTCTATGGTTTGAGTTAGGCTTCAGGTTAGGTTAGGTTTGAACTTAGTTTGAGGGAGTAAGTTTAGGGCTACTATTAGTTTTCGAGTAACTGTTATGTTTGGAGTTAGCATCAGGGGATTTTAGGGTTTGGGTTGAGCTTAAGGTGTCCGCCAAGGGTTAGGGTTAGGTCTATGGTTTGAGATAGGCTTCAGGTTAGGTTAGGTTTGAACTTAGTTTGAGGGAGTAAGTTTAGGGCTACTGTTATTTTTCGGTTCAGTGTTACGTTTGGAGATAGCGTCAGGGTCAGGTTAGGGTTGGGGTTGAGCTTCAGGTGTCCTCCTAGGGTTAGGGTTAGGTCTATGGTTTGAGTTAGGCTTCAGGTTAGGTTAGGTTTGAACTTAGTTTGAGGGAGTAAGTTTAGGGCTACTGTTAGTTTTCGTTTCAGTGTTACGGTTGGAGTAAGAGTCAGGGTCAGGTTAGGGTGGGGTTGAACTTCAGGTGTCCGCCTAGGGTTAGGGTTAGGTCTATGGTTTGAGTTAGGCTTCAGGTTAGGTTAGGTTTGAACTTAGTTTGAGGGAGTAAGTTTAGGGCTACTATTTGTTTTCGGTTCAGTGTTTCGGTTGGAGTTAGCGTGAGGGTCAGGTTAGGGTAGGGGTTGAGCTGAAGGTGTCCGCCTAGGGTTAGGGTTAGGTGTATGGTTTGATTTAGACTTCAGGTTAGGTTAGGTTTGAACGTAGTTTGAGGGAGTAAGTTTAGGGCTACTGTTAGTTTTCGGGTAACTGTTACGGTTGGAGTTAGCGTCGGGTCCAGGTTAGGGTTGGCGTTGAGCTAATGGTGTCCGCCTAGGGTTAGGGTTAGGTGTATGGTTTGATTTAGGATTCAGGTTAGGTTAGGTTTGAAGTTAGTTTGAGGGAGTAAGTTTAGGGCTACTGTTAGTTTTCGGGTAACTGTTATGGTTGGAGTTAGCGTCAGGGCCATTTTAGGATTGGGGTTGAGCTTAAGGTGTCCGCCAAGGGTTAGGGTTAGGTCTATGGTTTGAGTTAGGCTTCAGGTTAGGTTAGGTTTCAAGTTAGTTTGAGGGAGTAAGTTTAGGCCTACTGTTAGTTTTCGGTTAACTGTTACAGTTGGAGTAAGCGTGAAGATCAGGTTAGGGTAGGGGTTGAGCTTAAGGTGTCTGCCTATGGTTAGGGTTAGGTGTATGATTTGATTAAGGCTTCAGGTTAGGTTAGGTTTGAACTTAGTTTGAGGGAGTACGTTTAGGGCTACTGTTAGTTTTCGGGTAACTGTTACGGTTGGAGTTAGCGTCAGGTCCAGGTTAGGGTTGGCGTTGAGCTAATGGTGTCCGCCTAGGGTTAGGGTTAGGTGTATGGTTTGATTTAGGCGTCAGGTTAGGTTAAGTTTGAAGTAAGTTTGAGGGAGTAAGTTTACGGCTACTGTTAGTTTTCGGTTAACTGTTACAGTTGGAGTAAGCGTGAGGGTCAGGTTAGGGTAGGGGTTGAGCTTAAGGTGTCCGCCTGTGGTTAGGGTTAGGTGTAGGATTTGATTAAGGCTTCAGGTTAGGTTAGGTATGAACTTAGTTTGAGGGAGTAAGTTTAGGGCTACTGTTAGTTTTCGGGTAACTGTTATGGTTGGAGTTAGCGTCAGGGCCATTTTAGGATTGGGGTTGAGCTTAAGGTGTCCGCCAAGGGTTAGGGTTAGGTCTATGGTTTGAGTTAGGCTTCAGGTTAGGTTAGGTTTGAAGTTAGTTTGAGGGAGTAAGTTTAGGGCTACTGTTAGTTTTCGGTTAACTGTTACAGTTGGAGTAAGCGTGACGGTCAGGTTAGGGTAGGGGTTGAGCTTAAGGTGTCTGCCTATGGTTAGGGTTAGGTGTATGATTTGATTAAGGCTACAGGTTAGGTTAGGTTTGAACTTAGTTTGAGGGAGTACGTTTAGGGCTACTGTTAGTTTTCGGGTAACTGTTATGGTTGGAGTTATCTTCAGGGCCAGGTTAGGGTTGGGGTTGAGCTTAAGGTGTCCACCTAGGGTTATGGTTAGGTCTATGGTTTGAGTTAGGCTTCAGGTTAGGTTAGGTTTGAACTTAGTTTGAGGGAGTAAGTTTAGGGCTACTGTTAGTTTTCTGTTCAGTGTTACGGTTGGATTTAGCGTGAGCGTCAGGTTAGGGTTGGAGTTGAGCTTAAGGTGTCCGCCTAGGGTTAGGGTTAGGTGTATGGTTTGATTTAGGCTTCAGGTTAGGTTAGGTTTGAGCTTAGTTTGAGGGAGTAAGTTTAGGGCTACTGTTAGTTTTCGAATAACTGTTATGTTTGGAGTTAGCATCAGGGGATTTTAGGGTTTGGGTTGAGCTTAAGGTGTCCGCCAAGGGTTAGGGTTAGGTCTAGGGTTTGAGATAGTCTTCAGGTTAGGTTAGGTTTGAACTTAGTTTGAGGGAGTAAGTTTAGGGCTACTGTTAGTTTTCAGTTCAGTGTTACGTTTGGAGATAGCGTCAGGGTCAGGTTAGGTTTGGGGTTGAGCTTCAGGTGTCCGCCTAGGGTTAGGGTTAGGTCTATGGTTTGAGTTAGGCTTCAGGTTAGGTTAGGTTTGAACTTAGTTTGAGGGAGTAAGTTTAGGGCTACTGTTAGTTTTCCGTTCAGTGTTACGGTTGGATTTAGCGTGAGGGTCAGGTTAGGGTTGGGGTTGAGCTTAAGGTGTCGGCCTAGGGTTAGGGTTAGGTGTATGGTTTGATTTAGGCTTCAGGTTAGGTTAGGTTTGAACTTAGTTTGAGGGAGTAAGTTTAGGGCTACTGTTAGTTTTCGGGTAACTGTTATGTTTGGAGTTAGCGTCAGGGGATTTTAGGGTTTGGGTTGAGCTTAAGGTGTCCGCCAAGGGTTAGGGTTAGGTCTATGGCTTGAGATAGGCTTCAGGTTAGGTTAGGTTTGAACTTAGTTTGAGGGAGTAAGTTTAGGGCTACTGTTAGTTTTCGGTTCAGTGTTACGTTTGGAGATAGCGTCAGGGTCAGGTTAGGGTTGGGGTTGAGCTTCAGGTG
This sequence comes from Tupaia tana, assembly GCA_026018925.1. Lineage (NCBI taxonomy): Eukaryota > Metazoa > Chordata > Mammalia > Scandentia > Tupaiidae > Tupaia > Tupaia tana. The sequence continues at coordinate 1,296,528 of JAKSZU010000042.1, read as the reverse complement.
TCCTCCTAGGGTTAGGGTTAGGTCTATGGTTTGAGTTAGGCTTCAGGTTAGGTTAGGTTTGAACTTAGTTTGAGGGAGTAAGTTTAGGGCTACTGTTAGTTTTCGTTTCAGTGTTACGGTTGGAGTAAGAGTCAGGGTCAGGTTAGGGTGGGGTTGAACTTCAGGTGTCCGCCTAGGGTTAGGGTTAGGTCTATGGTTTGAGTTAGGCTTCAGGTTAGGTTAGGTTTGAACTTAGTTTGAGGGAGTAAGTTTAGGGCTACTGTTTGTTTTCGGTTCAGTGTTTCGGTTGGAGTTAGCGTGAGGGTCAGGTTAGGGTAGGGGTTGAGCTTAAGGTGTCCGCCTAGGGTTAGGGTTAGGTGTATGGTTTGATTTAGGCTTCAGGTTAGGTTAGGTTTGAACTTAGTTTGAGGGAGTAAGTTTAGGGCTACTGTTAGTTTTCGGGTAACTGTTATGGTTGGAGTTTGCGTCAGGGCCAGGTGAGGGTTGGGGTTGACCTTAAGGTGTCCGCCTAGGGTTAGGGTTAGGTCTATGGTGTGAGTTAGGCTTCAGGTTAGGTTAGGTTTGAACTTAGTTTGAGGGAGTAGTTTAGGGCTACTGTTAGTTTTCGTTGCAGTGTTACGGTTGGATTTAGCGTGAGGGTCAGGTTAAGGTTGGGTTGAGCTTAAGGTGTCCGCCTAGGGTTGGGGTTAGGTGTATGGTTTGATTTAGGCTTCAGGTTAGGTTAGGTTTGAACTTAGTTTGAGGGAGTAAGTTTAGGGCTACTGTTAGTTTTCGGGTAACTGTTATGATTGGAGTTAGCGTCAGGGCCATTTTAGGATTGGGGTTAAGCTTAAGGTGTCCGTCAAGGGTTAGGGTTAGGTCTATGGTTTGAGTTAGGCTTCAGGTTAGCTTAGGTTTGAACTTAGTTTGAGGGAGTAAGTTTAGGGCTACTGTTAGTTTTCGGTTCAGTGTTACGTTTGGAGATAGCGTCAGGGTCAGGTTAGGTTTGGGGTTGAGCTTCAGGTGTCCGCCTAGGGTTAGGGTTAGGTCTATGGTTTGAGTTAGGCTTCAGGTTAGGTTAGGTTTGAACTTAGTTTGAGGGAGTAAGTTTAGGGCTACTGTTAGTTTTCCGTTCAGTGTTACGGTTGGATTTAGCGTGAGGGTCAGGTTAGGGTTGGGGTTGAGCTTCAGGTGTCCGCCTAGGGTTAGGGTTAGGTGTATGATTTGATTAAGGCTTCAGGTTAGGTTAGGATTGAACTTAGTTTGAGGGAGTAAGTTTAGGGCTACTGTTAGTTTTCGGTTCAGTGTTACCGTTGGAGATAGCGTCAGGGTAAGGTTAGGGTTGGGGTTGAGCTTAAGGTGTCCGCCTAGGGTTAGGGTTAGGTCTATGGTTTGAGTTAGGCTTCAGGTTAGGTTACGTTTGAACTTAGTTTGAGGGAGTAAGTTTAGGGCTACTGTTAGTTTTCGGTTCAGTGTTACGGTTGGAGTTAGCGTCAGGGTCAGGTTAGGGTTGGGGTTGAGCTTCAGGTGTCCGCCTAGGGTTAGGGTTAGGTCTATGGTTTGAGTTAGGCTTCAGGTTAGGTTAGGTTTGAACTTAGTTTGAGGGAGTAAGTTTAGGGCTACTGTTAGTTTTCGGTTCAGTGTTACGGTTGGAGTTAGCGTCAGGGTCAGGTTAGGGTTGGGGTTGAGCTTCAGGTGTCCGCCTAGGGTTAGGGTTAGGTCTATGGTTTGAGTTAGGCTTCAGGTTAGGTTAGGTTTGAACTTAGTTGAGGGAGTAAGTTTAGGGCTACTGCTTGTTTTCGGTTCAGTGTTACGGTTGGAGATAGCGTCAGGGTCAGGTTAGGGTTGGGGTTGAGCTTAAGGTGTCCGCCTAGGGTTAGGGTTAGGTGTATGGTTTGATTTAGGCTTCAGGTTAGGTTAGGTTTGAACTTACTTTGAGGGAGTAAGTTTAGGGCTACTGTTAGTTTTCGGGTAACTGTTACGGTTGGAGTTAGCGTCAGGTCCAGGTTAGGGTTGTCGTTGAGCTAATGGTGTCCGCCTACGGTTAGGATTAGGTGTATGGTTTGATTTAGGCTTCAGGTTAGGTTAGGTTTGAAGTTAGTTTGAGGGAGTAAGTTTAGGGCTACTGTTAGTTTTCGGTTAACTGTTACAGCTGGAGTAAGAGTGAGGGTCAGGTTAGGGTAGGGGTTGAGCTTAAGGTGTCCGCCAAGGGTTAGGGTTAGGTGTATGACTTGATTAAGGCTTCAGGTTAGGTTAGGTTTGAACTTAGTTTGAGGGAGTAAGTTTAGGGCTAATGTTAGTTTTCGGTTCAGTGTTACGGTTGGAGATAGCGTCAGGGTCAGGTTAGGGTTGCGCTTGAACTTCAGGTGTCCGCCTAGGGTTAGGGTTAGGTCTATGGTTTGAGTTAGGCTTCAGGTTAGGTTAGGTTTGAAATTAGTTTGAGGGAGTAAGTTTAGGGCTACTGTTAGTTTTCGGTTCAGTGTTACGGTTGGAGTTAGCGTGAGGGTCAGGTTAGGGTTGGGGTTGAGCTTAAGGTGTCCGCCTAGGGTTAGAGTTAGGTGTATGGTTTGATTTAGGCTTCAGGTTAGGTTAGGTTTGAACTTAGTTTGTGGGAGTAAGTTTAGGGCTACTCTTAGTTTTCGGGTAACTGTTATGGTTGGAGTTAGCGTCAGGGCCAGGTTACGGTTGGGGTTGAGCTTAAGGTGTCCGCCTAGGGTTAGGGTTAGGTCTATGGTTTGAGTTAGGATTCAGGTTAGGTTAGGTTTGAACTTAGTTTGAGGGAGTAAGTTTAGGGCTACTGTTAGTTTTCCGTTCAGTGTTACGGTTGGATTTAGCGTGAGGGTCAGGTTAGGGTTGGGGTTGAGCTTAAGGTGTCCGCCTAGGGTTAGGGTTAGGTGTATGGTTTGATTTAGGCTTCAGGTTAGGTTAGGTTTGAACTTAGTTTGAGGGAGTAAGCTTAGGGCTACTGTTAGTTTTCGGGTAACTGTTATGGTTGGAGTTAGCCTCAGGGCCATTTTAGGATTGGGGTTGAGCTTAAGGTGTCCGCCAAGGGTTAGGGTTAGGTCTATGGTTTGAGTTAGGCTTCAGGTTAGGTTAGGTTTGAAGTTAGTTTGAGGGAGTAAGTTTAGGGCTACTGTTAGTTTTCGGTTAACTGTTACAGTTGGAGTAAGCGTGACGGTCAGGTTAGGGTAGGGGTTGAGCTTAAGGTGTCTTCCTATGGTTAGGGTTAGGTGTATGATTTGATTAAGGCTTCAGGTTAGGTTAGGTTTGAACTTAGTTTGAGGGAGTACGTTTAGGGCTACTGTTAGTTTTCGGGTAACTGTTATGGTTGGAGTTATCGTCAGGGCCAGGTTAGGGTTGGGGTTGAGCTTAAGGTGTCCAACTAGGGTTAGGGTTAGGTCTATGGTTTGAGTTAGGCTTCAGGTTAGGTTAGGTTTGAAGTTAGTTTGAGGGAGTAAGTTTAGGGCTACTGTTAGTTTTCCGTTCAGTGTTACGGTTGGATTTAGCGTGAGCGTCAGGTTAGGGTTGGAGTTGAGCTTAAGGTGTCCGCCTAGGGTTAGGGTTAGGTGTATGGTTTGATTTAGGCTTCAGGTTAGGTTAGGTTTGAACTTAGTTTGAGGGAGTAAGTTTAGGGCTACTGTTAGTTTTCGAGTAACTGTTATGTTTGGAGTTAGCATCAGGGGATTTTAGGGTTTGGGTTGAGCTTAAGGTGTCCGCCAAGGGTTAGGGTTAGGTCTATGGTTTGAGATAGGCTTCAGGTTAGGTTAGGTTTGAACTTAGTTTGAGGGAGTAAGTTTAGGGCTACTGTTAGTTTTCGGTTCAGTGTTACGTTTGGAGATAGCGTCAGGGTCAGGTTAGGGTTGGGGTTGAGCTTCAGGTGTCCTCCTAGGGTTAGGGTTAGGTCTATGGTTTGAGTTAGGCTTCAGGTTAGGTTAGGTTTGAACTTAGTTTGAGGGAGTAAGTTTAGGGCTACTGTTATTTTTCGTTTCAGTGTTACGGTTGGAGTAAGAGTCAGGGTCAGGTTAGGGTGGGGTTGAACTTCAGGTGTCCGCCTAGGGTTAGGGTTAGGTCTATGGTTTGAGTTAGGCTTCAGGTTAGGTTAGGTTTGAACTTAGTTTGAGGGAGTAAGTTTAGAGCTACTATTTGTTTTCGGTTCAGTGTTTCGGTTGGAGTTAGCGTGAGGGTCAGGTTAGGGTAGGGGTTGAGCTTAAGGTGTCCGCCTAGGGTTAGGGTTAGGTGTATGGTTTGATTTAGGCTTCAGGTTAGGTTAGGTTTGAACTTAGTTTGAGGGAGTAAGTTTAGGGCTATTGTTAGTTTTCGGGTAACTGTTACGGTTGGAGTTAGCGTCGGGTCCAAGTTAGGGTTGGCATTGAGCTAATGGTGTCCGCCTAGGGTTAGGGCTAGGTGTATGGTTTGATTTAGGAATCAGGTTAGGTTAGGTTTGAAGTTAGTTTGAGGGAGTAAGTTTAGGGCTACTGTTAGTTTTCGGTTAACTGTTACGGTTGGAGTAAGCGTGAGGGTCAGGTTAGGGTAGGGGTTGAGCTTAAGGTGTCCGCCTAGGGTTAGGGTTAGGTGTATGATTTGATTAAGGCTTCAGTTTAGGTTAGGTTTGAACTTAGTTTGAGGGAGTAAGTTTAGGGCTACTGTTAGTTTTCGGTTCAGTGTTACGGTTGGAGATAGCGTCAGGGTCAGGTTAGGTTTGGGGTTGAGCTTCAGGTGTCCGCCTAGGTTTAGGGTTAGGTCTATGGTTTGAGTTAGGCTTCAGGTTAGGTTAGGTTTGAACTTAGTTTGAGGGAGTAAGTTTAGGGCTACTCTTAGTTTTCGGGTAACTGTTACGGTTGGAGTTAGCGTCAGGTCCAGGTTAGGGTTGGCGTTGAGCTAATGGTGTCCGCCTAGGGTTAGGGTTAGGTGTATGGTTTGATTTAGGCGTCAGGTTAGGTTAAGTTTGAAGTAAGTTTGAGGGAGTAAGTTTACGGCTACTGTTAGTTTTCGGTTAACTGTTACAGTTGGAGTAAGCGTGAGGGTCAGGTTAGGGTAGGGGTTGAGCTTAAGGTGTCCGCCTGTGGTTAGGGTTAGGTGTATGATTCGATTAAGGCTTCAGGTTAGGTTAGGTTTGAACTTAGTTTGATGGAGTAAGTTTAGGGCTACTGTTAGTTTTCGGGTAACTGTTATGGTTGGAGTTAGCGTCAGGGGCAGGTGAGGGTTGGGGTTGACCTTAAGGTGTCCGCCTAGGGTTAGGGTTAGGTCTATGGTGTGAGTTAGGCTTCAGGTTAGGTTAGGTTTGAACTTAGTTTGAGGGAGTAAGTTTAGGGCTACTGTTAGTTTTCGGTTCAGTGTTACTGTTGGAGTTAGCGTCAGGGTCAGGTTAGGGTTGGGGTTGAGCTTCAGGTGTCCGCCTAGGGTTAGGGTTAGGTGTATGATTTGATTAAGGCTTCAGGTTAGGTTAGGTTTGAACTTAGTTTGATGGAGTAAGTTTAGGGCTACTGTTAGTTTTCGGGTAACTGTTATGGTTGGAGTTAGCGTCAGGGCCAGGTGAGGGTTGGGATTGACCTTAAGGTGTCCGCCTAGGGTTAGGGTTAGGTCTATGGTGTGAGTTGGGCTTCAGGTTAGGTTAGGTTTGAACTTAGTTTGAGGGAGTAAGTTTAGGGCTACTGTTAGTTTTCGTTGCAGTGTTACGGTTGGATTTAGCGTGAGGGTCAGGTTAAGGTTGGGTTGAGCTTAAGGTGTCCGCCTAGGGTTGGGGTTAGGTGTATGGTTTGATTTAGGCTTCAGGTTAGGTTAGGTTTGAACTTAGTTTGAGGGAGTAAGTTTAGGGCTACTGTTAGTTTTCGGGTAACTGTTATGGTTGGAGTTAGCGTCAGGGCCATTTTAGGATTGGGGTTGAGCTTAAGGTGTCCGTCAAGGGTTAGGGTTAGGTCTATGGTTTGAGTTAGGCTTCAGGTTAGCTTAGGTTTGAACTTAGTTTGAGGGAGTAAGTTTAGGGCTACTGTTAGTTTTCGGTTCAGTGTTACGTTTGGAGATAGCGTCAGGGTCAGGTTAGGTTTGGGATTGAGCTTCAGGTGTCCGCCTAGGGTTAGGGTTAGGTCTATGGTTTGAGTTAGGCTTCAGGTTAGGTTAGGTTTGAACTTAGTTTGAGGGAGTAAGTTTAGGGCTACTGTTAGTTTTCGGGTAACTGTTATGGTTGGAGTTAGCGTCAGGTCCAGGTTAGGGTTGGCGTTGTGCTAATGGTGTCCGCCTAGGGTTAGGATTAGGTGTATGGTTTGATTTAGGCTTCAGGTTAGGTTAGGTTTGAAGTTAGTTTGAGGGAGTAAGTTTAGGGCTACTGTTAGTTTTCGGTTAACTGTTACAGTTGGAGTAATCGTGAGGGTCAGGTTAGGGTAGGGGTTGAGCTTAAGGTGTCCGCCAAGGGTTAGGGTTAGGTGTATGACTTGATTAAGGCTTCAGGTTAGGTTAGGTTTGAACTTAGTTTGAGGGAGTAAGTTTACGGCTACTTTTAGTTTTCGGTTCAGTGTTACGGTTGGAGTTAGCGTGAGGGTCAGGTTAGGGTTGGGGTTGAGCTTGAGGTGTCCCCCTAGGGTTAGAGTTAGGTGTATGGTTTGATTTAGGCTTCAGGTTAGGTTAGGTTTGAACTTAGTTTGAGGGAGTAAGTTTAGGGCTACTCTTAGTTTTCGGGTAACTGTTATGGTTGGAGTTAGCGTCAGGGCCAGGTTAAGGTTGGGGTTGAGCTTAAGGTGTCTGCCTAGGGTTAGGGTTAGGTCTATGGTTTGAGTTAGGCTTCAGGTTAGGTTAGGTTTCAACTTAGTTTGAGGGAGTAAGTTTAGGGCTACTGTTAGTTTTCGGTTCAGTGTTACTTTTGGAGATAGCGTCAGGGTCAGGTTAGGGTTGGGGTTGAGCTTCAGGTGTCCGCCTAGGGTTAGGGTTAGGTCTATGGTTTGAGTTAGGCTTCAGGTTAGGTTAGGTTTGAACTGAGTTTGAGGGAGTAAGTTTAGGGCTACTGTTAGTTTTCGGTTAACTGTTACAGTTGGAGTAAGCGTGAGGGTCAGGTTAGGGTAGGGGTTGAGCTTAAGGTGTCCGCGTAGGGTTAGAGTTAGGGGTATGATTTGATTAAGGCTTCAGGTTAGGTTAGGTTTGAACTTAGTTTGAGGGAGTAAGTTTAGGGCTACTGTTAGTTTTCGGGTAACTGTTATGGTTGGAGTTAGCGTCAGGGCCAGATTAGGGTTGGGGTTGACCTTAAGGTGTCCGCCTAGGGTTAGGGTTAGGTCTATGGTGTGAGTTAGGCTTCAGGTTAGGTTAGGTTTGAACTTAGTTTGAGGTAGTAAGTTTAGGGCTACTGTTAGTTTTCAGTTCAGTGTTACAGTTGGATTTAGCGTGAGGGTCAGGTTAGGTTTGGGGTTGAGCTTAAGGTGTCCGCCTAAGGTTAAGGTAGGTGTATGGTTTGATTTAGGCTTCAGGTTAGGTTAGGTTTGAACTTAGTTTGAGGGAGTAAGTTTAGTGCTACTGTTAGTTTTCGGGTAACTGTTATGGTTGGAGTTAGCGTCAGGGCCATTTTAGGATTGGGGTTGAGCTTAAGGTGTCCGCCAAGGGTTAGGGTTAGGTCTATGGTTTGAGTTAGGCTTCAGGTTAGGTTAGGTTTGAACTTAGTTTGAGGGAGTAAGTTTAGGGCTACTGTTAGTTTTCGGTTCATTGTTACGTTTGGAGATAGCGTCAGGGTCAGGTTAGGGTTGGGGTTGAACTTCAGGTGTCCGCCTAGGGTTAGGGTTAGGTCTATGGTTTGAGTTAGGCTTCAGGTTAGGTTAGGTTTGAACTTAGTTTGAGGGAGTAAGTTTAGGGCTACTGTTAGTTTTCGGTTCAGTGTTTCGGTTGGAGTTAGCGTGAGGGTCAGGTTATGGTAGGGGTTGAGCTTAAGGTGTCCGCCTAGGGTTAGGGTTAGGTGTATGGTTTGATTTAGGCTTCAGGTTAGGTTAGGTTTGAACTTAGTTTGAGGGAGTAAGTTTAGGGCTACTGTTAGTTTTCGGGTAACTGTTACGGTTGGAGTGAGCGTCAGGTCCAGGTTAGGGTTGGCGTTGAGCTAATGGTGTCCGCCTAGGGTTAGGGTTAGGGGTATGGTTTGATTTAGGATTCAGGTTAGGTTAGGTTTGAAGTTAGTTTGAGGGAGTAAGTTTAGGGCTACTGTTAGTTTTCGGTTAACTGTTACAGTTGGAGTAAGCGTGAAGGTCAGGTTAGGGTAGGGGTTGAGCTTAAGGTGTCTGCCTAGGGTTAGGGTTAGGTGTATGATTTCATTAAGGCTTCAGGTTAGGTTAGGTTTGAACTTACTTTGAGGGAGTAAGTTTAGGGCTACTGTTAGTTTTCGGTTCAGTGTTACGGTTCGAGTTAGCGTCAGGGTCAGGTTAGGGTTGGGGTTGAGCTTCAGGTGTCCGCCTAGGGTTAGGGTTAGGTCTATGGTTTGAGTTAGGCTTCAGGTTAGGTTAGGTTTGAACTTAGTTTGAGGGAGTAAGTTTAGGGCTACTGTTTGTTTTCGGTTCAGTGTTTCGGTTTGAGTTAGCGTGAGGGTCAGGTTAGGGTAGGGGTTGAGCTTAAGTTGTCCGCCTAGGGTTAGGGTTAGGTGTATGGTTTGATTTAGGCTTCAGGTTAGGTTAGGTTTGAACTTAGTTTGAGGGAGTAAGTTTAGGGCTACTGTTAGTTTTCGGGTAACTGTTACGGTTGGAGTTAGCGTCAGGTCCAGGTTAGGGTTGGCGTTAAGCTAATGTTGTCCGCCTAGGGTTAGGATTAGGTGTATGGTTTGATTTAGGCTTCAGCTTAGGTTAGGTTTGAAGTTAGTTTGAGGGAGTAAGTTTAGGGCTACTGTTACTTTTCGGTTAACTGTTACAGTTGGAGTAAGCATGAGAGTCAGGTTAGGGTAGGGCTTGAGCTTAAGGTTTCCGCCAAGGGTTAGGGTTAGGTGTATGACTTGATTAAGGCTTCAGGTTAGGTTAGGTTTGAACTTAGTTTGAGGGACTATGTTTAGGGCTACTGTTAGTTTTCGGTTCAGTGTTACGGTTGGAGATAGCGTCAGGGTCAGGTTAGGGTTGCGCTTGAACTTCAGGTGTCCGCCTAGGGTTAGGGTTAGGTCTATGGTTTGAGTTAGGCTTCAGGTTAGGTTAGGTTTGAAATTAGTTTGAGGGAGTAAGTTTAGGGCTACTGTTAGTTTTCGGTTCAGTGTTATGGTTGGAGTTAGCGTGAGGGTCAGGTTAGGGTTGGAGTTGAGCTTAAGGTGTCCGCCTAGGGTTAGAGTTAGGTGTATGGTTTGATATAGGCTTCAGGTTAGGTTAAGTTTGAACTTAGTTTGAGGGAGTAAGTTTAGGGCTACTCTTAGTTTTCGGGTAACTGTTATGGTTGGAGTTAGCGTCAGGGCCAGGTTAGGGTTGGGGTTGAGCTTAAGGTGTCCGCATAGGGTTATGGTTAGGTCTATGGTTTGAGTTAGGCTTCAGGTTAGGTTAGGTTTGAACTTAGTTTGAGGGAGTAAGTTTAGGGCTACTGTTAGTTTTCAGTTCAGTGTTACGGTTGGAGATAGCGTCAGTGTCAGGTTAGGGTTTGGGTTGAGCTTCAGGTGTCCGCCTAGGTTTAGGGTTAGGTCTATGGTTTGAGTTAGGCTTCAGGTTAGGTTAGGTTTGAACTTAGTTTGAGGGAGTAAGTTTAGGGTTACTGATAGTTTTCGGTTCAGTGTTACGGTTGGATTTAGCGTGAGGATCAGGTTAAGGTTGGGTTGAGCTTAAGGTGTCCGCCTAGGGTTGGGGTTAAGTGTATGGTTTGATTTAGGCTTCAGGTTAGGTTAGGTTTGAACTTAGTTTGTGGGAGTAAGTTTAGGGCTACTGTTAGTTTTCGGGTAACTGTTATGGTTGGAGTTAGCGTCAGCGCCATTTTAGGATTGGGGTTGAGCTTAAGGTGTCCGCCAAGGGTTAGGGTTAGGTCTATGGTTTGAGTTAGGCAACAGGTTAGGTTAGGTTTGAACTTAGTTTGAGGGAGTAAGTTTAGGGCTACTGTTAGTTTTCGGTTCAGTGTTACGTTTGGAGATAGCGTCAGGGTCAGGTTAGGGTTGGGGTTGAGCTTCAGGTGTCCGCCTAGGGTTAGGTTTAGGTCTACGGTTTGAGTTAGGCTTCAGGTTAGGTTAGGTTTGAACTTAGTTTGAGGGAGTAAGTTTAGGGCTACTGTTTGTTTTCGGTTCAGTGTTTCGGTTGGAGTTAGCTTGAGGGTCAGGTTAGGGTAGGGGTTGAGCTTAAGGTGTCCGCCTAGGGTTAGGGTTAGGTGTATGGTTTGATTTAGGCTTCAGGTTAGGTTAGGTTTGAACTTACTTTGAGGGAGTAAGTTTAGGGCTACTGTTAGTTTTCGGGTAACTGTTACGGTTGGAGTTAGCGTCAGGTCCAGGTTAGGGTTGGCGTTGAGCTAATGGTGTCCGCCTAGGGTTAGGATTAGGTGTATGGTTTGATTTAGGCTTCAGGTTACGTTAGGTTTGAAGTTAGTTTGAGGGAGTAAGTTTAGGGCTACTGTTAGTTTTCGGTTAACTGTTACAGTTGGAGTAAGCGTGAGGGTCAGGTTAGGGTAGGGGTTGAGCTTAAGGTGTCTGCAAAGGGTTAGGGTTAGGTGTATGACTTGATTAAGGCTTCAGGTTAGGTTAGGTTTGAACTTAGTTTGAGGGAGTAAGTTTAGGGCTACTGTTAGTTTTCGATTCAGTGTTATGGTTGGAGTTAGCGTCAGGGTCAGGTTAGGGTTGGGCTTGAGCTTCAGGTGTCCGCCTAGGGTAAGGGTTAGGTCTATGGTTTGAGTTAGGCTTCAGGTTAGGTTAGGTTTGAAATTAGTTTGAGGGAGTAAGTTTAGGGCTACTGTTAGTTTTCGGTTCAGTGTTACGGTTGGAGTTAGCGTGAGGGTCAGGTTAGGGTTGGGGTTGAGCTTAAGGTGTCCGCCTAGGGTTGGAGTTAGGTGTATGGTTTGATTTAGGCTTCAGGTTAGGTTAGGTTTGAACTTAGTTTGAGGGAGTAATTTAGGGCTACTGTTAGTTTTCGGGTAACTGTTATGGTTGGAGTTAGCGTCAGGGCCAGGTTAGGGTTGGAGTTGAGCTTAAGGTGTCCGCCTAGGGTTAGGGTTAGGTCTATGGTTTGAGTTAGGCTTCAGGTTAGGTTAGCTTTGAACTTTGTTTGAGGGAGTAAGTTTAGGGCTACTGTTAGTTTTCGGTTCAGTGTTACTTTTGGAGATAGCGTCAGGGTCAGGTTAGGGTTGGGGTTGAGCTTCAGGTGTCCGCCTAGGGTTAGGGTTAGGTCTATGGTTTGAGTTAGGCTTCAGGTTAGGTTAGGTTTGAACTTAGTTTGAGGGAGTAAGTTTAGGACTACTGTTAGTTTTCAGTTCAGTGTTACGGTTGGATTTAGCGTGAGGGTCAGGTTAGGGTTGGGGTTGAGCTTCAGGTGTCCGCCTAGGGTTAGGGTTAGGTGTATGGTTTGATTTAGGCTTCAGGTTAGGTTAGGTTTGAACTTAGTTTGAGGGAGTAAGTTTAGGGCTACTGTTAGTTTTCGGGTAACTGTTATGGTTGGAGTTAGCGTCAGGGCCATTTTAGGATTGGGGTTGAGCTTAAGGTGTCCGCCAAGGGTTGGGGTTAGATCGATGGTTTGAGTTAGGCTGCAGGTTAGGTTAGGTTTGAACTTAGTTTGAGGGAGTAAGTTTACGGCTACTGTTAGTTTTGGGTTCCGTGTTACGGATGGATATAGCGTCAGTGTCAGGTTAGGGTTGGGGTTGAGCTTCAGGTGTCCGCCTAGGGTTAGGGTTAGGTCTATGGTTTGAGTTAGGCTTCAGGTTAGGTTAGGTTTGAACTTAGTTTGAAGGAGTAAGTTTAGGTTTACTGTTAGTTTTCGGTTCAGTGTTACGGTTGGAGTTAGCGTGTGGGTCAGGTTAGGGTTGGGGTTGAGCTTAAGGTTTCCGCCTAGGGTTAGGGTTAGGTGTATGGTTTGATTTAGGCTTCAGGTTAGGTTAGGTTTGAACTTAGTTTGAGGGAGTAAGTTTAGGGCTACTGTTAGTTTTCGGTTCAGTGTTACGGTTGGAGATAGCTTCAGGGTCAGGTTAGGGTTGGGGTTGAGCTTCAGGTGTCTTCCTAGGGTTAGGGTTAGGTGTATGGTTTGATTTAGGCTTCAGGTTAGGTTAGGTTTGAAGTTAGTTTGAGGGAGTAAGTTTAGGGCTACTGTTAGTTTTCGGGTAACTGTTATGGTTGGAGTTAGCGTCAGGGCCTGGTTCGGTTGGGGTTGAGCTTAAGGTGTCCGCCTAGGGTTAGGGTTAGTTCTATGGTTTGAGTTAGGCTTCACGTTAGGTTAGGTTTGAACTTAGTTTGATGGAGTAAGTTTAGGGCTACGGTTAGTTTTCGGTTCAGTGTTACGGTTGGAGATAGCGTCAGGGTCAGCTGAGGGTTGGGGTTGAGCTTAAGGTGTCCGCCTAGGGTTAGGGTTAGGTCTATGATTTGAGTTAGGCTTCAGGTTAGGTTAGGTTTGAACTTAGTTTGAGGGAGTAAGTTTAAGGCTACTGTTAGTTTTCGGGTAACTGTTACGGTTGGATTTAGCGTCAGGTCCAGGTTAGGGTTGGCGTTGAGCTAATGGTGTCCGCCTAGGGTTAGGGTTAGGTGTATGGTTTGATTTAGGCTTCAGGTTAGGTTAGGTTTGAAGTTAGTTTGAGGGAATAAGTTTAGGGCTACTGTTAGTTTTCGGTTAACTGTTACAGTTGGAGTAAGCGTGAGGGTCAGGTTAGGGTAGGGGTTGAGCTTAAGGTGTCCGCCTAGCGTTAGGGTTAGGTGTATGATTTGATTAAGGCTTCAGGTTAGGTTAGGTTTGAACTTAGTTTGAGTGAGTAAGTTTAGGGCTACTGTTAGTTTTCGGGTAACTGTTACGGTTGGAGATAGCGTCAGGGTCAGGTTAGTGTTGGGGTTGAGCTTCAGGTGTCCTCCTAGGGTTAGGGTTAGGTCTATGGTTTGAGTTAGGCTTCAGGTTAGGTTAGGTTTGAACTTAGTTTGAGGGAGTAAGTTTAGGGCTACTGTTAGTTTTCAGTTCAGTGTTACGGTTGGATTTAGCGTGAGGGTCAGGTTAGGGTTGGGGTTGAGCTGAAGGGGTCCGCCTAGGGTTGGGGTTAGGTGTATGGTTTGATTTAGGCTTCAGGTTAGGTTAGGTTTGAACTTAGTTTGAGGGAGTAAGTTTAGGGCTACTGTTAGTTTTCGGGTAACTGTTATGGTTGGAGTTAGCGTCAGGGCCATTTTAGGACTGGGGTAGAGCTGAAGGTGTCCGCCAAGGTTTAGGGTTAGGTCTATGGTTTGAGTTAGGCTTCAGGTTAGGTTAGGTTTGAACTTAGTTTGAGGGAGTAAGTTTAGGGCTACTGTTAGTTTTCGGTTCAGTGTTACGGTTGGAGTTAGCGTGAGGGTCAGGTTAGGGTTGGGGTTGAGCTTAAGGTGTCCGCCTAGGGTTAGGGTTAGCTGTATCGTTTGATTTAGGCTTCAGGTTAGGTTAGGTTTGAACTTAGTTTGAGGGAGTAAGTTTAGGGCGACTGTTAGTTTTCGGGTAACTGTTATGGTAGGAGCTAGCGTCAGGGCCAGGTTAGGGTTGGGGTTGAGCTTAAGGTGTCCGCCTAGGTTTAGGGTTAGGTCTATGGTTTGAGTTAGGCTTCAGGTTAGGTTTGGTTTGAACTTAGTTTGAGGGAGTAAGTTTAGGGCTAATGTTAGTTTTCGGTTCAGTGTTACGGTTGGAGATACAGTCACGGTCAGGTTAGCGTTGGGGTTGAGCTTCAGGTGTCCGCCTAGGGTTAGGGTTAGGTCTATGGTTTGAGTTAGGCTTCAGGTTAGGTTAGGTTTGAAATTAGTTTGAGGGAGTAAGTTTAGGGCTACTGTTAGTTTTCGGTTCAGTGTTACGGTTGGAGTTAGCGTGAGGGTCAGGTTAGGGATGGGGTTGATGATAAGGTGTCCGCCTAGGGTTAGGGTTAGGTGTATGGTTTGATTTAGGCTTCAGGTTAGGTTATGTTTGAGCTTAGTTTGAGGGAGTAAATTTAGAGCGACTGTTAGTTTTCTGGTAACTGTTATGTTTGGAGTTAGCGTCAGGGCCAGGTTAGGGTTGGGGTTGAGCTTAAGGTGTCCGCCTAGGGTTAGGGTTAGGTCTATGGTTTGAGTTAGGCTTCAGGTTAGGTTAGGTTTGAACTTAGTTTGAGGGAGTAAGTTTAGGGCTACTGTTAGTTTTCGGTTCAGTGTTACGGTTGGAGATAGCGTCAGGGTCAGGTTAGCGTTGGGGTTGAGCTTCAGTTGTCCGCCTAGGGTTAGGGTTAGGTCTATGGTTTGAGTTAGGCTTCAGGTTAGGTTAGGTTTGAACTTAGTTTGAGGGAGTAAGTTTAGGGATACAGTTAGTTTTCAGTTCAGTGTTACGGTTGGATTTAGCGTGAGGGTCAGGTTAGGGTTGGGGTTGAGCTTAAGGTGTCCGCCTAGGGTTGGGGTTAGGTGTATGGTTTGATTTAGGCTTCAGGTTAGGTTAGGTTTGAACTTAGTTTGAGGGAGTAAGTTTAGGGCTACTGTTAGTTTTCGGGTAACTGTTATGTTTGGAGTCAGCTTCAGGGCCATTTTAGGACTGGCGTTGAGCTTAAGGTGTCCGCCTAGGGTTAGGGTTAGGTCTATGGTTTGAGTTAGGCTTCAGGTTAGGTTAGGTTTTGAAGTTAATTTGAGGGAGTAAGTTTAGGGCTACTGTTAGTTTTCGGTTCAGTGTTACGGTTGGAGATAGCGTCAGGGTTAGGTTAGGGTTGGGGTTGAGCTTCAGGTGTCCGCCTAGGGTTAGGGTTAGGTGTATGGTTTGATTTAGGCTTCAGGTTAGGTTAGGTTTGAACTTAGTTTGAGGGAGTAAGTTTAGGGCTACTGTTAGTTTTCGGTTCAGTGTTACGGTTGGAGATAGCGTGAGGGTCAGGTTAGGGTTGTGGTTGAGCTTCAGGTGTCCGCCTAGGGTTAGGGTTAGGTCTATGGTTTGAGTTAGGCTTCAGGTTAGGTTAGGTTTGAAGTTAGTTTGAGGGAGTAAGTTTAGGGCTACTGTTAGTTTTCGGTTCAGTGTTACGGGTGAGATAGCGTCAGGGTCAGGTTAGGGTTGGCGTTGAGCTTCAGGTGCCCGCCTAGGGTTAGGGTTAGGTCTATGGTTTGAGTTAGGCTTCAGGTTAGGATAGGTTTGAAATTAGTTTGAAGGAGTAAGTTTAGGGATAATGTTAGTTTTCGGTTCAGTGTTACGGTTGGAGTTAGCGTGAGGGACATGTTAGTGTTGGGGTTGAGCTTAAGGTGTCCGCCTAGTGTTAGGGTTAGGTGTATGGTTTGATTTAGGCTTCAGGTTAGGTTAGGTTTGAACTTAGTTTGAGGGAGTAAGTTTAGGGCGACTGTTAGTTTTCGGGTAACTGCTATGGTTGGAGTTAGCGTCAGGGCCAGGTTAGGGTTGGGGTTGAGCTTCAGGTGTCCGCCTAGGGTTAGGGTTAGGTCTATGGTTTGAGTTAGGCTAAAGGTTAGGTTAGGTTTGAACTTAGTTTGAGGGAGTAAGTTTAGGGCTACTGTTAGTTTTCGGTTCAGTGTTACGGTTGGAGATAGAGTCAGGTTCAGGTTAGTGTTGGGGTTGAGCTTCAGGTGTCCTCCTAGAGTTAGGGTTAGGTCTATGGTTTGAGTTAGGCTTCAGGTTAGGTTAGGTTTGAACTTAGTTTGAGGGAGTAAGTTTAGGGCTACTGTTAGTTTTCAGTTCAGAGTTACTGTTGGATTTAGCGTGAGGGTCAGGTTAGGGTTGGGGTTGAGCTTAAGGTGTCCGCCTAGGGTTGGGGTTAGGTATATGGTTTGATTTAGGCTTCAGGTTAGGTTAGGTTTGAACTTAGTTTGAGGGAGTAAGTTTAGGGCTACTGTTTGTTTTCGTGTAACTGTTATGGTTGGAGTTAGCGTCAGGGCCATTTTAGGATTGGGGTTGAGCTTAAGGTGTCCGCCAAGGGTTAGGGTTAGGTCTATGGTTTGAGTTAGGCTTCAGGTTAGGTTAGGTTTGAAGTTAGTTAGAGGGAGTAAGTTTAGGGCTACTCTTAGTTTTCGGTTCAGTGTTACAGTTGGAGATAGCGTCAGGGTTAGGTTAGGGTTGGGGTTGAGCTTCAGGTGTCCGCCTAGGGTTAGGGTTAGGTCTATGGTTTCAGTTAGGCTTCAGGTTAGGTTAGGATTGAAGTTAGTTTGAGGGAGAAAGTTTAAGGCTACTGTTAGTTTTCGGTTAACTGTTACAGTTGGAGTAAGCGTAAGGTTCAGGTTAGGGTAGGGGTTGAGCTTAAGGTGTCCGCCTAGGGTTAGGGTTAGGTGTATGATTTGATTAAGGCTTCAGGTTAGGTTAGGTGTGAACTTAGTTTGATGGAGTAAGTTAAGGGCTACTGTTAGTTTTCGGGTAACTGTTATGGTTGGAGTTAGCGTCAGGGCCATTTTAAGATTGGGGTTCAGCTTAAGGTGTCCGCCAAGGGTTAGGGTTAGGTCTATGGTTAGAGTTAGGCTTCAGGTTAGGTTAGGTTTGAACTTAGTTTGAGGGAGTAAGTTTAGGGCTCCTGTTAGTTTTCGGTTCAGTGTTACAGTTGGAGATAGCGTCAGGGTCAGGTTAGGGTTGGGGTTGAGCTTCAGGTGTCCGCCTAGGGTTAGGGTTAGGTCTATGGTTTGAGTTAGGCTTCAGGTTAGGTTAGGTTTGAAGTTAGTTTGAGGGAGTAAGTTTAGGGCTACTGTTAGTTTTCGGTTCAGTGTTATGGGTGAGATAGCGTCAGGGTCAGGTTAGGGTTGGGGTTGAGCTTCAGGTGCCCGCCTAGGGTTAGGGTTAGGTCTATGGTTTGAGTTAATCTTCAGGTTAGGATAGGTTTGAAATTAGTTTGAAGGAGTAAGTTTAGGGATAATGTTAGTTTTCGGTTCAGTGTTACGGTTGGAGTTAGCGTGAGGGTCATGTTAGGGTTGGGGTTGAGCTTAAGGTGTCCGCCTAGTGTTAGGGTTAGGTGTATGGTTTGATTTAGGCTTCAGGTTAGGTTAGGTTTGAACTTAGTTTGAGGGAGTAAGTTTAGGGCGACTGTTAGTTTTCGGGTAACTGCAATGGTTGGAGTTAGCGTCAGGGCCAGGATAGGGTTGGGGTTGAGCTTCAGGTGTCCGCCTAGGGTTAGGGTTAGGTCTATGGTTTGAGTTAGGCTTCAGGTTAGGTTAGGTTTGAACTTAGTTTGAGGGAGTAAGTTTAGGGCTACTGTTAGTTTTCGGTTCAGTGTTACGGTTGGAGATAGAGTCAGGTTCAGGTTAGTGTTGGGGTTGAGCTTCAGGTGTCCTCCTAGAGTTAGGGTTAGGTCTATGGTTTGAGTTAGGCTTCAGGTTAGGTTAGGTTTGAACTTAGTTTGAGGGAGTAAGTTTAGGGCTACTGTTAGTTTTCAGTTCAGAGTTACTGTTGGATTTAGCGTGAGGGTCAGGTTAGGGTTGGGGTTGAGCTTAAGGTGTCCGCCTAGGGTTGGGGTTAGGTATATGGTTTGATTTAGGCTTCAGGTTAGGTTAGGTTTGAACTTAGTTTGAGGGAGTAAGTTTAGGGCTACTGTTAGTTTTCGGGTAACTGTTATGTTTGGAGTCAGCTTCAGGGCCATTTTAGGACTGGCGTTGAGCTTAAGGTGTCCGCCTAGGGTTAGGGTTAGGTCTATGGTTTGAGTTAGGCTTCAGGTTAGGTTAGGTTTTGAAGTTAATTTGAGGGAGTAAGTTTAGGGCTACTGTTAGTTTTCGGTTCAGTGTTACGGTTGGAGATAGCGTCAGGGTTAGGTTAGGGTTGGGGTTGAGCTTCAGGTGTCCGCCTAGGGTTAGGGTTAGGTGTATGGTTTGATTTAGGCTTCAGGTTAGGTTAGGTTTGAACTTAGTTTGAGGGAGTAAGTTTAGGGCTTCTGTTAGTTTTCGGTTCAGTGTTACGGTTGGAGATAGCGTGAGGGTCAGGTTAGGGTTGTGGTTGAGCTTCAGGTGTCCACCTAGGGTTAGGGTTAGGTCTATGGTTTGAGTTAGGCTTCAGGTTAGGTTAGGTTTGAAGTTAGTTTGAGGGAGTAAGTTTAGGGCTACTGTTAGTTTTCGGTTCAGTGTTACGGGTGAGATAGCGTCAGGGTCAGGTTAGGGTTGGGGTTGAGCTTCAGGTGCCCGCCTAGGGTTAGGGTTAGGTCTATGGTTTGAGTTAGGCTTCAGGTTAGGATAGGTTTGAAATTAGTTTGAAGGAGTAAGTTTAGGGATAATGTTAGTTTTCGGTTCAGTGTTACGGTTGGAGTTAGCGTGAGGGTCATGTTAGGGTTGGGGTTGAGCTTAAGGTGTCCGCCTAGTGTTAGGGTTAGGTGTATGGTTTGATTTAGGCTTCAGGTTAGGTTAGGTTTGAACTTAGTTTGAGGGAGTAAGTTTAGGGCGACTGTTAGTTTTCGGGTAACTGCTATGGTTGGAGTTAGCGTCAGGGCCAGGTTAGGGTTGGGGTTGAGCTTCAGGTGTCCGCCTAGGGTTAGGGTTAGGTCTATGGTTTGAGTTAGGCTTCAGGTTAGGTTAGGTTTGAACTTAGTTTGAGGGAGTAAGTTTAGGGCTACTCTTAGTTTTCGGTTCAGTGTTACGGTTGGAGATAGAGTCAGGTACAGGTTAGTGTTGGGGTTGAGCTTCAGGTGTCCTCCTAGAGTTAGGGTTAGGTCTATGGTTTGAGTTAGGCTTCAGGTTAGGTTAGGTTTGAACTTAGTTTGAGGGAGTAAGTTTAGGGCTACTGTTAGTTTTCAGTTCAGAGTTACTGTTGGATTTAGCGTGAGGGTCAGGTTAGGGTTGGGGTTGAGCTTAAGGTGTCCGCCTAGGGTTGGGGTTAGGTATATGGTTTGATTTAGGCTTCAGGTTAGGTTAGGTTTGAACTTAGTTTGAGGGAGTAAGTTTAGGGCTACTGTTTGTTTTCGTGTAACTGTTATGGTTGGAGTTAGCGTCAGGGCCATTTTAGGATTGGGGTTGAGCTTAAGGTGTCCGCCAAGGGTTAGGGTTAGGTCTATGGTTTGAGTTAGGCTTCAGGTTAGGTTAGGTTTGAAGTTAGTTAGAGGGAGTAAGTTTAGGGCTACTCTTAGTTTTCGGTTCAGTGTTACAGTTGGAGATAGCGTCAGGGTTAGGTTAGGGTTGGGGTTGAGCTTCAGGTGTCCGCCTAGGGTTAGGGTTAGGTCTATGGTTTCAGTTAGGCTTCAGGTTAGGTTAGGTTTGAAGTTAGTTTGAGGGAGTAAGTTTAAGGCTACTGTTAGTTTTCGGTTAACTGTTACAGTTGGAGTAAGCGTAAGGTTCAGGTTAGGGTAGGGGTTGAGCTTTAGGTGTCCGCCTAGGGTTAGGGTTAGGTGTATGATTTGATTAAGGCTTCAGGTTAGGTTACGTGTGAACTTAGTTTGATGGAGTAAGTTTAGGGCTACTGTTAGTTTTCGGGTAACTGTTATGGTTGGAGTTAGCGTCAGGGCCATTTTAAGATTGGGGTTCAGCTTAAGGTGTCCGCCAAGGGTTAGGGTTAGGTCTATGGTTAGAGTTAGGCTTCAGGTTAGGTTAGGTTTGAACTTAGTTTGAGGGAGTAAGTTTAGGGCTCCTGTTAGTTTTCGGTTCAGTGTTACAGTTGGAGATAGCGTCAGGGTCAGGTTAGGGTTGGGGTTGAGCTTCAGGTGTCCGCCTAGGGTTAGGGTTAGGTCTATGGTTTGAGTTAGGCTTCAGGTTACGTTAGGTTTGAAGTTAGTTTGAGGGAGTAAGTTTAGGGCTACTGTTAGTTTTCGGTTCAGTGTTACGGGTGAGATAGCGTCAGGGTCAGGTTAGGGTTGGGGTTGAGCTTCAGGTGCCCGCCTAGGGTTAGGGTTAGGTCTATGGTTTGAGTTAGGCTTCAGGTTAGGATAGGTTTGAAATTAGTTTGAAGGAGTAAGTTTAGGGATAATGTTAGTTTTCGGTTCAGTGTTACGGTTGGAGTTAGCGTGAGGGTCATGTTAGGGTTGGGGTTGAGCTTAAGGTGTCCGCCTAGTGTTAGGGTTAGGTGTATGGTTTGATTTAGGCTTCAGGTTAGGTTAGGTTTGAACTTAGTTTGAGGGAGTAAGTTTAGGGCGACTGTTAGTTTTCGGGTAACTGCTATGGTTGGAGTTAGCGTCAGGGCCAGGTTAGGGTTGGGGTTGAGCTTCAGGTGTCCGCCTAGGGTTAGGGTTAGGTCTATGGTTTGAGTTAGGCTTCAGGTTAGGTTAGGTTTGAACTTAGTTTGAGGGAGTAAGTTTAGGGCTACTGTTAGTTTTCGGTTCAGTGTTACGGTTGGAGATAGAGTCAGGTTCAGGTTAGTGTTGGGGTTGAGCTTCAGGTGTCCTCCTAGAGTTAGGGTTAGGTCTATGGTTTGAGTTAGGCTTCAGGTTAGGTTAGGTTTGAACTTAGTTTGAGGGAGTAAGTTTAGGGCTACTGTTAGTTTTCAGTTCAGAGTTACTGTTGGATTTAGCGTGAGGGTCAGGTTAGGGTTGGGGTTGAGCTTAAGGTGTCCGCCTAGGGTTGGGGTTAGGTATATGGTTTGATTTAGGCTTCAGGTTAGGTTAGGTTTGAACTTAGTTTGAGGGAGTAAGTTTAGGGCTACTGTTTGTTTTCGTGTAACTGTTATGGTTGGAGTTAGCGTCAGGGCCATTTTAGGATTGGGGTTGAGCTTAAGGTGTCCGCCAAGGGTTAGGGTTAGGTCTATGGTTTGAGTTAGGCTTCAGGTTAGGTTAGGTTTGAAGTTAGTTAGAGGGAGTAAGTTTAGGGCTACTCTTAGTTTTCGGTTCAGTGTTACAGTTGGAGATAGCGTCAGGGTTAGGTTAGGGTTGGGGTTGAGCTTCAGGTGTCCGCCTAGGGTTAGGGTTAGGTCTATGGTTTCAGTTAGGCTTCAGGTTAGGTTAGGTTTGAAGTTAGTTTGAGGGAGTAAGTTTAGGGCTACTGTTAGTTTTCGGTTAACTGTTACAGTTGGAGTAAGCGTAAGGTTCAGGTTAGGGTAGGGGTTGAGCTTAAGGTGTCCGCCTAGGGTTAGGGTTAGGTGTATGATTTGATTAAGGCTTCAGGTTAGGTTAGGTGTGAACTTAGTTTGATGGAGTAAGTTTAGGGCTACTGTTAGTTTTCGGGTAACTGTTATGGTTGGAGTTAGCGTCAGGGCCATTTTAAGATTGGGGTTCAGCTTAAGGTGTCCGCCAAGGGTTAGGGTTAGGTCTATGGTTAGAGTTAGGCTTCAGGTTAGGTTAGGTTTGAACTTAGTTTGAGGGAGTAAGTTTAGGGCTCCTGTTAGTTTTCGGTTCAGTGTTACAGTTGGAGATAGCGTCAGGGTCAGGTTAGGGTTGGGGTTGAGCTTCAGATGTCCGCCTAGGGTTAGGGTTAGGTCTATGGTTTGAGTTAGGCTTCAAGTTAGGTTAGGTTTGAACTTAGTTTGAGGGAGTAAGTTTAGGGCTAATGTTAGTTTTCGGTTCAGTGTTACGGTTGGAGTTAGCGTGAGGGTCATGTTAGGGATGGGGTGAGCTTAAGGTGTCCGCCTAGGGTTAGGGTTTGTTGTATGGTTTTATTTAGGCTTCAGGTTAGGTTAGGTTTGAACTTAGTTTGAGGGAGTAAGTTTAGGGCGACTGTTAGTTTTCGAGTAACTGTTATGGTTGGAGTTAGCGTCAGGGCCAGGTTAGGGTTGGGGTTGAGCTTAAGGTGTCCGCCTAGGGTTAGGGTTAGGTCTATGGTTTGAGTTAGGCTTCAGGTTAGGTTAGGTTTGAACTTAGTTTGAGGGAGTAAGTTTAGGGCTACTGTTAGTTTTCGGTTCAGTGTTACGGTTGGATTTAGCGTGAGGGTCAGGTTTGGGTAGGGGTTGAGCTTAAGGTGTCCGCCTAGGGTTAGGGTTAGGTGTATGGTTTGATTTAGGCTTCAGGTTAGGTTAGGTTTGAACTTAGTTTGAGGGAGTAAGTTTAGGGCTACTGTTAGTTTTCGGGTAACTGTTATGGTTGGAGTTAGCGTCAGGGCCATTTTAGGATTGGGGTTGAGCTTAAGGTGTCCGCCAAGGGTTAGGGTTAGGTCTATGGTTTGAGTTAGGCTTCCGGTTAGGTTAGGCTTGAAGTTAGTTTTAGGGAGTAAGTTTAGGGCTACTGTTAGTTTTCGGTTCAGTGTTACGGTTGGAGATAGCGTCAGGGTTAGGTTAGGGTTGGGGTTGAGCTTCAGGTGTCCGCCTAGGGTTAGGGTTAGGTCTATGGTTTGAGTTAGGCTTCAGGTTAGGTTAGGTTTGAAGTTAGTTTGAGGGAGTAAGTTTTGGGCTACTGTTAGTTTTCGGTTAACTGTTACAGTTGGAGTAAGCGTAAGGGTCAGGTTAGGGTAGGGGTTGAGCTTAAGGTGTCCGCCTAGGGTTAGGGTTAGGTTTATGAATTGATTAAGTCTTCAAGTTAGGTTAGGTATGAACTTACTTTGAGGGAGTAAGTTTAGGGCTACTGTTAGTTTTCGGGTAACTGTTATGGTTGGAGTTAGCGTCAGGGCCATTTTAAGATTGGGGTTGAGCTTAAGGTTTCCGCCAAGGGTTAGTGTTAGGTCTATGGTTTGATTTAGGCTTCAGGTTAGGTTAGGTTTGAACTTAGTTTGAGGGAGTAAGTTTAGGGCTACTGTTAGTTTTCGGTTCAGTGTTACGGTTGGAGATAGCGTCAGGGTCAGGTTAGGTTTGCGTTGAGCTTCAGGTGTCCGCCTAGGGTTAGGGTTAGGTCTATGGTTTGAGTTAAGCTTCAGGTTAGGTTAGGTTTGAACTTAGTGTGAGGGAGTAAGTTTAGGGCTACTGTTAGTTTTCGGTTCAGTGTTACGGTTGGATTTAGCGTGAGGGTCAGGTTAGGGTTGGGGTTGAGCTTAAGGAGTCCGCCTAGGGTTAGGGTTAGGTGTATGGTTTGATTTAGGCTTCAGTTTAGGTTAGGTTTGAACTTAGTTTGAGGGAGAAAGTTTAGGGGTACTGTTAGTTTTCGGTTCAGTTTTACGGTTGGAGATAGCGTCAGGGTCAGGTTAGGGTTGGGGTTGAGCTTCAGGGGTCCGCCTAGGGTTAGGGTTAGGTATATGGTTTGAGTTAGGCTTCAGGTTAGGTTAGGGTTGAAATTAGTTTGAGGGAGTAAGTTTAGGGCTAATGTTAGTTTTCGGTTCAGTGTTACGGTTGGAGTTAGCGTTAGGGTCAGGTTGGGGTTGGGGTTGAGCTTAAGGTGTCCGCCTAGGGTTAGGGTTAGGTGTATGGTTTGATTTAGGCTTCAGGTTAGCTTAGGTTTGAACTTAGTTTGAGGGAGTAAGTTTAGGGCGACTGTTAGTTTTCTGGTAACTGTTATGGTTGGAGTTAGCGTCAGGGCCAGGTTAGGGTTGGGGTTGAGCTTAAGGTGTCCGCCTAGGGTTAGGGTTAGGTCTATGGTTTGAGTTAGGCTTCAGGTTAGGTTAGGTTTGAACTTAGTTTGAAGGAGTAAGTTTAGGGCTACTGTTAGTTTTAGGTTCAGTATTACTGTTGGAGATAGCGTCAGGGTCAGGTTAGTGTTGGGGTTGAGCTTCAGGTGTCCTCCTAGGGTTAGGGTTAGGTCTATGGTTTGAGTTAGGCTTCAGGTTAGGTTAGGTTTGAACTTAGTTTGAGGGAGTAAGTTTAGGGCTACTGTTAGTTTTCAGTTCAGGGTTACGGTTGGATTTAGCGTGAGGGTCAGGTTAGGGTTGGGGTTGAGCTTAAGTTGTCCGCCTAGTGTTGGGGTTAGCTGTATGGTTTGATTTAGGCTTCAGGTTAGGTTAGGTTTGAACTTAGTTTGAGGGAGTAAGTTTAGGGCTACTGTTAGTTTTCGGGTAACTGTTATGGTTGGAGTTAGCGTCAGGGCCATTTTAGGATTGGGGTTGAGCTTAAGGTGTCCGCCAAGGGTTAGGGTTAGGTCTATGGTTTGAGTTAGGCTTCCGGTTAGGTTAGGTTTGAAGTTAGTTTGAGGGAGTAAGTTTAGGGCTACTGTTAGTTTTCGGTTCAGTGTTACGGTTGGAGATAGCGTCAGGGTTAGGTTAGGGTTGGGGTTGAGCTTCAGGTGTCCGCCTAGGGTTAGGGTTAGGTCTATGGTTTGAGTTAGGCTTCAGGTTAGGTTAGGTTTGAAGTTAGTTTGAGGGAGTAAGTTTAGGGATACTGTTAATTTTCGGTTAACTGTTACAGTTGGAGTAAGCGTAAGGGTCAGGTTAGGGTAGGGGTTGAGCTTAATTTGTCCGCCTAGGGTTAGGGTTAGGTGTATGAATTGATTAAGGCTTCAGGTTAGGTTAGGTATGAACTTAGTTTGAGGGAGTAAGTTTAGGGCTACTGTTAGTTTTCGGGTAACTGTTATGGTTGGAGTTAGCGTCAGGGCCATTTTAAGATTGGGGTTGAGCTTAAGGTGTCCGCCAAGGGATAGGCTTAGGTCTAAGGTTTGATTTAGACTTCAGGTTAGGTTAGGTTTGAACTTAGTTTGAGGGAGTAAGTTTAGGGCTACTGTTAGTTTTCGGTTCAGTGTTACGGTTGGAGATAGCGTCAGGGTCAGGTTAGGGTTGGGGTTGAGCTTCAGGTGTCCGCCTAGGGTTAGGGTTAGGTCTATGGTTTGAGTTAGGCTTCAGGTTAGGTTAGGTTTGAACTTAGTTTGAGGGAGTAAGTTTAGGGCTACTGTTAGTTTTCGGTTCAGTGTTAGGGTTGGAGTTAGCGTGAGGGTCAGGTTGGGGTTGGGGTTGAGCTTAAGGTGTCCGCCTAGGGTTAGGGTTAGGTGTATGGTTTGATTTAGGCTTCAGGTTAGGTTAGGTTTGAACTTAGTTTGAGGGAGTAAGTTTAGGGCGACTGTTAGTTTTCGGGTAACTGTTATGGTTGGAGTTAGCGTCAGGACCAGGTTAGGGTTGGGGTTGAGCTTATGGTGTCCGCATAGGGTTAGGGTTAGGTGTATGGTTTTATTTAGGCTTCAGGTTAGGTTAGGTTTGAACTTAGTTTGAGGGAGTAAGTTTAGGGCTACTGTTAGCTTTCGGGTAACTGTTATGGTTGGAGTTAGCGTCACGGCCATTTTAGGATTGGGGTTGAGCTTAAGGTGTCCGCCAAGGGTTACGATTAGGTCGATGGTTTGAGTTAGGCTTCAGGTTAGATTAGGTTTCAACTTAGTTTGAGGGAGTAAGTTTAGGGCTACTGTTAGTTTTCGGTTCAGTGTTACGTTTGGAGATAGCGTCAGGGTCAGGTTAGTGTTGGGGTTGAGCTTCAGGTGTCCGCCTAGGGTTAGGGGTAGGTCTATGGTTTGAGTTAGGCTTCAGGTTAGGTTAGGTTTGAACTTAGTTTGAGGGAGTAAGTTTAGGGCTACTGTTTGTTTTCGGTTCAGTGTTTCGGTTGGAGTTAGCGTGAGGGTCAGGTTAGGGTAGGGGTTGAGCTTAAGGAGTCCGCCTAGGGTTAGGGTTAGGTGTATGGTTTGATTTAGGCTTGAGGTTAGGTTAGGTTTGAAGTTAGTTTGAGGGAGTAAGTTTAGGGCTACTGTTAGTTTTCGGTTAACTGTTACAGTTGGAGAAAGCGTAAGGGTCAGGTTAGGGTAGGGGTTGAGCTTAAGGTGTCCGCCTAGGGTTAGGGTTAGGTGTATGAATTGATTAAGGCTTCAGGTTAGGTTAGGTATGAACTTACTTTGAGGGAGTAAGTTTAGGGCTACTGTTAGTTTTCGGGTAACTGCTTTGGTTGGAGTTAGCGTCAGGGCCATTTTAAGATTGGGGTTGAGCTTAAGGTGTCCGCCAAGGGTTAGGGTTAGGTCTATGGTTTGATTTAGGCTTCAGGTTAGGTTAGGTTTGAACTTAGTTTGAGGGAGTAAGTTTAGGGCTACTGTTAGTTTTCGGTTCAGTGTTACGGTTGGAGATAGCGTCAGGGTCAGGTTAGGTTTGCGTTGAGCTTCAGGTGTCCGCCTAGGGTTAGGGTTAGGTCTATGGTTTGAGTTAAGCTTCAGGTTAGGTTAGGTTTGAACTTGGTATGAGGGAGTAAGTTTAGGGCTACTGTTAGTTTTCGGTTCAGTGTTACGGTTGGATTAAGCGTGAGGGTCAGGTTAGGGTTGGGGTTGAGCTTAAGGTGTCCGCCTAGGGTTAGGGTTAGGTGTATGGTTTGATTTAGGCTTCAGGTTAGGTTAGGTTTGAACTTAGTTTGAGGGAGTAAGTTTAGGGGTACTGTTAGTTTTCGGTTCAGTTTTACGGTTGGAGATAGCGTCAGAGACAGGTTAGGGTTGGGGTTGATCTTCATGGGTCCGCCTAGGGTTAGGGTTAGGTATATGGTTTGAGTTAGGCTTCAGGTTAGGTTAGGTTAGAAATTAGTTTGAGGGAGTAAGTTTAGGGCTACTGTTAGTTTTCGGTTCAGTGTTACGGTTGGAGTTAGCGTTAGGGTCAGGTTGGGGTTGGGGTTTAGCTTAAGGTGTCCGCCTAGGGTTAGGGTTAGGTGTATGGTTTGATTTACGCTTCAGGTTAGGTTAGGATTGAACTTAGTTTAAGGGAGTAAGTTTAGGGCGACTGTTAGTTTTCGGGTAACTGTTATGGTTGGAGTTAGCGTCAGGGCCAGGTTAGGGTTGGGGTTGAGCTTAAGGTGTCCGCATAAGGTTAGGGTTAGGTTTATGGTTTGAGTTAGGCTTCAGGTTAGGTTAGGTTTGAACTTAGTTTGAGGGAGTAAGTTGAGGGCTACTGTTAGTTTTCGGTTCAGTGTTACGGGTGGAGATAGCGTCAGGGTCAGGTTAGGGTTGGGGTAGAGCTTCAGGTGTCCGCCTAGGGTTAGGGTTAGGTGTATGATTTTATTAAGGCTTCAGGTTAGGTTATGTTTGAACTTAGTTTGAGGGAGTAAGTTTAGGGCGACTGTTAGTTTTCTGGTAACTGTTATGGTTGGAGTTAGCGTCAGGGCCATGTTAGGGTTGCGGTTGAGCTTAAGGTGTCCGCCTAGGGTTAGGGTTAGGTCTATGGTTTGAGTTAGGCTTCAGGTTAGGTTAGGTTTGAACTTAGTTTGAGGGAGTAAGTTTAGGGCTACTGTTAGTTTTCGGGTAACTGTTATGGTTGGAGTTAGCGTCAGGGCCATTTTAGGACTGGGGTTGAGCTTAAGGTGTCCGCCTAGGGTTAGGGGTAGGTCTATGGTTTGAGTTAGGCTTCAGGTTAGGTTAGGTTTGAACTTAGTTTGAGGGAGTAAGT
The DNA here is from genome assembly GCA_026018925.1 of Tupaia tana. Classification (NCBI taxonomy): domain Eukaryota; kingdom Metazoa; phylum Chordata; class Mammalia; order Scandentia; family Tupaiidae; genus Tupaia; species Tupaia tana. The sequence goes on along the minus strand of JAKSZU010000042.1, from coordinate 1,269,413 downwards.
TTAGGGCTACTGTTTGTTTTTGGTTCAGTGTTTCGGTTGGAGTTAGCGTGAGGGTTAGGTTAGGGTAGGGGTTGAGCTTAAGGAGTCCGCCTAGGGTTAGGGTTAGGTGTATTGTTTGATTTAGGCTTCAGGTTAGGTTAGGTTTGAAGTTAGTTTGAGGGAGTAAGTTTAGGGCTACTCTTAGTTTTCGGTTAACTGTTACAGTTGGAGTAAGCGTAAGGGTCAGGTTAGGGTAGGGGTTGAGCTTAAGGTGTCCGCCTAGGGTTAGGGTTAGGTGTATGATTTGATTAAGGCTTCAGGTTAGGTTAGGTGTGAACTAAGTTTGAGGGAGTTAGTTTAGGGCTACTGTTAGTTTTCGGGTAACTGTTACGGTTGGAGTTAGCGTCAGGGCCATTTTAGGATTGGGGTTGAGCTTAAGGTGTCCGCCAAGGGTTAGGGTTAGGTCTATGGTTTGAGTTAGGCTTCAGGTTAGGTTAGGTTTGAACTTAGTTTGAGGGAGTAAGTTTAGGGCTACTGTTAGTTTTCGGTTCAGTGTTACGGTTGGAGATAGCGTCAGGGTCAGTTTAGGTTTGGGGTTGAGCTTCAGGTGTCCGCCTAGGGTTAGGGTTAGGTCTATGGTTTGAGTTAGGCTTCAGGTTAGGTTAGGTTTGAACTTAGTTTGAGGGAGTAAGTTTAGGGTTACTGTTAGTTTTCGGTTCAGTGTTACGGTTGGAGTTAGCGTGAGGGTCAGGTTAGGGTTGGGGTTGAGCTTAAGGTGTCCGCCAAGGGTTAGCGTTAGGTGTATGGTTTGATTTAGGCTTCAGGTTACGTTAGGTTTGAACTTAGTTTGAGGGAGTAAGTTTAGGGCTACTGTTAGTTTTCGGTTCAGTGTTACGTTTGGAGATAGCGTCAGGGTCAGGTTAGGGTTGGGGTTGAGCTTCAGGTGTCCGCCTAGGGTTAGGGGTAGGTCTATGGTTTGAGTTAGGCTTCAGGTTAGGTTAGGTTTGAACTTAGTTTGAGGGAGTAAGTTTAGGGCTACTGTTTGTTTTCGGTTCAGTGTTTCGGTTGGAGTTAGCGTGAGGGTCAGGTTAGGGTAGGGGTTGAGCTTAAGGAGTCCGCCTAGGGTTAGGGTTAGGTGTATTGTTTGATTTAGGCTTCAGGTTAGGTTAGGTTTGAAGTTAGTTTGAGGGAGTAAGTTTAGGGCTACTCTTAGTTTTCGGTTAACTGTTACAGTTGGAGTAAGCGTAAGGGTCAGGTTAGGGTAGGGGTTGAGCTTAAGGTGTCCGCCTAGGGTTAGGGTTAGGTGTATGATTTGATTAAGGCTTCAGGTTAGGTTAGGTGTGAACTTAGGTTGAGGGAGTTAGTTTAGGGCTACTGTTAGTTTTCGGGTAACTGTTACGGTTGGAGTTAGCGTCAGGGCCATTTTAGGATTGGGGTTGAGCTTAAGGTGTCCGCCAAGGGTTAGGGTTAGGTCTATGGTTTGAGTTAGGCTTCACGTTATGTTAGGTTTGAACTTAGATTGAGGGAGTAAGTTTAGGGCTACTGTTAGTTTTCGGTTCAGTGTTACGGTTGGAGATAGCGTCAGGGTCAGGTTAGGGTTGGCGTTGAGCTTCAGGTGTCCGCCTAGGGTTAGGGTTAGGTCTATGGTTTGAGTTAAGCTTCAGGTTAGGTTAGGTTTGAACTTTGTTTGAGGGAGTAAGTTTAGGGCTACTGTTAGTTTTCGGTTCAGTGTTACGGTTGGATTTAGCGTGAGGGTCAGGTTAGGGTTGGGGTTGAGCTTAAGGTGTCCGCCTAGGGTTAGGGTTAGGTCTATGGTTTGAGCTAGGCTTCAGGTTAGGTTAGGTTTGAACTTAGTTTGAGGGAGTAAGTTTAGTGCTACTGTTAGTTTTCGGGTAACTGTTATGGTTGGAGTTAGCGTCAGGGCCATTTTAGGATTGGGGTTAAGCTTAAGGTGTCCGCCAAGGGTTAGGGTTAGGTCTATGGTTTGAGTTAGGCTTCAGGTTAGGTTAGGTTTGAACTTAGTTTGAGGGAGTAAGTTTAGGGCTACTGTTAGTTTTCGGTTCAGTGTTACGTTTGGACATAGCGTCAGGGTCAGGTTAGGGTTGGGGTTGAGATTCAGGTGTCCGCCTAGGGTTAGGGTTAGGTCTATGGTTTGAGTTAGGCTTCAGGTTAGGTTAGGTTTGAACTTAGTTTGAGGGAGTAAGTTTAGGGCTACTGTTAGCTTTTGGGTAACTGTTATGGTTGGAGTTAGCGTCACGGCCATTTTAGGATTGGGGTTGAGCTTAAGGTGTCCGCCAAGGGTTACGATTAGGTCTATGGTTTGAGTTAGGCTTCAGGTTATGTTCGGTTTGAACTTAGTTTGAGGGAGTAAGTTTAGGGCTACTGTTAGTTTTCGGTTCAGTGTTACGGTTGGAGATAGCGTCAGGGTCAGTTTAGGTTTGGGGTTGAGCTTCAGGTGTCCGCCTAGGGTTAGGGTTAGGTCTATGGTTTGAGTTAGGCTTCAGGTTAGGTTAGGTTTGAACTTAGTTTGAGGGAGTAAGTTTAGGGTTACTGTTAGTTTTCGGTTCAGTGTTACGGTTGGAGTTAGCGTGAGGGTCAGGTTAGGGTTGGGGTTGAGCTTAAGGTGTCCGCCAAGGGTTAGCGTTAGGTGTATGGTTTGATTTAGGCTTCAGGTTAGGTTAGGTTTGAACTTAGTTTGAGGGAGTAAGTTTAGGGCTACTGTTTGTTTTCGGTTCAGTGTTACGGTTGGATTTAGCGTAGGGTCAGGTTAGGGTTGGGGTTGAGCTTAAGGTGTCCGCCTAGGGTTGGGGTTAGGTGTATGGTTTGATTTAGGCTTCAGGTTAGGTTAGGTTTGAACTTAGTTTGAGGGAGTAAGTTTAGTGCTACTGTTAGTTTTCGGGTAACTGTTATGGTTGGAGTTAGCGTCAGGGCCATTTTAGGATTGGGGTTAAGCTTAAGGTGTCCGCCAAGGGTTAGGGTTAGGTCTATGGTTTGAGTTAGGCTTCCGGTTAGGTTAGGTTTGAACTTAGTTTGAGGGAGTAAGTTTAGGGCTACTGTTAGTTTTCGTTTCAGTGTTACGTTTGGAGATAGCGTCAGGGTCAGGTTAGGGTTGGGGTTGAGCTTCAGGTGTCCGCCTAGGGTTAGGGTTAGGTCTATGATTTGAGTTAGGCTTCAGCTTAGGTTAGGTTTGAACTTAGTTTGAGGGAGTAAGTTTAGGGCTACTGTTAGTTTTCGGTTCAGTGTTACGGTTGGAGTAAGAGTCAGGGTCAGGTTAGGGTTGGGGTTGAGCTTCAGGTGTCCGCCTAGGGTTGGGGTTAGGTCTATGGTTTGAGTTAGGCTTCAGGTTAGGTTAGGTTTGAACTTAGTTTGAGGGAGTAAGTTTAGGGCTACTGTTTGTTTTCGGTTCAGTGTTTCGGTTGGAGTTAGCGTGAGGGTCAGGTTAGGGTAGGGGTTGAGCTTAAGGAGTCCGCCTAGGGTTAGGGTTAGGTGTATGGTTTGATTTAGGCTTCAGGTTAGGTTAGGTTTGAAGTTAGTTTGAGGGAGTAAGTTTAGGGCTACTGTTAGTTTTCGGTTAACTGTTACAGTTGGAGTAAGCGTAAGGGTCAGGTTAGGGTAGGGGTTGAGCTTAAGGTGTCCGCCTAGGGTTAGGGTTAGGTGTATGAATTGATTAAGGCTTCAGGTTAGGTTAGGTATGAACTTACTTTGAGGGAGTAAGTTTAGGGCTACTGTTAGTTTTCGGGTAACTGCTTTGGTTGGAGTTAGCGTCAGGGCCATTTTAAGATTGGGGTTGAGCTTAAGGTGTCCGCCAAGGGTTAGGGTTAGGTCTATGGTTTGATTTAGGCTTCAGGTTAGGTTAGGTTTGAACTTAGTTTGAGGGAGTAAGTTTAGGGCTACTGTTAGTTTTCGGTTCAGTGTTACGGTTGGAGATAGCGTCAGGGTCAGGTTAGGTTTGCGTTCAGCTTCAGGTGTCCGCCTAGGGTTAGGGTTAGGTCTATGGTTTGAGTTAAGCTTCAGGTTAGGTTAGGTTTGAACTTAGTATGAGGGAGTAAGTTTAGGGCTACTGTTAGTTTTCGGTTCAGTGTTACGGTTGGATTAAGCGTGAGGGTCAGGTTAGGGTTGGGGTTGAGCTTAAGGTGTCCGCCTAGGGTTAGGGTTAGGTGTATGGTTTGATTTAGGCTTCAGGTTAGGTTAGGTTTGAACTTAGTTTGAGGGAGTAAGTTTAGGGGTACTGTTAGTTTTCGGTTCAGTTTTACGGTTGGAGATAGCGTCAGAGACAGGTTAGGGTTGGGGTTGATCTTCATGGGTCCGCCTAGGGTTAGGGTTAGGTATATGGTTTGAGTTAGGCTTCAGGTTAGGTTAGGTTAGAAATTAGTTTGAGGGAGTAAGTTTAGGGCTACTGTTAGTTTTCGGTTCAGTGTTACGGTTGGAGTTAGCGTTAGGGTCAGGTTGGGGTTGGGGTTTAGCTTAAGGTGTCCGCCTAGGGTTAGGGTTAGGTGTATGGTTTGATTTACGCTTCAGGTTAGGTTAGGATTGAACTTAGTTTAAGGGAGTAAGTTTAGGGCGACTGTTAGTTTTCGGGTAACTGTTATGGTTGGAGTTAGCGTCAGGGCCAGGTTAGGGTTGGGGTTGAGCTTAAGGTGTCCGCATAGGGTTAGGGTTAGGTTTATGGTTTGAGTTAGGCTTCAGGTTAGGTTAGGTTTGAACTTAGTTTGAGGGAGTAAGTTGAGGGCTACTGTTAGTTTTCGGTTCAGTGTTACGGGTGGAGATAGCGTCAGGGTCAGGTTAGGGTTGGGGTTGAGCTTCAGGTGTCCGCCTATGGTTAGGGTTAGGTGTATGATTTTATTAAGGCTTCAGGTTAGGTTATGTTTGAACTTAGTTTGAGGGAGTAAGTTTAGGGCGACTGTTAGTTTTTTGGTAACTGTTATGGTTGGAGTTAGCGTCAGGGCCAGGTTAGGGTTGCGGTTGAGCTTAAGGTGTCCGCCTAGGGTTAGGGTTAGGTCTATGGTTTGAGTTAGGCTTCAGGTTAGGTTAGGTTTGAACTTAGTTTGAGGGAGTAAGTTTAGGGCTACTGTTAGTTTTCGGGTAACTGTTATGGTTGGAGTTAGCGTCAGGGCCATTTTAGGACTGGGGTTGAGCTTAAGGTGTCCGCGTAGGGTTAGGGTTAGGTCTATGGTTTGAGATAGGCTTCAGGTTAGGTTAGGTTTGAACATAGATTGAGGGAGTAGTTTAGGGCTACTGTTAGTTTTCGGTTCAGTGTTACGGTTGGAGATAACGTCAGGGTCAGGTTAGGGTTGGGGTTGAGTTTACGGTGTCCGCCTAGGGTTAGGGTTAGGTGTATGGTTTGATTTAGACTTCAGATTAGGTTCGGTTTGAACTTCGTTTGAGGGAGTAAGTTTAGGGCTACTGTTAGTTTTCGGTTCAGTGTTACGGTTGGAGATAGCGTCAGGGTTAGGTTAGGGTTGGGGTTGAGTTTCAGGTGTCCGCCTAGGGTTAGGGTTAGGTCTATGGTTTGAGTTAGGCTTCAGGTTAGGTTAGGTTTGAACTTAGTTTGAGGGAATAAGTTTAGGGCTACTGTTAGTTTTCGGTTCAGTGTTACGGTTGGATTTAGCGTGAGGGTCAGGTTAGGGTTGGGGTTGAGCTTAAGGTGTCCGCCTAGGGTTAGGGTTAGGTGTATGGATTGATTTAGGCTTCAGGTTAGGTTAGGTTTGAACTTAGGTTGAGGGAGTAAGTTTAGGGCTACTGTTAGTTTTCGGGTAACTGTTATGGTTGGAGTTAGCGTCAGGGCCATTTTAGGATTGGGGTTGAGCTTAAGGTGTCCGCCAAAGGTTAGGGTTAGGTCGATGGTTTGAGTTAGGCTTCAGGTTAGATTAGGTTTCAACTTAGTTTGAGGGAGTAAGTTTAGGGCTACTGTTAGTTTTCGGTTCATTGTTACGTTTGGAGATAGCGTCAGGGTCAGGTTAGGGTTGGGGTTGAGCTTCAGGTGTCCGCCTAGGGTTAGGGGTAGGTCTATGGTTTGAGTTAGGCTTCAGGTTAGGTTAGGTTTGAACTTAGTTTGAGGGAGTAAGTTTAGGGCTACTGTTTGTTTTCGGTTCAGTGTTTCGGTTGGAGTTAGCGTGAGGGTTAGGTTAGGGTAGGGGTTGAGCTTAAGGAGTCCGCCTAGGGTTAGGGTTAGGTGTATTGTTTGATTTAGGCTTCAGGTTAGGTTAGGTTTGAAGTTAGTTTGAGGGAGTAAGTTTAGGGCTAATCTTAGTTTTCGGTTAACTGTTACAGTTGGAGTAAGCGTAAGGGTCAGGTTAGGGTAGGGGTTGAGCTTAAGGTGTCCGCCTAGGGTTAGGGTTAGGTGTATGATTTGATTAAGGCTTCAGGTTAGGTTAGGTGTGAACTAAGTTTGAGGGAGTTAGTTTAGGGCTACTGTTAGTTTTCGGGTAACTGTTACGGTTGGAGTTAGCGTCAGGGCCATTTTAGGATTGGGGTTGAGCTTAAGGTGTCCGCAAAGGGTTAGGGTTAGGTCTATGGTTTGAGTTAGGCTTCAGGTTAGGTTAGGTTTGAACTTAGTTTGAGGGAGTAAGTTTAGGGCTACTGTTAGTTTTCGGTTCAGTGTTACGGTTGGAGATAGCGTCAGGGTCAGTTTAGGTTTGGGGTTGAGCTTCAGGTGTCCGCCTAGGGTTAGGGTTAGGTCTATGGTTTGAGTTAGGCTTCAGGTTAGGTTAGGTTTGAACTTAGTTTGAGGGAGTAAGTTTAGGGTTACTGTTAGTTTTCGGTTCAGTGTTACGGTTGGAGTTAGCGTGAGGGTCAGGTTAGGGTTGGGGTTGAGCTTAAGGTGTCCGCCAAGGGTTAGCGTTAGGTGTATGGTTTGATTTAGGCTTCAGGTTACGTTAGGTTTGAACTTAGTTTGAGGGAGTAAGTTTAGGGCTACTGTTAGTTTTCGGTTCAGTGTTACGTTTGGAGATAGCGTCAGGGTCAGGTTAGGGTTGGGGTTGAGCTTCAGGTGTCCGCCTAGGGTTAGGGGTAGGTCTATGGTTTGAGTTAGGCTTCAGGTTAGGTTAGGTTTGAACTTAGTTTGAGGGAGTAAGTTTAGGGCTACTGTTTGTTTTCGGTTCAGTGTTTCGGTTGGAGTTAGCGTGAGGGTCAGGTTAGGGTAGGGGTTGAGCTTAAGGAGTCCGCCTAGGGTTAGGGTTAGGTGTATTGTTTGATTTAGGCTTCAGGTTAGGTTAGGTTTGAAGTTAGTTTGAGGGAGTAAGTTTAGGGCTACTCTTAGTTTTCGGTTAACTGTTACAGTTGGAGTAAGCGTAAGGGTCAGGTTAGGGTAGGGGTTGAGCTTAAGGTGTCCGCCTAGGGTTAGGGTTAGGTGTATGATTTGATTAAGGCTTCAGGTTAGGTTAGGTGTGAACTTAGTTTGAGGGAGTTTGTTTAGGGCTACTGTTAGTTTTCGGGTAACTGTTACGGTTGGAGTTAGCGTCAGGGCCATTTTAGGATTGGGGTTGAGCTTAAGGTGTCCGCCAAGGGTTAGGGTTAGGTCTATGGTTTGAGTTAGGCTTCACGTTAGGTTAGGTTTGAACTTAGATTGAGGGAGTAAGTTTAGGGCTACTGTTAGTTTTCGGTTCAGTGTTACGGTTGGAGATAGCGTTAGGGTCAGGTTAGGGTTGGCGTTGAGCTTCAGGTGTCCGCCTAGGGTTAGGGTTAGGTCTATGGTTTGAGTTAAGCTTCAGGTTAGGTTAGGTTTGAACTTTGTTTGAGGGAGTAAGTTTAGGGCTACTGTTAGTTTTCGGTTCAGTGTTACGGTTGGATTTAGCGTGAGGGTCAGGTTAGGGTTGGGGTTGAGCTTAAGGTGTCCGCCTAGGGTTAGGGTTAGGTCTATGGTTTGAGCTAGGCTTCAGGTTAGGTTAGGTTTGAACTTAGTTTGAGGGAGTAAGTTTAGTGCTACTGTTAGTTTTCGGGTAACTGTTATGGTTGGAGTTAGCGTCAGGGCCATTTTAGGATTGGGGTTAAGCTTAAGGTGTCCGCCAAGGGTTAGGGTTAGGTCTATGGTTTGAGTTAGGCTTCAGGTTAGGTTAGGTTTGAACTTAGTTTGAGGGAGTAAGTTTAGGGCTACTGTTAGTTTTCGGTTCAGTGTTACGTTTGGACATAGCGTCAGGGTCAGGTTAGGGTTGGGGTTGAGATTCAGGTGTCCGCCTAGGGTTAGGGTTAGGTCTATGGTTTGAGTTAGGCTTCAGGTTAGGTTAGGTTTGAACTTAGTTTGAGGGAGTAAGTTTAGGGCTACTGTTAGCTTTTGGGTAACTGTTATGGTTGGAGTTAGCGTCACGGCCATTTTAGGATTGGGGTTGAGCTTAAGGTGTCCGCCAAGGGTTACGATTAGGTCTATGGTTTGAGTTAGGCTTCAGGTTATGTTCGGTTTGAACTTAGTTTGAGGGAGTAAGTTTAGGGCTACTGTTAGTTTTCGGTTCAGTGTTACGGTTGGAGATAGCGTCAGGGTCAGTTTAGGTTTGGGGTTGAGCTTCAGGTGTCCGCCTAGGGTTAGGGTTAGGTCTATGGTTTGAGTTAGGCTTCAGGTTAGGTTAGGTTTGAACTTAGTTTGAGGGAGTAAGTTTAGGGCTACTGTTTGTTTTCGGTTCAGTGTTACGGTTGGATTTAGCGTGAGGGTCAGGTTAGGGTTGGGGTTGAGCTTAAGGTGTCCGCCTAGGGTTGGGGTTAGGTGTATGGTTTGATTTAGGCTTCAGGTTAGGTTAGGTTTGAACTTAGTTTGAGGGAGTAAGTTTAGTGCTACTGTTAGTTTTCGGGTAACTGTTATGGTTGGAGTTAGCGTCAGGGCCATTTTAGGATTGGGGTTAAGCTTAAGGTGTCCGCCAAGGGTTAGGGTTAGGTCTATGGTTTGAGTTAGGCTTCCGGTTAGGTTAGGTTTGAACTTAGTTTGAGGGAGTAAGTTTAGGGCTACTGTTAGTTTTCGTTTCAGTGTTACGTTTGGAGATAGCGTCAGGGTCAGGTTAGGGTTGGGGTTGAGCTTCAGGTGTCCGCCTAGGGTTAGGGTTAGGTCTATGATTTGAGTTAGGCTTCAGCTTAGGTTAGGTTTGAACTTAGTTTGAGGGAGTAAGTTTAGGGCTACTGTTAGTTTTCGGTTCAGTGTTACGGTTGGAGTAAGAGTCAGGGTCAGGTTAGGGTTGGGGTTGAGCTTCAGGTGTCCGCCTAGGGTTGGGGTTAGGTCTATGGTTTGAGTTAGGCTTCAGGTTAGGTTAGGTTTGAACTTAGTTTGAGGGAGTAAGTTTAGGGCTACTGTTTGTTTTTGGTTCAGTGTTTCGGTTGGAGTTAGCGTGAGGGTCAGGTTAGGGTAGGGGTTGAGCTTAAGGTGTCCGCCTAGGGTTAGGGTTAGGTGTATGGTTTGATTTAGGCTTCAGGTTAGGTTAGGTTTGAACTTAGTTTGAGGGAGTAAGTTTAGGGCTACTGTTAGTTTTCGGGTAACTGTTACGGTTGGAGTTAGCGTCAGGTCCAGGTTAGGGTTGGCGTTGAGCTTCAGGTGTCCGCCTAGGGTTAGGGTTAGGTGTATGGTTTGATTTAGGCTTCAGGTTAGGTAAGGTTTGAAGTTAGTTTGAGGGAGTACGTTTAGGGCTACTGTTAGTTTTCGGTTAACTGTTACAGTTGGAGTAAGCGTGAGGTCAGGTTAGGGTAGGGGTTGAGCTTAAGGTGTCCGCCTAGGGTTCGGGTTAGGTGTATGATTTGATTAAGGCTTCAGTTTATGTTAGGTTTGAACTTAGTATGAGGGAGTAAGTTTAGGGCTACTGTTAGTTTTCGGTTCAGTGTTACGGTTGGAGATAGCGTCAGGGTCAGGTTAGGGTTGGGGTTGAGCTTCAGGTGTCCGCCTAGGGTTAGGGTTAGGTCTATGGTTTGAGTTAGGCTTCAGGTTAGGTTAGGTTTGAACTTAGTTTGAGGGAGTAAGTTTAGGGCGACTGTTAGTTTTCGGGTAACTGTTATGGTTGGAGTTAGCGTCAGGACCAGGTTAGGGTTGGGGTTGAGCTTATGGTGTCCGCATAGGGTTAGGGTTAGGTGTATGGTTTTATTTAGGCTTCAGGTTAGGTTAGGTTTGAACTTAGTTTGAGGGAGTAAGTTTAGGGCTACTGTTAGCTTTCGGGTAACTGTTATGGTTGGAGTTAGCCTCACGGCCATTTTAGGATTGGGGTTGAGCTTAAGGTGTCCGCCAAGGGTTACGATTAGGTCTATGGTTTGAGTTAGGCTTCAGGTTATGTTAGGTTTGAACTTAGTTTGAGGGAGTAAGTTAAGGGCTACTGTTAGTATTCGGTTCAGTGTTACGGTTGGAGATAGCGTCAGGGTCAGTTTAGGATTGGGTTTTAGCTTCTGTTGTCCGCCTAGGGTTATGGTTAGGTCTATGGTTTGAGTTAGGCTTCAGGTTAGGTTAGGTTTGAACTTAGTTTGAGGGAGTAAGTTTAGGGTTACTGTTAGTTTTCGGTTCAGTGTTACGGTTGGAGTTAGCGTGAGGGTCAGGTTAGGGTTGGGGTTGAGCTTAAGGTGTCCGCCAAGGGTTAGCGTTAGGTGTATGGTTTGATTTAGGCTTCAGGTTAGGTTAGGTTTGAGCTTAGTTTGAGGGAGTAAGTTTAGGGCTACTGTTAGTTTTCGTTTCAGTGTTACGGTTGGATTTATCGTGAGGGTCAGGTTAGGGTTGGGGTTGAGCTTAAGGTGTCCGCCTAGGGTTGGGGTTAGGTGTATGGTTTGATTTAGGCTTCAGGTTAGGTTAGGTTTGAACTTAGTTTGAGGGAGTAAGTTTAGTGCTACTGTTAGTTTTCGGGTAACTGTTATGGTTGGAGTTAGCGTCAGTGCCATTTTAAGATTGGGGTTAAGCTTAAGGTGTCCGCCAAGGGTTAGGGTTAGGTCTATGGTTTGAGTTAGGCTTCCGGTTAGGTTAGGTTTGAACTTAGTTTGAGGGAGTAAGTTTAGGGCTACTGTTAGTTTTCGGTTCAGTGTTACGTTTGGAGATACCGTCAGGGTCAGGTTAGGGTTGGGGTTGAGCTTCAGGTGTCCGCCTAGGGTTAGGGTTAGGTCTATGATTTGAGTTAGGCTTCAGCTTAGGTTAGGTTTGAACTTAGTTTGAGGGAGTAAGTTTAGGGCTACTGTTAGTTTTCGGTTCAGTGTTACGGTTGGAGTAAGAGTCAGGGTCAGGTTAGGGTTGGGGTTGAGCTTCAGGTGTCCGCCTAGGGTTAGGGTTAGGTCTATGGTTTGAGTTAGGCTTCAGGGTAGGTTAGGTTTGAACTTAGTTTGAGGGAGTAAGTTTAGGGCTACTGTTTGTTTTCGGTTCAGTGTTTCGGTTGGAGTTAGCGTGAGGGTCAGGTTAGGGTAGGGGTTGAGCTTAAGGTGTCCGCCTAGGGTTAGGGTTAGGTGTATGGTTTGATTTAGGCTTCAGGTTAGGTTAGGTTTGAACTTAGTTTGAGGGAGTAAGTTTAGGGCTACTGTTAGTTTTCGGGTAACTGTTACGGTTGGAGTTAGCGTCAGGTCCAGGTTAGGGTTGGCGTTGAGCTTCAGGTGTCCGCCTAGGGTTAGGGTTAGGTGTATGGTTTGATTTAGGCTTCAGGTTAGGTTAGGTTTGAAGTTAGTTTGAGGGAGTACGTTTAGGGCTACTGTTAGTTTTCGGTTAACTGTTACAGTTGGAGTAAGCGTGAGGTCAGGTTAGGGTAGGGGTTGAGCTTAAGGTGTCCGCCTAGGGTTAGGGTTAGGTGTATCATTTGATTAAGGCTTCAGTTTATGTTAGGTTTGAACTTAGTATGAGGGAGTAAGTTTAGGGCTACTGTTAGTTTTCGGTTTAGTGTTACGGTTGGAGATAGCGTCAGGGTCAGGTTAGGGTTGGGGTTGAGCTTCAGGTGTCCGCCTAGGGTTAGGGTTAGGTCTATGGTTTGAGTTAGGCTTCAGGTTAGGTTAGGTTTGAACTTAGTTTGAGGGAGTAAGTTTAGGGCTACTGTTAGTTTTCGGTTCAGTGTTACGGTTGGAGTTAGCGTGAGGGTCAGGTTGGGGTTGGGGTTGAGCTTAAGGTGTCCGCCTAGGGTTAGGGTTAGGTGTATGGTTTGATTTAGGCTTCAGGTTAGGTTAGGTTTGAACTTAGTTTGAGGGAGTAAGTTTAGGGCGACTGTTAGTTTTCGGGTAACTGTTATGGTTGGAGTTAGCGTCAGGACCAGGTTAGGGTTGGGGTTGAGCTTATGGTGTCCGCATAGGGTTAGGGTTAGGTGTATGGTTTTATTTAGGCTTCAGGTTAGGTTAGGTTTGAACTTAGTTTGAGGGAGTAAGTTTAGGGCTACTGTTAGCTTTCGGGTAACTGTTATGGTTGGAGTTAACCTCACGGCCATTTTAGGATTGGGGTTGAGCTTAAGGTGTCCGCCAAGGGTTACGATTAGGTCTATGGTTTGAGTTAGGCTTCAGGTTATGTTAGGTTTGAACTTAGTTTGAGGGAGTAAGTTAAGGGCTACTGTTAGTATTCGGTTCAGTGTTACGGTTGGAGATAGCGTCAGGGTCAGTTTAGGATTGGGTTTGAGCTTCTGGTGTCCGCCTAGGGTTATGGTGAGGTCTATGGTTTGAGTTAGGCTTCAAGTTAGGTTAGGTTTGAACTTAGTTTGAGGGAGTAAGTTTAGGGTTACTGTTAGTTTTCGGTTCAGTGTTACGGTTGGAGTTAGCGTGAGGGTCAGGTTAGGGTTGGGGTTGAGCTTAAGGTGTCCGCCAAGGGTTAGCGTTAGGTGTATGGTTTGATTTAGGCTTCAGGTTAGGTTAGGTTTGAACTTAGTTTGAGGGAGTAAGTTTAGGGCTACTGTTAGTTTTCGTTTCAGTGTTACGGTTGGATTTAGCGTGAGGGTCAGGTTAGGGTTGGGGTTGAGCTTAAGGTGTCCGCCTAGGGTTGGGGTTAGGTGTATGGTTTGATTTAGGCTTCAGGTTAGGTTAGGTTTGAACTTAGTTTGAGGGAGTAAGTTTAGTGCTACTGTTAGTTTTCGGGTAACTGTTATGGTTGGAGTTAGCGTCAGTGCCATTTTAAGATTGGGGTTAAGCTTAAGGTGTCCGCCAAGGGTTAGGGTTAGGTCTATGGTTTGAGTTAGGCTTCCGGTTAGGTTAGGTTTGAACTTAGTTTGAGGGAGTAAGTTTAGGGCTACTGTTAGTTTTCGGTTCAGTGTTACGTTTGGAGATACCGTCAGGGTCAGGTTAGGGTTGGGGTTGAGCTTCAGGTGTCCGCCTAGGGTTAGGGTTAGGTCTATGATTTGAGTTAGGCTTCAGCTTAGGTTAGGTTTGAACTTAGTTTGAGGGAGTAAGTTTAGGGCTACTGTTAGTTTTCGGTTCAGTGTTACGGTTGGAGTAAGAGTCAGGGTCAGGTTAGGGTTGGGGTTGAGCTTCAGGTGTCCGCCTAGGGTTAGGGTTAGGTCTATGGTTTGAGTTAGGCTTCAGGGTAGGTTAGGTTTGAACTTAGTTTGAGGGAGTAAGTTTAGGGCTACTGTTTGTTTTCGGTTCAGTGTTTCGGTTGGAGTTAGCGTGAGGGTCAGGTTAGGGTAGGGGTTGAGCTTAAGGTGTCCGCCTAGGGTTAGGGTTAGGTGTATGGTTTGATTTAGGCTTCAGGTTAGGTTATGTTTGAACTTAGTTTGAGGGAGTAAGTTTAGGGCTACTGTTAGTTTTCGGGTAACTGTTACGGTTGGAGTTAGCGTCAGGTCCAGGTTAGGGTTGGCGTTGAGCTAATGGTGTCCGCCTAGGGTTGGGGTTAGGTGTATGGTTTATTTAGGCTTCAGGTTAGGTTAGGTTTGAAGTTAGTTTGAGGGAGTAAGTTTAGGGGTACTGTTAGTTTTCGGTTAACTGTTACAGTTGGAGTAAGCGTGAGGGTCAGGTTAGGGTAGGGGTTGAGCTTAAGGTGTCCGCCTAGGGTTAGGGTTAGGTGTATGATTTGATTAAGGCTTCAGTTTAGGTTAGGTTTGAACTTAGTATGAGGGAGTAAGTTTAGGGCTACTGTTAGTTTTCGGTTCAGTGTTACGGTTGGAGATAGCGTCAGGGTCAGGTTAGGGTTGGGGTTGAGCTTCAGGTGTCCGCCTAGGTTTAGGGTTAGGTCTATGGTTTGAGTTAGGCTTCAGGTTAGGTTAGGTTTGAACTTAGTTTGAGGGAGTAAGTTTAGGGCTACTGTTAGTTTTCGGTTCAGTGTTACGGTTGGATTTAGCGTGAGGGTCAGGTTATTGTTGGGGTTGAGCTTAAGGTGTCCGCCAAGGATTAGGGTTAGGTGTATGGTTTGATTTAGGCTTCAGGTTAGGTTAGGTTTGAACTTAGTTTGAGGGAGTAAGTTTAGTGCTAGTGTTAGTTTTCGGGTAACTGTTATGGTTGGAGTTAGCGTCAGGGGATTTTAGGGTTGGGGTTGAGCTTAAGGTGTCCGCCTAGGGTTGGGGTTAGGTGTATGGTTTGATTTAAGCTTCAGGTTAGGTTAGGTTTGAACTTAGTTTGAGGGAGTAAATTTAGTGCTACTGTTAGTTTTCGGGTAACTGTTATGGTTGGAGTTAGCGTCAGGGCCATTTTAGGATTGGGGTTAAGCTTAAGGTGTCCGCCAAGGGTTAGGGTTAGGTCTATGGTTTGAGTTCGGCTTCAGGTTAGGTTAGGTTTGAACTTAGTTTGAGGGAGTAAGTTTAGGGCTACTGTTAGTTTTCGGTTCAGTGTTACGTTTGGACATAGCGTCAGGGTCAGGTTAGGGTTGGGGTTGAGCTTAAGGTGTCCGCCTAGGGTTAGGGTTAGGTCTATGGTTTGAGTTAGGCTTCAGGTTAGGTTAAGTTTGAACTTAGTTTGAGGGAGTAAGTTTAGGGCTACTTTTAGTTTTCGGTTCTGTGTTACGGTTGGAGTTAGCGCGAGGGTCAGGTTAGGGTTGGGGTTGAGCTAAAGGTGTCCGCCTATGGTTAGGTTTAGGTCTATGGTTTCATTTAGGCTTCAGGTTAGGTTAGGGTTGAACTTAGTTTGAGGGAGTAAGTTTAGGGCTACTGTTAGTTTTCGGTTCAGTGTTACCGTTGGAGATAGCGTCGGGGTAAGGTTAGGGTTGGGGTTGAGCTTAAGGTGTCCGCCTAGGGTTAGGGTTAGGTCTATGGTTTGAGTTAGGCTTCAGGTTAGGTTAGGTTTGAACTTAGTTTGAGGGAGTAAGTTTACGGCTACATTTAGTTTTCGGTTCTGTGTTACGGTTGAAGTTAGCGTCAGGGTCAGGTTAGGGTTGGGGTTGAGCTTCAGGTGTCCGCCTAGGGTTAGGGTTAGGTCTATGGTTTGAGTTAGGCTTCAGGTTAGGTTAGGTTTGAACTTAGTTTGAGGGAGTAAGTTTAGGGCTACTGTTTGTTTTCGGTTCAGTGTTTCGGTTGGAGTTAGCGTGAGGGTCAGGTTAGGGTAGGGGTTGAGCTTAAGGTGTCCGCCTAGGGTTAGGGTTAGGTGTATGGTTTGATTTAGGCTTCAGGTTAGGTTAGGTTTGAACTTAGTTTGAGGGAGTAAGTTTAGGGCTACTGTTAGTTTTAGGGTAACTTTACGGTTGGAGTTAGCGTCAGGTCCAGGTTAGGGTTGGCGTTGAGCTAATGGTGTCCGCCTAGGGTTAGGGTTAGGTGTATGGTATGATTTAGGCTTCTGGTTAGGTTAGGTTTGAAGTTAGTTTGACGGAGTAAGTTTAGGGCTACTCTTAGTTTTCGGTTAACTGTTACAGTTGGAGTAAGCGTGAGGGTCAGGTTAGGGTAGGGGTTGAGCTTAAGGTGTCCGCCTAGGGTTAGGGTTAGGTGTATGATTTGATTAAGGCTTCAGTTTAGGTTAGGTTTGAACTTAGTATGACGGAGTAGGTTTAGGGCTACTGTTAGTTTTCGGTTCAGTGTTACAGTTGGAGATAGCGTCAGGGTCAGGTTAGGGTTGGGGTTGAGCTTCAGGTGTCCGCCTAGGGTTAGGGTTAGGTCTATGGTTTGAGTTAGGCTTCAGGTTAGGTTAGGTTTGAACTTAGTTTGATGGAGTAAGTTTAGGGCTACTGTTAGTTTTCGGTTCAGTGTTACTGTTGGATTTAGTTTGAGGGTCAGGTTAGGGTTGGGGTTGAGCTTAAGGTGTCCGCCTAGGATTAGGGTTAGGTGTATGGTTTGATTTAGGCTTCAGGTTACGTTAGGATTGAACTTAGTTTGAGGGAGTAAGTTTAGGGCTACTGTTAGTTTTCGGGTAACTGTTATGCTTGGAGTTAGCGTCAGGGGATTTTAGGGTTGGGGTTGAGCTTAAGGTGTCCGCCAAGGGTTAGGGTTAGGTCTATGGTTTGAGTTCGGCTTCAGGTTAGGTTAGGTATGAACTTAGATTGAGGGAGTAAGATTAGGGCTACTGTTAGTTTTCGGTTCAGTGTTACGGTTGGAGTTAGCGCGAGGGTCAGGTTAGGGTTGGCGTTGAGCTAAAGGTGTCCGCCTAGGGTTAGGTTTAGGTCTATGGTTTCATTTAGGCTTCAGGTTAGGTTAGGATTGAACTTAGTTTGAGGGAGTAAGTTTAGGGCTACTGTTAGTTTTCGGTTCAGTGTTACCGTTGGAGATAGCGTCGGGGTAAGGTTAGGGTTGGGGTTGAGCTTAAGGTGTCCGCCTAGGGTTAGGGTAGGTCTATGGTTTGAGTTAGGCTTCAGGTTAGGTTAGGTTTGAACTTAGTTTGAGGGAGTAAGTTTAGGGCTACTGTTAGTTTTCGGTTCAGTGTTACGGTTGGATTTAGTGTGAGGGTCAGGTTAGGGTTGGGGTTGAGCTTAAGTTGTCCGCCTAGGATTAGGGTTAGGTGTATGGTTTGATTTAGGCTTCAGGTTAGGTTAGGTTTGAACTTAGTTTGAGGGAGTAAGTTTAGGGCTACTGTTACTTTTCGGGTAACTGTTATGGTTGGAGTTGGCGTCAAGGGATTTTAGGGTTGGGGTTGAGCTTAAGGTGTCCGCCTAGGGTTGGGGTTAGGTGTATGGTTTGATTTAGGCTTCAGGTTAGGTTAGGTTTGAACTTAGTTTGAGGGAGTAAGTTTAGTGCTACTGTTAGTTTTCGGTAACTGTTATGGTTGGAGTTAGCGTCAGGGCCATTTTAGGATTGGGGTTAAGCTTAAGGTGTCCGCCAAGGGTTAGCGTTTGGTCTATGGTTTGAGTTCGGCTTCAGGTTAGGTTAGGTATGAACTTAGTTTGAGGGAGTAAGATTAGGGCTACTTTTAGTTTTCGGTTCAGTGTTACGGTTGGAGTTACCGCGAGGGTCAGGTTAGGGTTGGGGTTGAGCTAAAGGTGTCCGCCTAGGGTTAGGTTTAGGTCTATGGTTTCATTTAGGCTTCAGGTTAGGTTAGGATTGAACTTAGTTTGAGGGAGTAAGTTTAGGGCTACTGTTATTTTTCGGTTCAGTGTTATCGTTGGAGATAGCGTCGGGGTAAGGTTAGGGTTGGGGTTGAGCTTAAAGTGTCCGCCTAGGTTTAGGGTTAGGTCTATGGTTTGAGTTAGGCTTCAGGTTAGGTTAGGTTTGAACTTAGTTTGAGGGAGTAAGTTTAGGGCTACTTTTAGTTTTCAGTTCTGTGTTACGGTTGGAGTTAGCGTCAGGGTCAAGTTAGGGTTGGGGTTGAGCTTCAGGTGTCCGCCTAGGGTTAGGGTTAGGTCTATGGTTTGAGTTAGGCTTCAGGTTAGGTTAGGTTTGAACTTAGTTTGAGGGAGTAAGTTTAGGGCTACTGTTTGTTTTCGGTTCAGTGTTTCAGTTGGAGTTAGCGTGAGGGTCAGGTTAGGGTAGGGGTTGAGCTTAAGGTGTCCGCCTAGGGTTAGGGTTAGGTGTATGGTTTGATTTAGGCTTCAGGTTAGGTTAGGTTTGAACTTAGTTTGAGGGAGTAAGTTTAGGGCTATTGTTAGTTTTCGGTTCAGTGTTACGGTTGGAGATAGCGTAAGGTCCAGGTTAGGGTTGGCGTTGAGCTAATGGTGTCCGCCTAGGGTTAGGATTAGGTGTATGGTTTGATTTAGGCTTCAGGTTAGGTTAGGTTTGAAGTTAGTTTGAGGGAGTAAGTTTAGGGCTACTGTTAGTTTTCGGTTAACTGTTACAGTTCGAGTAAGCCTGAGGGTCAGGTTAGGGTAGGGGTTGAGCTTAAGGTGTCCGCCTAGGGTTAGGGTTAGGTGTATGATTTGATTAAGGCTTCAGGTTAGGTTAGGTTTGAACTTAGTTTGAGGGAGCAAGTTTAGGGCTACTGTTAGTTTTCTGGTAACTGTTATGGTTGGAATTAGCGTCAGGGCCAGGTTAGGGTTGGGGTTGAGCTTAAGGTGTTCGCATAGAGTTAGGGTTAGGTCTTTGGTTTGAGTTAGGCTTCAGGTTAGGTTAGGTTTGAACTTAGTTTGAGGGAGTAAGTTTAGGGCTGCTGTTAGTTTTCGGTTCAGTGTTACGTTTGGAGATAGCGTCAGGGTCATGTTAGGGTTGGGGTTGAGCTTCAGGTGTCCGCCTAGGGTTAGGTTTAGGTCTATGGTTTGAGTTAGGCTTCAGGTTAGGTTAGGTTTGAACTTAGTTTGAGGGAGTAAGTTTAGGGCTACTGTTAGTTTTCGGGTAACTGTTATGGTTGGATTTATCGTGTGGGTCAGGTTAGGGTTGGGGTTGAGCTTAAGGTGTCCGCCTAGGGTTAGGGTTAGGTGTATGGTTTGATTTAGGCTTCAGGTTAGGTTAGGTTTGAACTTAGTTTGAGGGAGAAAGTTTAGGGCTACTGTTAGTTTTCGGGTAACTGTTACGGTTGGAGTTAGCGTCAGGTCCAGGTTAGGGTTGGCGTTGAGCTAATGGTGTCCGCCTAGTGTTATGGTTAGGTGTATGGTTTGATTTAGGCTTCAGGTTAGGTTAGGTTTGAAGTTAGTTTGAGGGAGTAAGTTTAGGGCTACTGTTAGTTTTCGCTTAACTGTTACAGTTGGAGTAAGCGTGAGGGTCAGGTTAGGGTAGGGGTTGAGCTTAAGTTGTCCGCCTAGTGTTAGGGTTAGGTGTATGATTTGATTAAGGCTTCAGGTTAGGTTAGGTTTGAACTTAGTTTGAGGGAGTAAGTTTAGGGCTACTGTTAGTTTTCGGGTAACTGTTATGGTTGGAATTAGCGTCAGGGCCATTTTAGGATTGGGGTTAAGCTTAAGGTGTCCGCCAAGGGTTAGGGTTAGGTCTAAGGATTGAGTTAGGCTTCAGGTTAGGTTAGGTTTGAACTTAGTTTGAGGGAGTAAGTTTAGGGCTACTGTTAGTTTTCGGTTCAGTGTTACGGTTGGAGATAGCGTCAGTGTCAGGTTAGGGTTGGGGTTGAGCTTCAGGTGTCCGCCTAGGGTTAGGGTTAGGTCTATGGTTTGAGTTAGGCTTCAGGTTAGGTTAGGTTTGAACTTAGTTTGAGGGAGTAAGTTTAGGTTTACAGTTAGTTTTCGGTTCAGTGTTACGGTTGGATTTAGCGTGTGGGTCAGGTTAGGGTTGGGTTTGAGCTTAAGGTGTCCGCCTAGGGTTAGGGTTAGGTGTATGGTTTGATTTAGGCTTCAGGTTAGGTTAGGTTTGAACTTAGTTTGAGGGAGTAAGTTTAGGGCTACTGTTAGTTTTCGGGTAACTGTTACGGTTGGAGTTAGCGTCAGGTCTAGGTTAGGGTTGGCGTTGAGCTAATGGTGTCTGCCTAGTGTTATGGTTAGGTGTATGGTTTGATTTAGGCTTCAGGTTAGGTTAGCTTTGAAGTTAGTTTGAGGGAGTAAGTTTAGGGCTACTGTTAGTTTTCGGGTAACTGTTATGGCTGGAGTTAGCGTCAGGGCCAGGTTCGGTTGGGGTTGAGCTTAAGGTGTCCGCCAAGGGTTAGGGTTAGGTCTATGGTTTGAGTTAGGCTTCAGGTTAGGTTAGGTTTGAACTTAGTTTGAGGGAGTAGTTTAGGGCTACTGTTAGTTTTCGGTTCAGTGTTACAGTTGGAGATAGCGTCAGGGTCAGGTTAGGGTTGGGGTTGAGCTTAAGGTGTCCGCCTAGGGTTAGGGTTAGGTGTATGATTTGATTAAGGCTTCAGTTTAGGTTAAGTTTGAACTTAGTATGAGGGAGGAAGTTTAGGGCTACTGTTAATTTTCGGTTCAGTGTTACGGTTGGAGATAGCGTCAGGGTCAGGTTAGGGTTGGGGTTGAGCTTCAGGTGTCCGCCTAGGGTTAGGGTTAGGTCTATGGTTTGAGTTAGGTTTCAGGTTAGGTTAGGTTTGAACTTAGTTTGAGGGAGTAAGTTTAGGGCTACTGTTAGTTTTCGGGTAACTGTTATGCTTGGAGTTAGCGTCAGGGGATTTTAGGGTTGGGGTTGAGCTTAAGGTGTCCGCCAAGGGTTAGGGTTAGGTCTATGGTTTGAGTTAGGCTTCAGGTTAGGTTAGGTTTGAAGTTAGTTTGAGGGAGTAAGTTTAGGGCTATTGTTAGTTTTCGGTTCAGTGTTACTTTTGGAGATAGCGTCAGGTCCAGGTTAGGGTTGGCGTTGAGCTAATGGTGTCCGCCTAGGGTTAGGATTAGGTGAATGGTTTGATTTAGGCTTCAGGTTAGGTTAGGTTTGAAGTTAGTTTGAGGGAGTAAGTTTAGGGCTACTGTTAGTTTTCGGTTAACTGTTACAGTTGGAGTAAGCGTGAGGGTCAGGTTAGGGTAGGGGTTGAGCTTAAGGTGTCCGCCTAGGGTTAGGGTTAGGTGTATGATTTGATTAAGTCTTCAGGTTAGGTTACGTTTGAACTTAGTTTGAGGGAGTAAGTTTAGGGCTACTGTTAGTTTTCGGGTAACTGTTATGGTTGGAATTAGCGTCAGGGCCTGGTTAGGGTTGGGGTTGAGCTTAAGGTGTCGGCCTAGGGTTAGGGTTAGGTCTATGGTTTGAGTTAGGCTTCAGGTTAGGTTAGGTTTGAACTTAGTTTGAGGGAGTAAGTTTAGTGCTACTGTTAGTTTTCAGTTCAGTGTTACGGTTGGATTTAGCGTGAGGGTCAGGTTAGGGTTGGGGTTGAGCTTAAGGTGTCCGCCTAGGGTTAGGGTTAGGTGTATGGTTAGATTTAGGCTTCAGGTTAGGTTAGGTTTGAACTTAGTTTGAGGGAGTAAGTTTAGGGCTACTGTTAGTTTTCGGGTAACTGTTATGGTTGGTGTTAGAGTCAGGGCCATTTTAGGATTGGGGTTGAGCTTAAGGTGTCCGCCAAGGGTTAGGGTTAGGTCTATGGTTTGATTTAGGCTTCAGGTTAGGTTAGGTTTGAACTTAGTATGAGGGAGTAAGTTTAGGACTACTGTTAGTTTTCGGTTCAGTGTTACGGTTGGAGATAGCGTCAGGGTCAGGTTAGGGTTGGGGTTGAGCTTCAGTTGTCCGCCTAGGGTTAGGGTTAGGTCTATGGTTTGAGTTAGGCTTCAGGTTAGGTTAGGTTTGAATTTAGTTTGAGGGAGTAAATTTAGGGTTACTGTTAGTTTTCGGTTCAGTGTTATGGTTGGATTTAGCGTGAGGGTCAGGTTAGGGTTGGGGTTTAGCTTAAGGTGTCCGCCTAGGATTAGGGTTAGGTGTATGGTTTGATTTAGGCTTCAGGTTAGGTTAGGTTTGAACTTAGATTGAGGGAGTAAGTTTAGGGCTACTGTTAGTTTTCGGGTAACTGTTATGGTTGGAGTTAGCGTCAGGGGATTTTAGGGTTGGGGTTGAGCTTAAGGTGTCCGCCTAGGGTTGGGGTTAGGTGTATGGTTTGATTTAGGCTTCAGGTTAGGTTAGGTTTGAACTTAGTTTGAGGGAGTAAGTTTAGGGCTACTGTTAGTTTTCGATTCAGTGTTACCGTTGGAGATAGCGTCAGGGTAAGGTTAGGGTTGGGGTTGAGCTTAAGGTGTCCGCCTAGGGTTAGGGTTAGGTCTATGGTTTGAGTTAGGCTTCAGGTTAGGTTAGGTTTGAACTTAGTTTGAGGGAGTAAGTTTAGGGCTACTGTTTGTTTTCGGTTCCGTGTTTCGGTTGGAGTTAGTGTGAGGGTCAGGTTAGGGTAGGGGTTGAGCTTAAGGTGTCCGCCTAGGTTTAGGGTTAGGTGTATGGTTTGATTTAGGCTTCAGGTTAGGTTAGGTTTGAACTTAGTTTGAGGGAGTAAATTTAGGGCTACTGTTAGTTTTCGGGTAACTGTTACAGTTGGAGTAAGCGTGAGGGTCAGGTTAGGGTAGGGGTTGAGCTTAAGGTGTCCGCCTAGGGTTAGGGTTAGGTGTATGGTTTGATTTAGGCTTCAGGTTAGGTTAGGTTTGAACTTAGTTTGAGGGAGTAAGTTTAGGGCTACTGTTAGTTTTCGGTTCAGTGTTACGGTTGGAGATAGCGTCAGGGTCAGGTTAGGGTTGCGCTTGAACTTCAGGTGTCCGCCTGGGGTTAGGGTTAGGTCTATGGTTTGAGTTAGGCTTCAGGTTAGGTTAGGTTTGAAATTAGTTTGACTAAGTTTAGGGCTACTGTTAGTTTTCGGTTCAGTGTTACGGTTGGATTTAGCGTGAGGGTCAGGTTAGTGTTGGGGTTGAGCTTAAGGTGTCCGCCTAGGGTTAGAGTTAGGTGTATGGTTTGATTTAGGGTTCAGGTTAGGTTAGGTTTGAACTTAGTTTGAGGGAGTAAGTTTAGGGCTACTGTTAGTTTTCGGGTAACTGTTATGGTTGTAGTTAGCGTCAGGGCCAGGTTAGGGTTGGGGTTGAACTTTAGGTGTTCGCCTAGGGTTAGGGTTAGGTCTAAGGTTTGAGTTAGGCTTCAGGTTAGGTTAGGTTTGAACTTAGTTTGAGGGAGTAAGTTTAGGGCTACTGTTAGTTTTCGATTCAGTGTTACCGTTGGAGATAGCGTCAGGGTCAGGTTAGGGTTGGCGTTGAGCTAATGGTGTCCGCCTAGGGTTAGGATTAGGTGTATGGTTTGATTTAGGCTTCAGGATAGGTTAGGTTTGAAGTTAGTTTGAGGGAGTAAGTTTAGGGCTACTGTTAGTTTTCGGTTAACTGTTACAGTTGGAGTAAGCGTGAGGGTCAGGTTAGGGTAGGGGTTGAGCTTAAGGTGTCCGCCTAGGGTTAGGGTTAGGTGTTTGATTTGATTAAGTCTTCAGGTTAGGTTAGGTTTGAACTTAGTTTGAGGGAGTAAGTTTAGGGCTACTGTTAGTTTTCGGGTAACTGTTATGGTTGGAATTAGCGTCAGGGCCTGGTTAGGGTTGGGGTTGAGCTTAAGGAGTCCGCCTAGGGTTAGGGTTAGGTCTATGATATGAGTCAGGCTTCAGGTTAGGTTACGTTTGAACTTAGTTTGAGGGAGTCAGTTTAGGGCTACTGTTAATTTTCGGTTCAGTGTTACAGTTGGAGATAGCGTCAGGGTCAGGTTAGGGTTGGGGTTGAGCTTAAGGTGTCCGCCTAGGGTTAGGGTTAGGTGTATGATTTGATTTAGGCTTCAGGTTAGGTTAGGTTTGAACTTAGTTTGAGGGAGTAAGTTTAGGGCTACTGTTAGTTTTCGGTTCAGTGTTACGGTTGGAGATAGCGTCAGGGTCAGGTTAGGGTTGCGCTTGAACTTCAGGTGTCCGCCTAGGGTTAGGGTTAGGTCTATGGTTTGAGTTAGGCTTCAGGTTAGGTTAGGTTTGAAATTAGTTTGAGGGAGTAAGTTTAGGGCTACTGTTAGTTTTCTGTTCAGTGTTACCGTTGGATTTAGCGTGAAGGTCAGGTTAGGGTTGGGGTTGAGCTTAAGGTGTCCGCCTAGGGTTAGAGTTAGGTGTATGGTTTGATTTAGGGTTCAGGTTAGGTTAGGTTTGAACTTAGTTTGAGGGAGTAAGTTTAGGGCTACTGTTAGTTTTCGGTTCAGTGTTACGGTTGGAGATAGCGTCAGGGTCAGGTTAGGGTTGCGCTTGAACTTCAGGTGTCCGCCTAGGGTTAGGGTTAGGTCTATGGTTTGAGTTAGGCTTCAGGTTAGGTTAGGTTTGAAATTAGTTTGAGGGAGTAAGTTTAGGGCTACTGTTAGTTTTCGGTTCAGTGTTACCGTTGGATTTAGCGTGAAGGTCAGGTTAGGGTTGGGGTTGAGCTTAAGGTGTCCGCCTAGGGTTAGAGTTAGGTGTATGGTTTGATTTAGGGTTCAGGTTAGGTTAGGTTTGAACTTAGTTTGAGGGAGTAAGTTTAGGGCTACTGTTAGTTTTCGGGTAACTGTTATGGTTGGAGTTAGCGTCAGGGCCAGGTTAGGGTTGGGGTTGAACTTTAGGTGTTCGCCTAGGGTTAGGGTTAGGTCTAAGGTTTGAGTTAGGCTTCAGGTTAGGTTAGGTTTGAACTTAGTTTGAGGGAGTAAGTTTAGGGCTACTGTTAGTTTTCGGTTCAGTGTTACAGTTGGAGATAGCGTCAGGGTCAGGTTAGGGTTGGGGTTGAGCTTCAGGTGTCCGCCTAGGATTAGGGTTAGGTCTATGGTTTGAGTTAGGCTTCAGGTTAGGTTAGGTTTGAACTTAGTTTGAGGGAGTAAGTTTAGGGCTACTGTTAGTTTTCAGTTCAGTGTTACTGTTGGATTTAGCGTGAGGGTCAGGTTAGGGTTGGGGTTGAGATTAAGGTGTCCGCCTAGGGTTAGGGTTAGGTGTATGGTTAGATTTAGGCTTCAGGTTAGGTTAGGTTTGAACTTAGTTTGAGGGAGTAAGTTTAGGGCTACTGTTAGTTTTCGGGTAACTGTTATGGTTGGAGTTAGAGTCAGGGCCATTTTAGGATTGGGGTTGAGCTTAAGGTGTCCGCCAAGGGTTAGGGTTAGGTCTATGGTTTGAGTTAGGCTTCAGGTTAGGTTAGGTTTGAACTTAGTATGAGGGAGTAAGTTTAGGACTACTGTTAGTTTTCGGTTCAGTGTTACGGTTGGAGATAGCGTCAGGGTCAGGTTAGGGTTGGGGTTGAGCTTCAGTTGTCCGCCTAGGGTTAGGGTTAGGTCTATGGTTTGAGTTAGGCTTCAGGTTAGGTTAGGTTTGAATTTAGTTTGAGGGAGTAAATTTAGGGTTACTGTTAGTTTTCGGTTCAGTGTTATGGTTGGATTTAGCGTGAGGGTCAGGTTAGGGTTGGGGTTTAGCTTAAGGTGTCCGCCTAGGATTAGGGTTAGGTGTATGGTTTGATTTAGGCTTCAGGATAGGTTAGGTTTGAACTTAGTTTGAGGGAGTAAGTTTAGGGCTACTGTTAGTTTTCGGGTAACTGTTATGGTTGGAGTTAGCGTCAGGGGATTTTAGGGTTGGGGTTGAGCTTAAGATGTCCGCCAAGGGTTAGGGTTAGGTCTATGGTTTGAGTTAGGATTCAGGTTAGGTTAGGTATGAACTTAGTTTGAGGGAGTAAGATTAGGGCTACTGTTAGTTTTCGGTTCAGTGTTACGGTTGGAGTTAGCGCGAGGGTCAGGATAGGGTTGGGGTTGAGCTAAAGGTGTCCGCCTAGGGTTAGGTTTAGGTCTATGGTTTCATTTAGGCTTCAGGTTAGGTTAGGATTGAACTTAGTTTGAGGGAGTAAGTTTAGGGCTACTGTTAGTTTTCGGTTCAGTGTTACCGTTGGAGATAGCGTCAGGGTAAGGTTAGGGTTGGGGTTGAGCTTAAGGTGTCCGCCTAGGGTTAGGGTTAGGTCTATGGTTTGAGTTAGGCTTCAGGTTAGGTTAGGTTTGAACTTAGTTTGAGGGAGTAAGTTTAGGGCTACTGTTAGTTTTCGGTTCTGTGTTACGGTTGGAGTTAGCGTCAGGGTCAGGTTAGGGTTGGGGTTGAGCTTCAGGTGTCCGCCTAGGGTTAGGGTTAGGTCTATGGTTTGAGTTAGGCTTCAGGTTAGGTTAGGTTTGAACTTAGTTTGAGGGAGTAAGTTTAGGGCTACTGTTTGTTTTCGGTTCAGTGTTTCGGTTGGAGTTAGCGTGAGGATCAGGGGAGGGTAGGGGTTGAGCTTAAGGTGTCCGCCTAGGTTTAGGGTTAGGTGTATGGTTTGATTTAGGCTTCAGGTTAGGTTAGGTTTGAACATAGTTTGAGGGAGTAAGTTTAGGGCTACTGTTAGTTTTCCGGTAACTGTTACGGTTGGAGTTAGCGTTAGGTCCAGGTTAGGGTTGGCGTTGAGCTAATGGTGTCCGCCTAGGGTTAGGATTAGGTGTATGGTTTGATTCAGGCTTCAGGTTAGGTTAGGTTTGAAGTTAGTTTGAGGGAGTAAGTTTAGGGCTACTGTTAGTTTTCGGTTAACTGTTACGGTTGGAGTAAGCGTGAGGGTCAGGTTAGGGTAGGGGTTGAGCTTAAGGTGTCCGCCTAGGGTTAGGGTTAGGTGTATGATTTGATTAAGGCTTCAGGTTAGGTTAGGTTTGAACTTAGTTTGAGGGAGTAAGTTTAGGGCTACTGTTAGTTTTCGGGTAACTGTTATGGTTGGAGTTAGCGTCAGGGCCATTTTAGGATTGGGGTTGAGCTTAAGGTGTCCGCCAAGGGTAAGGGTTAGGTCTATGGTTTGAGTTAGGCTTCAGGTTAGGTTAGGTTTGAAGTTAGTTTGAGGGAGTAAGTTTAGGGCTACTGTTAGTTTTCGGGTAACTGTTATGGTTGGAGTTAGCGTCAGGGCCATTTTAGGACTGGGGTTGAGCTTCAGGTGTCCGCCTAGGGTTTGGGTTAGGTCTATGGTTTGAGTTAGGCTTCAGGTTAGGTTAGGTTTGACCTTAGTTTGAGGGAGTAAGTTTAGGATTACTGTTATTTTTCGGTTCAGTGTTACGGTTGGAGTTAGCGTGATGGTCAGGTTAGGGTTGGGGTTGAGCTTAAGGTGTCCGCCTAGCGTTAGCGTTAGGTGTATGGTTTGATTTAGGCTTCAGGTTAGGTTAGGTTTGAACTTAGTTTGAGGGAGTAAGTTTAGGGCTCCTGTTAGTTTTCGATTCAGTGTTACGGTTGGAGATAGCGTCAGGGTCAGGTTAGTGTTGGGGTTGAGCTTCAGGTGTCCGCCTAGGGTTAGGGTTAGGTCTATGGTTTGAGTTAGGCTTCAGGTTAGGTTAGGTTTGAACTTAGTTTGAGGGAGTAAGTTTAGGGCTACTGTTAGTTTTCGGTTCAGTGTTACGGTTGGATTTAGCGTGAGGGTCAGGTTAGGGTAGGGGTTGAGCTTAAGGTGTCCGCCTAGGGTTGGGGTTAGGTGTATGGTTTGATTTAGGCTTCAGGTTAGGTTAGGTTTGAACTTAGTTTGAGGCAGTAAGTTTAGGGCTACTGTTAATTTTCGGTTCAGTGTTACGGTTGGAGTTATCGTGAGGGTCAGGTTAGGGTTGTTGTTGAGCTTAAGGTGTCCGCCAAGGGTTAGGGTTAGGTCTATGGTTTGAGTTAGGCTTCAGGTTAGGTTAGGTTTCAACTTAGTTTGAGGGAGTATGTTTAGGGCTACTGTAAGTTTTCGGTTCAGTGTTACGTTTGGAGATAGCGTGAGGGTCAGGTTAGGGTTGGGGTTGAGCTTCAGGTGTCCGCCTAGGGTTAGGGTTAGGTCTATGGTTTGAGTTAGGCTTCAGGTTAGGTTAGGTTTGAACTTAGTTTCAGGGAGTAAGTTTAGGGCTACTGTTAGTTTTCGGTTCAGTGTTACGGTTGGAGTAAGAGTGAGGTTCAGGTTAGGGTTGGGGTTGAGCTTCAGGTGTCCGCCTAGGGTTAGGGTTAGGTCTATGGTTTGAGTTAGGCTTCAGGTTAGGTTAGGTTTGAACTTAGTTTGAGGGAGTAAGTTTAGGGTTACTGTTAGTTCTCGGGTAACTGTTACGGTTGGAGTTAGCGTCAGGTCCAGGTTAGGGTTGGCGTTGAGCTAATGGTGTCCGCCTAGGGTTAGGGTTAGGTGTATGGTTTGATTTAGGCTTCAGGTTAGGTTAGGTTTGAACTTAGTTTGAGGGAGTAAGTTTAGGGCTACTGTTAGTTTTCGGTTAACTGTTACAGTTGGAGTAAGCATGAGGGTCAGGTTAGGGTAGGGGTTGAGCTTAAGGTGTCCGCCTATGGTTAGGGTTAGGTGTATGATTTGATTAAGGCTTCAGGTTAGGTTAGGTTTGAACGTAGTTTGAGGGAGTAAGTTTAGGGCTACTGTTAGTTTTCGGTTCTGTGTTACGGTTGGAGTTAGCGTCAGGGTCAGGTAAGGGTTGGGGTTGAGCTTCAGGTGTCCGCCTAGGGTTAGGGTTAGGTCTATGGTTTGAGTTAGGCTTCAGGTTAGGTTAGGTTTGAACGTTGTTTGAGGGAGTAAGTTTAGGGCTACTGTTTGTTTTCGGTTCAGTGTTTCGGTTGGAGTTAGCGTGAGGTTCAGGTTAGGGTAGGGCTTGAGCTTAAGGTGTCCGCCTAGGTTTAGGGTTAGGTGTATGGTTTGATTTAGGCTTCAGGTTAGGTTAGGTTTGAACTTAGTTTGAGGGAGTAAGTTTAGGCCTACTGTTAGTTTTCGGGTAACTGTTACGGTTTGAGTTAGCGTCAGGTCCAGGTTAGGGTTGGCGTTGAGCTAATGGTGTCCGCCTTGGGTTAGGATTAGGTGTATGGTTTGATTTAGGCTTCAGGTTAGGTTAGGTTTGAAGTTAGTTTGAGGGAGTAAGTTTAGGGCTACTGTTAGTTTTCGGTTAACTGTTACAGTTGGAGTAAGCGTGAGGGTCAGGTTAGGGTAGGGGTTGAGCTTAAGGTGTCCGCCTAGGGTTAGGGTTAGGTGTATGATTTGATTAAGTCTTCAGGTTAGGTTAGGTTTGAACTTAGTTTGAGGGAGTAAGTTTAGGGCTACTGTTAGTTTTCGGGTAACTGTTATGGTTGGAATTAGCGTCAGGGCCTGGTTAGGGTTGGGGTTGAGCTTAAGGTGTCCGCCTAGGGTTAGGGTTAGGTCTATGATTTGAGTTAGGCTTCAGGTTAGGTTAGGTTTGAACTTAGTTTGAGGGAGTAAGTTTAGGGCTACTGTTAATTTTCGGTTCAGTGTTACAGTTGGAGATAGCGTCAGGGTCAGGTTAGGGTTGGGGTTGAGCTTAAGGTGTCCGCCTAGGGTTAGGGTTAGGTGTATGGTTTGATTTAGGCTTCAGGTTAGGTTAGGTTTGAACTTAGTTTGAGGGAGTAAGTTTAGGGCTACTGTTAGTTTTCGGTTCAGTGTTACGGTTGGAGATAGCGTCAGGGTCAGGTTAGGGTTGCGCTTGAACTTCAGGTGTCCGCCTAGGGTTAGGGTTAGGTCTATGGTTTGAGTTAGGCTTCAGGTTAGGTTAGGTTTGAAATTAGTTTGAGGGAGTAAGTTTAGGGCTACTGTTAGTTTTCGGTTCAGTGTTACGGTTGGATTTAGCGTGAGGGTCAGGTTAGGGTTGGGGTTGAGCTTAAGGTGTCCGCCTAGCGTTAGCGTTAGGTGTATGGTTTGATTTAGGCTTCAGGTTAGGTTAGGTTTGAACTTAGTTTGAGGGAGTAAGTTTAGGGCTCCTGTTAGTTTTCGATTCAGTGTTACGGTTGGAGATAGCGTCAGGGTCAGGTTAGTGTTGGGGTTGAGCTTCAGGTGTCCGCCTAGGGTTAGGGTTAGGTCTATGGTTTGAGTTAGGCTTCAGGTTAGGTTAGGTTTGAACTTAGTTTGAGGGATTAAGTTTAGGGCTACTGTTAGTTTTCGGTTCAGTGTTACGGTTGGATTTAGCGTGAGGGTCAGGTTAGGGTAGGGGTTGAGCTTAAGGTGTCCGCCTAGGGTTGGGGTTAGGTGTATGGTTTGATTTAGGCTTCAGGTTAGGTTAGGTTTGAACTTAGTTTGAGGCAGTAAGTTTAGGGCTACTGTTAATTTTCGGTTCAGTGTTACGGTTGGAGTTATCGTGAGGGTCAGGTTAGGGTTGTTGTTGAGCTTAAGGTGTCCGCCAAGGGTTAGGGTTAGGTCTATGGTTTGAGTTAGGCTTCAGGTTAGGTTAGGTTTCAACTTAGTTTGAGGGAGTATGTTTAGGGCTACTGTAAGTTTTCGGTTCAGTGTTACGTTTGGAGATAGCGTGAGGGTCAGGTTAGGGTTGGGGTTGAGCTTCAGGTGTCCGCCTAGGGTTAGGGTTAGGTCTATGGTTTGAGTTAGGCTTCAGGTTAGGTTAGGTTTGAACTTAGTTTCAGGGAGTAAGTTTAGGGCTACTGTTAGTTTTCGGTTCAGTGTTACGGTTGGAGTAAGAGTGAGGGTCAGGTTAGGGTTGGGGTTGAGCTTCAGGTGTCCGCCTAGGGTTAGGGTTAGGTCTATGGTTTGAGTTAGGCTTCAGGTTAGGTTAGGTTTGAACTTAGTTTGAGGGAGTAAGTTTAGGGTTACTGTTAGTTCTCGGGTAACTGTTACGGTTGGAGTTAGCGTCAGGTCCAGGTTAGGGTTGGCGTTGAGCTAATGGTGTCCGCCTATTGTTAGGGTTAGGTGTATGGTTTGATTTAGGCTTCAGGTTAGGTTAGGTTTGAACTTAGTTTGAGGGAGTAAGTTTAGGGCTACTGTTAGTTTTCGGTTAACTGTTACAGTTGGAGTAAGCATGAGGGTCAGGTTAGGGTAGGGGTTGAGCTTAAGGTGTCCGCCTATGGTTAGGGTTAGGTGTATGATTTGATTAAGGCTTCAGGTTAGGTTAGGTTTGAACGTAGTTTGAGGGAGTAAGTTTAGGGCTACTGTTAGTTTTCGGTTCTGTGTTACGGTTGGAGTTAGCGTCAGGGTCAGGTAAGGGTTGGGGTTGAGCTTCAGGTGTCCGCCTAGGGTTAGGGTTAGGTCTATGGTTTGAGTTAGGCTTCAGGTTAGGTTAGGTTTGAACGTAGTTTGAGGGAGTAAGTTTAGGGCTACTGTTTGTTTTCGGTTCAGTGTTTCGGTTGGAGTTAGCGTGAGGTTCAGGTTAGGGTAGGGCTTGAGCTTAAGGTGTCCGCCTAGGTTTAGGGTTAGGTGTATGGTTTGATTTAGGCTTCAGGTTAGGTTAGGTTTGAACTTAGTTTGAGGGAGTAAGTTTAGGCCTACTGTTAGTTTTCGGGTAACTGTTACGGTTTGAGTTAGCGTCAGGTCCAGGTTCGGGTTGGCGTTGAGCTAATGGTGTCCGCCTTGGGTTAGGATTAGGTGTATGGTTTGATTTAGGCTTCAGGTTAGGTTAGGTTTGAAGTTAGTTTGAGGGAGTTAGTTTAGGGCTACTGTTAGTTTTCGGTTAACTGTTACAGTTGGAGTAAGCGTGAGGGTCAGGTTAGGGTAGGGGTTGAGCTTAAGGTGTCCGCCTAGGGTTAGGGTTAGGTGTATGATTTGATTAAGTCTTCAGGTTAGGTTAGGTTTGAACTTAGTTTGAGGGAGTAAGTTTAGGGCTACTGTTAGTTTTCGGGTAACTGTTATGGTTGGAATTAGCGTCAGGGCCTGGTTAGGGTTGGGGTTGAGCTTAAGGTGTCCGCCTAGGGTTAGGGTTAGGTCTATGATTTGAGTTAGGCTTCAGGTTAGGTTAGGTTTGAACTTAGTTTGAGGGAGTAAGTTTAGGGCTACTGTTAATTTTCGGTTCAGTGTTACAGTTGGAGATAGCGTCAGGGTCAGGTTAGGGTTGGGGTTGAGCTTAAGGTGTCCGCCTAGGGTTAGGGTTAGGTGTATGGTTTGATTTAGGCTTCAGGTTAGGTTAGGTTTGAACTTAGTTTGAGGGAGTAAGTTTAGGGCTACTGTTAGTTTTCGGTTCAGTGTTACGGTTGGAGATAGCGTCAGGGTCAGGTTAGGGTTGCGCTTGAACTTCAGGTGTCCGCCTAGGGTTAGGGTTAGGTCTATGGTTTGAGTTAGGCTTCAGGTTAGGTTAGGTTTGAAATTAGTTTGAGGGAGTAAGTTTAGGGCTACTGTTAGTTTTCGGTTCAGTGTTACGGTTGGATTTAGCGTGAGGGTCAGGTTAGGGTTGGGGTTGAGCTTAAGGTGTCCGCCTAGCGTTAGCGTTAGGTGTATGGTTTGATTTAGGCTTCAGGTTAGGTTAGGTTTGAACTTAGTTTGAGGGAGTAAGTTTAGGGCTCCTGTTAGTTTTCGATTCAGTGTTACGGTTGGAGATAGCGTCAGGGTCAGGTTAGTGTTGGGGTTGAGCTTCAGGTGTCCGCCTAGGGTTAGGGTTAGGTCTATGGTTTGAGTTAGGCTTCAGGTTAGGTTAGGTTTGAACTTAGTTTGAGGGATTAAGTTTAGGGCTACTGTTAGTTTTCGGTTCAGTGTTACGGTTGGATTTAGCGTGAGGGTCAGGTTAGGGTAGGGGTTGAGCTTAAGGTGTCCGCCTAGGGTTGGGGTTAGGTGTATGGTTTGATTTAGGCTTCAGGTTAGGTTAGGTTTGAACTTAGTTTGAGGCAGTAAGTTTAGGGCTACTGTTAATTTTCGGTTCAGTGTTACGGTTGGAGTTATCGTGAGGGTCAGGTTAGGGTTGTTGTTGAGCTTAAGGTGTCCGCCAAGGGTTAGGGTTAGGTCTATGGTTTGAGTTAGGCTTCAGGTTAGGTTAGGTTTCAACTTAGTTTGAGGGAGTATGTTTAGGGCTACTGTAAGTTTTCGGTTCAGTGTTACGTTTGGAGATAGCGTGAGGGTCAGGTTAGGGTTGGGGTTGAGCTTAAGGTGTCCGCCTAGGGTTAGGGTTAGGTCTATGGTTTGAGTTAGGCTTCAGGTTAGGTTAGGTTTGAACTTAGTTTCAGGGAGTAAGTTTAGGGCTACTGTTAGTTTTCGGTTCAGTGTTACGGTTGGAGTAAGAGTGAGGGTCAGGTTAGGGTTGGGGTTGAGCTTCAGGTGTCCGCCTAGGGTTAGGGTTAGGTCTATGGTTTGAGTTAGGCTTCAGGTTAGGTTAGGTTTGAACTTAGTTTGAGGGAGTAAGTTTAGGGTTACTGTTAGTTCTCGGGTAACTGTTACGGTTGGAGTTAGCGTCAGGTCCAGGTTAGGGTTGGCGTTGAGCTAATGGTGTCTGCCTAGGGTTAGGGTTAGGTGTATGGTTTGATTTAGGCTTCAGGTTAGGTTAGGTTTGAACTTAGTTTGAGGGAGTAAGTTTAGGGCTACTGTTAGTTTTCGGTTAACTGTTACAGTTGGAGTAAGCATGAGGGTCAGGTTAGGGTAGGGGTTGAGCTTAAGGTGTCCGCCTATGGTTAGGGTTAGGTGTATGATTTGATTAAGGCTTCAGGTTAGGTTAGGTTTGAACGTAGTTTGAGGGAGTAAGTTTAGGGCTACTGTTAGTTTTCGGTTCTGTGTTACGGTTGGAGTTAGCGTCAGGGTCAGGTAAGGGTTGGGGTTGAGCTTCAGGTGTCCGCCTAGGGTTAGGGTTAGGTCTATGGTTTGAGTTAGGCTTCAGGTTACGTTAGGTTTGAACGTAGTTTGAGGGAGTAAGTTTAGGGCTACTGTTTGTTTTCGGTTCAGTGTTTCGGTTGGAGTTAGCGTGAGGTTCAGGTTAGGGTAGGGCTTGAGCTTAAGGTGTCCGCCTAGGTTTAGGGTTAGGTGTATGGTTTGATTTAGGCTTCAGGTTAGGTTAGGTTTGAACTTAGTTTGAGGGAGTAAGTTTAGGCCTACTGTTAGTTTTCGGGTAACTGTTACGGTTTGAGTTAGCGTCAGGTCCAGGTTCGGGTTGGCGTTGAGCTAATGGTGTCCGCCTTGGGTTAGGATTAGGTGTATGGTTTGATTTAGGCTTCAGGTTAGGTTAGGTTTGAAGTTAGTTTGAGGGAGTAAGTTTAGGGCTACTGTTAGTTTTCGGTTAACTGTTACAGTTGGAGTAAGCGTGAGGGTCAGGTTAGGGTAGGGGTTGAGCTTATGTGTCCGCCTAGGGTTAGGGTTAGGTGTATGATTTGATTAAGTCTTCAGGTTAGGTTAGGTTTGAACTTAGTTTGAGGGAGTAAGTTTAGGGCTACTGTTAGTTTTCGGGTAACTGTTATGGTTGGAATTAGCGTCAGGGCCTGGTTAGGGTTGGGGTTGAGCTTAAGGTGTCCGCCTAGGGTTAGGGTTAGGTCTATGATTTGAGTTAGGCTTCAGGTTAGGTTAGGTTTGAAATTAGTTTGAGGGAGTAAGTTTAGGGCTACTGTTAATTTTCGGTTCAGTGTTACAGTTGGAGATAGCGTCAGGGTCAGGTTAGGGTTGGGGTTGAGCTTAAGGTGTCCGCCTAGGGTTAGGGTTAGGTGTATGGTTTGATTTAGGCTTCAGGTTAGGTTAGGTTTGAACTTAGTTTGAGGGAGTAAGTTTAGGGCTACTGTTAGTTTTCGGTTCAGTGTTACGGTTGGAGATAGCGTCAGGGTCAGGTTAGGGTTGCGCTTGAACTTCAGGTGTCCGCCTAGGGTTAGGGTTAGGTCTATGGTTTGAGTTAGGCTTCAGGTTAGGTTAGGTTTGAAATTAGTTTGAGGGAGTAAGTTTAGGGCTACTGTTAGTTTTCGGTTCAGTGTTACGGTTGGATTTAGCGTGAGGGTCAGGTTAGGGTTGGGGTTGAGCTTAAGGTGTCCGCCTAGGGTTAGATTTAGGTGTATGGTTTGATTTAGGGTTCAGGTTAGGTTAGGTTTGAACTTAGTTTGAGGGAGTAAGTTTAGGGCTACTGTTAGTTTTCGGGTAACTGTTATGGTTGGAGTTAGCGTCAGGGCCAGGTTAGGGTTGGGGTTGAACTTAAGGTGTCCGCATAGGGTGAGGGTTAGGTCTAAGGTTTGAGTTAGGCTTCAGGTTAGGTTAGGTTTGAACTTAGTTTGAGGGAGTAAGTTTAGGGCTACTGTTAGTTTTCGGTTCAGTGTTACAGTTGGAGATAGCGTCAGGGTCAGGTTAGGGTTGGGGTTGAGCTTCAGGTGTCCGCCTAGGGTTAGGGTTAGTTCTATGGTTTGAGTTAGGCTTCAGGTTAGGTTAGGTTTGAACTTAGTTTGAGGGAGTAAGTTTAGGGCTACTGTTAGTTTTCAGTTCAGTGTTACGGTTGGATTTAGCGTGAGGGTCAGGTTAGGGTTGGGGTTGAGCTTAAGGTGTCCGCCTAGGGTTAGGGTTAGGTGTATGGTTAGATTTAGGCTTCAGGTTAGGTTAGTTTTGAACTTAGTTTGAGGGAGTAAGTTTAGGGCTACTGTTAGTTTTCGGGTAACTGTTATGGTTGGAGTTAGAGTCAGGGCCATTCTAGGATTGGGGTTGAGCTTAAGGTGTCCGCCAAGGGTTAGGGTTAGGTCTATGGTTTGAGTTAGGCTTCAGGTTAGGTTAGGTTTGAACTTAGTATGAGGGAGTAAGTTTAGGACTACTGTTAGTTTTCGGTTCAGTGTTACGGTTGGAGATAGCGTCAGGGTCCGGTTTGGGTTGGGGTTGAGCTTCAGTTGTCCGCCTAGGGTTAGGGTTAGGTCTATGGTTTGAGTTAGGCTTCAGGTTAGGTTAGGTTTGAATTTAGTTTGAGGGAGTAAATTTAGGGTTACTGTTAGTTTTCGGTTCAGTGTTATGGTTGGATTTAGCGTGAGGGTCAGGTTAGGGTTGGGGTTTAGCTTAAGGTGTCCGCCTAGGATTAGGGTTAGGTGTATGGTTTGATTTAGGCTTCAGGTTAGGTTAGGTTTGAACTTAGTTTGAGGGCGTAAGTTTAGGGCTACTGTTAGTTTTCGGGTAACTGTTATGGTTGGAGTTAGCTTCAGGGGATTTTAGGGTTGGGGTTGAGCTTAAGGTGTCCGCCTAGGGTTGGGGTTAGGTGTATGGTTTGATTTAGGATTCAGGTTAGGTTAGGTTTGAACTTAGTTTGAGGGAGTAAGTTTAGTGCTACTGTTAGTTTTCGGGTAACTGTTATGGTTGGAGTTAGCGTCAGGGCCATTTTAGGATTGGGGTTAAGCTTAAGGTGTACGCCAAGGGTTAGGGTTAGGTCTATGGTTTGAGTTAGGCTTCAGGTTAGGTTAGGTTTGAACTTAGTTTGAGGGAGTAAGTTTAGGGCTACTGTTAGTTTTCGGTTCAGTGTTACGTTTGGAGATAGCGTCAGGGTCAGGTTAGGGTTGGGGTTGAGCTTCAGGTGTCCGCCTAGGGTTAGGGTTAGGTCTATGGTTTGAGTTTGGCTTCAGGTTAGGTTAGGATTGAACTTAGTTTGAGGGAGTAAGTTTAGGGCTACTGTTAGTTTTCGGTTCAGTGTTACGATTGGAGTAAGAGTCAGGGACAGGTTAGGGTTGGGGTTGAGCTTCAGGTGTCCGCCTAGGGTTAGGGTTAGGTCTATGGTTTGAGTTAGGCTTCAGGTTAGGTTAGGTTTGAACTTAGTTTGCGGGAGTAAGTTTAGGGCTACTTTTTTTTTTCGGTTCAGTGTTTCGGTTGGAGTTAGCGTGACGGTCAGGTTAGGGTAGGGGTTGAGCTTAAGGTGTCCGCCTAGGGTTAGGGTTAGGTGTATGGTTTGATTTAGGCTTCAGGTTAGGTTAGGTTTGAACTTAGTTTGAGGGAGTAAGTTTAGGGCTACTGTTAGTTTTCGGGTAAGTGTTATGGTTGGAGTTAGCGTCAGGGGATTTTAGGGTTGGGGTTGAGCTTATGGTGTCCGCCAAGGGTTAGGGTTAGGTCTTTGGTTTGAGTTAGTATTCAGGTTAGGTTAGGTATGAACTTAGTTTGAGGGAGTAAGATTAGGGCTACTGTTAGTTTTCGGTTCAGTGTTACGGTTGGAGTTAGCGCGAGGGTCAGGTTAGGGTTGGGGTTGAGCTAAAGGTGTCCGCCTAGGGTTAGGTTTAGGTCTATGGTTTCATTTAGGCTTCAGGTTAGGTTAGGATTGAACTTAGTTTGAGGGAGTTAGTTTAGGGCTACTGTTAGTTTTCGGTTCAGTGTTACCGTTGGAGATAGCGTCAGGGTAAGGTTAGGGTTGGGGTTGAGCTTAAGGTGTCCGCCTAGGGTTAGGGTTAGGTCTATGGTTTGAGTTAGGCTTCAGGTTAGGTTAGGTTTGAACTTAGTTTGAGGGAGTATGTTTAGGGTTACTGTTAGTTTTCGGTTCTGTGTTACGGTTGGATTTAGCGTCAGGGTCAGGTTAGGGTTGGGGTTGAGCTTCAGGTGTCCGCCCAGTGTTAGGGTTAGATCTATGGTTTGAGTTAGGCTTCAGGTTAGGTTAGGTTTGAACTTAGTTTGAGGGAGTAAGTTTAGGGCTACTGTTTGTTTTCGGTTCAGTGTTTCGGTTGGAGTTAGCGTGAGGGTCAGGGTAGGGTAGGGGTTGAGCTTAAGGTGTCCGCCTAGGTTTAGGGTTAGGTGTATGGTTTGATTTAGGCTTCAGGTTAGGTTAGGTTTGAACATAGTTTGAGGGAGTAAGTTTAGGGCTACTGTTAGTTTTCGGGTAACTGTTACGGTTGGAGTTAGCGTCAGGTCCAGGTTAGGGTTGGCGTTGAGCTAATGGTGTCCGCCTAGGGTTAGGATTAGGTGTATGGTTTGATTTAGGCTTCAGGTTAGGTTAGGTTTGAAGTTAGTTTGAGGGAGTAAGTTTAGGGCTACTGTTAGTTTTCAGGTAACTGTTATGAATGTAATTAGCGTCAGGTCCTGGTTAGGGTTGGGGTTGAGCTTAAGGTGTCCGCCTAGGGTTAGGGTTAGGTCTATGATTTGAGTTAGGCTTCAGGTTAGGTTAGGTTTGAACTTAGTTTGAGGGAGTAAGTTTAGGGCTACTGTTAATTTTCGGTTCAGTGTTACAGTTGGAGATAGCGTCAGGGTCAGGTTAGGGTTGGGGTTGAGATTAAGGTGTCCGCCTAGGGTTAGGGTTAGGTGTATGGTTTGATTTAGGCTTCAGGTTAGGTTAGGTTTGAACTTAGTTTGAGGGAGTAAGTTTAGGGCTACTGTTAGTTTTCGGTTCAGTGTTACGGTTGTAGATAGCGTCAGGGTCAGGTTAGGGTTGCGCTTGAACTTCAGGCGTCCGCCTAGGGTTAGGGTTAGGTCTATGGTTTGAGTTAGGCTTCAGGTTAGGTTAGGTTTGAAATTAGTTTGAGGGAGTAAGTTTAGGGCTACTGTTAGTTTTCGGGTAACTGTTACGGTTGGAATTAGCGTCAGGTCCAGGTTAGGGTTGGCGTTGAGCTAATGGTGTCCGCCTAGTGTTATGGTTAGGTGTATGGTTTGATTTAGGCTTCAGGTTAGGTTAGGTTTGAAGTTAGTTTGAGGGAGTAAGTTTAGGGCTACTGTTAGTTTTCGGTTAACTGTTACAGTTGGAGTAAGCGTGAGGGTCAGGTTAGGGTAGGGGTTGAGCTTAAGGTGTCCGCCTAGGGTTAGGGTTAGGTGTATGATTTGATTAAGGCTTCAGGTTAGGTTAGGTTTGAACTTAGTTTGAGGGATAAGTTTAGGGCTACTGTTAGGTTTCGGGTAACTGTTATGGTTGGAGTTAACGTCAGGGCCAGGTTCGGTTGGGGTTGAGCTTAAGGTGTCCGCCTAGGGTTAGGGTTAGGTCTATGGTATGAATTAGGCTTCAGGTTAGGTTAGGTTTGAACTTAGTTTGAGGGAGTAGTTTAGGGCTACTGTTAGTTTTCAGTTCAGTGTTACAGTTGGAGATAGCGTCTGGGTCATGTTAGGGTTGGGGTTGAGCTTAAGGTGTCCGCCTAGGGTTAACGTTAGGTATATGGTTTGATTTAGGCTTCAGGTTATGTTCGGTTTGAACTTAGTTTGAGGGAGTAAGTTTAGGGCTACTGTTAGTTTTCGGTTCAGTGTTATGGTTGGAGATAGCGTCAGGGTCAGGTTATGGTTGGGTTTGAACTTCAGGTGTCCGCCTGGGGTTAGGGTTAGGTCTATGGTTTGAGTTAGGCTTCAGGTTAGGTTAGGTTTGAAATTAGTTTGAGGGAGTAAGTTTAGGGCTTCTGTTATTTTTCGGTTCAGTGTTACGGTTGGAGTTAGCGTGAGGGTCAGGTTAGGGATGGGGTTGAGCTTAAGGTGTCCGCCTAGGGTTGGGGTTAGGTGTATGGTTTGATTTAGGCTTCAGGTTAGGTTAGGTTTGAACTTAGTTTGAGGCAGTAAGTTTAGGGCTACTGTTAATTTTCGGTTCAGTGTTACGGTTGGAGTTATCGTGAGGGTCAGGTTAGGGTTGGGGTTGAGCTTCAGGAGTCCGCCTAGGTTTAGGGTTAGGTCTATGGTTTGAGTTAGGCTTCAGGTTAGGTTAGGTTTGAACTTAGTTTGAGGGAGTAAGTTTAGGGCTACTGTTAGTTTTCGGTTCAGTGTTACGGTTGGAGTAAGAATGAGGGTCAGGTTAGGGTTGGGGTTGAGTTTCAGGTGTCCGCCTAGGGTTAGGGTTAGGTCTATGGTTTGAGTTAGGCTTCAGGTTAGGTTAGGTTTGAACTTAGTTTGAGGGAGTAAGTTTAGGGTTATTGTTAGTTTTCGGGTAACTGTTACGGTTGGAGTAAGCGTGAGGGTCAGGTTAGGGTAGGGGTTGAGCTTAAGGTGTCCGCATAGGGTTAGGGTTAGGTGTATGATTTGATTAAGGCTTCAGGTTAGGTTAGGTTTGAACGTAGTTTGAGGGAGTAAGTTTAGGGCTACTGTTAGTTTTCGGTTCAGTGTTACGGTTGGAGATAGCGTCAGGGTTAGGTTATGGTTGGGGTTGAGCTTCAGGTGTCCGCCTAGGGTTAGGGTTAGGTCTATGGTTTGAGTTAGGCTTCAGGTTAGGTTAGGTTTGAAGTTAGTTTGAGGGAGTAAGTTTAGGGCTACTGTTAGTTTTCGGTTCAGTGTTACGGTTGGAGATAGCGACAGGGTCAGGTTAGGGTTGGGGTTGAGCTTCAGGTGTCCGCCTAGGGTTAGGGTTAGGTCTATGGTTTGAGTTAGGCTTCAGGTTAGGTTAGGTTTGAACTTAGTTTGAGGGAGTAAGTTTAGGGCTACTGTTAGTTTTCGGTTCAGTGTTACGGTTGGAGTAAGAGTGAGGGTCAGGTTAGGGTTGGGGTTGAGCTTCAGGTGTCCGCCTAGGGTTAGGGTTAGGTCTATAGTTTGAGTTAGGCTTCAGGTTAGGTTAGGTTTGAACTTAGTTTGAGGGAGTAAGTTTAGGGTTATTGTTAGTTTTCGGGTAACTGTTACGGTTGGAGTTAGCGTCAGGTCCAGGTTAGGGTTGGCGTTGAGCTAATGGTGTCCGCCTAGGGTTAGGGTTAGGTGTATGGTTTGATTTAGGCTTCAGTTTAGGTTAGGTTTGAAGTTAGTTTGAGGGAGTAAGTTTAGGGCTACTGTTAGTTTTCGGTTAACTGTTACAGTTGGAGTAAGCGTGAGGGTCAGGTTAGGGTAGGGGTTGAGCTTAAGGTGTCCGCATAGGGTTAGGGTTAGGTGTATGATTTGATTAAGGCTTCAGGTTACGTTAGGTTTGAACGTAGTTTGAGGGAGTAAGTTTAGGGCTCCTGTTAGTTTTCGGTTCAGTGTTACGGTTGGAGATAGCGTCAGGGTTAGGTTATGGTTGGGGTTGAGCTTCAGGTGTCCGCCTAGGGTTAGGGTTAGGTCTATGGTTTGAGTTAGGCTTCAGGTTAGGTTAGGTTTGAAGTTAGTTTGAGGGAGTAAGTTTAGGGCTACTGTTAGTTTTCGGTTCAGTGTTACGGTTGGAGATAGCGTCAGGGTCAGGTTAGGGTTGGGGTTGAGCTTCAGGTGTCCGCCTAGGGTTAGGGTTAGGTCTATGGTTTGAGTTAGGCTTCAGGTTAGGTTAGGTTTGAACTTAGTTTGAGGGAGTAAGTTTAGGGCTACTGTTAGTTTTCGGTTGAGTGTTACGGTTGGAGTAAGAGTCAGGGTCAGGTTAGGGTTGGGGTTGAGCTTCAGGTGTCCGCCTCGGGTTAGGGTTAGGTCTATGGTTTGAGTTAGGCTTCAGGTTAGGTTAGGTTTGAACTTAGTTTGAGGGAGTAAGTTTAGGGCTACTCTTTGTTTTCGGTTCAGTGTTTCGGTTGGAGTTAGCGTGAGGGTCAGGTTAGGGTAGGGGTTGAGCTTAAGGTGTCCGCCTAGGGTTAGGGTTAGGTGTATGGTTTGATTTAGGCTTCAGGATAGGTTAGGTTTGAACTTAGTTTGAGGGAGTAAGTTTAGGGCTACTGTTAGTTTTCCTGTAACTGTTACGTTTGGAGTTAACGTCAGGTCCAGGTTAGGGTTGGCGTTGAGCTAATGGTGTCCGCCTAGGGTTAGGGTTAGTTGTATGGTTTGATTTAGGCTTCAGGTTAGGTTAGGTTTGAAGTTAGTTTGAGGGAATAAGTTTAGGGCTACTGTCAGTTTTCGGTTAACTGTTACAGTTGGTGTAAGCGTGAGGGTCAGGTTAGGGTAGGGGTTGAGCTTAAGGTGTCCGCCTAGGGTTAGGGTTAGGTGTATGATTTGATTAAGGCTTCAGGTTAGGTTAGGTTTGAACTTAGTTTGAGGGAGTAAGTATAGGGCTACTGTTAGTTTTCGGGTAACTGTTATGGTTGGAGTTAGCGTCAGGGCCATTTTAGGACTGGGGTTGAGCTTAAGGTGTCCGCCAAGGGTTAGGGTTAGGTCTATGGTTTGAGTTAGGCTTCAGGTTTGGTTAGGTTTGAAGTTAGTTTGAGGGAGTAAGTTTAGGGCTACTGTTAGTTTTCGGTTCAGTGTTACGGTTGGAGATAGCGTCAGGGTCAGGTTAGGGTTGGGGTTGAGCTTCAGGTGTCCACCTAGGGTTAGGGTTAGGTCTATGGTTTGAGGTAGGCTTCAGGATAGGTTAGGTTTGAAGTTAGTTTGAGGGAGTAAGTTTAGGACTACTCTTAGTTTTCGGTTAAGTGTTACGGTTGGAGATAGCGTCAGGGTTAGGTTGGGGTTGGGATTGAGCTTCAGGTGTCCGCCTAGGGTTAGGGTTAGGTCTATGGTTTGAGTTAGGCTTCAGGTTAGGTTAGGTTTGAACTTAGTTTGAGGGCGTAAGTTTAGGGCTACTGTTAGTTTTCGGTTCAGTGTTACGGTTGGAGTTAGCGTGAGGGTCAGGTTACGGTTGGGGTTGAGCTTAATGTGTCTGCCTTAGGTTAGGGTTAGGTGTATGGTTTGATTTAGGCTTAAGGTTAGGTTACGTTTGAGCTTAGTTTGAGGGAGTAAGTTTAAGGCGACTGTAAGTTTTCTGGTAACTGTTATGGTTGGAGTTAGAGTCAGGGCCATTTTAGGATTGGGGTTGAGCTTAAGGTGTCCGCAAAGGGTTAGGGTTAGGTCTATGGTTTGAGTTAGGCTTCAGGTTAGGTTAGGTTTGAACTTAGTTTGAGGGAGTACGTTTAGGGCTACTGTTAGTTATCGGTTCAGTGTTACGGTTGGAGATAGCGTCAGGGTCAGGTTAGCGTTGGGGTTGAGCTTCAGGTGTCCGCCTAGGGTTAGGGTTAGGTCTATGGTTTGAGTTAGGCTTCAGGTTAGGTTAGGTTTGAACTTAGTTTGAGGGAGTAAGTTTAGGGATACTGTTAGTTTTCAGTTCAGTGTTACGGTTGGATTTAGCGTGAGGGTCAGGTTAGGGTTGGGGTTTAGCTTAAGGTGTCCGCCTAGGGTTGGGGTTAGGTGTATGGTTTGATTTAGGCTTCAGGTTAGGTTAGGTTTGAACTTAGTTTGAGGGAGTAAGTTTAGGGCTACTGTTAGTTTTCGGGTAACTGTTATGGTTGGAGTTAGCGTCAGGGCCATTTTAGGACTGGGGTTGAGCTTAAGGTGTCCGCCAAGGGTTAGGGTTAGGTCTATGGTTTGAGTTAGGCTTCAGGTTAGGTTAGTTTGAGGGAGTAAGTTTAGGGATACTGTTAGTTTTCGGTTCAGTGTTACGGTTGGAGATAGCGTCAGGGTTAGGTTAGGGTTGGGGTTGAGCTTCAGGTGTCCGCCTAGGTTTAGGGTTAGGTCTAAGGTTTGAGTTATGCTTCAGGTTAGGTTAGGTTTGAAGTTAGTTTGAGGGAGTAAATTTAGGGCTACTCTTAGTTTTCGGTTCAGTGTTACGGTTGGAGATAGCGTCAGGGTTAGGTTAGGGTTGGGGTTGAGCTTCAGGTGTCCGCCTAGGGTTAGGGTTAGGTCTATGGTTTGAGTTAGGCTTCAGGTTAGGTTAGGTTTGAAAATAGTTTGAGGGAGTAAGTTTAGGGCTACTGTTAGTTTTCGGTTCAGTGTTAAGGTTGGAGTTAACGTGAGTGTCAGGTTAGGGTTGGGCTTGAGATTAATGTGTCCGCCTAGGGTTAGGGTTAGGTCTATGGTTTGAGTTAGGCTTCAGGTTAGGTTAGGTTTGAACTTAGTTTGAGGGAGTAAGTTTAGGGCTACTGTTAGTTTTCGTGTAGCTGTTACGTTTGGAGTTAGCGTCAGGTCCAGGTTAGGGTTGGCGTTGAGCTAATGGTGTCCGCCTAGGGTTAGGGTTAGGTGTATGGTTTGAGTTAGGCTTCAGGGTAGGTTAGGTATGAAGTTAGTTTGAAGGAGTAAGTTTAGGGCTACTGTTAGTTTTCGGTTAACTGTTACAGTTGGAGTAAGCGTGAGGGTCAGGTTAGGGTAGGGGTTGAGCTTAAGGTGTCCGCCTAGGGTTAGGGTTAGGTGTATGATTTGATTAAGGCTTCTGGTTAGGTTAGGTTTGAACTTAGTTTGAGGAAGTAAGTTTAGGGCTACTGTTAGTTTTCGGGTAACTGTTATGGTTGGAGTTAGCGTCAGGGCCAGGTTCGGTTGGGGTTGAGCTTAAGGTGTCCGCCTAGGGTTGGGGTTAGGTGTCTGGTTTGATTTAGGCTTCAGGTTAGGTTAGGTTTGAAATTAGTTTGAGGGAGTAAGTTTAGGGCTACTGTTAGTTTTCGGGTAACTGTTACGGTTGGAGTTAGCGTCAGGGCCATTTTAGGACTGGGGTTGAGCTTAAGGTGTCCGCCAAGGGTTAGGGTTAGGTCTATGGTTTGAGTTAGGCTTCAGGTTAGGTTAGGTTTGAAGTTAGTTTGAGGGAGTAAGTTTAGGGCTACTCTTAGTTTTCGGTTCAGTGTTACGGTTGGAGATAGCGTCAGGGTTAGGTTAGGGTTGGGGTTGAGCTTCAGGTGTCCGCCTAGGGTTAGGGTTAGGTCTATGGTTTGAGTTAGGCTTCAGGTTAGGTTAGGTTTGAAATTAGTTTGAGTGAGTAAGTTTAGGGCTACTGTTAGTTTTTGGTTCAGTGTTACGGTTGGAGTTAGCGTGAGTGTCAGGTTAGGGTTGGGCTTGAGCTTAAGGTGTCCGCCTAGGGTTAGGGTTAGGTCTATGGTTTGAGTTAGGCTTCAGGTTAGGTTAGGTTTGAACTTAGTTTGAGGGAGTAAGTTTAGGGCTACTGTTAGTTTTCGGTTAACTGTTACAGTTGGAGTAAGCGTGAGGGTCAGGTTATGGTAGGGGTTGAGCTTAAGGTGTCCGCCTAGGGTTAGGGTTAGGTGTATGATTTGATTAAGGCTTCAGGTTAGGTTAGGTTTGAACTTAGTTTGAGGAAGTAAGTTTATGGCTACTGTTAGTTTTCGGGTAACTGTTAGGGTTGGAGTTAGCGTCAGGGCCAGGTTCGGTTGGGGTTGAGCTTAAGGTGTCCGCCTAGGGTTAGGGTTATGTCTATGGTTTGAGTTAGGCTTCAGGTTAGGTTAGGTTTTAACTTAGTTTGAGGGAGTAAGTTTAGGGCTACTGTTAGTTTTCGGTTCAGTGTTATGGTTGGAGATAGCGTCAGGGTCAGGTTATGGTTGGGCTTGAACTTCAGGTGTCGGCCTAGGGTTAGGGTTAGGTCTATGGTTTGAGTTAGGCTTCAGGTTAGGTTAGGTTTGAAATTAGTTTGAGGGAGTAAGTTTAGGGCTACTGTTAGTTTTCGGTTCAGTGTTACGGTTGGAGTTAGCGTGAGGGTCAGGTTAGGGTCGGGGTTGAGCTTTAGGTGTCCGCCTAGGGTTAGGGTTAGGTCTATGGTTTGAGTTAGGCTTCAGGTTAGGTTAGGTTTGAACTTAGTTTTAGGGAGTAAGTTTAGGGCTACTGTTTGTTTTCGGTTCAGTGTTTCGGTTGGAGTTAGCGTGAGGGTCAGGTTAGGGTAGGGGTTGACCTTAAGGTGTCCGCCTAGGGTTAGGGTTAGGTGTATGGTTTGATTTAGGCTTCAGGTTAGGTTAGGTTTGAACTTAGTTTGAGGGAGTAAGTTTAGGGCTACTGTTAGTTTTCAGGTAACTGTTACGGTTGGAGTTAGCATCAGGTCCAGGTTAGGGTTGGGGTTGTGCTAATGGTGTCCGCCTAGGGTTAGGGTTAGGTGTATGGTTTGATTTAGGCTTCAGGTTAGGTTAGGTTTGAAGTTAGTTTGAGGGAATAAGTTTAGGGCTACTGTTAATTTTCGGTTAACTGTTACAGTTGGAGTAAGCGTGAG
This sequence comes from Tupaia tana, assembly GCA_026018925.1. Lineage (NCBI taxonomy): Eukaryota > Metazoa > Chordata > Mammalia > Scandentia > Tupaiidae > Tupaia > Tupaia tana. The sequence continues at coordinate 1,224,546 of JAKSZU010000042.1, read as the reverse complement.
GGTCAGGTTAGGGTAGGGGTTGAGCTTAAGGTGTCCGCCTAGGGTTAGGGTTAGGTGTATGATTTGATTAAGGCTTCAGGTTAGCTTAGGTTTGAACTTAGTTTGAGGGAGTAAGTTTAGGGCTACTGTTAGTTTCCGGGTAACTGTGATGGTTGGAGTTAGCGTCAGGGCCAGGTTCGGTTGGGGTTGAGCTTAAGGTGTCCGCCTAGGGTTAGGGTTATGTCTACGGTTTGAGTTAGGCTTCAGGTTACGTTATTTTTGAACTTAGTTTGAGGGAGTAAGTTTAGGGCTATGGTTAGTTTTCGGATCAGTGTTACGGTTGGAGATAGCGTCAGGGTCAGGTTAGGGTTGGGGTTGAGCTTAAGGTGTCCGCCTAAGGTTAGGGTTAAGTGTGTGGTTTGATTTAGGCTTCAGGTTAGGTTAGGTTTGATCTTAGTTTGAGGGAGTAAGTTTAGGGCTACTGTTAGTTTTCGGTTCAGTGTTATGGTTGGAGATAGCGTCAGGGTCAGGTTATGGTTGGGCTTGAACTTCAGGTGTCCGCCTAGGGTTAGGGTTAGTTCTATGGTTTGAGTTAGGCTTCAGGTTAGGTTAGGTTTGAAATTATTTTGAGGGAGTAAGTTTAGGGCTACTGTTAGTTTTCGGTTCACTGTTACGGTTGGAGTTAGCGTGAGGGTCAGGTTAGGGTCGGGGTTGAGCTTAAGGTGTCCGCCTAGGGTTAGGGTTAGGTCTATGGTTTGAGTTAGGCTTCAGGTTAGGTTAGGTTTGAACTTAGTTTGAGGGATTAAGTTTAGGGCTACTGTTAGTTTTCGGGTAACTGTTATGGTTGGAGTTAGCGTCAGGGCCATTTTAGGACTGGGGTTGAGCTTAAGGTGTCCGCCAAGGGTTAGGGTTAGGTCTATGGTTTGAGTTAGGCTTCAGGTTAGGTTAGTTTGAGGGAGTAAGTTTAGGGATACTGTTAGTTTTCGGTTCAGTGTTACGGTTGGAGATAGCGTCAGGGTTAGGTTAGGGTTGGGGTTGAGCTTCAGGTGTCCGCCTAGGTTTAGGGTTAGGTCTAAGGTTTGAGTTATGCTTCAGGTTAGGTTAGGTTTGAAGTTAGTTTGAGGGAGTAAATTTAGGGCTACTCTTAGTTTTCGGTTCAGTGTTACGGTTGGAGATAGCGTCAGGGTTAGGTTAGGGTTGGGGTTGAGCTTCAGGTGTCCGCCTAGGGTTAGGGTTAGGTCTATGGTTTGAGTTAGGCTTCAGGTTAGGTTAGGTTTGAAAATAGTTTGAGGGAGTAAGTTTAGGGCTACTGTTAGTTTTCGGTTCAGTGTTAAGGTTGGAGTTAACGTGAGTGTCAGGTTAGGGTTGGGCTTGAGATTAATGTGTCCGCCTAGGGTTAGGGTTAGGTCTATGGTTTGAGTTAGGCTTCAGGTTAGGTTAGGTTTGAACTTAGTTTGAGGGAGTAAGTTTAGGGCTACTGTTAGTTTTCGTGTAGCTGTTACGTTTGGAGTTAGCGTCAGGTCCAGGTTAGGGTTGGCGTTGAGCTAATGGTGTCCGCCTAGGGTTAGGGTTAGGTGTATGGTTTGAGTTAGGCTTCAGGGTAGGTTAGGTATGAAGTTAGTTTGAAGGAGTAAGTTTAGGGCTACTGTTAGTTTTCGGTTAACTGTTACAGTTGGAGTAAGCGTGAGGGTCAGGTTAGGGTAGGGGTTGAGCTTAAGGTGTCCGCCTAGGGTTAGGGTTAGGTGTATGATTTGATTAAGGCTTCTGGTTAGGTTAGGTTTGAACTTAGTTTGAGGAAGTAAGTTTAGGGCTACTGTTAGTTTTCGGGTAACTGTTATGGTTGGAGTTAGCGTCAGGGCCAGGTTCGGTTGGGGTTGAGCTTAAGGTGTCCGCCTAGGGTTGGGGTTAGGTGTCTGGTTTGATTTAGGCTTCAGGTTAGGTTAGGTTTGAAATTAGTTTGAGGGAGTAAGTTTAGGGCTACTGTTAGTTTTCGGGTAACTGTTACGGTTGGAGTTAGCGTCAGGGCCATTTTAGGACTGGGGTTGAGCTTAAGGTGTCCGCCAAGGGTTAGGGTTAGGTCTATGGTTTGAGTTAGGCTTCAGGTTAGGTTAGGTTTGAAGTTAGTTTGAGGGAGTAAGTTTAGGGCTACTCTTAGTTTTCGGTTCAGTGTTACGGTTGGAGATAGCGTCAGGGTTAGGTTAGGGTTGGGGTTGAGCTTCAGGTGTCCGCCTAGGGTTAGGGTTAGGTCTATGGTTTGAGTTAGGCTTCAGGTTAGGTTAGGTTTGAAATTAGTTTGAGTGAGTAAGTTTAGGGCTACTGTTAGTTTTTGGTTCAGTGTTACGGTTGGAGTTAGCGTGAGTGTCAGGTTAGGGTTGGGCTTGAGCAGGTGTCCGCCTAGGGTTAGGGTTAGGTCTATGGTTTGAGTTAGGCTTCAGGTTAGGTTAGGTTTGAACTTAGTTTGAGGGAGTAAGTTTAGGGCTACTGTTAGTTTTCGGTTAACTGTTACAGTTGGAGTAAGCGTGAGGGTCAGGTTATGGTAGGGGTTGAGCTTAAGGTGTCCGCCTAGGGTTAGGGTTAGGTGTATGATTTGATTAAGGCTTCAGGTTAGGTTAGGTTTGAACTTAGTTTGAGGAAGTAAGTTTATGGCCACTGTTAGTTTTCGGGTAACAGTTAGGGTTGGAGTTAGCGTCAGGGCCAGGTTCGGTTGGGGTTGAGCTTAAGGTGTCCGCCTAGGGTTAGGGTTATGTCTATGGTTTGAGTTAGGCTTCAGGTTAGGTTAGGTTTTAAATTAGTTTGAGGGAGTAAGTTTAGGGCTACTGTTAGTTTTCGGTTCAGTGTTATGGTTGGAGATAGCGTCAGGGTCAGGTTATGGTTGGGCTTGAACTTCAGGTGTCGGCCTAGGGTTAGGGTTAGGTCTATGGTTTGAGTTAGGCTTCAGGTTAGGTTAGGTTTGAAATTAGTTTGAGGGAGTAAGTTTAGGGCTACTGTTAGTTTTCGGTTCAGTGTTACGGTTGGAGTTAGCGTGAGGGTCAGGTTAGGGTCGGGGTTGAGCTTTAGGTGTCCGCCTAGGGTTAGGGTTAGGTCTATGGTTTGAGTTAGGCTTCAGGTTAGGTTAGGTTTGAACTTAGTTTTAGGGAGTAAGTTTAGGGCTACTGTTTGTTTTCGGTTCAGTGTTTCGGTTGGAGTTAGCGTGAGGGTCAGGTTAGGGTAGGGGTTGACCTTAAGGTGTCCGCCTAGGGTTAGGGTTAGGTGTATGGTTTGATTTAGGCTTCAGGTTAGGTTAGGTTTGAACTTAGTTTGAGGGAGTAAGTTTAGGGCTACTGTTAGTTTTCAGGAAACTGTTACGGTTGGAGTTAGCGTCAGGTCCAGGTTAGGGTTGGGGTTGTGCTAATGGTGTCCGCCTAGGGTTAGGGTTAGGTGTATGGTTTGATTTAGGCTTCAGGTTAGGTTAGGTTTGAAGTTAGTTTGAGGGAATAAGTTTAGGGCTACTGTTAATTTTCGGTTAACTGTTACAGTTGGAGTAAGCGTGAGGGTCAGGTTAGGGTAGGGGTTGAGCTTAAGGTGTCCGCCTAGGGTTAGGGTTAGGTGTATGATTTGATTAAGGCTTCAGGTTAGCTTAGGTTTGAACTTAGTTTGAGGGAGTAAGTTTAGGGCTACTGTTAGTTTCCGGGTAACTGTGATGGTTGGAGTTAGCGTCAGGGCCAGGTTCGGTTGGGGTTGAGCTTAAGGTGTCCGCCTAGGGTTAGGGTTATGTCTACGGTTTGAGTTAGGCTTCAGGTTACGTTATTTTTGAACTTAGTTTGAGGGAGTAAGTTTAGGGCTATGGTTAGTTTTCGGATCAGTGTTACGGTTGGAGATAGCGTCAGGGTCAGGTTAGGGTTGGGGTTGAGCTTAAGGTGTCCGCCTAAGGTTAGGGTTAAGTGTGTGGTTTGATTTAGGCTTCAGGTTAGGTTAGGTTTGATCTTAGTTTGAGGGAGTAAGTTTAGGGCTACTGTTAGTTTTCGGTTCAGTGTTATGGTTGGAGATAGCGTCAGGGTCAGATTATGGTTGGGCTTGAACTTCAGGTGTCCGCCTAGGGTTAGGGTTAGTTCTATGGTTTGAGTTAGGCTTCAGGTTAGGTTAGGTTTGAAATTATTTTGAGGGAGTAAGTTTAGGGCTACTGTTAGTTTTCGGTTCACTGTTACGGTTGGAGTTAGCGTGAGGGTCAGGTTAGGGTCGGGGTTGAGTTTAAGGTGTCCGCCTAGGGTTAGGGTTAGGTTTATGGTTTGTGTTAGGCTTCAGGTTAGGTTAGGTTTGAAGTTAGTTTGAGGGAGTAAGTTTAGGGCTATTGTTAGTTTTTGGTTCAGTGTTACGGTTGGAGATAGCGTCAGGGTTAGGTTAGGGTTGTGGTTGAGCTTCAGGTGTCCGCCTAGGGTTAGGGTTAGGTCTATGGTTTGAGTTAGGCTTCAGGTTAGGTGAGGTTTGAAGTTAGTTTGAGGGAGTATGTTTAGGGCTACTCTTAGTTTTCTGTTCAGTGTTACGGTTGGAGATAGCGTCAGGGTTAGGTTAGGGTTGGGATTGAGCTTCAGGTGTCCGCCTAGGGTTAGGGTTAGGTCTATGGTTTGAGTTAGGCTTCAGGTTAGGTTAGATTTGAACTTGGTTTGAGGGAGTAAGTTTAGGGCTACTGTTAGTTTTCGGTTCAGTGTTACGGTTGGAGATAGCGTGAGGGTCAGGTTAGGGTTGGGGTTGAGCTTCAGGTGTCCGCCTAGGGTTAGGGTTAGGTTTATGGTTTGAGTTAGGCTTCAGGTTAGGTTAGGTTTGAACTTAGTTTGAGGGAGTAAGTTTAGGGCTACTGTTAGTTTTCGGTTCAGTGTTACGGTTGGAGATAGCGTCAGGGTCAGGTTAGGGTTGGGGTTGAGCTTCAGGTGTCCGCCTAGGGTTAGGGTTAGGTCTATGGTTTGAGTTAGGCTTCAGGTTAGGTTAGGTTTGAACTGAGTTTGAGGGAGTAAGTTTAGGGCTACTCTTAGTTTTCGGTTCAGTGTTACGGTTGGAGTAAGAGTCAGGGTCAGGTTAGGGTTGGGGTTGAGCTTCAGGTGTCCGCCTAGGGTTAGGGTTAGGTCTATTGTTTGAGTTAGGCTTCAGGTTAGGTTAGGTTTGAACTTAGTTTGAGGGAGTAAGTTTAGGGCTACTGTTATTTTTCGTGTAGCTGTTACGGTTGGATTTAGCGTCAGGTCCAGGTTAGGGTTGGCGTTGAGCTAATGGTGTCCGCCTAGGGTTAGGGTTAGGTGTATGGTTTGATTTAGGCTTCAGGTTAGGTTAGGTTTGAAGTTAGTTTGTGGGAGTAAGTTTAGGGCTACTGTTAGTTTTCGGTTAACTGTTACAGTTGGAATAAGCGTGAGGGTCAGGTTAGGGTATGGGTTGAGCTTGAGGTGTCCGCCTAGGGTTAGGGTTAGGTGTATGATTTGATTAAGGCTTCAGGTTAAGTTAGGTTTGAACATAGTTTGAGGGAGTAAGTTTAGAGCTACTGTTAGTTTTCGGGTAACTGTTATGGTTGGAGTTAGCGTCAGGGCCATTTTAGAATTGGGGTTGAGCTTAAGGTGTCCGCCAAGGGTTAGGGTTAGGTCTATGGTTTGAGTTTGGCTTCAGGATAGGTTAGGTTTGAACTTAGTTTGAGGGAGTAAGTTTATGGCTACTGTTAGTTTTCGGTTCAGTGTTACGTTTGGAGATAGCGTCAGGGTCAGGTTAGGGTTGGGGTTGAGCTTCAGGTGTCCGCCAAGGTTAGGGTTAGGTCTATGGTTTGAGTTAGGCTTCAGGTTAGGTTAGGTTTGAACTTAGTTTGAGGGAGTAAGTTTAGGGCTACTGTTAGTTTTCGGTTCAGTGTTACGGTTGGAGTAAGAGTCAGGGTCAGGTTAGGGATGGGGTTGAGCTTCAGGTGTCCGCCTAGGGTTAGGGTTAGGTCTATGGTTTGAGTTAGGCTTCAGGTTAGGTTAGGTTTGAACTTAGTTTGAGGGAGTACGTTTAGGGCTACTGTTAATTTTCGGTTCAGTGTTACGGTTGGAGATAGCGTCAGGGTCAGGTTAGCGTTGGGGTTGAGCTTCAGGTGTCCGCCTAGGGTTAGGGTTAGGTCTGTGGTTTGAGTTAGGCTTCAGGTTAGGTTAGGTTTGAACTTAGTTTGACGGAGTAAGTTTAGGGATACTGTTAGTTTTCAGTTCAGTGTTACGGTTGGATTTAGCGTGAGGGTCAGGTTAGGGTTGGGGTTTACCTTAAGGTGTCCGCCTAGGGTTGGGGTTAGGTGTCTGGTTTGATTTAGGCTTCAGGTTAGGTTAGGTTTGAACTTAGTTTGAGGGAGTAAGTTTAGGGCTACTGTTATTTTTCGGGTAACTGTTACGGTTGGAGTTAGCGTCAGGGCCATTTTAGGACTGGGGTTGAGCTTAAGGTGTCCGCCAAGGGTTAGGGTTAGGTCTATGGTTTGAGTTAGGCTTCAGGTTAGGTTAGGTTTGAAGTTAGTTTGAGGGAGTAAGTTTATGGCTACTGTTAGTTTTCGGTTCAGTGTTACGGTTGGAGTTAGCGTGAGGGTCAGCCTAGGGTTGGGTTTGAGCTTAAGGTGTCCGCCTAGGGTTAGGGTTAGGTGTATGGTTTGATTTAGGCTTCAGGTAAGGTTAGGTTTGAACTAGTTTGAGTTAGTAAGTTTAGGGCTACTGTTAGTTTTCGGTTCAGTGTTACGGTTGGAGATAGCGTCAGGGTCAGGTTAGGGTTGGGGTTGAGCTTCAGGTGTCCGCCTAGGGTTAGGGTTAGGTCTATAGTTTGAGTTAGGCTTCAGGTTAGGTTAGGTTTGAAATTATTTTGAGGGTGTAAGTTTAGGGCTAATGTTAGTTTTCGGTTCAGTGTTACGGTTGGAGTTAGCGTGAGGGTCAGGTTTCGGTTGGGGTTGAGCTTAATGTGTCTGCCTTAGGTTAGGGTTAGGTGTATGGTTTGATTTAGGCTTAAGGTTAGGTTACGTTTGAGCTTAGTTTGAGGGAGTAAGTTTAAGGCGACTGTAAGTTTTCTGGTAACTGTTATGGTTGGAGTTAGCATCAGGGCCAGGTTAGGGTTGGGGTTGAGCTTTAGGTGTCCGCGTATGGTTGGGGTTAGGTGTATGGTTTGATTTAGGCTTAAGGTTAGGTTAGGTTTGAACTTAGTTTGAGGGAGTAAGTTTAGGCCTACTGTTAGTTTTCGGGTAACTGTTATGGTTGGAGTTAGCGTCAGGGCCATTTTAGGATTGGGGTTGAGCTTAAGGTGTCCGCCAAGGGTTAGGGTTAGGTCTATGGTTTGAGTTAGGCTTCAGGTTAGGTTAGGTTTGAACTTAGTTTGAGGGAGTAAGTTTAGGGCTACTGTTAGTTTTCGGTTCAGTGTTACGGTTGGAGATAGCGTCAGGGTTAGGTTAGGGTTGTGGTTGAGCTTCAGGTGTCCGCCTAGGGTTAGGGTTAGGTCTATGATTTTAGTTAGGCTTCAGGTTAGGTTAGGTTTGAACTTAGTTTGAGGGAGTAAGTTTAGGGCCACTTTTAGTTTTCAGTTCTGTGTTACGGTTGGAGTTAGCGTGAGGGTCAGGTTAGGCTTGGGCTTGAGCTTAAGGTGTCCGCCTAGGGTTAGGGTTAGGTGTATGGTTTGATTTAGGCTTCAGGTTAGGTTAGGTTTGAACTTAGTTTGAGGGAGTAAGTTTAGGGCTACTGTGAGTTTTCAGTTCAGTGTTACGGTTGGAGATAGCGTGAGGGTCAGGTTAGGGTTGGGGTTGAGCTTCAGGTGTCCGCCTAGGGTTAGGGTTAGGTCTATTGTTTGAGTTAGGCTTCAGGTTAGGTTAGGTTTGAACTTAGTTTGAGGGAGTAATTTTAGGGCTACTGTTAGTTTTCGGTTCAGTGTTACGGTTGGAGATAGCGTCAGGGTCAGGTTAGGGTTGGGGTTGAGCTTCAGGTGTCCGCCTAGGGTTAGGGTTAGGTCTATGGTTTGAGTTAGGCTTCAGGTTAGGTTTGGTTTGAACTTAGTTTGAGGGAGTAAGTTTAGGGCTACTGTTAGTTTTCGGTTGAGTGTTCCGGTTGGAGTAAGAGACAGGGTCAGGTTAGGGTTGGGGTTGAGCTTCAGGTGTCCGCCTGGGGTTAGGGTTAGGTCTATGGTTTGAGTTAGGCTTCAGGTTAGGTTAGGTTTGAACTTAGTTTGAGGGAGTAAGTTTAGGGCTACTGTTAGTTTTCGGTTCAGTGTTACTGTGGGTGTTAGCGTGAGGGTCAGGTTAGGGTTCGGCTTGAGCTTAAGGTGTCCGCCTAGGGTTAGGGTTAGGTGTATGGTTTGATTTAGGTTTGAGGTTAGGTTAGGTTTGAACTTAGTTTGAGGGAGTAAGTTTAGGGCTACTGTTAGTTTTCGGTACAGTGTTACGGTGGAAGATAGCGTGAGGGTCAGGTTAGGTTTGGGGTTGAGCTTCAGGTGTCCGCCTAGGGTTAGGGTTAGGTCTATGGTTTGATTTAGGCTTCAGGTTAGGTTAGGTTTGAACTTAGTTTGAGGGAGTAAGTTTAGGGCTACTGTTAGTTTTCGGTTCAGTGTTACGGTTGGAGTAAGAGTCAGGGTCAGGTTAGGGTTGGGGTTGAGCTTCAGGTGTCCGCCTAGGGTTAGGGTTAGGTCTATGGTTTGAGTTAGGTTTCAGGTTAGGTTAGGTTTGAACTTAGTTTGAGGGAGTAAGTTTAGGGCTACTGTTTGTTTTCGGTTCAGTGTTTCGGTTGGAGTTAGCGTGAGGGTCAGGTTTGGGTAGGGGTTGAGCTTAAGGTGTCCGCCTAGGGTTAGGGTTAGGTGTATGGTTTGATTTAGGCTTCAGGTTAGGTTAGGTTTGAACTTAGTTTGAGGGAGTAAGTTTAGGGCTACTGTTAGTTTCCGGGTAACTGTTATGGTTGGAGTTAGCGTCAGGTCCAGGTTATGGTTGGCGTTGAGCTAATGGTGTCCGCCTAGGGTTAGGGTTAGGTGTATGGTTTGATTTAGGCTTCAGGTTAGGTTAGGTTTGATGTTAGTTTGAGGGAATAAGTTTAGGGCTACTGTTAGTTTTCGGTTAACTGTTACAGTTGGAATAAGCGTGAGGGTCAGGTTAGGGTAGGGGTTGAGCTTAAGGTGTCCGCCTAGGGTTAGGGTTAGGTGTATGATTTGATTAAGGCTTCAGGTTAGGTTAGGTTTGAACGTAGTTTGAGGGAGTAAGTTTAGGGCTACTGTTAGTTTTCGGGTAACTGTGATGGTTGGAGTTAGCGTCAGGGCCATTTTAGGATTGGGCTTGAGCTTAAGGTGTCCGCCAAGGGTTAGGGTTAGGTCTATGGTTTGAGTTAGGCTTCAGGTTAGGTTAGGTTTGAACTTAGTTTGAGGGAGTAAGTTTAGAGCTACTGTTAGTTTTCTGTTCAGTGTTACGGTTGGAGATAGCGTCAGGGTCAGGTTAGGGTTGGTGTTGAGCTTCAGGTGTCCGCCTAGGGTTAGGGTTAGGTCTATGGTTTGAGTTAGGCTTCAGGTTAGGTTAGGATTGAACTTAGTTTGAGGGAGTAAGTTTAGGGCTACTGTTAGTTTTCGGTTCAGTGTTACGGTTGGAGTTAGCGTGAGGGTCAGGTTACGGTTGGGTTTGAGCTTAAGGTGTCCGCCTAGGGTTAGGGTTAGGTGTATGGTTTGTTTTAGGCTTCAGGTTAGGTTAGGTTTGAAGTTAGTTTGAGGGAGTATGTTTAGGGCTACTGTTAGTTTTCGGGTAACTGTTATGGTTGGAGTTAGCGTCAGGGCCAGGTTCGGTTGGGCTTGAGCTTAAGGTGTCCGCCTAGGGTTAGGGTTATGTCTATAGTTTGAGTTAGTCTTCAGGTTAGGTTAGGATTGAACTTAGTTTGAGGGAGTAAGTTTAGGGCTACTGTTAGTTTTCGGTTCAGTTTTACGGTTGGAGTTAGCGTGAGGGTCAGGCTAGGGTTGGGTTTGAGGTTAAGGTGTCCGCCTAGGGTTAGGGTTAGGTGTATGGTTTGATTTAGGCTTCAGGTTAAGTTAGGTTTGAACTAGTTTGAGGGAGTAAGTTTAGGGTTACTGTTAGTTTTCGGTTCAGTGTTACGGTTAGAGATAGCGTCAGGGTCAGGTTAGGGTTGGGGTTGAGCTTCAGGTGTCCGCCTAGGGTTAGGGTTAGGTCTATGGTTTGAGTTAGGCTTCAGGTTAGGTTAGGTTTGAACTTAGTTTGAGGGAGTAAGTTTAGGGCTACTGTTAGTTTTCGGTTCAGTGTTACGGTTGGAGATAGCGTCCGGGTCAGTTTAGGGTTGGGGTTGAGCTTCAGGTGTCCGCCTAGGGTTAGGGTTAGGTTTATGGTTTGAGTTAGGCTTCAGGTTAGGTTAGGTTTGAAATTAGTTTCAGGGAGTAAGTTTACGGCTACTGTTAGTTTTCGGTTCAGTGTTACGGTTGGAGTTAGCGTGAGGGTCATGTTAGCGTTTGGGTTGAGCTTAAGGTGTCCGCCTAGGGTTAGGGTTAGTTCTATGGTTTGAGTTAGGCTTCAGGTTAGGTTAGGTTTGAACTTAGTTTGAGGGAGTAAGTTTAGGGCTACTGTTAGTTTTCGGTTCAGTGTTACGGTTGGAGATAGCGTCAGGGTCAGTTTAGGGTTGGGGTTGAGCTTCAGGTGTCCGCCTAGGGTTAGGGTTAGGTCTATGGTTTGAGTTAGGCTTCAGGTTAGGTTAGGTTTGAACTTAGTTTGAGGCAGTAAGTTTAGGGCTATTGTTAGTTTTCGGTTCAGTGTTACGGTTGGAGTTAGCGTGAGGGTCAGGTTAGGGTTGGGGTTGAGCTCAATGTGTCCGCCTATGGTTAGTGTAGGTGTATGGTTTGATTTATGCTTCAGGTTAGGTTAGGTTTGAACTTAGTTTGAGGGAGTAAGTTTAGGACTACTGTTAGCTTTCGGGTAACTGTTATGTTTGGAGTTAGCGTCAGGGCCATTTTAGGATTGGGGTTGAGCTTAAGGTGTCCGCCAAGGGTTACGGTTAGGTCTATGGTTTGAGTTAGGCTTCAGGTTAGGTTAGGTTTGAACTTAGTTTGAGGGAGTAAGTTTAGGGCTACTGTTAGTTTTCTGTTCAGTGTTACGGTTGGATATAGCGTCAGGGTCAGGTTAGGGTTGGGGTTGAGCTTCAGGTGTCCGCCTAGGGTTAGGGTTAGGTCTATGGTTTGAGTTAGGCTTCAGGTTAGGTTAGCTTTGAACTTAGTTTGAGGGAGTAAGTTTAGGGTTACTGTTACTTTTCGGTTCAGTGTTACGGTTGGAGTTAGCGTGATGGTCAGGTTAGGTTTGGGGTTGAGCTTAAGGTGTCCGCCTACCGTTAGCGTTAGGGGTATGGTTTGATTTAGGCTTCAGGTTAGGTTAGGTTTGAACTTAGTTAGAGGGAGTAAGTTTAGGGCTCCTGTTACTTTTCGATTCAGTGTTACGGTTGGATTTAGCGTCAGGTCAGGTTAGTGTTGGGGTTGAGCTTCAGGTGTCCGCCTAGGGTTAGGGTTAGGTCTATGGTTTGAGTTAGGCTTCAGGATAGGTTAGGTTTGAGCTTAGTTTGAGGGAATAAGTTTAGGGCGACTGTTAGTTTTCTGGTAACTATTATGCTTGGAGTTAGCGTCAGGGCCAGGTTAGGGTTGGGGTTGAGCTTAAGGTTTCCGCCTAGGGTTAGGGTTAGGTCTATGGTTTGAGTTAGGCTTCAGGTTAGGTTAGGTTTGAACTTAGTTTGAGGGAGTAAGTTTAGGGATACTGTTAGTTTTCAGTTCAGTGTTACGGTTGGATTTAGCGTGAGGGTCAGGTTAGGGTTGGGGTTTAGCTTAAGGTGTCCGCCTAGGGTTGGGGTTAGGTGTATGGTTTGATTTAGGCTTCAGGTTAGGTTAGGTTTGAACTTAGTTTGAGGGAGTAAGTTTAGGGCTACTGTTAGTTTTCGGGTAACTGTTATGGTTGGAGTTAGCCTCAGGGCCATTTTAGGACTGGGGTTGAGCTTAAGGTGTCCGCCAAGGGTTAGGTTTAGGTCTATGGTTTGAGTTAGGCTTCAGGTTAGGTTAGGTTTGAAGTTAGTTTGAGGGAGTAAGTTTAGGGCTACTGTTAGTTTTCGGTTCAGTGTTACGGTTGGAGATAGCGTCAGGGTTAGGTTAGGGTTGGGGTTGAGCTTCAGGGTTACGCCTAGGGTTAGGGTTAGGTCTATGGTTTGAGTTAGGCTTCAGGTTAGGTTAGGTTTGAAGTTAGTTTGAGGGAGTAAGTTTAGGGCTACTGTTAGTTTTCGGTTCAGTGTTACGGTTGGATTTAGCGTGAGGGTCAGGTTAGGGTTGGGGTTGAGCTTAAGGTGTCCGCCTAGGGTTATTGTTAGGTTTATGGTTTGATTTAGGCTTCAGGTTAAGTTAGGTTTGAACTAGTTTGAGGGAGTAAGTTTAGGGTTACTGTTAGTTTTCGGTTCAGTGTTACGGTTAGAGATAGCGTCAGGGTCAGGTTAGGATTGGGGTTGAGCTTCAGGTGTCCGCCTAGGGTTAGGGTTAGGTCTATGGTTTGAGTTAGGCTTCAGGTTAGGTTAGGTTTGAACTTAGTTTGAGGGAGTAAGTTTAGGGCTACTGTTAGTTTTCGGTTCAGTGTTACGGTTGGAGATAGCGTCCGGGTCAGTTTAGGGTTGGGGTTGAGCTTCAGGTGTCCGCCTAGGGTTAGGGTTAGGTTTATGGTTTGAGTTAGGCTTCAGGTTAGGTTAGGTTTGAAATTAGTTTCAGGGAGTAAGTTTACGGCTACTGTTAGTTTTCGGTTCAGTGTTATGGTTGGAGTTAGCGTGAGGGTCATGTTAGCGTTGGGGTTGAGCTTAAGGTGTCCGCCTAGGGTTAGGGTTAGTTCTATGGTTTGAGTTAGGCTTCAGGTTAGGTTAGGTTTGAACTTAGTTTGAGGGAGTAAGTTTAGGGCTACTGTTAGTTTTCGGTTCAGTGTTACGGTTGGAGATAGCGTCAGGGTCAGTTTAGGGTTGGGGTTGAGCTTCAGGTGTCCGCCTAGGGTTAGGGTTAGGTCTATGGTTTGAGTTAGGCTTCAGGTTAGGTTAGGTTTGAACTTAGTTTGATGCAGTAAGTTTAGGGCTATTGTTAGTTTTCGGTTCAGTGTTACGGTTGGAGTTAGCGTGAGGGTCAGGTTAGGGTTGGGGTTGAGCTCAATGTGTCCGCCTATGGTTAGTGTAGGTGTATGGTTTGATTTATGCTTCAGGTTAGGTTAGGTTTGAACTTAGTTTGAGGGAGTAAGTTTAGGACTACTGTTAGCTTTCGGGTAACTGTTATGTTTGGAGTTAGCGTCAGGGCCATTTTAGGATTGGGGTTGAGCTTAAGGTGTCCGCCAAGGGTTACGGTTAGGTCTATGGTTTGAGTTAGGCTTCAGGTTAGGTTAGGTTTGAACTTAGTTTGAGGGAGTAAGTTTAGGGCTACTGTTAGTTTTCTGTTCAGTGTTACGGTTGGATATAGCGTCAGGCTCAGGTTAGGGTTGGGGTTGAGCTTCAGGTGTCCGCCTAGGGTTAGGGTTAGGTCTATGGTTTGAGTTAGGCTTCAGGTTAGGTTAGGTTTGAACTTAGTTTGAGGGAGTAAGTTTAGGGCTACTGTTAGTTTTCGGTTGAGTGTTACGGTTGGAGTAAGAGTCAGGGTCAGGTTAGGGTTGGGGTTGAGCTTCAGGTGTCCGCCTCGGGTTAGGGTTAGGTCTATGGTTTGAGTTAGGCTTCAGGTTAGGTTAGGTTTGAACTTAGTTTGAGGGAGTAAGTTTAGGGCTATTGTTAGTTTTCGGTTGAGTGTTACGGTTGGAGTAAGAGTCAGGGTCAGGTTAGGGTTGGGGTTGAGCTTCAGGTGTCCGCCTACGGTTAGGGTTAGGTCTATGGTTTGAGTTAGGCTTCAGGTTAGGTTAGGTTTGAACTTAGTTTGAGGGAGTAAGTTTAGGGCTACTGTTAGTTTTCGGTTCAGTGTTACGGTTGGAGTTAGCGTGAGGGTCAGGTTAGGGTTGGGGTTGAGCTTAAGGTGTCCCCCTAGGGTTAGAGTTAGGTGTATGGTTTGATTTAGGCTTCAGGTTAGGTTAGGTTTGAACTTAGTTTGAGGGAGTAAGTTTAGGGCTACTGTTAGTTTTCGGGTAACTGTTATGGTTGGAGTTAGCGTCAGGGCCAGGTTAGGGTTGGGGTTGAGCTTAAGGTGTACGCCTAGGGTTAGGATTAGGTCTATGGTGTGAGTTAGGCTTCAGGTTAGGTTAGGTTTGAACTTAGTTTGAGGGAGTAAGTTTAGGGCTACTGTTAGTTTTTGGTTCAGTGTTACGTTTGGAGATAGCCTCAGGGTCAGGTTAGGGTTGGGGTTGAGCTTCAGGTGTCCGCCTAGGGTTAGGGTTAGGTCTATGGTTTGAGTTAGGCTTCAGGTTAGGTTAGGTTTGAACTTAGTTTCAGGGAGTAAGTTTAGGGCTACTGTTAGTTTTTGGTTCAGTGTTACGGTTGGAGTAAGAGTCAGGGTCAGGTTAGGGTTGGGGTTGAGCTTCAGGTGTCCGCCTAGGGTTAGGGTTAGGTCTATGGTTTGAGTTAGGCTTCAGGTTAGGTTAGGTTTGAACTTAGTTTGAGGGAGTAAGTTTAGGGCTACTGTTAGTTTTCGGGTAACTGTTACGGTTGGAGTTAGCGTCAGGTCCAGGTTAGGGTTGGCGTTGAGCTAATGGTGTCCGCCTAGGGTTAGGGTTAGGTGTATGGTTTGATTTAGGCGTCAGGTTAGGTTAAGTTTGAAGTAAGTTTGAGGGAGTAAGTTTACGGCTACTGTTAGTTTTCGGTTAACTGTTACAGTTGGAGTAAGCGTGAGGGTCAGGTTAGGGTAGGGGTTGAGCTTAAGGTGTCCGCCTAGGGTTAGGGTTAGGTGTATGATTTGATTAAGGCTTCAGGTTAGGTTAGGTTTGAACTTAGTTTGAGGGAGTAAGTTTAGGGCTACTGTTAGTTTTCGGGTAACTGTTATGGTTGGAGTTAGCGTCAGGGCCAGGTTCGGTTGGGGTTGAGCTTAAGGTGTCCGCCTAGGGTTAGGGTTATGTCTATGGTTTGAGTTAGGCTTCAGGTTAGGTTAGGTTTGAACTTAGTTTGAGGGAGTAAGTTTAGGGCTATGGTTTGTTTTCGGTTCAGTGTTACGGTTGGAGATTACGTCAGGGTCAGGTTATGGTAGGGCTTGAACTTCAGGTGTCCGCCTTGGGTTAGGGTTAGGTCTATGGTTTGAGTTAGGCTTCAGGTTAGGTTAGGTTTGAAATTAGCTTGAGGGAGTAAGTTTAGGGCTACTGTTAGTTTTCGGTTCAGTGTTACGGTTGGATTTAGCGTGAGGGTCAGGTTAGGGTTGGGGTTGAGCTTAAGGTGTCCGCCTAGGGTTATTGTTAGGTTTATGGTTTGATTTAGGCTTCAGGTTAGGTTAGGTTTGAACTTAGTTTGAGGGATTAAGTTTAGGGCTACTGTTAGTTTTCGGTTCAGTGTTACGGTTGGATTTAGCGTGAGGGTAAGGTTAGGGTTGGGGTTGAGCTTAAGGTGTCCGCCTAGGGTTAGCGTTATGTGTATGGTTTGATTTAGGCTTCAGGTTAGGTTAGATTTGAACTTAGTTTGAGGGAGTAAGTTTAGGGCTACTGTTAGTTTTCGGGTAACTGTTATGGTTGGAGTTAGCGTCAGGGCCATTTTAGGATTGGGGTTGAGCTTAAGGTGTCAGCCAAGGGTTAGGGTTAGGTCTATGGTTTGAGTTAGGCTTCAGGATAGGATAGGTTTGAACTTAGTTTGAGGGAGTAAGTTTAGGGCTACTGTTAGTTTTCGGTTCAGTGTTACGGTTGGAGATAGCGTCAGGGTCAGGTTAGTGTTGGGGTTGAGCTTCAGGTGTCCGCCTAGGGTTAGGGTTAGGTCTATGGTTTGAGTTAGGCTTCAGGTTAGGTTAGGTTTGAACTTAGTTTGAGGGAGTAAGTTTAGGGCTACTGTTAGTTCTCGCTTGAGTGTTACGGTTGGAGTAAGAGTCAGGGTCAGGTTAGGGTTGGGGTTGAGCTTCAGGTGTCCGCCTAGGGTTAGGGTTAGGTCTATGGTTTGAGTTAGGCTTCAGGTTTGGTTAGGTTTGAACTTAGTTTGAGGGAGTAAGTTTAGGGCTACTGTTAGTTTTCGGGTAACTGTTATGGTTGGAGTTAGCGTCAGGGCCAATTTAGGGTTGGGGTTGAGCTTAAGGTGTACGCCTAGGGTTAGGGTTAGGTCTATGGTTTGAGTTAGGCTTCAGGTTAGGTTAGGTTTGAACTTAGTTTCAGGGAGTAAGTTTAGGGCTACTGTTAGTTTTCGGTTCAGTGTTACGGTTGGAGATAGCGTCAGGGTCAGGTTAGGGTTGGGGTTGAGCTTCAGGTGTCCGCCTAGGGTTAGGGTTAGGTTTATAGTTTGAGTTAGGCTTCAGGTTAGGTTAGGTTTGAACTTAGTTTGAGGGAGTAAGTTTAGGGCTACTGTTAGTTTTCGGTTCAGTGTTACGGTTGGATTTAGCGTGAGGGTCAGATTATGGTTGGGGTTGAGCTTAAGGTGTCCGCCTAGGGTTGGGGTTAGGTGTATGGTTTGATTTAGGCTTCAGGTTAGGTTAGGTTTGAACTTAGTTTGAGGGAGTAAGTTTAGGGCTACTGTTAGTTTTCGGTTCAGTGTTACGTTTGGAGATAGCGTCAGGGTCAGGTTAGGGTTGGGGTTGAGCTTCAGGTGTCCGCCTAGGGTTAGGGTTAGGTCTATGATTTGAGTTAGTCTTCAGGTTAGATTAGGTTTGAACTTAGTTTGAGGGAGTAAGTTTAGGGCTACTGTTAGTTTTCGGTTCAGTGTTACGGTTGGAGATAGCGTCAGGGTCAGGTTAGTGTTGGGGTTGAGCTTCAGGTGTCCGCCTAGGGTTAGGGTTAGGTCTATGGTTTGAGTTAGGTTTCAGGTTAGGTTAGGTTTGAACTTAGTTTGAGGGAGTAAGTTTAGGGCTAATGTTAGTTTTCGGTTCAGTGTTACGGTTCGAGTTAGCGTGAGGGTCAGGTTAGGGTTGGGGTTGAGGTTAAGGTGTCCGCCTTGTGTTAGGGTTAAGTGTATGGTTTGATTTAGGCTTCAGGTTAGGTTAGGTTTGAGCTTAGTTTGAGGGAGTAAGTTTAGGGCGACTTTTAGTTTTCGGGTAACTGTTATGGTTGGAGTTAGCGTCAGGGCCATTTTAGGACTGGGGTTGAGCTTAAGGTGTCCGCCAAGGGTTAGGGTTAGGTCTATGGTTTGAGTTAGGCTTCAGGTTAGGTTAGGTTTGAAGTTAGTTTGAGGGAGTAAGTTTAGGGCTACTGTTAGTTTTCGGTTCAGTGTTACGGTTGGAGATAGCGTCAGGGTTAGGTTAGTGTTGGGGTTGAGATTCAGATGTCCGCCTAGGGTTAGGGTTAGGTCTATGGTTTGAGTTAGGCTTCAGGTTAGGTTAGGTTTGAAGTTAGTTTGAGGGAGTAAGTTTAGGGCTACTCTTAGTTTTCAGTTCAGTGTTACGGTTGGAGATAGCGTCAGCGTTAGGTTAGGGTTGGGGTTGAGCTTCAGGTGTCCGCCTAGGGTTAGGGTTAGGTCTATGGTTTGAGTTAGGCTTCAGGTTAGGTTAGGTTTGAACTTAGTTTGAGGGAGTAAGTTTAGGGCTACTGTTAGTTTTCGGTTCAGTGTTACGGTTGGAGTTAGCGTGAGTGTCAGGTTAGGGTTGGGCTTGAGCTTAAGGTGTCCGCCTAGGGTTAGGGTTAGGTGTATGATTTGATTTAGGCTTCAGGTTAGGTTAGGTTTGAACTTAGTTTGAGGGAGTAAGTTTAGGGCTACTGTTAGTTTTCGGTTCAGTGTTACGGTGGGAGATAGCGTCAGGGTCAGGTTAGGGTTGGGGTTGAGCTTCAGGTGTCCGCCTAGGGTTAGGGTTAGGTCTATGGTTTGAGTTAGGCTTCAGGTTAGGTTAGGTTTGAACTTAGTTTGAGGGAGTAAGTTTAGGGCTACTGTTAGTTTTCCGTTCAGTGTTACGGTTGGAGATAGCGTCAGGGTCAGGTTAGGGTTGGGGTTGAGCTTCAGGTGTCCGCCTAGGGTTAGGGTTAGGTCTATCGTTTGAGTTAGGCTTCAGGTTAGGTTAGGTTTGAACTTAGTTTGAGGGAGTAAGTTTAGGGCTACTGTTAGTTTTCGGTTCAGTGTTACGGTTGGAGATAGCCTCAGGGTCAGGTTAGGGTTGGGGTTGAGCTTCAGGTGTCCGCCTAGGGTTAGGGTTAGGTCTATGGTTTGAGATAGGCTTCAGGTTAGGTTAGGTTTGAACTTAGTTTCAGGGAGTAAGTTTAGGGCTACTGTTAGTTTTTGGTTCAGTGTTACGGTTGGAGTAAGAGTCAGGGTCAGGTTAGGGTTGGGGTTGAGCTTCAGGTGTCCGCCTAGGGTTAGGGTTAGGTCTATGGTTTGAGTTAGGCTTCAGGTTAGGTTAGGTTTGAACTTAGTTTGAGGGAGTAAGTTTAGGGCTACTGTTAGTTTTCGTGTAACTGTTACGGTTGGAGTTAGCGTGAGGGTCAGGTTAGGGTAGGGGTTGAGCTTAAGGTGTCCGCCTAGGGTTAGGGTTAGGTGTATGATTTGATTAAGGCTTCAGGTTAGGTTAGGTTTGAACTTAGTTTGAGGGAGTAAGTTTAGGGCTACTGTTAGTTTTCGGGTAACTGTTAGGTTGGAGTTAGCGTCAGGGCCAGGTTCGGTTGGGGTTGAGCTTAAGTTGTCCGCCTAGGGTTAGGGTTATGTCTATGGTTTGAGTTAGGCTTCAGGTTAGGTTAGGTTTGAACTTAGTTTGAGGGAGTAAGTTTAGGGCTATGGTTAGTTTTCGGTTCAGTGTTACGGTTGGAGATTACGTCAGGGTCAGGTTATGGTTGGGCTTGAACTTCAGGTGTCCGCCTAGGGTTAGGGTTAGGTCTATGGTTTGAGTTAGGCTTCAGGTTAGGTTAGGTTTGAAATTAGCTTGAGGGAGTAAGTTTAGGGCTACTGTTAGTTTTCGGTTCAGTGTTACGGTTGGATTTAGCGTGAGGGTCAGGTTAGGGTTGGGGTTGAGCTTAAGGTGTCCGCCTAGGGTTAGCGTTAGGTTTATGGTTTGATTTAGGCTTCAGGTTAGGTTAGGTTTGAACTTAGTTTGAGGGATTAAGTTTAGGGCTACTGTTAGTTTTCGGTTCAGTGTTACGGTTGGATTTAGCGTGAGGGTAAGGTTAGGGTTGGGGTTGAGCTTAAGGTGTCCGCCTAGGGTTAGCGTTATGTGTATGGTTTGATTTAGGCTTCAGGTTAGGTTAGGTTTGAACTTAGTTTGAGGGAGTAAGTTTAGGGCTACTGTTAGTTTTCGGGTAACTGTTATGGTTGGAGTTAGCGTCAGGGCCATTTTAGGATTGGGGTTGAGCTTAAGGTGTCAGCCAAGGGTTAGGGTTAGGTCTATGGTTTGAGTTAGGCTTCAGGATAGGATAGGTTTGAACTTAGTTTGAGGGAGTAAGTTTAGGGCTACTGTTAGTTTTCGGTTCAGTGTTACGGTTGGCGATAGCGTCAGGGTCAGGTTAGTGTTGGGGTTGAGCTTCAGGTTTCCGCCTAGGGTTAGGGTTAGGTCTATGGTTTGAGTTAGGCTTCAGGTTAGGTTAGGTTTGAACTTAGTTTGAGGGAGTAAGTTTAGGGCTACTGTTAGTTCTCGCTTGAGTGTTACGGTTGGAGTAAGAGTCAGGGTCAGGTTAGGGTTGGGGTTGAGCTTCAGGTGTCCGCCTAGGGTTAGGGTTAGGTCTATGGTTTGAGTTAGGCTTCAGGTTTGGTTAGGTTTGAACTTAGTTTGAGGGAGTAAGTTTAGGGCTACTGTTAGTTTTCGGTTCAGTGTTACGGTTGGAGTTAGCGTGAGGGTCAGGTTAGGGTTGGGGTTGAGCTTAAGGTGTCCGCCTAGGGTTAGAGTTAGGTGTATGGTTTGATTTAGGCTTCAGGTTAGGTTAGGTTTGAACTTAGTTTGAGGGAGTAAGTTTAGGGCTACTGTTAGTTTTCGGGTAACTGTTATGGTTGGAGTTAGCGTCAGGGCCAATTTAGGGTTGGGGTTGAGCTTAAGGTGTACGCCTAGGGTTAGGTTTAGGTCTATGGTTTGAGTTAGGCTTCAGGTTAGGTTAGGTTTGAACTTAGTTTCAGGGAGTAAGTTTAGGGCTACTGTTAGTTTTCGGTTCAGTGTTACGGTTGGAGATAGCGTCAGGGTCAGGTTAGGTTTGGGGTTGAGCTTCAGGTGTCCGCCTAGGGTTAGGGTTAGGTCTATCGTTTGAGTTAGGCTTCAGGTTAGGTTAGGTTTGAACTTAGTTTGAGGGAGTAAGTTTAGGGCTACTGTTAGTTTTCGGTTCAGTGTTACGGTTGGAGATAGCCTCAGGGTCAGGTTAGGGTTGGGGTTGAGCTTCAGGTGTCCGCCTAGGGTTAGGGTTAGGTCTATGGTTTGAGTTAGGCTTCAGGTTAGGTTAGGTTTGAACTTAGTTTCAGGGAGTAAGTTTAGGGCTACTGTTAGTTTTTGGTTCAGTGTTACGGTTGGAGTAAGAGTCAGGGTCAGGTTAGGGTTGGGGTTGAGCTTCAGGTGTCCGCCTAGGGTTAGGGTTAGGTCTATGGTTTGAGTTAGGCTTCAGGTTAGGTTAGGTTTGAACTTAGTTTGAGGGAGTAAGTTTAGGGCTACTGTTAGTTTTCGTGTAACTGTTACGGTTGGAGTTAGCGTCAGGTCCACGTTAGGTTTGGCGTTGAGCTAATGGTGTCCGCCTAGGGTTAGGGTTAGGTGTATGGTTTGATTTAGGCTTCAGGTTAGGTTAGGTTTGAAGTTAGTTTGAGGGAGTAAGTTTAGGGCTACTGTTAGTTTTCGGTTAACTGTTACAGTTGGAGTAAGCGTGAGGGTCAGGTTAGGGTAGGGGTTGAGCTTAAGGTGTCCGCCTAGGGTTAGGGTTAGGTGTATGATTTGATTAAGGCTTCAGGTTAGGTTAGGTTTGAACTTAGTTTGAGGGAGTAAGTTTAGGGCTACTGTTAGTTTTCGGGTAACTGTTAGGTTGGAGTTAGCGTCAGGGCCAGGTTCGGTTGGGGTTGAGCTTAAGTTGTCCGCCTAGGGTTAGGGTTATGTCTATGGTTTGAGTTAGGCTTCAGGTTAGGTTAGGTTTGAACTTAGTTTGAGGGAGTAAGTTTAGGGCTATGGTTAGTTTTCGGTTCAGTGTTACGGTTGGAGATTACGTCAGGGTCAGGTTATGGTTGGGCTTGAACTTCAGGTGTCCGCCTAGGGTTAGGGTTAGGTCTATGGTTTGAGTTAGGCTTCAGGTTAGGTTAGGTTTGAAATTAGCTTGAGGGAGTAAGTTTAGGGCTACTGTTAGTTTTCGGTTCAGTGTTACGGTTGGATTTAGCGTGAGGGTCAGGTTAGGGTTGGGGTTGAGCTTAAGGTGTCCGCCTAGGGTTAGCGTTAGGTTTATGGTTTGATTTAGGCTTCAGGTTAGGTTAGGTTTGAACTTAGTTTGAGGGATTAAGTTTAGGGCTACTGTTAGTTTTCGGTTCAGTGTTACGGTTGGATTTAGCGTGAGGGTAAGGTTAGGGTTGGGGTTGAGCTTAAGGTGTCCGCCTAGGGTTAGCGTTATGTGTATGGTTTGATTTAGGCTTCAGGTTAGGTTAGGTTTGAACTTAGTTTGAGGGAGTAAGTTTAGGGCTACTGTTAGTTTTCGGGTAACTGTTATGGTTGGAGTTAGCGTCAGGGCCATTTTAGGATTGGGGTTGAGCTTAAGGTGTCAGCCAAGGGTTAGGGTTAGGTCTATGGTTTGAGTTAGGCTTCAGGATAGGATAGGTTTGAACTTAGTTTGAGGGAGTAAGTTTAGGGCTACTGTTAGTTTTCGGTTCAGTGTTACGGTTGGCGATAGCGTCAGGGTCAGGTTAGTGTTGGGGTTGAGCTTCAGGTGTCCGCCTAGGGTTAGGGTTAGGTCTATGGTTTGAGTTAGGCTTCAGGTTAGGTTAGGTTTGAACTTAGTTTGAGGGAGTAAGTTTAGGGCTACTGTTAGTTCTCGCTTGAGTGTTACGGTTGGAGTAAGAGTCAGGGTCAGGTTAGGGTTGGGGTTGAGCTTCAGGTGTCCGCCTAGGGTTAGGGTTAGGTCTATGGTTTGAGTTAGGCTTCAGGTTTGGTTAGGTTTGAACTTAGTTTGAGGGAGTAAGTTTAGGGCTACTGTTAGTTTTTGGTTCAGTGTTACGGTTGGAGTTAGCGTGAGGGTCAGGTTAGGGTTGGGGTTGAGCTTAAGGTGTCCGCCTAGGGTTAGAGTTAGGTGTATGGTTTGATTTAGGCTTCAGGTTAGGTTAGGTTTGAACTTAGTTTGAGGGAGTAAGTTTAGGGCTACTGTTAGTTTTCGGGTAACTGTTATGGTTGGAGTTAGCGTCAGGGCCAATTTAGGGTTGGGGTTGAGCTTAAGGTGTACGCCTAGGGTTAGGGTTAGGTCTATGGTTTGAGTTAGGCTTCAGGTTAGGTTAGGTTTGAACTTAGTTTCAGGGAGTAAGTTTAGGGCTACTGTTAGTTTTCGGTTCAGTGTTACGGTTGGAGATAGCGTCAGGGTCAGGTTAGGGTTGGGGTTGAGCTTCAGGTGTCCGCCTAGGGTTAGGGTTAGGTCTATAGTTTGAGTTAGGCTTCAGGTTAGGTTAGGTTTGAACTTAGTTTGAGGGAGTAAGTTTAGTGCTACTGTTAGTTTTCGGTTCAGTGTTACGGTTGGATTTAGCGTGAGGGTCAGGTTAGGGTTGGGGTTGAGCTTAAGGTGTCCGCCTAGGGTTGGGGTTAGGTGTATGGTTTGATTTAGGCTTCAGGTTAGGTTAGGTTTGAACTTAGTTTGAGGGAGTAAGTTTAGGGCTACTGTGAGTTTTCGGGTAACTGTTATGGTTGGAGTTAGCGTCAGGGCCATTTTAGGATTGGGGTTAAGCTTAAGGTTTCCGCCAAGGGTTAGGGTTAGGTCTATGGTTTGAGTTAGGCTTCAGGTTAGGTTAGGTTTGAACTTAGTTTGAGGGAGTAAGTTTAGGGCTACTGTTAGTTTTCCGTTCAGTGTTACGTTTGGAGATAGCGTCAGGGTCAGGTTAGGGTTGGGGTTGAGCTTCAGGTGTCCGCCTAGGGTTAGGGTTAGGTCTATGATTTGAGTTAGGCTTCAGGTTAGATTAGGTTTGAACTTAGTTTGAGGGAGTAAGTTTAGGGCTACTGTTAGTTTTCGGTTCAGTGTTACGGTTGGAGATAGCGTCAGGGTCAGGTTAGTGTTGGGGTTGAGCTTCAGGTGTCCGCCTAGGGTTAGGGTTAGGTCTATGGTTTGAGTTAGGTTTCAGGTTAGGTTAGGTTTGAACTTAGTTTGAGGGAGTAAGTTTAGGGCTAATGTTAGTTTTCGGTTCAGTGTTACGGTTCGAGTTAGCGTGAGGGTCAGGTTAGGGTTGGGGTTGAGGTTAAGGTGTCCGCCTTGGGTTAGGGTTAAGTGTATGGTTTGATTTAGGCTTCAGGTTAGGTTAGGTTTGAGCTTAGTTTGAGGGAGTAAGTTTAGGGCGACTTTTAGTTTTCGGGTAACTGTTATGGTTGGAGTTAGCGTCAGGGCCATTTTAGGACTGGGGTTGAGCTTAAGGTGTCCGCCAAGGGTTAGGGTTAGGTCTATGGTTTGAGTTAGGCTTCAGGTTAGGTTAGGTTTGAACTTAGTTTGAGGGAGTAAGTTTAGGGCTACTGTTAGTTTTTGGTTGAGTGTTACGGTTGGAGTAAGAGTCAGGGTTAGGTTAGGGTTGGGGTTGAGCTTCAGGTGTCCGCCTAGGGTTAGGGTTAGGTCTATGGTTTGAGTTAGGCTTCAGGTTAGGTTAGGTTTGAACTTAGTTTGAGGGAGTAAGTTTAGGGCTACTGTTAGTTTTCGGTTGAGTGTTACGGTTGGAGTAAGAGTCAGGGTCAGGTTAGGGTTGGGGTTGAGCTTCAGGTGTCCGCCTAGGGTTAGGGTTAGGTCTATGGTTTGAGTTAGGCTTCAGGTTAGGTTAGGTTTGAACTTAGTTTGAGGGAGTAAGTTTAGGGCTACTGTTTGTTTTCGGTTCAGTGTTTCAGTTGGAGTTAGCGTGAGGGTCAGGTTAGGGTAGGGGTTGAGCTTAAGGTGTCCGCCTAGGGTTAGGGTTAGGTGTATGGTTTGATTTAGGCTTCAGGTTAGGTTAGGATTGAAATTAGTTTGAGGGAGTAAGTTTAGGGCTACTGTTAGTTTTCGGGTAACTGTTACGGTTGGAGTTAGCGTCAGGTCCAGGTTAGGGTTGGCGTTGAGCTAATGGTGTCCGCCTAGGGTTAGGGTTAGGTGTATGGTTTGATTTAGGCTTCAGGTTAAGTTAGGTTTGAAGTTAGTTAGAGGGAATAAGTTTAGGGCTACTGTTAGTTTTCGGTTAACTGTTACAGTTGGAGTAAGCGTGAGGGTCAGGTTAGGGTAGTGGTTGAGCTTAAGGTGTCCGCCTAGGGTTAGGGTTAGGTGTATGATTTGATTAAGGCTTCAGGTTAGGTTAGGTTTGAACGTAGTTTGAGGGAGTAAGTTTAGGGCTACTGTTAGTTTTCGGGTAACTGTTATGGTTGGAGTTAGCGTCAGGGCCATTATAGGATTGGGCTTGAGTTTAAGGTGTCCGCCAAGGGTTAGGG